>JACWNB010000005.1:4580481-5234836 GCA_016165855.1 Pseudocercospora ulei | reverse complement strand
TTAGAGCCTCTGCTTTGTCGCTGCCAGGTACAGCCGTCCTTGCCCAACGTCTAGCTTGCCCCTCTAGCGCTCTATCTATAGCTTCCCTAGTATTAGGTTATACCCCAACTTGTCCTGTACGACATAGAGATATGAGTCCTGCTTATAGTGTCCCTGTATCTCTATTATTACTTTTACTATATAGGTAATGTCCGGTCCTTACCCAGTAATGCCTAATATGCGTACAGGTATAGTAGGGGTCGTCTTAATACAGTGCCTCTATACGAAGTCGTTGCTAATTACTCCGCACACTAAACATCCTGTGTTAATTAATGTCCGCGCTGTTGCGGACCCGTTTAACGTTGGCTGTACGATAAACAGCGTAGTCGTTATGTAGTTGCTCTTAAAAGATAGCTAAGTAGTGCTTTCATTTGGCAATCTATCTTGTATACGCCTCTAGTAGAGCCTTCGCTTAGAGGCTACTCTTTTCCCAACTCGTCGTCGTCCGAGTAGGACTCCTGTTCCTCTTGTTAGGGCGCTGCAGTTGCTACCCTTGCAGTAGTTAGCCGTCCTCTAGGTCTCTCTACTAGCAAAAGCCTACAATTCCGTGCAGTGTAGCCTATCTTGCTACACCTGTAGCAGCTCCCTTCTGCTCGTCTCTTGTTAATAGTAGCTGTGTCTGCCTATTGCGCCCTTTTGGTAGCAGCCCTTGGCTGTACAGTAACGGCTGCCGCTACCCTCGTTATCGTTAGTTTATAGTCTATAGCGTCCGTCTGCTGCTAGAGGGGTTGTTGCATCTTATAAGCGCAGCTTATCCGTCCGAGCCTGCGCTGCTAGTCGTCGACTATCCTAAGGAGATTGCAGAATTCCTTGTACGTAGCTGGTCGTATTACGCCTACTAGTCCCGTTATAATCTCCTTAGAGAGGCCTACCTCTAAAGAGGTAATTTTTATCCTGTCCTCCTATTAGAGACCTTCTGCCTCTGCTAGAGTCTAGTCGTATTCCGCGAGGAATTCTCGTATAGTCTTACGTCCTTGTTTTATCGTGTTGACCTATAGGAGTGCTCGGCTCTCGCAGTCTGGGTCTTTATAGCTCTTGTTAAGAGCTGCCTAGAGCATCGTTGTTGTAGCTATTGCCGGGTTGGCAATAGCTATCTCGTAGTACGGCAGAATCCGTGCTGCCGCCCTGCCCTTTAACCTCCTAAAGAGGTAAACTACTTTGTCTAGCTTAGTTGGGTATGCTCCTAAATAAACTAGAAGCTTGGAGCGTATCTGGGCAGCCTAGGAGTGTTGCAGCGGCAGAAAGGGGTGGGACTAAGTAATAGGGTAGACCCTCAGAATTTCGGCTCGGCCCTTCTGGACCAAGCCGGGTCTTGGCACGCCACCCCCCCCAAAGGTCTCGTCTACTACTACATAGATTCCTTTCCCTCCTTAGTTCGAGATATAGTTATCAAAAAGGCCGTATTGAATTATATCTGCATGCCCGGATTATTATATCTCTGATCTGACTGCAGTAGACTCTAGGTCAATACCCGTCTTTAATAACTATATCCAAGGCTGGAGAGGGAAGAATCTACGTACAAGCGGATGTGCGGTATTTAAGTGTGTGCTAAGCCTGGTCCTGCTAAGCCTGCTACCTTCCAGCACCTTCCAGCCCTCTATATCCACATCCGTATTACTACCGCCCTCCCTAACCAGTGATTGCCCTTAATCGCAATCAATCTATTAATCGCAATTAGCCAATCCAGGTCGCGTCGTGCCAAACTAGGTCGCAGAGGTCGCAGAGGTCGTAGGGTTCGCAGATTCAGCTTTGCTATCGGCCAATTAGGTCGCTCCAAAACAGGTCGCTTTTAAGGTCGCTTTTGAGCTTTAATTTCTGTGCGTTTTGAGTCTTAATCTCGTGCCTTTTTGCCGTTGCCTTCGGCCTTGATTGGTGCCTTGTTTGTTGCCTTAGTCGCAGAGTTCTCGGAGGTTGCAGAGGTTGTTAGGGGCGCAGAGGTCGTTAGGGGCACAGAAGCTTCTAGAGGTCGCAGAGGTTGCCTTGCAAACACATGTCGCTTCTTAGACAGTCGCTTCTTGACGGTCGCTTCTTAGACGGTCGCTTCTCGACAGTCGCTCGCTTCTTAGACGCTCGCCTCGCTTCTTGAGCCGTCGCTTCTTAAGCCGTTACCTGTCGCTTCTCGTTCTTAGATAGTCGCTTCTTAGACGGTCGCTTCTCGAGCCGTCGCTTCGCCTGTGCTTTGCCTAGTGCTCTGCCTAGTGCTCTGCCTTAGTGCTCGTGCCTTGGTGCTCGTGCCTTATGCTCTGCCTGCTTGGTGCTCTGCAGCTGGTGCTCTGCAGCCGTGCCTTATGCTCTTCTGAACCTAAACAGTATGTGTTGTCTGCAGCTGCCTGTTGCCTGCAGCTGCTTTGCCTGTCCTATCTGTAGCAGCTGTACCTGCCTACAGCAGCCTTTCTGAATATGCAGTGCTTTTCTGAATATGCAGTACCTGTGTTGTCTGCAGCTGCCTGCCTGCAGCTGTGCCTCTGTTGTCTGCAGCAGCTGTGCCTCTGTTGTCTGCAGCAGCTATGCCTCTGTTGTCTGCAGCTGCCTGCCTAGGGCTCTGCCTAGGTGCTCTGCCTAGGTGCTCGTGCCTGGGTGCTCGTGCCTCTGCCTAGGGGCTCTGCCTAGGGGCTCTGCCTAGTGCTTAGGCTCGCTAGTTGCACTGCTTGTGTTGTATGTCTTGTCCTCGATTGCTGAATGTCCCGATTGCTGAACTGTCTCGATAGGCCTTGTCCGAATAGAATAGTCTGTTAAAGACCCTAAAAAAAATGAATGTCGTCGCCCTAGGTCCTGCTAGGTGCGCTCTCGTCGTCGTCGCTCTCGCTCCTCGCTCTCGCTCTCGTCCTCGTCGCTCCTATATCGTCCTTCTTAATCTTCTCGTTCTTCTCGACCTTCTCGTCGCTCTCGTTCTCGTCGCTCTCGTCGTTCCCGTCGCTCTCGCTCTTCTTTAAAACTCGCGATCTACTCGTAGGGGCACTCTCTTCCCTAAAACTCTTCTTCTCGATGTCCTCTATAATGGACCTCTCTCTTTAAAACTCTTCTTCTCGATTGGGGGAGGGGGGGGTAGAGTAGCATGCACATGTACGATTAAGTAGCCGGATATAATTTAACGGCCTCCTTCGTACATATACAGTACACACTCTGGGTTAGTTGCACGTACGTTAATCGAGTACCTGGATGTAATTTAACAGGCTCTTTCGCGTAGTGCGGGTGTTGTTAAAGTGAGCCTTGGATATAATGATCTGACTGCAGTAGACTCTAGGTCAATACCCGTCTTTGATAACTATATCCAAGGCTAGAGAGGGAAGAATCTACGTACAAGCGGATGTGCGGTATTTGAGTGTGTGCCAAGCCTGGTCCTGCCAAGCCTGCCACCTTCCAGCACCTTCCAGCCCTCTACATCCACATCCGTATCAATCTCGAACTCACCCCCCCTACTACTACTACGCTTCGCGAAAGGGACTGTTGAATTATCCGGACGCCTGAATAACGCACACGCACCAACACACCAAACCAAACACCAGCACTGTAAGAAAGCTATAGAGAGCTTCTTAGCAGTAGAGAGCGGCGTTACAGGCCGAAGCAGAAGCAGAAGCAGAAGAGAAAAGACTGACAGAGTGAGCAGGCGCTCTAGTGTTATCGATAATAAGTTTATTATTGGAGGTTTTACAGCAGAAGAGACAGCAGAGATTAAGGAACAAATAAGCGAATATAAGAAAATCCACGACTGTACGCTTAAGGAACTTAAGGATTACGTAAACGAGAACGGAGTAGGAAAGGTCTACGACAGCATAGACCTTATTAAGAAGCTGTTTTACAGAACCCTAGGAGAAAAGAGACAGTTAAGAGAGGAAATAGAGACAGTAAGAGCTAAGAAGGAATCGGCCAAGACTATTATAGATGTGCTGGAAAACTAAGCAGCGAACCGACTAGCATAACTAAAAGCGATAAAGGCTTAGCTAGCTAAGATAGAAGCAGCGATGTCGTCGGCGCCGCTAATGCATCGAGAAGAACAAGCAGAGACCGCCTTACCGGCGGCCTACAGTTAAGGCAGCACGTTAATAAAGTTACTGCCGGACCTACCGGCGTTTAGAGGCAGAGATCCTAAGGATTAGAAAGCGTTTAAGAAGAAGATAAAGAATAAGATAGACCGCAACTACGCCGGAAACAGTGCCAGAGATAGATTGGCCTACCTAGAGTCGCGATTAGAAGGAGAAGCTTTTTCGCTAGTAGCGGACCTAGAAGAGGTAACTGCTAAGGAAGCGATCAAAGCACTAGATTAACGCTTCGGAGACCCCTTCCGAAAGAAGACGGCACGTAAGCAGCTAGACAAGATTAACTAGAACCGACAGACGTTTAAGGAGTTCTACGGATTGTTTAGAAAATATGCGATTAGGGCCCGAGTAGCGGAAGATAAGCAGCTCTACCTAATAAGACAGAAGCTAAACCCTGAACTGGCCTTAGCTATAGCCTTAGTAGAAGATAAGGACCTTAAGAGCTTCGTGCACCGAGCGAGAGTTACTGCGAGAAACCTAAGCGCTTATACGAAATTACGCGAATCGACCTAGAAGCCGTCGATAACGCAGGCGACGCGACCCCCTGCACCTTTCCGGAGAGCGCCTCTGCAGCTATATTACCAGTTACTGCGTTCGTCGTTCGTCCCCACCTGTTACGCGTGTAGAAAGCCTGGCTATATAGCTACGAAATGCCAAGCTACAGTCTAACAGAAGCAGGAGTATCGTGTTATAAAGCAGCCGCAGCTGCAGCCGCCGAGAAAGACTATACAAGCTATAGAGCCGGCTCCGAACGACACCAACAGTGTAAACGGTGGAGTGCTACTAAGAATCCTGGGAAAAGACTAGCTAGACGGATAGGCCCCCTATCTAGCATAGATAACAGGGCATCTGTTACGGCGGCAGAAAGGGGTGGGACTAAGTAATAGGGTGGACCCTTAGAATTTCGGCTCGGCCCTTCCGGGCCGAGCCGGGCCTTGGCACTACCACTACGAAAGCCTACCACCACCACTACATAGATTCCTTTCCCTCCTTAGTTTGAGATATAGT
Source organism: Pseudocercospora ulei (assembly GCA_016165855.1). NCBI lineage: Eukaryota > Fungi > Ascomycota > Dothideomycetes > Mycosphaerellales > Mycosphaerellaceae > Pseudocercospora > Pseudocercospora ulei. The sequence goes on along the minus strand of JACWNB010000005.1, from coordinate 5,229,752 downwards.
TATCAAAAAGGCCGTATTAAATTATATCTGCGTGCCCGGATTATTATATCTCGAACTCACTCACTACACCAAACCCCGCGCTGCGCGAAAGGGCCCGTCGAACTATCCGGACGCTCGAATAACACATGCGCACACACACACTAAAACAACAACCCCTAAGGCACTGTAAGAAGATGGAAGGCTTCTCGACAGTAGAGAGCGGTGTTATAGGCCGCAGCAAAAGTAGGAAAGGAAAGACTAACAGAGCGAGTAGGCGCTCCAGTGTAATTGATAATAAGATTATTATTAGCGGTTTTACAGCGGAAGAGACTGCGGAGGTTAAGGAACGAATAGCCGAATATAGGAAGATCTACGACTGCACGATCGAGGAACTGGAAGACTATGTAAACGAGAATAGGATAGGAAAGGTCTACGATAGTATAGACCTTATTAAGACGCTGTTCTACAGAACGCTGGAAGAGAACAGACAGCTAAGAGAGGAAGTAGAGACAGTAAGAGCCGAGAAGGAATCGGCCGAGACTATTATAGATGTACTGGAAAACCAAGCGGCGAACCGACTAGCACAGTTAAAAGCGATAAAGGCTTAGCTAGAGGAGAGGGAAGCAGCGAGGTCGTCGGCGCCGCCACCGCGTCGAGAAGAACAAGCAGAGACCGCCTTACCAGCGGCCTACAGTCAAGGCGGCACGTTAATAACGTTACTACCGGATCTACCGGCGTTTAGAGGCGGAGATCCTAAGGATTGGGAAGCATTTAAGAAGAAGATAAAGAACAAGATAGATCGAGACTATACTGGAAACAGCGCCGGAGATAGATTGGCGTACCTAGAATCGCGATTAGAAGGTAAAGCTTTTTCGCTAGTAGCGGACCTGGAAGAGGTAACCGCTAAAGAAGCGATTAAAGCGCTAGATCAACGCTTCGGAGACCCCTTTAGGAAGAAGACGGCCCGTAAGCAGCTGGACAAGATCAACTAGAACTAGCAGACGTTCGAGGAGTTCTACGGATTGTTTAGGAAATATGCGATCAGGGCCCGAGTAGCGGAAGATAAGCAGCTCCACCTACTAAGGCAGAAGCTGAACCCTGAACTGGCCGCCGCTATAGCGTTGGTAGAAGACGAAGACCTTAAGGGCTTCGTGCACTAAGCGAGAGTTACCGCGAGAAACTTGAGCACTTACGCGAAATTACGTAAATCGAACTAGAAGCCGTTAATAACGCAGACAATACGACCCCCTGCGCCTTTCCGGAGAGCACCCCAGCAGCCACCTTATCAGTTACAGCGTTCGTCGTTCGTCCCCACCTGTTATGCGTGCGGAAAGCCGGGCTATATCGCTACGAGATGCCAAGCAACGGCCTAGCAGAAGCAGGAGTATCGTGTTGTAAAGCAGCCGCAGCCACTAAGAAAGACTATACAAGCTATGGAACCGGCTCTGAACGACACTGACAGCGTAGATAGTGGAGTGCTGCTGCGAATCCTAGGAAAAGACTAGCTGGAAGGATAGGCCCCCTATCTAGCGTAGAAGACAGGGCACTGCACCGGAGCGAATCGACACGAGAAGAAAGCATCAACAGCTGCAGCGATCCGCTCTCGGCAGTCGTAGAAGTAAATACGGAAACGGCGATCATCCTTTCTATTACGATCCACCCTGTTAAGAAGTCGCGTAGACCCCTCCAGCTAAAAGCATTCCTTGATACTGGAGCCCTTATTAGAGCGGCGATCCACTACCGACTGGTTCAAAAACTGACAAAGGGATACAGTTATCCAGTGGAATTGGCGTCGCCGACGAGGATTTTAGCATATAATAGACAGGACACGGAAAGCGTTACGCACTACGTGCTGCTAAAGACTACCTTGGCTAGTCGCACTACAGAAGCGACGTTCCGAATTATGAATATCGGAAGGTTTGACATTATTATAGGGCAGAAATAAATAAAGAACCAGAAAGCTATTATCGACGTGGATAAAGGAACAATCAGATTCAAAACCTAAGGTAACAGCGCCGTCACTACCAAATCGGTCGCAGCCGCGACAGCAAGATCAGAGGCGACTAGCGGCGAAACGGCTCTGCCTACCTCTACCGAGCCTGCGCCTACGATCGGAATAATAAGCTCGGAAGCTTTATCGACCCTCGCAAAGTCACTAGACAACGAGATTTACGCTATCTTAATAAAAGACATCGAAGACTACTAGAAGATAATAGCAGAAGAAGAAGTGGATCTACTAGAGGTGCTGCCAAACGAGCTCTATAGTTACGCTAACGTCTTCTTAAAAGCCGACTCCAACCTATTGCTGCTCTATCGACCGGAATATAACAACAAGATCCGACTGAAAGAAGGGGCTACGCTGCCAAGAACCGAGCCCCTAAGACGACTGTCGCCGGCGGAGCTGGACCAGGTAGAAGTGTTTGTTCGAGAGAATCTTACGAAGAAATTTATTACCTCGAGCTTAGCTAAATACGCGTTACCGATTCTTTTCGTAAGGAAACTAGGGGGTGGTCTGCGACTCTGCGTAGACTATCGAGGCCTTAAAGAGGTCACCAAGAGAGATGTGTATCTGCTACCTCTAATCGATGAGACTATACAACGAGTAGCTAAGCCTAAGTGGTTCAGCAAGCTGGATATTCGCTAAGCATTCTATCGATTAAGGAATAAAGAAGGACAAACGGAAGACCTTACGACGTTCGCGACGCGTATAGGCAATTTTAAGTAGTTGGTAATGCCTTTCGGACTTACTAACGCGCCGGCAGTGTAGCAACGCTTTATAAACCACACCTTTATAGATATGCTAGAACGGTTCGTGTTAATCTACTTGGACGACATTCTTATCTACACTAAGGGAACGAGAGAACAACATACGGACCACATCTAGAGAGTGTTAAAGAGGCTCCGCGAGGTCGGACTGAACGCGGGAACGAAGAAGAGCGAGTTCTATTAAACCGAGGTCAAGTATCTCGGTCTTATCGTCGGAAGAGACGGAATTCGTATAGACCTATTAAAGGTCGCCGCCGTCGCAGAATGGAAACAGCCAAAATCCGGAAACACTACACAGATCAGGGCGTTTCTCGGATTCTGCAGCTACTATTAAAGGTTTATTAAAGACTTTAGCAGGATAGCGAGACCCTTAAACGAAGCGTTAAAGAAAGAGGCCGCCGGCCTATAGAATAAGAAGTGCACAGAAGCCTTTAACCAGCTGAAAGAAGCAGTGGCCTCGGCGCCGGTTCTGGCACAGGTGGGACAGATTAATGGGGTGGACCCTGAATTTTGGCTCAGCCCGTCCGGCCCGAGCCGGGCCTTGGCACTACCACTACTACGGAAGCCCACCACCACTACTACATAGATTCCTTTCCCTTCTCAGTTTGATATATAGTTATCAAAACAGCTGTATTGAACCTTATCTGCGCACTCGGATTATTATATCTCGAACTCACTCTCTACAACAAACCCCGCGCTGCGCGAAAGGGCCCGTCGAACTATCTAGACGCTCGAATAACGCACGCGCACACACACACCAACACCAACAACAACCCCTAAGGCACTGTAAGAAGATGGAAGCCTTCTCGACGGTAGAGAGCGGCGTAACAGGCCGCCGCGGAAAGAGAAAGACTGACAGAGCGAGTAGGCGCTCCAGTGTTATTAATAATAAGATTATTATTAACGGTTTTACGGCGGAAGAGACTGTAGAGATTAAGGAACGAATAAGCGAATACAAGAAAATCTACGACTGCACGCTTAAGGAACTTAAGGACTATGTAAACGAGAACGGAATAGGGAAGGTCTACGACGGTATAGACCTTATCGAGATGCTGTTTTATAGAACGCTGGAAGAGAACAGACAACTGAGAGAAGAAACTAAAGCGGTGAGAGCTGAGAAGGAATCGGCCGAGACCATTATAGATATGCTGGAAAACCAGGCAGCGAATCGATTGGCGCAGCTAAAGGCGCTAAAGCATCAAATAGCTGATATAGAAGGAGCGAAGTCGCCGCTACCGCAGCGAGAAGCCTACGTAGAGACCGCCTTACTAGCGGCCTATAGTCAAGGTAGCACTACGATAACGCCACTGCCAGACCTACCTGCTTTCGGTGGCAGAGACCCTAAAGCGTAGGAGGCATTTAAGAAGAAGATCAAGAATAAGATAAGCCGCGATTACGCATCGAGCAGCAAAGAGGATAGATTGGCGTACCTAGAATCGCGATTGGAAGGTAAAGCTTTTTCGCTAGTAGCGGACCTGGAAGAAGTGACCGCCGACGAAGCTATTAAGGCGCTAGACCAGCGTTTTGGAGACCCCTTCAGGAAGAAGACGGCCCGTAAGCAGCTGGATAAGATCAACCAGAACCGGCAGACGTTCGAGGAGTTCTACGGATTGTTCAGAAAATATGCTATTAGAGCGAGAGTAGCTAAGGACGAGTAACTACACTTACTAAGACAGAAACTGAGCCCTAAGCTCGCTGCGGCTATAGCGTCGGTAGAAGACAAAGACCTTTAGAGCTTCGTGCACTAGGCGAGAGTAACAGCAAGAAACTTAAACGCGTACGGAAAACCGACGACACGTAAACTAACTTAGAAGCCGTCGCCGTCGGCGCAGCCGACAAGAGCCCCTGCACCCTTCCAACAACGCCCCCAGCAGCCATTTAATTCGCAGCGTTCGTCGTTCGTCCCTACCTGCTACGCGTGTAGAAAGCCTGGCCACATCGCTACGAGATGCCAAGCATTGGATAAGCAGAAGCAGGAATATTATGTTATAAAGCAGCAGCCACCGAGAAAGACCATACAAGCTATAGAACCGGCTCCGAACGACACCGAGAGCGTAGACGGTAGGGTGTAGTTAAGGATTATAGGAAAAGACCAGCTGGACGGATAGGCCCCCTACCTAGCATTGACAATAGGGCACCGAATCGAGGCGAATCGCCACGAGAAGAAAGCATTAACAGCTGCAGCGATCCGCGCTCGGCGGCCGTAGAAGTGAATACGGAAACGGCGATTATCCTTCCTATTACGATCTACCCTGTTAAGAAGCAACGCGCACCGCTCTAGCTGAAAGCTTTTATCGATACTGGAGCTCTTATCAGTGCAGCGATCCACTATCGGTTAGTTCAGAAACTAATAAAGGGATACGGCTATCCGGTGGAATTAGCGTCGCCGACGAAGATTTCGGCATACAACGGACAAGACACGGAAAGCGTTACGCACTACGTGCCGCTAAAGACTACCTTAGCTAGTCGCACTACGGAAGCGACGTTCTGAATTATAGATATCGGAAGGTTTGACATTATTGTAGGGCAGAAATAGATAAAGAACCAGAAAGCCATTATCGACGTAGATAAAGGAACGATCAGATTCAAAACCCTAAGCAACGGCACCGCCACCGCCGAACCGACCGACTCCACCGTAGCCGAATCGAAAGTCGCGGCTGCCAATGTAACCCCGTCCGATCGTTCCGAACCCCTGGTTACTATCGGAATAATGAGTTTAGAAGCTATAACGACCCTCGCGAGGTCGCTAGACAATGAGATTTACGCTATCTCTATAAAGGACATCGAAGACTACAGGAAGATAATAGCGGAAGAAGAGGTAGACCTACTAGAGGTGTTGCCAAACGAGCTCTACGGTTACGCTGACGTGTTCTCAAAAGCCGACTCCAACCTCCTGTCGCTCTATCGACCGGAATATAACAACAAGATCCGACTGAAAGAGGGGGCTACGCTGCTAAGAACCGAGCCCCTAAGACGACTGTTACTGGTGGAACTGGACTAAGTAGAGGTGTTCGTTCGCGAAAACCTAGCGAAGAGGTTTATTACGCCGAGTTCTGCCGAATACGCGTTACCGATTCTTTTCGTAAGGAAACTAGGGGGTAGTCTGCGACTCTGCGTAGATTATCGAGGCCTTAACGAGGTCACTAAGAGAGACGTATACCCGCTGCCGCTGATCGATAAGACTATACAGCGCGTAGCAAAGGCTAAGTAGTTTAGCAAGCTGGACATCCGCTAAGTGTTCTATCGACTAAGAAACAAAGAAGGGCAAACAGAAGACCTTACGACGTTCGCGACGCATATAGGCAATTTTAAGTAGTTGGTAATGCCTTTCGGACTTACTAACGCGCCGGCGGTGTAGCAACGCTTTATAAACTACACCTTTATAGACATGCTGGAACGGTTCGTGTCTATCTATTTGGACGACATTCTTATCTATACAGACGGAACGAGAGATCAGCACACAGACTACGTCGAGAGGGTGCTAAAGAGGCTCCGCGAAGTGGGATTGAACGCGGACACGAAGAAGAGCGAGTTCTATTAGACCGAAGTTAAGTATCTTGGTCTTATCGTCGGAAGAGACGGAATTCGTATAGACCCGTCAAAGGTCGCCGCTGTTGCGGAATGGAGGCAGCCGAAATCCGGAAACACTACGCAAATCAGAGCGTTTCTCGGATTCTGCAGCTATTACCAACGGTTTATCAAAGACTTTAACAAGATAGCGAGACCCCTGAACGAGGCGTTAAAGAAGGAGGCTGCTGGCCTATAGAATAAGAAGTGCACGGAAGCTTTCGTACAGCTAAAAGAAGCAGTGGCCTCGGCGCCGGTTCTAGCGCACTTCCGACCGGAAAAGACGATCTACGTAGAAACGGACGCTTCCGATACAGTGACGGCAGGGGTCCTTTCTTAATACGCCGACGACAGAGAGACCCTCCATCCTGTAGCTTTCTTTAGCAAGTCCATAACAGAGGCCGAGCAGAACTATGCTATCTACGATAAGAAGCTGCTAGCGATTATTTAGGCTTTCGAGGAGTGGAAACCGGAGCTTATAGCTAGAAAGAGCACGGTTCAGGTCCTTATAGACCACCAATCGCTGGTCTACTTTATAAAGACGCAGAAGCTCTTACGTCGCCAAGCTCGGTAGGCCGCCTACTTGTTAGGGTTTAACTTTAAGATTACCTATCGACCAGGGGCTCTAAACGGAAAGGCTAACGCGCTAACGCGAAGAGAAGGGAAGATAAGCCGCGCGAAGGAAGATCTGAACATGTTTCAGAAGGTGCTTACTGAACGGATAGTAGACGCCGAGGTGTTAAAGGAAGCAGGGATCTGCGCAGCAGAACTGCAGACCGAACTGGAACCGACAGAACAGGAGACCGAAAAAGAGACTCTCTACGAGAAGGTAGAGCAGCTCAATCAGCAGCAGAAGCTAGGCAAAACCGGCTCAGGAAAGCTAATAGTCCCGGCAGAACTGGTTACGGAGGTTATCCAATTGGTCTATAGCTCTAAGGACGTTTGTTACGCCGGCTTAAAGAAGATAATAGAAGCCGTAAGGACGATCTACTAGTTTCCGCGGATCTACGAACGGATCCACCGATTTATCGCCAATTGCCACGTATGCCGAGCCGCGAAGCTACGTTACGGTCTTCCGGCGGATCTACTGAAGCTACTTCCGATCCCCGAGAAGCCGTAGCAGCATATTACGATAGAATTCGTAACTGGCCTGCCGAATTCAGACGGATACAATGCTACCCTTAACGTAGTAGATAGGCTAAGCAAAGAGCGCTACTTTATCCCCTGTCGAGCTAGAGACGAAGGAACTACTGCGGAAGAAACAGCGAGAATACTAATAAAGTACGTGTGGAAACACTACGGTCTGCCGGACACTATTACTACGGATAGGGGTCCTTAATTCACCGCCGACGTATAGAAAGCTATCAACTAAGCTCTCAGTATTTGTAGAAAGCTCAGCACAGCCGCTTACCCCCAAACTAACAGACAGTCTAAAGTGGCTAATCGCGAGATAGAGCGATATCTGCAAACCTTCTGCAGCCATTATTAAGAAAAGTAGGTGGAAGTGTTGCCGATAGCTAAGTTCTGCGCTAACTTAGCACGATTGGAAGCAACGTCGCTGGCGCCGTTCGAGATAACCTATAGCTATCTTCCGAGGCTGAGCTTTTAGCCGCCGAGCGACGCTGGCTCGCCGGAGTTTTCCACTACTACTACGTCGTTAAAGAGAGTCGCCGCCGCAGCGGCGGAAGCGCTCCGATCTCAGATAGAAGAAGCGATCAAAGTGGCGAAAGAAGCGATGGAATCGGCTTAGAAGAAGATAGTAACTCGAACTAATAGAAAGCGGTCGCCGACAGAATTCGAGGAAGGTCAAAAGGTCTGGCTTAACACGCAGAACCTAAGGCTAAAAAGGAACGCCAAGCTCAATTCGCGCTACGTAGGTCCGTTTAAGATAGTGGAAAAGAGGTCGCCAGTGACCTACCGGCTCCAGCTGCCGAAATGGTTCCGGATCTACGACGTTTTCCATTCAGATCTGCTGAGCTTGGACCCTAAAGACTGCCTGCCGGAACAGGGGTTCGCCGAACCCCCGCCAATCGAGATAGACGATAAGGAAGAATAGGAGGTAGAAGATGTAATAGACGTAAAGAAGACGAGGGGGTCTATCAAAGCGAGGATCTCGTAGAAGGGGTGGCCAGAAGACTATAAATAGTATCCGGTTAAGAACCTGCAGAATTCAGCGGAGCTGCTAAGAGAGTTCTACGTGCAGAACCCGAAGAAGCCGAAACCCAGATAGCTCCGAAACTAACGACCTCCGAAAGAGATAGAAGAAAAAGAAGAAAGCCGCGTCTGCTCTACTGGCGCGGAAGCTAATAAAGACAATCGTAACGGTCGCCTTCTAGGAGGCCTTCGACTCGGCCACTACCTACTACCAGTTCGGCCGCCAGCTCGCTGACGCCGTAGCGTGCCAGCGCCGCCGACCCCGTAGTAGGTAAAGGCTTTGGTAGAGAAAGAAGAAGAAGAAGAGATAGAGCTACGGAAAGATCTATATAGACCTTCCGCGCCGGCGCACAGACCAGCTACGCCGCAGCTTAGATAATCTACAGCTTAGATCAGATAGCGCGGATTAGGCGCACCGATTACATAAACGCTAAGTGAAGGACTTCAGACGCCGACAACGTAAGAAATTAAAGAAACGATAAAGAGAACGTTGTTTTTAATAGAAGACGGAAGAGGTAACATTGGCGTTAGAGGAGATTTTTGAGAAGGAGACGATAAATTAAAAAAAAAAAGTAGAGATTTTTGGATGGATAGGGTGACTAAGCGGTCGAGGGCGACCGCTAGTAAGGGAGGGGGGTAGTGTTGCAGCCGTCGAAAGAGGTGGGACAGATTGATAGGGTAGACCCTGAATTTCGGCTTAGCCTGTCCGGGCCGAGCCGGGCCTTAGCACTACCACCACTACGGAAGCCTACCACCACTACTACATAGATTCCTTTCCCTCCTTAGTTCGAGATATCGTTATCAAAACAGCTGTATTGAACCTTATCTGCGCGCTCGGATTATAGATATCCTTCTTCTTTATCGGCTTTCGAGCTATACAGGCCTCGGCTTCTTCGGGTTTCGAACGTAAAACTCTCTTAGCACCTCCGCTAAATTCCGGAGGTTTTCGACTAGATACTATTTATAGTCTTCCGGCCATCCTTTCTATAAGATCCTCGCTTCGATGGATCCTCTTTGTTTTCTTATATTAATTACGTCTTCTACCTCCTACTCTTCTTCTTCTCCTTCTATTTCAATTAGTGGGGGTTTATCGAACCCCTAATCTAGAAGACTATCTTTAGGGTCTAGGCTTAGCAGATCCGAATGAAAGACATCGTGGATCCGGAACGATTTTGGCAGCTGGAGACAGTAGGTTACCGGAGACCTCTTTTCTATTATCTTGAACGGACCTACGTAACGAGGGTTAAGCTTCGCGTTGCCTTTTAGCCTTAGGTTCCGCGTGTTTAGCTATACCTTTTGGCCTTCCTCGAATTCTATCGGTAACCTCTTCCTGTTAGCTCGAGTTACTATCTTCTTCTGAGCTGATTCTATCGCTTCTTTCGCTACCTTGATCGCTTCTTCTATCTAAGATCGTAGCGCTTCTGCCGCCGCCGCAGCGATTCTCTTCGACCAAGTAGTAGTAGAAGGTTCTGGAGAGCTGGGTTTATTCAGTAGTTAAAAGCTTATCCTCGGAAGATAACTGTATGTTATCTCGAACGGCGCCAGTAAGGTAGCTTCCGACCGTGCTGAATTGGCGCAGAATTCTGCTATCGGCAACACCTTAACCTATCCTTCTTGATAATGGCCGCAGAAGATTCTTAGGTATTTTTCTATCTTACAATTGGCTACTTTAGACTGGCCGTCGGTCTGAGGGTAAGCGGCCGTGCTGAGCTTTCTACAAATTCCGAGGGCTTGGTTGATGGCTTTCTATACATCGGCGGTGAATTGAGGGCCCCTATCCGTAGTGATAGTGTCCGGCAGCCTATAGTGCTTTTATACGTACTATATTAATATTTTCGCTGTTTCTTCTGCAGTAGTTCCTTTATCCTTAGCTCGGCAGAGGATGAAATGGCGTTCTTTGCTTAGTCGATCCACTACATTGAGCGTAGCGTTATATCTATCTGAATCCGGTAGGCTGGTTACGAAATCTATCGTAATGTGCTGCTATAGTTTCTCGGGGATCAGAAGTGGCTTTAGCAGGCCGGCCGGAAGGCCGTAACGTAGCTTCGCTGCTCGGCACACGTAACAGTTAGTAATAAACCGATGTATCCGCTTGAAGATTCGCGGAAACCAGTAGGTCGTCCTTATTGCTTCTATCGTCTTTTTCGATCCTGCGTAACCAACATCCTTAGACCTATAGATCAGTTGGATAACCTCTGTAATCAGTTCTTCTAGAACGATTATTTTCCCTAAGCCCGTTTTGCCGAGCCTCTGCTGCTAATTAAGCCGTTCCACTTTCTCGTACAGCGTCTCTTTTTTAATCGGCGGCTCTATCGTACAGATCTCTACCTCTTTTAACACCTCGGCGTCTACTATTCGTTCCGTTAGAACCTTCTAAAACATGTTCGGATCTTCTTTCGCGCGGCTAGTCTTCTCTTCTCTTCTCGTTAACGCGTCTGCCTTTCCATTTTGAGCTCCTGGACAATAGGTAATCTTAAAATCGAACCCGGATAGGTAGGCAGCCTACCGTGCTTGACGTCATAAGAGCTTCTGCGTCTTTATAAAGTAGGTTAGCGACTGGTGGTCCGTAAGGACCTGGATCGTGCTCTGTCTAGCTATAAGCTCCGGTTTCCACTTTTCGAAGGCCTGAATAATGGCTAGCAGTTCTTTATTATAGATAGCGTAGTTCCGTTTAGCGTTATTTATTAACTTGCTAAAGAAAGCCACTGGATAGAGAGTTTCTTTATCGTTAGCGTATTAAGAAAGGACCCCTGCCGTTACTATGTCGGAAGCGTCTGTTTCTACGTAGATCGTCTTTTCCGGTCGGAAGTGCGCCAGCACTAGCGCCAATGCCACTGCCTCTTTTAGCCAATTAAAGGCTTCTATGCACTTCTTATTCTATAGGCCGGCGGCCTCCTTTTTCAACGCCTTATTCAGTGGTCTCGCTATCTTGCTAAAATCCTTAATAAACTGTCGATAGTAGCTGCAGAATCCAGGAAACGCTCTGATTTGCGTAGTGTTTCCGGATGTCGGTTGCTTCTATTCCGCGACAGCAGCCACTTTTGACGGGTCTATCCGAATTCCTTCTCTTCCGACGATAAGACCGAGGTGTTTGACTTCAGTCTGATAGAACTCGCTCTTCTTCGTGTCCGCGTTCAATCCGACCTCGCAGAGTCTCTTTAACACTCTCTCGATGTAGTCCGTATGTTGTTCTCTCGTTCCCTTAGTGTAGATAAGAATATCGTCTAAGTGGATAGATACAAAACGTTCTAGCATGTCTATAAATGTATAGTTTATGAAGCGTTGCTACACTGCCGGCGCGTTGGTAAGTCTGAAAGGCATTACCAGCTACTTAAAGTTGCCTATGCGCGTAGCGAATGTCGTAAGGTCTTCCGTCTGTCCTTCTTCGTTCCTTAACTAGTGGAACGCTTGGCGAATATCCAGCTTGCTGAACTACTTAGCCTTAGCTACTCGTTGTATAGTCTCGTCTATTAGCAGCAGCAGATACACATCTCTCTTAGTAACCTTATTAAGGCCTCGGTAGTCTACGGATAGGCAGAGGCTACCTCCGCGTTTCCGTACGAAAAGAATCGGTAACGCATATTCCGCAGAGCTTGGCGTAATAAACTTCTTCGCTAGATTCTCTCGAACAAACACTTCTACCTAGTCCAGCTCGGCCGGAGATAAGCGTCTTAGGGGCTCGGTTCTCGGCAGCACGGCTCCTTCTTTCAACCGGATCTTGTTGTTATATTGCGGTCGGTGGAGCGGCAAGAGGTTGGAGTTAGCCTTCGAGAACACGTCAGTGTAGCTATAGAGTTCTTTTAGTAATACCTCTAGTAGATCTACTTCTTCTTCCCCCATTATCTTCCAGTAGTCTTCGATGTCTTGTATTAAGATAGCGTAAATCTCGTTGTCTAGCGACCTCGCGAGAGTCGTCAGAGCTTCTGAACTTATTATTCCGATTGTGTCTTAAGGTTCGGGCCGATCCTCCGGAACCTCTTCGATAGTCGTAACGTTTGGTTTGGCGTTGGCAACTGTGACCGATTTGGCAGCGATTTCGGTCTGCTGGTTTTTGAATCCAAGGGTGCCTTTACCTACGTCAATAACGGCTTTCTGGTTCTTTATCCATTTTTGTCCTATAATAATGTCAAACCTTCCGATATCTATAATTCGGAACGTCGCCTCCGTAGTGCGACCTGCCAAGGTGGTCTTTAATAGCACATAGTGCGTAACACTCTCCGTGTCTTGTCCGTTGTATGCTGAAATCCGTGTCGGCGACGCTAGCTCTACTAGATAGCCGTATCCTTTTATTAGCTTTTGAACTAATCGATAGTGGATCGCTGCTCCAATAAGGGCCCCCGTGTCGATAAAAGCTCTTAGCTAAAGTAGTTTGCTCGATCCGTTAAGGGGGTGGACAGTAATTAGAAGGATAATAGCTGTTTCCGTGTTCACTTCCACTGCTGCTAAGAGCGGATCGCTGCAGCTGTTAATGCTCTCGTCTTTCTGTAACGTAGTTCTTGTTAGTGCCCTGTTTTCCACACTAGATAGGGGGCCTATCCTTCCAGCTGGTCTTTTCCTAGGATTCGCAGTAGCACTCTACCGTCTACGCTGTCGGTGTCGCTCGGAGCCGGCTCTATAGCTTGTATAGTCTTTCTCGGTAGCTGCTGCTGCGGCTGCTTTATAACACGATACTCCTGCTTCTGCTAGGTCGTTGCTTGGCATCTCGTAGCGATATAGCTAGGCTTTCTATACGCGTAGCAGGTGGGGACAAACGACGAATACGGTGACTAATAAGGTAGCTGCTAGGGTGCTTTCCGGAAAGGCGCAGGGGGTCGGGTTGTCTGCGTTATTAACGGCTTCGGGTTCGATTTGTGTAATTTCGCGTAAGCGCTCAGGTTTCTCGCAGTAACTCTCGCTTAGTGCACGAAGCTCTTAAGGTCTTTATCTTCCACCGAGGCCATAGCTGCGGCCAGTTCAGGGTTCAGCTTCTGTCTTAATAGATAGAGCTGCTTGTCTTCCGCTACTCTAGCCCTAAAAGCATATTTTCTAAACAGTCTGTAGAATTCTTCGAACGTCTGTCGGTTCTAGTTAATCTTGTCCAGCTGCTTACAGGCTGTCTTCTTTCAGAATGGGTCTCCGAAGCGTTGATCTAGTGCTTTGATTGCTTCCTCGGCGGTTACCTCTTCTAGGTCCGCTACTAGCGGATAAGCTTCACCCTCTAATCGCGATTCTAGGTACGCCAATCCATCTCCGGCACTGTTTCCGGCGTGGTCGCGGTCTGTCTTGTTCTTTATCTTCTTCTTAAACGCTTCCCAGTCTTTAGGGTCTCTACCTCGAAACGATAGTAGGTCCGGCAGTAATGTTATTAAGGTGCTACCTTGACTGTAGGCCGCCAGTAAGGCGGTCTCTGCTGGTTCTTCTCGATGCGGTGGCAGCGACATCGCTCTCTCCATCTCAGCTAGCTGAGTCTTTATCTCCTTTAGTTATGCTAGTCGGTTCGCCGCTTGGTTTTCCAGCACATCTATAATAGTCTTAGCCGATTCCTTCTCGGCCCTTACCGTCTCTATTTCCTCTCTTAACTGTCTCTTTTCTTCTAGGGTTCTGTAAAACAGCTTCTTAATAAGGTCTATACTGTCGTAGACCTTTCCTACTCTGTTCTTGTTTACGTAATCCTTAAGTTCCTCGAGCGTACAGTCGTGGATTCTCTTGTATTCGCTTATTCGTTCCTTAATCTCTGCAGTCTCTTCTGCTGTAAAACCTCCGATAATAAACTTATTATCAATAACACTAGAGCGCCTGCTCGCTCTGTTACTCTTTTCTCTTCTGCTTCTGCTTCGGCCTGTAACGCCGCTCTCTACCGCTAAGAAGCTCTCTATAGCTTTCTTACGGTGCTGGGGTTTGGTTTGTGTAGTGCGCGTACGTTATTCGGGGGTCCGGATAGTTTAACGGTCCCTTTCGCGTAGCGCGGTAGTAGTGTAGGGGGTGAGCTTGAGATATAATAATCCGGGCACGCAGATATAATTTAATACGGCCTTTTTGATAACTATATCTCGAACTGAGGAGGGAAAGGAATCTATGTAGTGGTGGTGGTAGGCTTCTGTAGTAGTGGTAGTGCCAAGGCCCGGCTCGGCCCGGACGGGCCGAGCCGAAATTTAGTGTCCACCCTATCAATCTGTCCCACCTCTTTCTACCGCCGCAACACTACCCCCCTCCCTTACTAGCGGTCGCCCTCAACCGCTTAGTTACCCTATCTATCCGAAAATCTCTACTTTTTTTTTTTTTTGATTTATCGTCTCCTTCTCGAAAATCCCCTCTAATGCCGATGTTACCTCTTCCGTCTTCTATCAAAAACAACTCTCTCTTTATCGCTTCTTGAATTTCTTACGTTATCGGCATCTAAAGTCCTTTACTTAGCGTTTATGTAATCGGTGCGCCTGATCCGTGCTATCTGATCTAAGCTGTAGGTTATCTAAGCTGCGGCGTAGCTGGTCTGTGCGCTGGCGTAGAAGGTCTATATAGATCTTTCCGCAGCTCTATCTCTTCTTCTTCTTCTTTCTCTACCAAAGCCTTTACCTACTACAGAGTCGGCAGCACTGGCACGCTACGGCGTCAGCGAGCTGGCGGTTGAACTGGTAGTAGGTAGTGGCCGAGTCGAAGGCCTCCTAGAAGGCAACCGTTACGATCGTCTTTATCGGCTTCCGTGCCAGTAGAGCGGACGCGGCTTTCTTCTTTCCGAACTATTAACTTCGGAGCTACTTAGGCTTCGGCTTCGTCGGGTTCCGGACGTAAAACTCTCTTAGCAGCTCCGCCGAGTTCCGCAGATTTTCGACCTAATACTATTCGTAGTCTTCCGGCTACCCCTTCTACGAGATCCTCGCTTTGATGGACCCCCTCGTCTTCTTTACGTCTATTACGTCTTCTACCTCCTATTCTTCCTTATCGTCTATCTCGATTGGCAGGGGTTCGGCAAACCCCTGTTCCGGCAGGCCGTTCTTAGGGTCCAAGCTTAGCAGATCTGAATGGAAAACGTCGTAGATCCGGAACGATTTCAGCAGCTGAAGCCGGTAGGTTACTGGCGACCTCTTTTCCACTATCTTAAACGGGCCTACGTAGCGCAGATTGAGCTTGGCGTTCCCTTTTAGCCTTAGGTTCCGCGTGTTGAGCCAGACCTTTTGACCTTCCTTGAATTCTATCGGCGACCGCTTTCTATTAGTTCGAGTTACTATCTTCTTCTAAGCCGATTCTATCGCGTCTTTCGCCACTTTGACCGCTTCTTCTATCTGAGATTATAACGCTTCCCCCGCTGCGGCAGCGACTCTCTTTGACGACGTAGTAGTGGAAAGCTCCGGCGAGCCGGCGTCGCTCGGCGGTTGGAAACTCATTCTCGGAAGATAGCTGTGCGTTATCTTAAACGGCGCCAGCGAGGTAGCTTTAGACAGTGCTGAGTTGGCGCAGAACTCGGCCATCGGCAACACCTTGACCTATTCTTCTTAGTAATAGCTGCAGAAGGTTCGTAGATATCGCTCTATCTTGCGATTAGCTACTTTAGACTGACTGTCAGTTTAGGGGTAAGCGGCGGTGCTGAGCTCTCTACGAATTCCGAGAGCTTGGTTGATAGCTTTCTATACGTCGGCGGTGAATTAAGGACCCCTATCCGTAGTGATAGTGTCCAGCAGCCTATAGTGCTTCCACATGTGTTGGATCAACATTCTCGCCGTTTCTTCTGCAGTAGTTCCTTTATCCTTAGCTTAGCAGGGGATAAAATAGCGCTCTTTGCTTAGCCGATCCACTACATTGAGTGTGGCGTTATATCCTTTAGAGTCCGGCAGGCCGGTTACGAAATCCATCGTAATGTGCTGCTACGGCTTCTCGGGGATTGGAAGTGGCTTTAATAAGCCTGCCAGAAGGCCGTAACGTAGCTTCGCGGCTCTGCATAGGTAGCAATTAGCGATAAATCGGTGGATCCGTTCGTAGATCCGCGGAAACTAGTAGATCGTCCTTATAGCTTCTATCGTCTTCTTTAAGCCGGCGTAACCAACGTCCTTAGAGCTATAGACCAGCTGGATAACCTCTATAACCAATTCTTCTAGAACTATCAGCTTCCCTAAGCCTGTTCTAACGAGCTTCTGCCGCTAATTAAGCCGTTCCACCTTCTCGTAGAGAGTTTCTTCCTTAGGGGCCGGCCCTACGGCGTAGACCCCTACCTTTTTCAACACCTCTGCGTCTACTATCCGCTCGGTCAACACCTTCTGGAACATGTTCGGATCTTCTTTCGCGCAGCTGGTTTTTCCTTCCCTTCGCGTCAGCGCGTTAGCCTTTCCGTTTTGAGCCCCTAGTCAATAGGTAATCTTAAAGTCGAACCTGGATAAGTAGGCAGCCTACCGTGCTTGACGTCGCGAAAGCTTCTGCGTCTTTATAAAGTAGGTCAGCGACTGGTGGTCCGTAAGGACCTAGACCGTGCTCTTTCTAGCTATAAGTTCCGGCTTCCACTCCTCGAACGCCTGTATAATAGCCAGCAGTTCTTTATCGTAGATCGCGTAGTTCCTCTTAGCTTCTGTTATAGATTTGCTAAAGAAGGCCACCGGGTAGAGGGTCTCGCTATCGTTAGCGTATTAAGAAAGGACCCCTGCCGTTACTGTATCGGAAGCGTCCGTTTCTACGTAGATCGTCTTTTCCGGCCGGAAGTGTGCCAAAACTAGCGCAGAGGCCACCGCTTCTTTTAGCCGGTTAAAGGCTTCCGTGCACTTCTCGTTCTATAGGCTAGCGGCCTCCTTCTTTGACACCTCGTTTAGGGGTCTCGCTGTCTTGCTAAAGTCTTTGATAAACCGTCGGTAGTAGCTGCAGAATCCGAGAAACGCTCGGATTTGCGTAGTGTTTCTGGATTTCGGCTGCCTCCATTCCGCAACGGCGGCGACCTTTAATAGGTCTATACAAATTCCGTCTCTTCCGACGATAAGACCGAGATACTTAACCTCGGTTTGATAAAACTCGCTCTTCTTCGTGTCCGCGTTCAACCCGACCTCGCGGAGCCTCTTTAACACTCTCTCGATGTGGTCTGTATGTTGCTCTCTCGTTCTATCTGTATAGATAAGAATGTCGTCCAAATAGATAGATACGAATCGCTCTAGCATGTCTATAAAAGTGTAGTTTATAAAGCGTTGCTATACTGCCGGCGCGTTGGTAAGTCTAGAAGGCATCACCAACTACTTGAAATTGCCTATATGCGTCGCGAACGTCGTAAGGTCTTCCGTCTGTCCTTCTTCGTTCCTTAATCGATAGAACGCTTGCCGGATGTCCAGCTTGCTAAACTATTCAGCTTTAGCCACTCGTTGTATAGTCTCGTCGATTAGTAGCAGCGGGTATACGTCTCTCTTAGTAACCTCGTTGAGGCCTCGATAGTCTACGCAGAGTCGCAGACCACCTCCGGGCTTCCGTACGAAAAGAATCGGTAACGCATATTCTGCTAAACTCAGTGTAATAAACCTCTTCGCTAGGTTTTTGCGAACGAATACCTCTACCTAGTCCAGTTCCGCCGGCGACAGTCGTCTTAGGGGCTCGGTTATTGGCAGCGTAGCTGTTAGGGGGCGCCGCCCGGCTTAGGTCCTGAACCCGACCTAAGCCGACCGTCGCCCTAAGGATTGCGACTTAGCGGCGCTAGCACGACCCCACCCTCTGTACGGAGCTACCGACAGAACCCTACTCCTATACAGAGGGAGAACACTACGGTCCTGCACAAAGGGGAGCTACTGCCCCTCGGATTAGAGGGGGGAAACCCTGCACCACTGTACAGAGGAGGTAACCCCCGACCCTCCGTACGGAGGGTGAACTTTGCACCCTAGTACAAAGGGGAAATTGCTGGCTTGGCCTTATAGGTACAAATCGTACGGAGCAGACGACGAAGGAACTGCCTATTAGTTCCTTTATATAGATACCCAACCTTAAGCTTCTAAACCAAGATCCTTAGGCCCCTTACATTAGGAACTAATCTCACTGTCGGTAACCGCGGTAATAGAGCAAGATAGACGGCGACATCCCTATAGAACCTACAGCTATAGAGGGACATATGCACTGCGTGTACGAGGAGCTGCTAGAAAGCAAGAGGCAGCTCGAACAGCAAGTAAGCCACTAGGCTGCGATGATTTCCTAACAGGAACAGGAGCTACGACAGCTTAGGGCGTCCGATCGCGATCTGACCCCTACGACGACGAACACGACAATCCCTACCCCGACCCCTAAGAGCAAACTCCCCGACGTTTCTACGTACGATAGTAAGGCTCCGGCCGAGTACCCCTCCTAGGCGGCTTAGATGCGCTCTAAGCTCCTAGTCGACTTAGGAGCATACCCGACCGAGCTAGACAAGGTGGTCTACCTCTTTAGGAGGTTAAAGGGCAGGGCGGCAGCACGAATTCTGCCGTACTACGAGACGGCTATTGCCAACCCGGCAATAGCTACGACGACGATGCTCTAGGCAGCTCTGGACAAGAGCTACAAAGACCCGGACTGCGAGAGCCGAGCACTCCTACAGGTTAATACGATAAAACAAGGACGTAAGACCGTACGAGAATTCCTCGCGGAATTTGACCAGACTTTGGCAGAAGCAGGGGGTCTCTAATAGGAGGACAGGATAAAGATTACCTCTTTAGAGGTAGGCCTCTCTAAGGAGATTATAACGGGGCTAGTAGGTGTAATGCGGCCAGCTACGTACAAGGAATTCTGCGACCTCCTTAGGATAGTCGACGACTAGCAACGTAGGCTAGGACGGATAGGCTGTGCTTAGAAGATAAGACAACCCCCCTAGCGACAGACAGACGCTATAGACTAGGAACCGACGACAACGAGGGTGGCAGTAGCAGCTACCGTACGGCCAAGGGCCGCTACCAAAAAGGCGCAATAGGTAGACACGGCCACCCTTAACAAGAGGCGAGCAGAAGGGAGCTGCTACCAGTGTAGCAAGATGGGCTACACTGTACAGAATTGCGGGCTTCTGCTAGCAGAGAGACCTAGGGGACGGCCGACTACTGCAAGGGTAGCAACTGCAACGCCCTAACGAGAAGATTAGGTGTCCTACTCGGACGACGACGAGTCGGGGAAAGAGTAGCCTCTAAGCGAAGACTCTGCTAGAGGCAGGTGCAAGATAGACTGCTAAATCAAAGCATTACTTGGCCATCTTTTAAGAGCAATCACATAACGACGACGCCGTTTATTGTACGGCCGACGTTAAACGGGTCCGCAACGGCGCGGGCATTAATTAACACAGGATGTTTGGTATATAGAGTAATTAGCGAAGACTTCGTACAGAGACACCAGATTAAGACGACCCCTACAGTACCTGTACGCATGCTGGGCATTACCGGGCGAGGACCGGACATTACCTATATAGTAAAAGTAACAATAGGGGTACAGGGACACTACGAGCAAGACTTATACCTCTATGTCGTACAGGACAAGTTAGGGTATAACCTAATACTAGGGAAGCCTTAGATAGAGCGCTAGAGGGGCAAGCTGGACGTCGGACGAGGACGGCTGTACCTGGCAGTAACGAAGCGGAGAATCCGGGACTAGGGGAGGTTCCTGCAAGATAGCAAAGCTAAGGCCGAGATCAATACAGCAACGGCGGACATCGAGAAGGCATTGGCACCTAAGGAAGCGACAAACCCCTGTACGAAGCTCCTAAGAGAGTATGTTAGGTACCTGGACCTTTTTGAACCAAAGTCGGCCTCGAAGCTGCTGCTACACTAAGGGGAAGGGATTAACTATAACATCCAGCTGGAACCCCGTCCGGATAGGGGCCTGCCGGAGGTACCGTACGGACTACTATACAGAATGTCCTCTAGAGAACTCTTGGTACCGCGCAAGACGCTGGACGACCTACTTGCTAAAGGGTTCATTTGGGCCAGTACGTCGTCCGCGGGAGCCCTAGTACTGTTTGTCTACAAGGAGGGGAAGGCTGGATTGCGTTTCTGCGTAGACTACAGAGGCATCAACGCGATTACTAAGAAGGACCGGTACCCCCTACCCCTTATTAAGGAGACCCTCGGACGGATCAGCAAGGCGAAGTGGTTTACCAAGCTCGACGTAGTCTCGGCCTTCTACAAGATACAGATTAAGGAAGGCTATAAATAGATAACTGCCTTCCGTACGAGATACGGTCTTTTTAAGTAGCTAGTTACCCCCTTCGGCCTTGCTAATGCACCGGCAACCTTCTAAAGGTACATTAACAAGTCCCTATAAGGGTTACTAGACGACATCTGCTCGGCATACCTCGACAATACCCTAGTTTTTACAGACGGCACCTACGCAGACTATGTACGGGATGTCAAGAAGGTGCTGGACCGACTGCAGCAGGCTGGCTTATACCTCGACATCGACAAATGCGAATTCGGTGTCCAACGTACGAAATACCTAGGTTTTATTATCGAGGCAGGGAAAGGCATTAGTATAGATAGGAAGAAGATTAGTGCCATCAAACTATAGAAGCCGCCTACGAACGTTAAGGGCGTACGGGAATTCCTTGGGTTTGCCAACTTCTACCGCCAGTTTATACGGAACTACTTAGAGATCGTACGTCCCCTAGTTAAGCTAATGCACAAAGACAAGCAGTTTAAATAGACGGACGAATGCGATAGGAGCTTTAACAAGCTAAAGGAGCTCTTTACTACAGGACCAACGCTCGCCGCCTTTGACCCGGAGCGTACGATAATACTGGAAACCGACTCCTCGGGGTACTGCATTAAGGGTATCCTGTTACAGGTAGGCTCGGACGGACTCCTACATCTATGTGCGTACTTCTCTAAGAAGAACTCCCTAGCTAAGTGCAACTACCCTATCTACGACAAAGAGTTGCTAGCAGTCGTACAGTGTTGCGAAGCCTAGGATAGGGAACTCCGCTTAGTGCCCGAGTTCCTCGCCCTAACGGACTACAAGAACCTAGAATACTTTACTTAACCCCGGAAGCTGTCCGAAAGGCACGTACGATAGGCAATGTACCTAAGCCGGTTTAACATAAGACTCCAGTACTGCAAGGGTAAGGACAACAGCAGGGCCGACGCACTGTCTAGACGAGAACAGGACATGCCAACGACGTACAAGGACGACCGGCTAAAGTCGCGGACATTCCAGATGTTTAAGAGGGAGCTAGGCGGGGAGACTATCCGCCTAGCAGCAACACACCTATAGGAACCCCAACTGCAAGTATAGGAAGGGGCAGTAGAAAAGGACGAGGTATACCGAGGGGCCCGTACGGCGATCTAGGGAGGGCAACGGAAGCTCCTAGCCGAGCTCTACCTAAAGGTGTCGGCAGCCGAGTGTTTAGTAGACGAGGAGAACAACCTAAAGTTCAGAAATCAGATATAGGTCCCAGCGGACGAGAAGCTCTGTACAGGCTTAATACAACGAGCATATAACTCTATAGCTACCAGGCACCTAGGGTGCGAGGAGACGTACAGCATTATCGCCCGGGACTACTACTAGCCAGCGATAGCGAAGGACATTCGCAGGTTCGTACAGAACTGCGATGTATACGGACGGACGAAGCCCTAGCGCGAGCTAAAGCATAGGCTGCTAAAGCCCCTGCCGATACCGGACCGTCCCTGGCAAGATCTGACCGTAGACTTTATTACTGACCTCCCTAAGAGCGACGGACAGCAAAACATTATAGTAGTTACAGACAAGCTAACGAAGGGGGTAATACTAGAGGGGATGGACTCTATTACAGCTAAAGATACCGCCTAGGCCTTTATCCAGACGACGTTTAGCAAGCACGGTTTCCCTAGGTCTATTGTATCAGACCGGGGGACACAGTTTACGAGCCAGCTCTAGGCACGGATCTGCCAGTTGCTAAAGGTAGAGCGTCGCCTGTCTACCGCATAGCACCTGCAGACAGACAGGGCGACGGAGAGGGCCAATTCAACCTTGGAAGCGTACCTCCGGGCGTACGTCGACTATAACCAGACGAACTGGAATCGCCTTCTCCTAATAGCAGAGCTGGCTATTAACAGCTGTACGGCCGATACTACAGGACTGTCCCCCTTCTTTACGACCTATAGATACGACTATTCCCTGCTCCTACTGACCCTAGGTAGCAACACCCCGCGCCCTGTACGGTCCCTAGTCCAGCAAGGAGAGGCCATCGTACGGACGATTACGAACGCCTACCAATAGGCAAAGGCGAGCCTAGCTATAGCCTAGCAGAACGCGGAAGAGCAGGCTAACAAGGGACGACAGGCTGCACTAAGGTACGAGGCCGGGGATAAGGTCTAGTTAAACCAGTAAAACATCCGGACGGACCGGCTGAGCAAGAAGTTAGATTAGAAGAACAGGAAGTTTATAGTAATCCGGCCGGTAGGGACATACGCTGTACGACTAAACACTCCCCTAGGGATTTATCCAGTCTTCTACGTAGACCTTGTACAACCGGCGAGCACGGACCCCCTACCGCATTAGACGACTAACGACATGCGCCTACCTGCAATTATAACTAAGGGCCAAGAAGAGTATAAGGTAGAGGGGATCCTTAAGAGTCGGAGGAAGCGGGGGAAGGCAGAGTATTTAGTAAAATAGAGAGGATAGGCGGAGCCTACGTAGGAACCGTACGAGGCTCTACAAGACACAACCGCACTAGACAGATAGGAGGAGAATCACCCTCCGGCCCAGTTACAGTAATACTACGCCGTACGGCAGAAGGAGGCA
This sequence comes from Pseudocercospora ulei, assembly GCA_016165855.1. Classification (NCBI taxonomy): domain Eukaryota; kingdom Fungi; phylum Ascomycota; class Dothideomycetes; order Mycosphaerellales; family Mycosphaerellaceae; genus Pseudocercospora; species Pseudocercospora ulei. The sequence continues at coordinate 5,206,619 of JACWNB010000005.1, read as the reverse complement.
CGATCTACCTTAAGAACAGGGCAGCTGCAGGCAGGCCCGAGTTGTCCAAGGATCGAGTACTACGACGTAGGGCACTACGGGGCCCCGCTAACACGACATTGTACGACACTGTACAGGATAAGGGCTGGAAGAAAGGAACAGCTAAGGGACAAATAGGAGGGGGAGTGGAAATAAGATAAGCTAAGAGAACACTGTCCGAAATTTCTTACACTATCTTGGGGGGGGGGGGGGCCTACTAGCTATCACCCCCCCCCCCCCTAGGGACCAGAACCACCTACTCATTATCTGAGAGCTCCACCACCTTGGGCCCGGCCGGGCCCCTACCCCTACTAGGGCTAGCCCCAGGAAGCAGAGGCACCCCCTTACCCCTACGTGCCTCCCCCGGACGGCGGAAGGGGCAGTAGAAGGAGCTATCCTTCTACTTATACAAGGCATACACCCTAGCCCAGAAACCTAGGAGGCGGTATAGGCTAAGTAAGGGCTAGGGGGAGTTGGGGCAGGGGGCGTAGAGCTGGCCCTAGGTAGCGATAAGGAGGGCGTTAACGTACGACGGGCGGGCCGTAGCTACCCGCTCTAGTGTAACCTGGGCGGAGTTACACTAGAAGGCGTAGAAGGGGAGCCCGGCCGCGTCCTGCTGCTCGCGAGTATAGCACCTAAGATGTTAGCTTAGACTGTACAGAAGACGAGACTGTACGAACTAGAAGTATAGCTGCTAGTTAAGTTAAGGGCCCTACTGCACGAGCTTAAAGTAGGGGGGAACCCCAGCTGGACGAGGGGGGGAGGCGGGGCCAGCAACTACAAGGGCACCACCGGACGGGGCGGACGACATAGTAGCTAGTAGTAGTTAGTAGCTAGTAGTAGTTAGTAATAGACAGTAGTAGTAGACGGTAGACGGTAGACAGTAGACAGTGGACAGTAGACGGTGTATAGGGAGAAGAGAAAGGGGAAGGGAAGAGAAGGGAGAAGGCTTAGGCCGCCTGCCTGCTATAGTAGGAATAGCAAGCAGGGCAGCTACTACAGACAGGTAAAATAGCAAGAGGCAACTACGACCTAGGGGAAGCGACGAGGGACGACGACCCGGACGACCGAACGAAATAGGAAGCTACGACCTGCCAAAGGAACAGCGGGAGCTAGGTAGTTTAAGCACGGCGCCGTACGGAAGTAGCACTACGAGAAAGGGAAAGGGGGGGGGTATTGTTAGGGGGCGCTGCCCGGCTTAGGTCCTGAACCCGACCTAAGCCGACCGTCGCCCTAAGGATTGCGACTTAGCGGCGCTAGCACGACCCTACCCTCCGTACGGAGCTACCGACAGAACCCTACTCCTGTACGGAGGGAGAACACTACGGTCTTGTATAAAGGGGAGCTACCGCCCCTTAGATTAGAGGGGGGAAACCCTGCACTACCGTACAGAGGAGGTAACCCCCGACCCTCTGTACAGAGAGTAAACCTTGCACCCCAGCACAAAGGGGAAATTGCTAGCTTAGCCTTGTAGGTACAAATCGTACAGAGCAGACGACGAAGGAACTGCCTATCAGTTCCTTTATATAGATACCCAACCTTAAGCTTCTAAACCAAGATCCTTGGGCCCCTTACAGTAGCCCCCTCTTTTAGTCGGATCTTGTTGTTATATTCCGGTTGATAGAGCGGCAATAGGTTGGAGTCGGCTTTTGAGAAGACGTTAGCGTAACTATAGAGCTCGTTTGGCAGCACCTCTAGGGGATCCGCTTCTTCTTCCGCTATTATCTTCTGGTAGTCTTCGATGTCTTTCATTAAGATAGCGTAAATCTCATTGTCCGGCGACCTCACGAGGGTCGTTATAGCTTCTAAACTTATTATTCCGACGGTAGCTAGGGGTTCGGAACGATCAGACGGGGTTACATCGGCAGCCGCGACTTTCGATTCGGCTACAGTGGCGTCGGTCGGTTCGGCGGCGGCGGTGCCGTTGCTTAGGCTTTTGAATCTGATCGTTCCTTTATCTACGTCGATGATAGCTTTCTGGTTCTTTATCTATTTCTGCCCTATAATAATGTCAAACTTTCCAATATCTATAATTCGGAACGTCGCTTCCTTAGTGCGACCAGCCAAGGTAGTCTTCAGTGGCACGTAGTGCGTAACGCTTTCTGTATCTTGTCCGTTGTATGCCGAAATCTTCGTCGGCGACGCTAATTCCACCGGATAGCCGTATCCCGTCTTCAGTTTCTGAACCAGTCGATAGTGGATTGCTGCGCCGATAAGAGCTCCAGTGTCGATAAAGGCTTTTAGCTAAAGTGGTTTGCTCAATCCGTTAAGGGGGTGGACAGTAATTGGAAGGATAATAGCTGTTTCCGTGTTCACTTCCACTGCCGCCGACAGCGGATCGTTACAACTGTTGATGCTCTCTCGTTTCGTTAGTGCCTTTCGTAGGGATGCCCTGTTTTTTATGCTAGATAGGGGGTCTATCCGTCCAGCTGATCTTTTCCTATAATTCTTAGCTGCACCCTGCCGTCTACACTGTCGGTGTCGTTCAGAGCCGGTTCGATGGCTTAGATAGTCTTCCTCGGCGGTGGCGGCTGCTTCGTTGCTCGATATTCCTGCTTCTGCTATGCCGTTGCTTGGCATCTCGTAGCGATATAGCCGGGCTTTCCGCACGCGTAGCAGGTGGGGACGAACGACGAACGCTGCGAATTAAATGGCTGCTAGGGGCGTTGTCGGTATAGGACGGGGACTCTGGTCCCCTGCGGCGACGGCGACGGCTTCTAAGCCGGTTTACGTATCGTCGATTTTCCGTATACGTTCAGGTTTCTCGCAGTAACTCTCGCTCGGTGCACGAAGCTCTTAAGGTCTTCGTTTTCTACCGACACTATAGCGGCAGCCAGTTCAGGGTTTAGCTTCTGCCTTAGTAGGTAGAGCTGCTTATCTTCCGCTACTCGGGCCCTAATCGCATATTTTCTAAATAGTCCGTAGAATTCTTTAAACGTCTGCTGGTTCTAATTGATCTTGTCCAGCTGCTTACAGGCTGTCTTCTTTTGGAATGGGTCTCCGAAGCGCTGGTCTAGTGCTTTGATCGCTTCCTCGGCGGTCGCCTCTTCTAGGTCTGCTACTAGCGAAAAAGCTTTACCTTCTAACCGCGATTCTAGGTACGCCAATCCATCTCCGGCACTGTTTCCGGCGTAGTCGCAGTCTATCTTATTCTTTATCTTCTTCTTAAACGCTTCCCAGTCTTTAGGGTCTCCGCCTCTAAACGCCAGTAGGTCCGGCAATAATGTTATTAAGGTGCTACCTTAACTATAGGCCGCTGGTAAGGCGGTCTCTGCGTAGGTTTCTCGCCGCGGTGGCGGCGACGACCTCGCTGCTTCTATATCAGCCAGTTGACCTTTTAGCGCCTTTAGCTGCGCTAGTCGATTCGCTGCCTGGTTTTCTAACACGTCGATAATAGTTTCTGCCGATTCCTTCTTGGCCCTTACCGCTTTAGTTTCTTCTCTTAGTTGTCTGTTCTCTTCTAACGTTCTGTAGAACAGCGTCTCAATAAGGTCTATACTATCGTAGACCTTTCCTATCCTATTCTCGTTTATATAGTCTTCTAGTTCCTCGATCGTGCAGTCGTAGATCTTCCTATATTCAGCTATTCGTTCCTTAACCTTAGCGGTCTCTTCCGCTGTGAAACCGCTAATAACGATCTTATCGTCAATAACGCTGGAGCGCCTACTCGCTCTGTCAGCCTTTCCTTTTCTGCTTCTGCTGCAGCCTGTAACGCCGCTCTCTACTGTCGAGAAGCCTTCTATCTTCTTACAGTGCCTTAGGGGTTGTTGTCGTTGTTAGTGTGTGGGCGCGTGCGTTATTCGAGCGTCTGGATAATTCGACGGGCCCTTTCGCGCAGCGCGGGGTTTGTTGTAGAGAGTAAGTTTGAGATATAATAATCCGAGCACGCAGATAAGGTTTAATACGGCTGTTTTAATAACTATATCTCGAACTAAGGAGGGAAAGGAATCTATGTAGTGGTAGTGGTGGGCTTCCGTAGTGGTAGTGGTGCCAAGGCCCGGCTCGGCCCGGACGGGCCGAGCCGAAATTCAGGGTCTACCCTATCAATCTGTCCTACCTCTTTCCACCGCCGCAACACCTAGGGGACTGCCGGCCACTGCAAGGGTAGCAACTGCAGCGCCCTAACATAAGACCTAAGAGTTCCCCTTAGACGATACCGAGTCGGGAAAAGAGTAGCCTCTAAGCGAAGGCTTAGCCAGAGGCATAAACGAGATAGATCGCTAAATCAAAACACTACTTAGCTATCTTTTAAGAGTAACTATATAACGACTACGCCATTTATCGTACGACCTACGCTAAACGGGACCGCCACTACGCGGACGCTAATTAATACAGGGTATTTGGTGTACAGAGTAATTAGAGAAGACTTCGTATAGAAACACTACATTAAGACAACCTCTACCGTACCTGTATATATGCTAGACATGACTGGACAAGGACCGGACATTACCTATATAGTGAAAGTAACAATAGAGTTGCAAGAACACTACGAGCAGGACTTATACCTCTACGTCGTATAGGACAAGTTGGGGTACAACCTAATATTAGGGAAACTATAGATAGAGTGCTAGCAGGGCAAGCTGGACGTCGGACAGGGACGCCTATACCTAGCAGCTACGAAGCAGAGGCTCTAAGACTAAGAGAGAATTCCGTAGGGCGGCAACGCTAAAGCTAGGAGCAAGGCCAGCTTAAACGCCGAGATCAACACTACCACTACAGACATCGAAAAAGCCTTAACAGCTAAGAAAGTAACGGACTCCTATACGAAGCTCCTACAGGAATACTCGGAATACCTAGACCTCTTCGAACCAAAGTTAGCTTTAAAACTGCCCCTGCTCTAAGTGTTGCAGCGGCAGAAAGGGGTGGGACTAAGCGATAGGGTAGACCCTCGGAATTTCGGCTCGGCCCTTCCAGACCGAGCCGGGCCTTGGCACACTACCCCCAAAGCTCTCGCCTACCACTACATAGATTCCTTTCCCTCCTCAGTTCGAGATATAGTTATTAAAAAGGCCGTATTGAATCTTATCTACGTGCCTGGATTATTATTTCTCGAACTCACTTACTACACTATTACCGCGCTGCGCGAAAGGGACCGTTAAAACTATCCGGACACCCGAATAACGCGCGCGCACTACACAAACCAAACTAAACAATAGCACCGTAAGATAGCTATAGAGAGCTTCTTAACAGTAGAGAGCGGCGTTACAGGCCGAAGCAGAAGCAGAAGAGAAAAGACTAACAGAGCGAGTAGGCGCTCTAGTGTCATCGATAATAAGTTTATTATCAGAGGTTTTACAGCAGAAGAGACCGTAGAGATTAAGGAACGAATAAACGAATACAAGAAAATCCACGACTGCACACTCGAGGAACTTAAAGATTACGTAAACATAAACGGAGTAGGGAAGGTCTACGACAGCATAGACCTTATTAAGAAGCTGTTTTACAGAACCCTAGAAGAAAAAGGACAGTTAAGAGAGGAAATAGAGACAGTGAGAGCCGAGAAGGAATCGGCCGAAACTATTATAAGTGTGCTAGAAAACCAAGCGGCAAACCAACTGGCACAACTGAAAGCGATAAAGACTTAGCTAGCTGAGACGGAAGCAGCGATGTCGTCGGCGCCGCTACCGCATCGAGAAGAACAAGCAGAGACCGCCTTACTAGCGGCCTACAGTTAAGGCAGCACGCTAATAACATTACTACTGGATCTACTAGCGTTTAGAGGCGGAGATCCTAAGGATTGGGAAGCATTTAAAAAAAGATAAAGAACAAGATAGATCGAGACTATGCTGGAAACAGTGCCGGAGATAGATTGGCCTACCTAGAGTCGCGATTAGAAGGCGAAGCTTTTTTGCTAGTAGTGGACCTAGAAGAGGTAACCGCCGAGGAAGCAATTAAAGCGCTGGATCAACGCTTCGGAGACCCCTTCTAAAAGAAGACAGCCTGCGAACAGCTGGATAAGATTAACCAGAACCGGCAGACGTTCGAAGAGTTCTACAGACTGTTTAGAAAATATGCAATTAGAGCCCGTGTTAGAAGATAAGCAGCTCTACCTACTAAGGCAGAAGCTGAACCCTGAACTGGCCGCAGCTATAGCCTTAGTGGAAGACGAAGACCTTAAGAGCTTCGTACACCAAGCGAGAGTCACTGCGAGAAACCTAAGCGCTTACGCGAAATCACACGAATCGAACCAGAAGCCGTTATTAATGCAGGCAACGCGACCCCCTGCACCTTTCCGGAGAGCACCCCAGCAGCCACCTTATTAGTTACAGCGTTCGTTGTTCGTCCCTACCTGCTACGCGTGTAGAAAGCCTGGCTATATCGCTACGAGATGCCAAGCAACGGCCTAACAGAAGCAGGAGTATCGTGTTACGAAGCAGCCGCAGCCGCTGAGAAAGACTATACAAGCTATAGAGCTGGCTGTGAACGACACTGACAGCGTAGACGGTGGAGTGCTACTGCGAATCCTAGGAAAAGACTAGCTAGAAGGATAGGCCCCCTATCCAGTATAGGCAATAGGGCACTAACACGAACTACGTTACTGCAGAAAGGAAGTATTAACAGCTGCAGCGACCCGCTCTCGGCAGCGGTGGAAGTAAACACAGAAACAGCTATTATCCTTCCGATTACTGTCTACCCCCTTGATAGCTCGAGCAAACCACTTTAGCTAAGAGCTTTTATTGATACGGGAGCCCTTATCGGAGCGGCGATCCACTATCGATTGGTTCAAAAGCTGATAAACGGATACGGCTATCCAGTAGAGTTGGCATCGCCGACTCGGATTTTGGCATACAACGGACAAGACACAGAGAGTGTTACGCATTATATGCTATTAAAGACTACCCTGGCTGGCCGCACTACAGAGGCAACGTTCCAAATTATAGATATCGGAAGGTTTAACATTATTATAGGACAAAAATGGATAAAGAACCAGAAAGCCGTTATTGACGTAGGTAAAGGCACCCTTGGATTCAAAAACCAGCAGACCGGAATCGCCGCCGAATCGGTTACAGTCGCCAACGCTACACCGAAAGTTAAGACCATCGAAGGAGTTCCGAAAGATCGGTCCGACCCTCTAGACACGATAGGAATAATAAGCTTAGAAGCTTTAACGACTCTCGCGAGGTCGTCGGACAACGAGGTTTACGCTATCTTAATAAAGGATATCGAAGACCACCGGAAGATAATAGCGGAAGAAGAAGTGGACCTACTAGAGGTGTTACCGAAAGAACTCTATAGTTACACTAACGTGTTCTCGAAGGCTAACTCCAACCTCTTGCCGCTCTACCGACCGGAATATAACAACAAGATCCGACTGAAAGAAGGAGCTAAGCTGCCGAGAACCGAGCCCTTAAGAAGACTGTCGCTAGCGGAGCTAGACTAGGTAGAAGTGTTCGTTCGAGAGAATCTGGCGAAGAAGTTTATTACGCCAAGCTTAGCGGAATATACGTCGCCGATTCTTTTCGTAAGAAAGCCCAGAGGTAGCCTCTGCCTATGCGTAGATTACCGAGGCCTTAATAAGGTCACTAAGAGAGATTTGTATCCGCTGCCTCTGATCGATAAGACTATACAGAGGGTGGAAAAGGCTAAGTGGTTTAGCAAGCTAGATATCCGCCAAGCGTTCCACTAGTTAAGGAACGAGGAAGGACAAATGGAAGACCTTATAACATTCGCTATGTGCATAGGCAATTTCAAGTGGCTAGTAATGCCTTTCGGACTTACCAACGCGCCGGCAGTGTAGCAACGCTTTATATACCACACCTTTATAGACATGCTAGAACGGTTTATATCTATTTACTTATACGATATTCTTATCTACACTAAGGGAACGAGAGAGCAACATACGGACCACATTAAGAGGGTGTTAAAGAGACTCTACGAGGTTGGATTAAACGCCGACACAAAGAAGAGCGAGTTCTATTAGACCGAAGTTAAATACCTCGGTCTTATCGTTAGAAGAGAAGGAATTCAGATGGACCTATCGAAAGTGGCCGCTGTCGCAGAATGGAAGCAACCGAAATCCGGAAACACTATGCAAATCAGAGCGTTTCTCGGATTCTGCAGCTACTATCGACAGTTTATTAAGAACTTTAGTAAGATAGCAAGACCACTGAACGAAGCATTAAAGAAGGAGGGCACTGGCATATAGAATAAGAGATGCATAGAAGCCTTTAACTAGCTAAAGGAGGCGGTGGCCTCAGCGTCTATGCTAGCGCACTTCCGACCAGAAAAGACAATCTACGTAGAAACGGACACTTCCGACACTGTTGCGGCGGTGGAAAGAGGTAGGACAGATTGATGGGGTGGACCCTGGATTTCGGCTCGGCCCCTTCCAGGATTTAGGTTCCGGAACGGACCGAGCCGGGCCTTGGCACCACCACCACGAAAGCCCACCACTACCACTACATAGATTCCTTTCCCTCCTTAGTTCGAGATATAGTTATCAAAACAGCCGCATTGAACCTTATCTGCGCGCTCGGATTATTATATCTCAAACTCACTCTCTACAACAAACCCCGCACTGCGCGAAAGGGCCCGTTGAACCATCCGGAAACCCGAATAACGCACGCGCACCTACACTAACAACAACAACCCCTAGCACCGTAAGAAGATAGAAGGCTTCTCAGCGGTAGAGAGCGGCATAACAGGCCGCTGCAGAAAGAGAAAGACTAACAGAGCGAGTAGGCGCCCCAGTGTTATTGATAATAAGATTATTATTAACGGTCTTACAGCGGAAGAGACCGCAGAGATTAAGGAACGAAGAAGCGAAGACAAGAAAATCCACGACTGTACGCTCGAGGAACTTAAGGACTATATAAACGAGAATAGAATAGGGAAGGTCTACGACGGTATAGACCTTATCGAGATGCTGTTTTACAGAACGCTAGAAGAGAACAGACAACTAAGAGAAGAAACTAAAGCGGTAAGAGCTGAGAAGGAATTAGCCGAGACCATTATAGATGTGCTGGAAAACTAGGCGGCGAATCGATTAGCGCAGCTGAAGGCGCTGAAGCATTAAATAGCTGATATGGAAGCAGCAAAGTCGCCGCTACCGCGGCGAGAAGCCCACGCGGAGACCGCCTTACTGGCGGCCTATAGTCAAGGTAGCACTACGATGACGCTACTGCCGGACCCACCTGCTTTCGGTAGCGGAGACCCTAAAGCGTAGGAGGCATTTAAGAAGAAGATCAAGAATAAGATAAGCCGCGATTACGCATCGAGCAGCAAAGAGGATAGATTGGCGTACCTGGAATCGCGATTAGAAGGTAAAGCTTTTTCTCTAGTCGCGGACCTGGAAGAAGTGACCGCCGACGAAGCTATTAAGGCGCTGGATCAGCGTTTCGGAGACCCCTTCCGGAAGAAGACGGCCCGTAAGCAGCTAGATAAGATCAACCAGAACGAGCAGACGTTCGAGGAGTTCTATAGATTGTTTAGAAAATATGCTATTAGAGCGAGAGTAGCTAAGGATAAGCAGCTACACTTACTAAGACAGAAACTGAGCCCTAAGCTAGCTGCGGCTATAGCGTTGGTAGAAGACGAAGACCTTCAGAGCTTCGTGCACTAGGCGAGAGTAACAGCAAGAAACCTGAACGTATACGGAAAGTCGACGACGCGAGAACCCACTTAGGAGACACTGTCGTTAATGCAGGCAACCAGAGCCCCAGCACCCTTCCTACGCAGCCCCCAGCCGCCTTATGTGCCCCGACCGTCGTTCGCCCCTACGTGCTACGTATGCGGAAAGCCTGGCTATATCGCTACGAGATGCCAAGCGACGGCCCAGCAGAAGCAGGAGTATCGCGCTATAAAGCAGCAGCAGCCGCTAAGAAAGACTATTCAAGCTATCGAACCGGCGCCGAACGATACTAACAGTGTAGACGGGAGGGTGCAGTTAAGAATTATAGGAAAAGACCAGCTAGACGGATAGGCCCCCCACCTAGGATTGACAATAGGGCACCGAATCGAGGCGAATCGCTACGAGAAGAAAGCATTAACAGCTGCAGCGATCCGCTCTCGGCGGCCGTAGAAGTAAAAACGGAAACAGCGATCATCCTTCCTATTACGATCCACCCTGTTAAGAAGCAACGCCCACCGCTCTAGCTAAAAGCTTTTATCGATACTAGAGCTCTTATCGGTGCAGCGATCCACTATCGGCTAGTCCGGAAGCTAACGAATAGATACGGCTATCCAGTGGAATTAGCGTCGCTAACGAAGATTTCGGCATACAACGGACAAGACACGGAAAGCGTTACGCACTACGTGCCGCTAAAGACTACCTTAGCTGGTCGCACTACGGAAGTGACGTTCCGAATTATGGATATCGGAAGGGTTAACATTATTATAGGGCAGAAATGGATAAAGAACCAGAAAGCCATTATCGACGTAGATAAAGGAGCGATTAGATTCAAAACCCTGGGTAGCAGAGCAGGGACTATCGGAACGGCCGCCACTGCCGCCGCCGAGCCGAAAGCTACTGAGTCCGCGAAAGAGGCTCCGTCCGATCGTTCCGAACCCCTAGTTACCGTCGGAATAATGAGTTCAGAAGCTATAACGACCCTCGCGAGGTCGCCGGACAATAAGATTTACGCTATCTCTATAAAGGACATCGAAGACTACAGGAAGATAATAGCGGAAGAAGAGGTAGACCTACTAGAGGTGTTGCCAAACGAGCTCTACAGTTACGCTAACGTATTCTTAAAAGCCGACTCTAACCTCCTGCTGCTCTATCGACCGGAATATAACAACAAGATCCGACTAAAAGAGGGGGCTACGCTGCTAAGAACCGAGCCCCTAAGACGACTGTCGCCGGCGGAACTGGACCAGGTAGAGGTGTTCGTTCGCGAAAACCTAGCGAAGAATTTTATTACGCCGAGTTCTGCCGAATACGCGTTACCGATTCTTTTCGTAAGGAAACTAGGGGGTAGTCTGCGACTCTGCGTAGACTATCGAGGCCTTAACGAGGTCACTAAGAGAGACGTATATCCACTGACGCTGATAGATAAGACTATACAGCGCATAGCAAGGGCTAAGTGGTTTAGCAAGCTGGACATCCGCCAAGCGTTCTATCGACTAAGAAACAAGGAAGGGCAGACGGAAGATCTTACGACGTTTGCTACGCGCATAGGCAACTTCAAGTAGCTAGTGATGCCTTTCGGACTTACCAACGCGCCGGCAGTGTGGCAACGCTTTAGAAACCACACTTTTATAGATATGTTGGAGCGGTTCGTGTCTATCTATTTGGACGACATTCTTATCTATACGGACGGAACGAGAGATCAGCACACGGACTACGTCGAGAGGGTGCTAAAGAAGCTCCGCGAAGTAGGATTAAACGCGGACACAAAGAAGAGCGAGTTCTATTAGACCGAAGTCAAATATCTCGGTCTTATCGTCGGAAGAGATAGAATCCGGATGGACCTGTCAAAGGTCGCCGCCAGTCGCCAAATGGAAGCAGCCGAAGTCTGGAAATACTACGCAAATTAGAGCGTTTCTCGGCTTCTGCAGCTACTATCGACGGTTTATTAAGGACTTTAGCAAGATAGCGAGACCCCTGAACGAGGCGCTAAAGAAAGAGGCCGCCGGCCTATAGAATAAGAGGTGCACGGAAGCCTTTAACCGGCTGAAAGAAGCAGTGGCCTCGGCGCCGGTTCTAGCGCACTTCCGACCGGAAAAGACGATCTACGTAGAAACGGACGCTTCCGATACAGTGACGGCAGGGGTCCTTTCTTAATACAGAGACGATGAAACCCTTTATTTAGTGGCTTTCTTTAGCAAGTCTATAACGGAGGCCGAACGGAACTACGCAATCTACGATAAAGAACTGCTAGCTATTATACAGGCGTTCGAGGAGTGGAAGCCAGAGCTTATAGCTGGAAAGAGTACGGTCTAGGTCCTTACGGACCACCAGTCGCTAACCTACTTTATAAAGACGTAGAGGCTCTTACGACATTAAGCACGGTAGGCCGCCTACTTATCAGGGTTCGATTTCAAGATCACTTATCGACCAGGGGCTCAAAACGGAAAGGCTGACACGCTGACGAGAAGAGAAGGAAAGACCAGCCGCGCGAAAGAAGATCCGAACATGTTCCAGAAGGTGTTGACCGAGCGGATAGTAGACGCAGAGGTGTTGAAAGAGGTAGGGGTCTGCACAGTAGAACCGGCCCCTAAGGAAAAGACTCTCTACGAAAAGGTAGAGCAGCTTAACCAGCAACAGAAACTCGGCAAAACCGGTTCAGGGAAGCTGATAGTTCCAGAAGAACTAATCACTAAGGTTATCCAACTGGTCTATAACTCTATAGATATTGGCTACGCCGGAGCGAAGAAAACGATGTAGGCCGTAAGAACGATCTACTAGTTTCCGCGAATCTACGAGCGGATCCACCGATAGATCGGCAACTGCTACGCATGCCGGGCCGCGAAGCCACGTTACGGTCTTCCGGCCGGTCTGATAAAGCCACTTCCGATCCCCGAGAAACTGTAGCAACACATTACGATAGACTTCGTAACCGGCCTGCCGGACTCCGATAGATATAACGCCACGCTAAACGTAGTGGATAGGCTAAGCAAAGAACGACACTTTATCCCCTGCCGAGCGAGAGACGAAGGAACTACTGCAGAAGAGACTGCACGAATGTTGATTCAACACATATAGAAGCACTATAGCCTGCCGGACACTATCACTACGGATAGGGGTCCTTAATTCACCCCCAACGTATAGAAAGCCATCAACTAAGCTCTCAGAATTAGTGGAAAGCTCAGCACAGCCGCTTACCTGCAGACCGACAGTCAGTCTGAAGTAGCTAACCGAGAGATAGAGCGATATCTACGAACCTTCTGCAGCTATTACTAAGAAGAATAGGTTAAGGTGTTGCCGATAGCCGAGCTCTGCGCCAACTCGGCACTGTCTAAAGCTACCTCGCTAGCGCCGTTTGAGATAACGCACGGCTATCTTCTGAGGATAAGCTTTTAGCCGCTGAACGAACCCAGCTCCGCGGAACTATCCACCGCCACGTCGTCAAAGAGAGTCGCCGCCGCGGCGGCAGAAGCGCTACAATCTCAGATAGAAGAAGCGATTAAGGTGGCGAAAGACGCGATGGAATCGGCTTAGAAGAAGATAGTGACTCGAGCTAATAGAAAAAGGTTACTACTAGAATTCGAGGAAGGCCAAAAGGTATAGCTTAACCCGCGGAACCGGGTGTATCCCTAGGGGAGTGTTAAGTCGTATAGCGTATGTCTCTACTAGTCGCACTACTGTAAACTTCCTGTTCCTCCAATCTAGCTTCTTGCTCAGCCGGTCCATACAGATGTTTTGCTAGTTTAGCCAGACCTTATCCCCTGCCTTATACCTTAGTGTAGCCTGCCGTCCCTTGTTGGCCTGCTCTTCCGCATTCTGCTAAGCTATAGCTAGGCTCGCCTTTGCCTATTAATAGGCGTTCGTAATTGTTCGTACGATAGCCTCTCCCTGCTAAATAGGGGATCGTACAGGGCGCAGGGTATCGCTACTTAGAGTCGGTAGGAGCGGGCAATAGTCGTATCTGTAGGCTTTAAAGAAGGGGGACAATCCTATAGCATTAGCCGTACAGCTATTAATAGCCAGCTCTGCTATAGGGAGAAGGCGGTTCTAGTTTGTCTAGTCGTAGTCGACGTACGCTTAGAGGTACGCTTCTAACGTCCAATTGACCCTCTCCGTCGCCCCGTCCGTCTACAGGTGCTATGCAGTTAACAGGCGACGTTCTACCTTTAGCAACTGGCAAACTCTTGCCTAGAGCTGGCTCGTAAACTGTGTGCCCTGGTCTAATACAATTGATCTAGGGAAACCGTGTTTGCTGAACGTCGTCCGTATAAACGCCTAGGCAGTGTCCTTAGCCGTAATGGAGTCCATTCCCTCTAGTATTACCCCCTTCGTTAGCTTGTCTATAACTACTATAATGTTCTGCCGTCCGTCGCTCTTAGGTAGGTTCGTAATAAAGTCCACCGTTAGGTCTTGCTAGGGCCGGTCCGGGATTGGTAGGGGCTTCAGCAGCCTATGCTTTAGCTTACGCTAGGGCTTCGTCCGTCCGTATACGTCGCAGTTCTGTACGAACCTGCGGATGTCCTTCGCTATCGCCGGCCAGTAGTAGTCCCTAGCGACAATGCTGTACGTCTCCTTACACCCTAGGTGCCTGGCAGCTATAGAGTTGTGCGCCCGTTGTATTAAGCTTATACAGAGCTTCTTGTCTGCCGGGACCCAAATCTGATTCCTAAACTTTAGGTTGTTCTCCCTGTCTACTAAGCACTCTGCTGCCGACACCTTAAGGTAGAGCTTGGCTAGGAGCTTCCGCTGTCCTCCTTAGATCGCTGTACAGGCCCCTTAGTATACCTCGTCCTTTTCTACTGCCTCTTCCTATACTTGCAGTTAGGGTTCCTATAGGTGCGTCGCTGCTAGGCAGATAGTCTCCTCGCCTGGCTCCTCCTTAAACATCTGGAATGTTTATAATTTTAACCGGTCGTCCTCGTACGTTGTCGGCATGTCCTAGTCCTGTCTGGATAGCGCATTAGCCCTGCTGTTGTCCTTACCCTTGCGATACTAGAGTCTTATATTAAACCGGCTTAGGTACATTACCTATTGTACGTACCTCTTAGACAGCTTCTAGGGCTGCGTAAAGTACTCTAGATTCTTGTAGTCCGTTAGGGCGAGGAACTCGGGCACTAAGCAGAGTTCTCTATCCTATGCTTCGTAACACTGTACGACTGCTAGCAACTCCTTGTCGTAGATAGGGTAGTTGCACTTAGCTAGGGAGTTCTTCTTAGAGAAATACGCGTATAGGTACAGGAGTCCGTCCGAGCCTACCTGTAACAGGATACCTCTAATACAATACCCCGAGGAGTCGGTTTCCAGTATCGTCGTACGTTCTAGGTCGAAGGCGGCAAGCGTTAGTCCTGTAGTAAAGAGCTCCTTTAGCTTGTTAAAGCTGCTATCGCATTCGTCCGTCTATTTGAACTGCTTGTCCTTGTATATTAGTTTAACTAGGGGGCGTACGATCTCCGAGTAGTTCCGTATAAACTAGCGGTAGAAGTTGGCAAACCTAAGAAATTCCTGTACGCGCTTAACGTTCGTTAGCGGCTTCTATTGCTTAATAGCGTCAATCTTTTTCCTATCTATGCTGATGCCTGTCCCTGCCTCGATAATAAAACCTAGGTATTTTATACGCTAGACACCGAATTCACATTTGTTAATGTCGAGGTATAAGCCAGCCTGCTGCAGCTGGTCTAGCACCTTCTTGACGTCCTGTACGTAATCTGCGTAGGTGCCGTCTGTAAAAACCAGGGTGTCGTCGAGGTATGCCGAGCAGATGTCGTCTAGTAACCCTTGCAAGGACTTATTAATGTACCTTTGGAATATTGCCAGTGCGTTGGCAAGGCTAAAGGGGGTAACAAGCTACTTAAAAAGACTATATCTTGTATAGAAGGCAGTTATCTATTTACAGCCTTCCTTAATCTGTATCTTGTAGAAGGCTAAGACTACGTTAAGCTTAGTAAACTACTTTGCCTTGCTAATCTGTCTAAGAGTCTCCTTATTAAGGGGTAGGGGGTACCGGTCCTTCTTGGTAATCGCGTTGATGCCTCTGTAGTCTATGCAGAAACGCAAGCCGGCCTTCCCCTCTTTATAGACAAACAGCACTAGGGCTCCTACGGACGATGTACTTGCCTAAATGAACCCTTTAGCGAGCAGGTCGTCTAGTGTCTTTCGCAGTACTAGGAGTTCTCTAGAGGACATTCTATATAGCAGACTGTACAGTACCTCCGGCAGACTCCTATCCGGACGGGGCTCTAGCTGGATGTCGTAGTTAATCCCTTCTCCTCGGTGTAGCAGCAGCTTTAAGGCCGACTTTGGCTTAAAGAGGTCCAGGTATCTAGCATACTCCCTTAGAAGCTTTATATAGGGGTCCGTTACTTTCTTAGGTGCTAATGCCTTCTTAATGTCCCCCGTTGCCGTGTTAATTTCGGCCTTAGCATTGTTACCCTACGGAGCCTTCCCTTGGTCTCGGGGCCTCTGCTTCGTCGACGTGTAGGCTCTGGCCGTAGCGTTGTCGTCCTGCTGGACCCTCCCCTAGTCTCGGAGCCTCTGCTTCGTTACTGCCAGGTACAGCCGTCCTCGTCCAACGTCTAGCTTGCCCCTCTAGCGCTCTATCTATAGCTTCCCTAGTATTAGGTTATACCCCAACTTGTCCTGTACGACATAGAGGTATAAGTCCTGCTTATAGTGTCCCTGTACCTCTATCGTTACTTTCACTATATAGGTAATGTCCGGTCCTCGCCCGGTAATGCCCAACATGCGTACAGTAATACGGATGTAGACAGCTGGCAGCCAGGCTTGGCAGGGCCAGGCTTGGCGCACACTCAAATACCTCTACCTCCGCTTGTACATAGATTCTTCCCTCTCTAGCCTTGGATATAGTTATTAAAGACGGGTATTGACCTTGCGTCTACTGCAGTCAGATTATTATATCCAAGGCTTAAACCTAATACCCAACCCGCACTACGCGAAAGAGCCCGTTGAATTATATCCGGGTACTCGATTAACGTACGTGCAACTAACCCAGAGTGTGTACTGTATGTGTACAAAGGAGGTCGTCAAATTACATCCAGTTACTTAATTGTGCATGTGTATACTACTCTACCCCCCCTCCCCTGATTAAGAAGAAGAGTTTTAGGGAAGAGAAGTGCCCCTATCGAGAAGAGAGAGAGTGCCCCTACGAGCAGATTGTACGAGTTTTGAAGTTTTAAGAAGGACGAGAAGAACGAGAAGGACAAGAAGAACGAGAAGGTTAAGAAGGACGATATAGCAGCGACGAGGACGAGGAGCGAGAGCGAGGAGTAAGAGAGACGACGACGGAGCGACGACGACGAGAGCGCACCTAGCAGGACCTAGGGTGACGACATTCGTTTTTTGGGGTCTTTGACAGACTATTCTATTTGGACAAGGCCTATCGAGACAGTTTAGCAATCGGCAACATAAGCAGCACGATCAGCGAGCCCTAAGCACCTAGGCACGAGCACCCAGGCACGAGCACCCAGGCACGAGCACCTAGGCAGAGCAACAGGCAGCTGCAGACAGGCACAGCTGCTGTAGACAGGAACAGCAGCTACAGAGGCACAGCTGCTGCAGACAATACAGACTGCTGCATACAGGGCTGCTATACAGAGCACAAGGCAGGCACAGCTGCAGACAACACACACTGTTCAGGTTCAGAAGAGCATGTTTAGAAGCATAGCTGTAGACAGGCACAGCTGCTGCAGACAACAGAGGCACGGCTGCAGGCAACACAGGTGCAGACAGTGCAAGCACTGCATATTCAGAAAGGCAGCTGCAGACAACAGAGGCACAGCTGCAGACAACAGAGACACAGCTGTAGACAACAGGCAGCTGCAGACAACACAGGGCAGCTGCAGACAACACATGCGGCAGAGCTACTAGGCAGAGCACCAGGTAGAGCACCCAGGCACGAGCACCCAGGCACGAGCACCTAGGCACGAGCACCAGACAACAGAGCGCACAGCTGCAGGCAACACAGGGCAGCTACAGACAACACAGGCACTGCATGTTCAGAAAAGCACTGCATGTTCAGAAAAGCACTGCATGTTCAGAAAAGCACTGCATGTTCAGAAGCGACAGACCTCTGCAGCTGCGACCTCCGCGACCCCGACGACCTCCGAGACTTCTACGACGGCTTGAGAAGCGAGCGACGGCTTAAGAAGCGAGCGACGGCTTAAGAAGCGAGCGACGGTCGAGAAGCGAGCGACGGTCGAGAAGCGACCGTCAAGAAGCGACCGTCGAGAAGCGACCGTCTGAGAAGCGACCGTCTAAGAAGCGACGGTCTAAGAAGCGACAGTCTGAGAAGCGACCGTTAAAAAGCGACGGCTCGAAAAGCGACGGCTCGAGAAGCGACGGCTCGAGAAGCGACGGCTCGAGAAGTAACCGTCCGAGAAGCGACCGACAAGAAGCGACCGTCGAGAAGCGAGCGACCGTCGAGAAGCGAGCGACCGTCCGAGAAGCAAAGCGACGGCTCGAGAAGCGACCGTCGAGAAGCGATACGTGTTTGCAAGACGACCTCTGCAGCCGCGACCTCCGCGACCTCTGCGACTGTCTGAGAAGCGGCCGTCTGAGAAGCAACCGTCGAAAAGCGACATACGTAGGCGACGACCTCTGCGACAATCTAAGAATTCTGCAGCCTTAGCAAGGCACTAAACAAGGCACCAATTGAGGCCAAAAGCGACGGCAAAACGCACGAAATCAAGGCACCAAAGTGACGGCAAAAGGCACGAGATTGAAGCTCAAAAAGGCACGAGATTAAGGCACCAAAGCAACAGCAAAAAGGCACGAGATTGAGACTCAAAACCAAAACTGAATTTGCGACCTGGATTGGTGCAACCTCTGCTACCTGGTTTGGCACCTATAACCTGGTTTGGCACAACGCGACCTAGTTTGGTTAATTGCGATTAATAGGCTGATTGCGATTGTGGGCAATCGCCGGTTAGGGAGGGCGGTAGTGATACGGTGTGGACAGCTGGCAGCCAGGCTTGGCAGGGCCAGGCTTGGCGCACACTCAAATACCTCTACCTCCGCTTGTATGTAGATTCTTCCCTCTCTAGCCTTGGATATAGTTATCAAAGACGGGTATTGACCTTGCGTCTACTGCAGTCAGATTATACAGGTATAGTAGGGATCGTCTTAATCTAGTGTCTCTATACGAAGTCTTCGCTGATTACTCTGTACACCAAACATCCTATGTTAATTAATGTCCGCGCCGTTGCAGACCCGTTTAACGTTGGCTGTACAATAAACAGCGTCGTCGTTATGTAGTTGCTCTTAAAAGATAGCTAAGTAGTGCTTTAATTTAGCAATCTATCTTATATACGCCTCTAGTAGAGCCTTTGCTTAGAGGCTACTCTTTTCCCGACTCGTTGTCGTCTAAGTAGGACTCCTGATCTTCTCGTTAGGGCGCCGCAGTTGCTACCCTTGCGGTGGTCGGCCGTCCCCTAGGTCTCTCTGCTGGCAAAAGCCCGCAATTCCGTATAGTGTAGCCTATCTTGCTATACCGGTAGCAGCTCCCTTCTGCTTGCCTCTTGTTAAGGGTGGCTATGTCTACCTATTGTGCCCTTTTAGTAGCGGCCCTTAGCCGTACGGTAACGGCTGCCGCTACCCTCGTCGTCGTTGGTTCCTAGTCTATAGCGTCTGTCTGTCGCTAGAGGGGTTGGCTTATCTATTAAGCGCAGCTTATCTGTCTAAGCCTGCGCTACTGGTCGTCGACTATCCTAAGGAGATCGCAGAATTCCTCGTATATAGCTAGTCGCATTACGCCTACTAGCCCCGTTATAATCTCCTTAGAGAGGCCTACCTCTAAAGAGGTAATTTTTATCCTGTCCTCCTATTAGAGACCTCCTGCTTCTGCTAAAGTCTGGTCAAATTCTGCGAGGAATTCTCGTACGGTCTTGCGTCCTTGTTTTATTGTGTTAACCTGTAGGAGTGCTCGGCTCTTGCAGTCTAGGTCCTTGTAGCTCTTGTCTAGAGCTGCCTAGAGCATCGTCGTCGTAGCTATTGCTAGGTTGGCAATAGCCGTCTCTTAGTACGGCAGAATCCGTGCTGCCGCCCTGCCCTTTAGCCTCCTAAAGAGGTACACTACCTTGTCTAGCTCGGTCGGGTATGCTCCTAAGTCGACCAGAGGCTTAGAGCGCATCTAGGCAGCCTAGGAGGGGTACTCGGCTGGAGCCTTACTATCGTACGTAGAGACGTCGGGGAGTTTGCTTTTGGGGGTCGGGGTGTAAGCTATCGTGTTCGTCGTCGTCGTCGTCGTAGGGGTCGGATCGCAATCGGACGCCCTAAGCTGTCGTAGCTCCTGTTCCTGTTGGGAAATCATCGCAGCCTAGTAGTTTACTTGCTGCTCGAGCTGCCTCTTATGTTCCAGCAGCTCCTTTTACGCGCAGTGCATATGTCCCTCTATAGCTGTAGTTTCTATAGGGATGTCGCCGTCTATCTTTGTTTTATTACTGCGGTTACTGACAGTAAGATCAGTTCCTAATATAAAGGGCTTAAGAATCTTAGTTTAGAAACTTAAGGTTAGGTATCTATATAAAGGAACTAATAGGCAGTTGCTTCGTCGTCTGCTGCTGTACAATTTGTACCTACGAAGCCAAGCTAGCAATTTTCTCCTATGTAGGGGTGCAAGGTTTACACTCTGTACAGAGGATTAGGAGTTCTCCCTCTGTACAGTAGTACAGAGTTTTCCCTCCGTTTAGAGGGGCGGCAGTTCCCCTCTGTGCAGGACTATAGGGTTCTCCCTCTGTACAGGAGTGGGGTCCTATCGGTGGTTCTGTACAGAGGGTGGGGTTATGCTAGCGCCGCTAAGTCGCAGTCCTTAGGGCGACGGCTAGCTTAGGTCGGGTCTAGGACCTGGACTTGGCGGCGCCCCCTAACAGGTATTAGCATAGACGGGAAGAAGATTAACGCTATTAAGCAATAGAAACCTCCTACGAGTGTTAAGGGTGTACGAGAATTCCTTAGGTTTACTAACTTCTACCGCTAGTTTATATAGAACTACTTAGAGATGGTACGCCCCCTAGTTAAGCTAACATACAAGGACAGACAGTTTGCCTAAACGGATAAATGCGACAAGAGTTTTGACAAGCTAAAGGAGCTCTTTACTACAGGACCAGCGCTTGCTGCCTTTAACCTAGAACGTACGACAATACTGGAAACCGACTCCTTAGAGTATTGTATAGAAGGTATCTTGTCGCAGGTAGGCTCGGACGGGCTCCTACACCTATACGCGTACTTCTCTAAGAAGAACTTCCTAGCCGAATGCAACTACCCTATCTACGACAAGGAATTGCTAGCAGTCGTACAGTGTTGCGAAGTGTAGGATAGAGAACTCTGCTTCGTTCCTAAGTTCCTCGCCCTTAATCCAAGCACGCAGATATAATTTAATACAGCTGTTTTAATAACTATATCTCGAACTAAGGAGGGAAAGGAATCTATGTAGTAGTAGGTAAGGGCTTTAGGGGTGGGTATGCCAAGGCCCGGCTTGGTCCAGAAGGGCCGAGCCGAAATTCTAAGGGTCTACCCTATTACTTAGTCCTACCCCTTTCTGCTACTACAATACTACCCCCCTCCCTTATTAGCGGTCGACCTCGACCGCTTACTTAGCGTCCCCTCTCTTCTCTTTTTTTTAATTCGCCTTCTTCTTCTTCCGCTTCTGCTGCAACGTCTTTTTCTTCTATCTTATTCGCAGTTCTTTCTGCGTAAAACACTTCTTAAGATCGACGTTACTTCTTCGGACCTTCTATCTCGAAAACATCGTTCCTTCTTTACCTTCTTTCTCTTCTTATATCGTCGCTATCTAAAGTCCTTGAGATAGCATCTATCTAATCTGAGCTAGCAGCTATCTAAGCTACTGCGTAGCTGGCCTGTGCGCCACTACAGAGGTCTATATAGATCCGTCTGCAGTGCGCTATCTCTTCTTCTTCTTCTTTCTCTTTACTAGGGCTTTAAGCGCTACTGCAAAGCAGCCTTGTTGGCGTCGGCTTCGTTCTCTGCCATTATTATCCTTCTGGCCAAGCCGGCAGATAGTGCTGCGCAAAGGCGAAGACCGAAGACTCTAACGAAGCGCGCTAGCAGTAGTGCCGTCTTTAGCCTTATAGCTATTATCCGACCGGCTTCGCCGGTCGGCAGTAGTAGTAGAGCCGAAGACCCTAACCAAACGCGCTACCTCAATCGTCTTTATCGGCTTCCGCACCGATAGAGCAGACGCGGTTTTTCTTCTTCTTCTTTTGGAACTATTATTTTCTAAGCTACTTAGGCTTCGGCTTCCTTAGATTCCGGACGTAGAAATCCGTTAGCAGCTCTACCAAATTCTGGAGATTCTCGACCGGATACTATTTATAGTCTTCTAGCTACCCTTTCTATAAGATCCTGGTCTTAATAGACTCCCTTATCTTTCTTTTATCTATTACATCTTCCACCTCCTATTCTTCTTCTTTACTATCTATCTTAATCGGCGGGGGTTTAGCGAACCCCTAATTCGAAAGACCGTCTTTAGGGTCCAAACTTAGCAGATCCGAATAGAAGACATCGTAGATCTGGAATGATTTTGGTAGCTAGAGCCGATAAGTTACTAGCGACCTCTTTTTCACTATCTTAAACGGGCCTACGTAGCGGGGCTTAAGCTTGGCGTTGCCTTTTAACCTTAGGTTGCGCGTATTGAGCTATACCTTTTAGCCTTCTTCGAATTCTATTAGTAACCGCTTTCTATTAGCTCGAGTTACTATCTTCTTCTAAGCCGATTCTATCGCTTCCTTTGCTACCCGGATCGCTTCTTCTATCTAAGATCTAAGCGCTTCTGCCGTAGCGGCGGCGACTCTCTTTAATAAGGTAGTAGTAGAAGGTTCCGAAGAGCTAGGTTTGTTTAGCAGCTGGAAACTTAGCCTTAGAAGATAACCGTAAGTTATCTCGAATAGCGCCAGCGAGGTGGCCTCTAACTGTGCCGAATTGGCACAGAATTTGGCTATCGGCAACGCCTTAACCTACCTTTTTTAACAATAGCTGCAGAAGATTCGCAGATATTTTTCTATCTTACGATTGGCTACTTCGGACTGACCGTCGGTTTAAGGGTAAGCGGCTATGCTAAGCTTTCTGCGAATTCCGAGAACTTGTTTAATGGCCTTCTATATATTAGCAGTAAATTAATGACCCCTATCTGTAGTAATAGTGTCCGGTAGGCTATAGTGTTTCTATACGTACTGAATTAGCATTCTCGCTGTCTCTTCCGTAGTAGTTCCTTTATCCTTTGCTTGGCAGGGAATAAAGTAGCGTTCCTTGCTTAAGCAATCCACTACGTTAAGCGTAGCATTATATCTATCGGAATGCGGCAGGCCGGTTAAGAAATCTATCTTAATATGCTGCTACAGTTTCTTAGGGATCGGAAGTGGCTTCAATAGGCCAGCCGGAAGGCTATGCCTTGGTTTCGCAGCTCGACATACGTAACAGTTGGCAATAAACCGGTGGATCCGCTCGAAGATTCGCGGAAACTAGTAGATCGTTCTTATTGCTTCTATCGTCTTCTTTGAGCCTACGTAGCCAACATCTTTAGAACTATAGACTAACTGGATAACTTCTGTAATTAGTTCTTCTAGAACTATTAGCTTCCCTAAGCTAGTTATGCTAAGTTTTTGCTGCTAATTAAGCTGCTCTACTTTCTCGTAGAGTGTCTCTTCTTCTGTCGGCTGCTCTACTGCGCAGATCCCTGCTTCTTTAAAAACCTCGACATCTACTATCCGCTCGGTTAACACCTTCTAGAACATGTTCGGATCTTCTTTCGCGCAGCTAGTCTTCCCCTCCCTTCTTGTTAGCGCGTTAGCCTTTCTGTTTTAAGCTCTGGGCCGATAAGTAATCTTATAGTCAAACCTAGATAAGTAAGCGACCTACCGAGCTTGGCAGCGTAATAGCTTCAGCATCTTTGTAAAGTAGGTCAGCGACTAATAGTCCGTAAGGACCTGGATTGTGCTCTTTCTAGCTACAAGCTCCGGTTTCCACTCCTCGAAAGCCTAAATAATAGCTAATAGCTCTTTATCGTAGATATCGTAGTTCTGCTTAGCCTTATTTATAGACTTGCTAAAGAAAGCCACTAGATAGAGGGTTTTATCGTCGCGATATTAAGAAAGGACCTCTGCAGTTACTATATCGGAAGCGTCCGTCTCTAGATAGATCGTCTTTTCTGGTCGGAAGTGCGCTAGCACCGGCGCTAAGGCGACCGCTTCTTTTAGCTAATTGAAAGCCTCTATACACTTCTTATTCTATAGGCCGGCGGCCTACTTCTTTAATACCTTATTTAGTAGTCTCGCTATTTTGCTAAAGTCCTTAATAAACCGTTAGTAGTAGCTGCAGAACCTAAGAAACGCTCTGATCTAGCTAGTGTTTTCGGATTTCGGCTGCTTCCACTCTGCGACGGCGGCGATCTTTAAAGGGTCTATCCGAATTCCCTCTCTTCCGACGATAAGACTGAGATATTTGACCTCTGTTTGGTAGAATTTGCTCCTCTTCGTATCCGCGTTTAATCTAACCTTGCAGAGTGTAGTTAACACTCTCTTAACGTAGTCCGTGTGTTGTTCTCTCGTTTTATCTGTATATATAAGGATGTCGTCTAAGTAAATAGACACGAACCGTTCTAGCATGTCTATAAAGGTGTAGTTTATAAAGCTTTGCTATACAGCCGGCGCGTTGGTAAGTCCGAAAGGCATTACTAACTACTTGAAATTGCCTATACGCGTAGCGAATGTCGTAAGATCTTCTGTTTGTCCTTCCTCGTTCCTTAGTTAGTAGAACGCTTAGCGAATATCCAGCGTACTAAACTACTTAGCTTTAGCTACTCGTTGTATAGTCTTATCGATTAGCGGCAATAGATATACATCTCTCTTAGTAACCTTATTAAGGCCTCGATAGTCTACGTACGGTCGGAGACCACCTCTGGGTTTCTGTACGAAAATGATCGGCGACGTATATTCAGCAGAGCGTAGCATAATAAACTTCTTTGCCAGGTTTTCTCAAACAAACACCTTTACTTAGTCCAGCTCGGCTAGCGATAACTGTCTTAGGGGCTCGGTTCTTAGCAGCGCAGCTCCTTCTTTTCACCGGATCTTGTTGTTATACTCTAGTCAGTAGAGCGGGAGGAGGTTAGAGTTCGCTTTCGAGAATACCTTAGTGTAGCGATCTCTAGAGTTCTTTTGGTAATACCTCTACTAGGTCTACCTCCTCTTCCGCCATTATCTTCTAGTAATCCTCGATATCTTTTATTGAGATAGCGTAGATCTTATTGTCCGCCGACCTTGCGAGGGTCGTTAAAGCTTCTAAGCTTATTATTCTAATAGTGTCTAGCAGGTCGGGTCGATCTGTAGGAATCGCGTCGGTGGCTGTAACGTTCTGTTTCGCGGCGACGACAGTGACCGATTCGGCGGCGGCGACGCCGCTCTGCTAGGTTTTGAACCTAAGTGTGCCTTTACCTATATTGATAACTGCATTTTGGTTCTTTATCTATTTCTGCCCTATAATAATGTCAAACCGTCCGATATCTATAATTCGGACTATCGCTTCTGTAGTGCGACTAGCTAGGGTCGTCTTTAATAGCATATAATGCGTAACACTCTTAGTGTCTTGTCCGTTGTATACCAAAATTCGCATTAGCAATGCTAGTTCTACTAGATAACTGTATCCTTTCGTCAGTTTCTGAACCAATCTGTTAGGGGGCGCCGTCCAGCCCAGGCCCTAGACCTAAGCCAGCCGTCGCCCTAGGGACTGCGACTTAGCGGCGCTAGCACGACCCTACCCTCCGTATAGGGTTACTAATACGACCCTACTCCCGTACAGAGGGAGAATCCTATTACTAATACGACCCTACTCCTGTACGGAGGGAGAACCCTATAGCCCTATACAGAGGCGAATTGCCGCCTCTCTAAATAGAGGGAAAACTCTGCATCCTGTATAGAGGGAGACTCTCGACCCTCTGTACAGAGTTAGGAACCTTGCTCCCCTATATAGAGGAAAATTGCTAGCTTAGCTTCCTAAGTACAAATTGTACAGCAGCGGACGACGAAGGAACTGCCTATTAGTTCCTTTATGTAGATACCTAGCCTTAAGTTTCTAAAATAAGATTCTTAAGCCCTTATATTATAAACTAATTTTACTGTCGGTAACTGCAGTAATATAACGAAGATAGACAGCGACATGCCTATAGAACCTACAGCTATACAGGATTAGATGCACTGCGCGTACGAGGAGCTGCTAGCACACAAGAGGCAGCTCGAACAGCAAGTAAGCTACTAGGCTGCGATAATTTCCTAACAGGAATAGGAGCTACTACAGCTTAGGGCGTCCGATTGCGGTCCGACCCCTGCGACGACAACGACAAACACGACGGCCCACACCCTAGCCCCTAAGAGCAAACTCCCTAACGTTACTACCTACAATAGTAAGGCTCTGGCCGAGTACCCCTCCTAGGCTGCCCAGATACGCTCTAAGCTTCTAGTCGACTTAGGAGTATACCTGACCAAGCTAGACAAGGTAGTGTACCTCTTTAAGAGGTTAAAGGGCAGGGCGGCAGCACGGATTCTGCCGTACTACGAGACAGCTATTGCCAACCTAGCAATAGCAACTACGACGATGCTCTAGGCAGCTCTTAACAGGAGCTATAAGGACCTAGACCGCAAAAGCCGAGCACTCCTACAGGTTAATATAATAAAGCAAGGACGCAAAACTGTATAAGAGTTCCTTGCAGAATACGACTAGACCCTAGCAGAGGTAGAAGGACTCTAATAGGAGGATAGAGTAAAAATTACTATCTTAGAGGTAGGCTTCTCTAAGGAGATTATAACAGGACTAATAGGCGTAATGCGACTAGCTACGTACAAGGAGTTCTGTAATCTCCTTAGGATAGTCGACGACTAACAGCACAGGCTTAGACAGATAAGCTGCGCCTATAAGATACGACAACCCCTCTAGCGGTAGCAGGACGCTATAGACTAGGAACTAACGACGACGAGGAGAGTAGCGGCAGCCGTTACCGCACAGCCAAGGGCTGCTGCTAAAAGGGTACAATAGGTAGATACAGCTACCCTCGACAAGAGACGAGCAGAAGGGAGCTGCTATAGGTATAGCAAGATAGGCTATACTGTACAGAATTGCGGGCTTTTGCTAGTAGAGAGACCTAGAGGACGGCCGACTACTGTAGGGGTAGCAACTGCGGCGCCCTAACAAGAGAACTAAGAGTCCCCCTCGGACGACAACGAGTCGGGAAAAGAGTGGCCTCTAAGCGAAGGCTCTACTAGAGGCGTATACGAGATAGATTGCCAAATCAAAGCACTACTTAGCTATCTTTTAAGAGCAACTACATACCGACTACGCTGTTTATCGTACGACCTACGCTGAACGGGGCCGCTATAGTGCGGACACTGATTAATACAGGATGTTTAGTGTACAGAGTAATTAGCGAAGACTTCGTACAGAGACACTATATTAAGACGACCCCTACTGTACCTGTACGCATACTAGGTATTACTGGGCGAGGGCCGGACATTACCTATATAGTGAAAGTAACGATAGAGCTACAAGGACACTACGAGCAGGACTTATACCTCTACGTCGTACAGGACAAGTTAGGGAATAACCTAATATTAGGGAAGCTATAGATAGAGCACTAGCAGGGCAAGCTAGACGTTGGACGAGGACGGCTGTACCTAGCAGCGACGAAGCAGAGGCTCCGAGACTAAGGGAGAGTTCCGCAGGGCGGCAATGCTAAGGCCGAAATCAACACTGCGACTACAGACATTAAGAAGGCATTAGTGCCTAAGAAGGCGACGGACCCCTATACGAAGCTCCTATCGGAATACGCAGAATACCTAGACCTCTTCGAGCCAAAGTCGGCCTCGAAACTGCCCCTACACTAAGGAGAAGGAATTGACTACGACATCCAGCTAGAGTCCTGTCCAGATAGGAGTCTGCCTAAAGTGCTGTACAGCCCGCTGTATATTATGTCCTCTAGAGAACTTCTAGTACTGCGTAAGACACTGGACGACCTACTTGCTAAAGGTTTTGTTTGCGTAAGTACGTTATCTGCAGGAGCCCTAGTGCTGTTTGTCTATAAAGAAGGCAAGGCTAGCTTGTGTTGCGGCGGTGGAAAGGGGTAGGACTAAGTAATAGGGCGGACCCTCGGAATTTCGGCTCAGCCCTTCCTGACCCAGCCGGGGCTTGGCACGCCACCCCCCCCCCCCCCCCCCCAAGGTCTCGTCCACTACTACATAGATTTCTTTCCCTCCTTAGTTCGAGCTATAGTTATCAAAAAGGCTGTATTGAATTATATCTGCGTGTCCGGATTATTATATCTCGAACTCACTCCCTACACTACTACCGCGCTGCGCGAAAGGGACCGTTAAATCATCCAGACCCCCGAATAACGCACGCGCACCAAACCAAACAAAACACCAGCACCGTAAGATAGCTATAGAGAGCTTCTTAACAGTAGAGGGCGCCGTTACAGGCCGCAGCGGAAAGAGAAAGAACGATAGACCGAGGGATAGGCGTATTAGCATCCTCGATAACGGAATAGCCACTAAGGGCCTTACAGAAGAAGCGATAAATAAAGCGAAGAGGCGCATAGAGAGCTATGCCGAGTTGTACGCACGCACGCTAGAAGAAATAGAAGAGCATCTGGCAGAGAATAGAGCTAAGAAGATGTTTGACATTATTACCTTTATTAAGAATAAGTTTTATAGAAACACGGAAGAGAACAGGAGATTAAGAGAGGAAATTGAAACGGTAAGAGCCGAGAAGGAATCGGCCGAGACTATTATAGATGTGCTGGAAAACCAAGCGGCGAACCGACTAGCATAACTGAAAGCGATAAAGGCTTAGCTAGCTGAGATAGAGAGAGCGACGTCGCCGCTACCGCATCGAGAAGAACAAGCAGAGACCGCCTTACTAGCGGCCTACAGTTAAGGCGGCACGTTGATAACGTTACTACCGGATCTACCAGCGTTTAGAGGCAGAGATCCTAAGGATTAGGAAGCATTTAAGAAGAAGATAAAGAACAAGATAGATCAAGACTATGCCGGAAACAGTGCCAGAGATAGATTGGCGTACCTGGAGTCGCGATTGGAAGGTAAAGCTTTTTTACTAGTAGCAGACCTAGAAGAGGTAACTGCCGAAGAAGCGATCAAAGCGCTGGATCAACGCTTCGGAGATCTATTCCCAAAGAAGACAGCCCGTAAGCAGCTAGATAAGATTAACTAGAACCGACAGACGTTTAAGGAATTCTACGGGTTATTTAGAAAATATGCTATTAGGGCCAGAGTAGCGGAAGACGAGCAGCTCTATCTATTAAGACAGAAGCTGAACCCTGAACTGGCAGCAGCTATAGCATCTATAGAAGACGAAGACCTTAAGAGCTTCGTGCACCGAGCGAGAGTTACAGCGAGGAACCTAAGCGCCTACGCGAAATTACGCGAATCGAACCAGAAGCCGTTGTTAACGCAGGCGACGAGACCCCCTGCACCTTTCCGGAGAGCGCCGCTGCAGCCATCTTACTAGTTACCACGTTCGTCGTTCGTCCCTACCTGTTACGTGTATAGAAAGCCTGGCCACATCGCTACGAGATGCCAAGCATTAGACAAGCAGAAGCAGGAGTATCGTGTTATAAAGCAGCCGCAGCCTCCGAGAAAGACCATACAAGCTATAGAGCCGGCTCCAAACGACACCGACAGTGTAGACGGTAGAGTGCTACTAAGAATCCTGGGAAAAGATCAGCTAGAAGGATAGGCCCCCTATCTAGCGTAGACAACAGGGCACTAACAAGAACTACGTTACAGAAAGATAAGAGCATCAACAGCTGCAGCGATCCGCTCTTAGCGGCGGTGGGAGTAAATACGGAAACAGCTATTATCCTTCCAATTACTGTACACCCTCTTAACGGATCGAGCAAACCACTTTAGCTAAGAGCTTTTATTAATACAGGGGCCCATATCGGAGTGGCTATCCACTATCGATTGGTTTAAAAGATTATAAAAGGATATAGCTATCCAGTAGAGCTAGCGTCGCCGACACGGATTTCGGCATACAAGAGACAGGACATAGAGAGTGTTACGCACTATGTGCCATTAAAGACTACCTTGGCAGGTCGCACTACAGAGGCGACGCTTCGAATTATAGATATCGGAAGGTTTAACATTATTATAGGACAAAAATAGATAAAGAACCAGGGAGCAATTATTAACGTAGGTAAAGGCACACTCGGATTCAGAACACCAATCAGCGGCTCCGCCGCCGTTAAGTCAGTTACCAAACCGGTCACAGTCGCCAACGTCAAACCGAACGTTACAACTATCGAAGTGGCTCCGAAGGATCGGTCCGACCCTAAAGACACGGGCGGAATAATGAGTTCAGAAGCTTTGACGACCCTCGCGAGGTCGCTAGACAACGAGATTTACGCTATCTCAATAAAAGACTTCGAAGACTACCGGAAGATAATAGCGGAAGAAGAAGTAGATCCACTAGAGGTGTTACTGAAAAAACTCTATAGTTACACTAACGTGTTCTTAAAGGCTGACTCCAACCTCTTGCCGCTCTACCGACCGGAATATAACAACAAGATCCGGCTAAAAGATAGAGCCGCGCTGCCGAGAACCGAGCCTCTAAGACGCTTATCTCCGGCCGAGCTGGACTAGGTAGAAGTGTTTGTTCGAGAGAATCTAGCGAAGAAGTTTATTACGCTAAGCTTAGCAGAATATGCGTTACCGATTCTTTTCGTATAGAAACCTAGAGGTAGTCTCCGACTGTACGTAGACTACCGAGGCCTCAATAAAGTCACTAAGAGAGATGTGTATCCGCTGCCTATAATCGATAAGACTATACAACGAGTAGCTACGGCTAAGTAGTTTAGCAAGCTAGATATTCGCTAAGCATTCCATCGATTAAGGAACGAAGAAGGACAAACAGAAGACCTTACGACATTCGCTACGCGCATAGGCAATTTCAAGTAGTTAGTGATGCCTTTTAGGCTTACCAACGCGCCGGCAGTGTGGCAACGCTTTATAAACCACACCTTTATAGATATGCTGGAACGGTTCGTGTTAATCTACTTAGACGACATTCTTATCTACACTAAGGGAATGAGAGAACAACACACGGACTACATTAAGAGGGTGTTAAAGAGACTCTGCGAGGTCGGATTGAATACAGACACGAAAAAGAGCGAGTTCTACCAGACCGAAGTCAAATATCTCAGTCTTATTGTCGGAAGAGAAGGAATTCGGATAGACCCGTCGAAAGTGGCCGCCGTTGCAGAATAGAAGCAACCGACATCCGGAAACACTACGCAAATCAGAGCGTTTCTCGGATTCTGCAGCTACTATCGACAGTTTATTAAGGACTTTAGCAAGATAGCGAGACCACTGAATCAGGCATTAAAGAAGGAAGCCGCCGGCCTATAGAATGAAAAGTGTACAGAAGCTTTCAACCGACTAAAGGAGGCGGTGGCCTTAGCGCTAGTGCTAGCGCACTTTAGACCGGAAAAGACGATCTATATAAAGACAGACGCTTCTAATGCAGTAACAGCAGGGGTCCTTTCTTAGTACACTAACGGCGACGAGACTCTCTATCCAGTGGCTTTCTTTAGCAAGTCCATAAATAATGCTAAGAGAAACTATGCTATCTATAATAAAGAACTGCTAGCTATTATTCAGGCCTTCGAAGAGTGAAAACCGGAGCTTATAGCTGGACAGAGCACGATCCAGGTCCTTACGGACTACCAGTTACTGACCTACTTTATAAAGACGCAGAAGCTGTTACGGCGCCAAGCCCGGTAGGCTGCCTACTTATCCGGGTTTAACTTTAAGATGACTTATTGACCTGGAGCTCAAAATGGAAAGGCAGACACATTGACGAGAAGAGAAGGAAGGACCAGCCGCGCGAAAGAAGATCCGAACATGTTCCAGAAGGTGTTGACCGAGCGGATAGTAGACGCAGAGGTGTTGAAAGAGGTAGGGGTCTACGCAATAGAATCGACCAATAAGGAAGAAACTCTCTACAAGAAAGTGGAGCAGCTCAACCAGCAACAGAAGCTCGGCAAAACCGGTTCAGGGAAGCTAATAGTTCTAGAAGAACTATTTACAGAGGTTATCCAGCTGGTCTATAGCTCTGTAGATATTGGCTACGTAGGCGCGAAGAAGACGATGCAAGCAGTAAGGACGATCTACTGGTTTCCGAGAATATTCGAGCGAATCCACCAATTTATTGCTAACTGCTACGTATGCTGAACGGCAAAGCTACGTTACGGCCTTCCAGCCGGCCTGCTGAAGCTACTTCCGATCCCTAAGAAACTATAGCAGCACATTACGATGGATTTCGTAACCGGCCTGCCGGACTCCGATAGATATAACGCTACGCTTAATGTAGTAGATCGGCTAAGCAAAGAGCGCTATTTTATCCCCTGTCGAGCTAAGGATAAAGGAACTACTGCAGAAGAAACGGCGAGAATGTAGATCCAACACGTGTAGAAGCACTATAGGCTGCCGGACACTATCACTACGGATAGGGGTCCTCAATTCACCGCAGACGTATAGAAAGCCATCAACCAGGCCCTTGGAATTTGTGGAAAGCTTAGTACAGCTGCTTACCCTCAGACCGACAGATAGTCGGAAGTAGCCAACCGTAAGATAGAAAAGTATCTAAGAATCTTCTGCAGCTATCATTAAGCAGAATGGGTTAAGGTGTTGCCGATAGCCGAATTCTGCGCAAATTCTGCACGATCGGAAGCCAACTTACTAGCGCTGTTCGAGATAACTTACGGCTACCTTCCGAGGATAAGCTTTCAACTACCAAATGAACCCAGCTCTTTAGAACCTTCTACTACTACCTCGTCGAAGAGAATCGCTGCGGCAGCGGCAGAAGCGCTCTAATCTTAGATAGAAGAAGCGATTAAGGTAGCGAAAGAAGCGATAGAATCAGCTTAGAAGAAGATAGTAACTTAAGCTAACAGAAAGAGGTTACTAATAGAATTCGAGGAAGGCCAAAAGGTATAGCTTAACACGCGGAACCTGAGGCTAAAAGGCAACGCAAAGCTCAACCTAATCCGAGCGCGCAGATAAGGTTCAATACGGCTGTTTTGATAACTATATCTCGAACTGAGGAGGGAAAGGAATCTTTATAGTAGTAGTGGTAGGCTTCTGTGGAGGTAGTGGTGCCAAGGCCCGGCTCGGTCCGTTCCAGAACCTAAATCCCGGAAGGGGCCGAGCCGAAATCCAGGGTCCACCCTATCAATCTGTCCCATCTCTTTCCACTGCGGCAACACTACCCCCCTCCCTTACCAGCAGTCGCCCTTGACCGCTTAGTCACCCCATCCATCCGAAGATCCCTACTTTTTTTTTTTTTTTTAATTCGTCGTCTCTTTCTCGGAAATCCCCTCTAACGCCGATGTTACCTCTTCCGTCTTCTATTAAAAACAACGTTCTCTTTATCGGTTCTTTAATTTCTTACGTCGTCGACGTCTGAAGTCCTTTACTTGGCGTTTATATAATCCGTGCTATCTGATCTGAACCGTGGGTTATCTGAGCTGCGGCGTAGCTGGTCTGTGCGTCGCCTTAGAGGTCCGTATAGATCTGTCCTCAGCGTCGTTTCTTCTTCTTCTTTTTTCTCTTTCACCAAAGCCTTTACCTACTATAGGGTCGGCGGCGCTGGCACGCTACGGCGTCGGCGAGCTGCCTGCCGATCCGGTAGTGGGTGGTGGCCGAGTTGAAGGCCTCCCCGAAGGCGACCGCTACGATCGTTTTCATCGGCTTCGGCGCCGGTAGAGCGGACGCAGCTTTCTTCTTTTTCTTCTATCTCTTTTGGAGGTCGTCAGTTTCGGAGCTATCCGGGTCTCGGCTTCTTTGGGTTCCGTACGTAGAACTCTCTTAGCAGCTCCGCCGAATTCCGCAGGTTTTCGACCGGATACTATTTATAGTCTTCCAGCCACCCCTTCTACGAGATCCTCGCTTTGATGGACCCCCTCGTCTTCTTTACGTCTATTACGTCTTCTACCTCCTATTCTTCCTTATCGTCTATCTCGATTAGCAGGGGTTTGGTGAACCCCTGTTCCGGCAGGCCGTCTTTAGGGTCTAAGCTTAACAGGTCTGAATAGAAGACATCGTGGATCCAGAACGATTTCGGTAGCTGGAGCCGATAGGTCACCGGCGACCTCTTTTCTATTATCCTAAACGGACCTACGTAGCGCGGATTGAGCTTGGCGTTGCCTTTCAGCCTTAGGTTTCGCGTGTTGAGCTATACCTTTTGGCCTTCCTCGAATTCTAGTAGTGACCTTTTTCTATTAGCTCGAGTTACTATCTTCTTCTAAGTCGAATCCATTGCTTTCCTCGCTACCTTAATAGCTTGTTCTATCTAAGATCGTAGCGCTTCTGCCGCCGCTGCGGCGACTCTCTTTAACGGCGTAGCGGTAGATAGTTCCGCGGAGCTGGGTTCGTTCGGGAGCTGAAAGCTTATCCTCGGAAGATAGCCGTGCGTTATCTTAAACGGCGCTAGCGAGGTAGCTTTAGACAGTGCCGAGTTGGCGCAGAACTCGGCCATCGGCAACACCTTGACCTATTCTTCTTAGTAATGGCCGCAGAAGGTTCGTAGATATCGCTCTATCTCTCGGTTAGCCACTTCAGACTAACTGTTACTTTGGGGGTAAGCGGCGGTGCTGAGCTTTCTACGAACTCCGAGAGCTTGGTTAATGGCTTTCTATACGTCGGCGGTGAATTGAGGACCCCTATCCGTAGTGATAGTGTCCGGCAGCCTATAGTGCTTCTACACGTATTGGATCAACATTCTCGCTGTTTCTTCTGCAGTAGTTCCTTTATCCTTAGCTCGACAGGGGATAAAATGGCGCTCTTTGCTCAGCCGATCTACTACATCGAGCGTAGCGTCGTAACTATCTGAATTCAGTAGGCCTGTTACGAAATCCATCGTAATGTGCTGCTACAGCTTCTCGGGGATCGGAAGTGGCTTTAGTAGACCCGCCGGAAGACCGTAACGTAGCTTCGCGGCTCGGGATACGTGGCGATTGGCGATAAACCGGTGGATCCGCTCGTAGATCCTCGGAAACCAGTAGATCGTTCTTACGGCCTGCATTGTTTTCTTCGCTCCGGCGTAGCCAACATCTATAGAGTTATGGACCAGCTAGATAACCTCCGTAATTAGTTCTTCAGGAACTATTAGTTTTCCTAAGCCGGTTTTGCCGAGCTTCTGCTGCTGGTTAAGCTGCTCTACCTTCTTGTAGAGGGTCTCTTCCTTAGGGGCCGGTTCCACTGCGCAGACCCCTACCTCTTTCAACACCTCTGCGTCTACTATCCGCTTGGTCAGCACCTTCTAGAACATGTTCGGATCTTCTTTCGCGCAGCTGCTTTTCCCTTCTCTTCTCGTCAGTGCGTTAGCCTTTCCGTTTTGAGCTCCGGGTCGATAGGTAATCTTGAAGTCGAACCCGGATAGGTAGGCAGCCTACTGTGCTTAACGTCGTAAGAGCTTCTGCGTCTTTATAAAGTAGGTTAGCGACTGGTGGTCTGTAAGGACCTGGACCGTGCTCTTTCCAGCTATAAGCTCTGGCTTCCACTCCTCGAACGCCTGTATAATAGCTAGCAGTTCTTTATTATAGATAGCGTAGTTCCGCTTAGCTTCCGTTATAGATTTGCTAAAGAAGGCTACCGGGTGGAGGGTCTCGCCATCGTCAGCGTATTAAGAAAGGACCCCTGCCGTTACTGTATCGGAAGCGTCCGTTTCTACGTAGATCGTCTTTTCCGGTCGGAAGTGTGCCAGAACCGGCGCCGAGGCCACTGCTTCTTTTGGCTAGTTAAAGGCCTCCGTGCACTTCTCATTCTATAGGCCGGCGGCCTCTTTCTTTAATGCTTCGTTCAGGGGTCTCGCTATCTTGCTAAAGTCCTTAATGAACCGTCGATAGTAGCTGCAGAATCCGAGAAACGCCCTGATCTGCGTAGTGTTTCCGGATCTCGGTTGCTTCTATTCCGCTACAGCGGCGACCTTTAAGGGGTCCATCCAGATCCCTTCTCTTCCGACGATAAGACCGAGGTATTTGACCTCAGTCTGATAAAACTCGCTCTTTTTCGTGTCCACGTTTAATCCGACCTCTCTAAGTCTTTTCAGCACTCTCTCGATGTGGTCCGTGTGCTGATCTCTCGTTCTATCTGTATAGATAAGAATGTTGTCTAAATAGATAGACACGAACCGCTCTAGCATGTCCATAAAAGTGTGGTTTATAAAGCGTTGCCACACTGCCGGCGCGTTAGTAAGTCCGAAAGGCATTACCAACTACTTGAAATTGCCTATACGCGTCGCGAACGTCGTAAGGTCTTCCATCTGTCCTTCTTCGTTCCTTAATCGATAGAACGCTTAGCGGATGTCCAGCTTGCTAAACTATTTAGCTTTAGCCACTCGTTGTATAGTCTCGTCGATTAGCGGCAGCGGGTATACGTCTCTCTTAGTAACCTCGTTAAGGCCTCGATAGTCTACATAGAGTCGCAGACCACCT
The DNA here is from genome assembly GCA_016165855.1 of Pseudocercospora ulei. Classification (NCBI taxonomy): domain Eukaryota; kingdom Fungi; phylum Ascomycota; class Dothideomycetes; order Mycosphaerellales; family Mycosphaerellaceae; genus Pseudocercospora; species Pseudocercospora ulei. Next base: position 5,170,512 of record JACWNB010000005.1, on the reverse strand, counting down.
CTAGGCTTCCGTACGAAAAGAATCGGTAACGTATATTTGGCAGAACTCAGCGTAATAAACTTCTTCGCCAGGTTTTCGCGAACAAACACCTCTACCTAGTCCAGTTCCGCCAGCGACAGTCGTCTTAGGGACTCGGTTCTTGGCAGCGTAGCCCCTTCTTTTAGTCAGATCTTGTTGTTATATTCCGGTCGATAGAGCGGCAATAGGTTGGAGTCGGCTTTTAAGAAGACGTTAGCGTAACTATAGAGCTCGTTTGGCAGCACCTCTAGGGGATCCACTTCTTCTTCCGCCATTATCTTCTGGTAGTCTTCGATATCTTTTATTAAGATAGCGTAAATCTCGTTGTCCGGTGACTTCGCGAGGGCCGATAAAGCTTCTAAGCTTATTATTCCGATCGTAGGCGCAGGCTCGGCAGAGGTAGGCAGAGCCGTTTCGCCGCTAGTCGCCTCTGATCTTGCTGTCGCGGCTGCGACCGATTCGGTAGTAACGGCGCTGTTACCTTAGGTTTTGAATCTGATCGTTCCTTTATCTACGTCGATAATGGCTTTCTGGTTTTTTATCTATTTCTGCCCTATAATAATGTCAAACCTTCCGATATCCATAATTCGGAACGTCGCTTCCGTGGTGCGACTAGCCAAGGTAGTCTTTAGCGGCACGTAGTGCGTGACGCTTTCCGTGTCTTGTCCGTTATACGCCAAAATCCTCGTTGGCGACGCTAATTCCCCTAGATAACTGTATCCCTTTATTAGTTTCTGAACTAACCGATAGTGGATCGCTGCACTGATAAGAGCTTCAGTATTAATAAAAGCTTTCAGCTGGAGCGGTGGGCGCGACTTCTTAACAGGGTGGATCGTAATAGGAAGAATAATCGCCGTTTCCGTATTTACTTCTACGGCTGCCGAGAGCGGATCGCTACAGCTGTTGATGCTTTCTTCTCGTGTCGATTCGCTCCAGTGCGGTGCCCTATTGTCAATGCTAGATAGGGGGCCTATCCGTCCAGCTGGTCTTTTCCTGTAATCCTTAACTGCACCCTACTGTCTACGCTCTCGGTGTCGTTCGGAGCCGGTTCTATAGCTTGTATAGTCTTTCTCGGTGGCTGCGGCTGCTTTATAACACGATATTCCTGCTTCTGCTTATCCGATGCTTGGCATCTCGTAGCGATGTGGCCAGGCTTTCTACACGCGTAGCAGGTAGGGACGAACGACGAACGCTGCGAATTAAATAGCTGCTAGGGGCGTTGTCGGAAGGGCGCAGGGGCTCTTGTCGGCTGCGCCGACGGCGACGGCTTCTGAATCAGTTTACGTGTCGTCGGTTTTCCGTACGCGTTCAAGTTTCTTGCCGTTACTCTCGCCTAGTGCACGAAGCTCTAAAGGTCTTCGTCTTCTACTTACTCTATAGCCGCAGCGAGCTTAGGGCTCAGTTTCTGTCTTAGTAAGTGTAGTTGCTTATCCTTAGCCACTCTCGCTCTAATGGCATATTTTCTAAACAATCCGTAGAACTCCTCAAACGTCTGCCGGTTCTGGTTAATCTTATCTGTCTGCTTACGGGCCGTCTTCTTCCTAAAGGGGTCTCCGAAACGCTGGTCCAGCACCTTAATAGCTTCGTCGGCGGTTACTTCTTCCAGGTCCGCCACTAGCGAAAAAGCTTTACCTTCCAATTGCGATTCCAGGTACGCTAATCTATCCTCTTCGCTGCTCGATATTTAATCGCAGCTTATCTTATTCTTGATCTTCTTCTTAAATGCCTCCTACGCTTTAGGGTCTCCGCTACCGAAAGCAGGTAGGTCCGGCAGTAGCGTCATTAAGGTGCCACCTTAACTATAGGCTGCTGGTAAGGCGGTCTCCGCGTAGGTTTCTCGCCGCAGTAGCGGCGGCGACTTCGCTGCTTCTATATTAGCCAGTTGACCTTTCAGCGCCTTTAGCTATGCTAGTCGGTTCGCTGCTTAGTTTTCCAGCACATCTATAATGGTCTCGGCCGACTCCTTCTCGGCTCTTACCGTCCCTACTTCCTCTCTTAGCTGTCTGTTCTCTTCTAGCGTTCTGTGGAACAGCGTCTTAATAAGGTCTATGCCGTCGTAGACCTTTCCTAATCTATTCTCGTTTACATAGTCTTCTAGTTCCTCGATCGTGCAGTCGTAGATCTTCCTATATTCGGCTATTCGTTCCTTGAACTCTGCGGTCTCTTCCGCTGTAAAACCGCTAATAACAATCTTATCGTTAATAATACTTGAGCGCCTACTCGCTCTGTTAGTCTTTCTCTTTCCGCAGCGGCCTGTTACGCCGCTCTCTACCGTCGAGAAGCCTTCTATCTTCTTACGGTGCTGGGGGTTGTTGTTGTTAGTGTAGGTGCGGGTGCGCGTGCGTTATTCGGGTTTCCGGATAGTTTAACGGGCCCTTTCGCGCAGTGCAGGGTTGGTGTAGAGAGTGAGTTCGAGATATAATAATCCGAGCGCGCAGATAAGGTTCAATACGGCTGTTTTAATAACTATATCTCGAACTAAGGAGCGAAAGGAATCTATGTAGTAGTAGTAGTGGGCTTCCGTAGAGGTAGTGGTGCCAAGGCCCGGCTCGGTCCGTTCCGGAACCTAAATCCCAGAAGGGGCCGAGCCGAAATCCAGGGTCCACCCTATTAATCTGTCCCACCTCTTTCCACTGCCGTAACACAACCCTCGTTACGTAGGTCCGTTTAAGATAATAGAAAAAAGGTCGCTAGTAACCTACTGGCTCCAGCTGCCAAAATTGTTCCGGATCTACGATGTCTTTTATTCGGATCTGCTAAGCCTAGACCCTAAAGATAGTCTTCCGGATTAGGGGTTTAATAAACCCCTATCGATCGAAGTAGATAGTAAAGAAGAAGAACAGGAGGTGGAAGACGTTATAGACATAAGAAGACAAAGGGGATCTATCGAAGCGAGGATCTTATAGAAAGGATAGCCGGAAGACTATAAGTAGTATCTGGTCGAGAACCTCCGGAATTCAGCGGAGGTGCTAAGAGAATTTTACGTTCGAAACCCGAGGAAGCTAAGGCCTATGTGGCTCGAAAGTCGATAAAGAAGAAGGATATCTACGTCCGCTCTATCGACGCAGAAGCCGATAGAAACAATCGTAGAATCCGCTAGCTGGTGTCTTGGGCCTTACTACCACTACCGCTGGCCAGGACTAGCGGATAGAACGGTAAGGCCAAGAACGGCGCCGCCGCGTCGGCCCGCTTAGTAACGGTCTTTGCGCTCTGTTACTACTATCCGCCGGCTCGGCGGAAAGGATAGTAACGACGAAGAACGAAGCAGCCGCTGTCAAAGCAGCCTCGCAGTAGCGCCGAAGGCCTTAGTAGAAAAAGAAGAAGAAGAAGATAAAGAGCTACGGACAGATCTATATAGACCTCTACAGCAGAGCACGGACCAGTTACGCTGCAGCTCTAGTAACTGCTGGCTCCGATCAGATAGAACAGATTAGAGGGAAGCCAAGTAAAGACTTCAGATAGTAACGATATAAATCAAAAAAAAAAAAAAAAAGAAGAGACAGGAGGGACGGATAAGTAAGCGGTCGAGGGCGACTGCTAATAAGGGAGGGGGGTGGTGTTGCGGCGGTGGAAAGGGGTGGGACTAAGTAATAGGGCGGACCCTCGGAATTTCGGCTCGGCCCTTCCGGACCGAGCCGGGCCTTGGCACGCCACCCCCTCCCTAAAGGTTTCGTCCACCACTACATAGATTCCTTTCCCTCCTTAGTTCGAGCTATAGTTATCAAAAAGGCCGTATTAAATCATATCTGCGTACCCGGATTAGCTTGCGTTTTTGCGTAGACTACAGAGGCATTAACGCGATTACTAAGAAGGACTAGTACCCCCTACTCCTTATTAAGGAGACCCTCGGACGGATTAGAAAGGCAAAGTAGTTTACTAAGCTTAATGTAGTCTCGGCTTTTTACAAGATACAGGTTAAGGAAGGCTATAAATAGATAACTGCTTTCTGTACGAGATATAGTCTTTTCGAGTAGCTTGTTACCCTCTTTAGCCTTGCCAACGCACTAGCAACCTTCTAGAGGTACATTAACAGGTCCCTACAAGGGTTACTAGACGACATCTGTTCGGCGTACCTTAATAATACACTAGTATTTACGGACGGCACCTATACAGATTACGTACAGGACGTTAAGAAGGTATTAGATCGACTGCAACAGGCTAGCTTGTACCTCGATATCGAAAAATGTAAATTTAGTGTACAACGTACGAAATACCTAGAGTTTATTATCGAGGCAGGGAAAGGCATTAGCATAGACGGGAAGAAGATTAATGCTATTAAGCAATAGAAGCTGCCTACAAGTGTTAAGGGCGTACAGGAATTCCTTAGGTTTGCTAACTTCTACTGCCAGTTTATACAGAACTACTCTAAGATCGTACGCCCCCTAGTCGAGCTAACATATAAGTACAAGCAGTTTAAGTAGACAGACGAGTGTAATAGAAGCTTTAACAGGCTAAAGAAGCTCTTTACTACAGGACCAACGCTTGCGGCCTTCGATCTAGAACGTACAACAATACTAGAAACCGACTCCTTAGGATACTGCATAGGGGGCATCCTGTTACAGGCAGGCTTAGACGGGCTCCTGCACCTATACGCGTATTTCTCTAAGAAGAACTCCCTAGCCGAATGCAACTACCCTATCTACGACAAGGAACTGCTAGCGGTCGTATAGTGTTGCGAGGCCTAGGATAGGGAACTCTGCTCGGTTCCTAAGTTCCTCGCCCTAACCGACTACAAGTGTTGCGGCAGTGGAAAGGGGTGGGACGGAGTAATAGGGTAGACCCTCGGAATTTCGGCTCGGCCCTTCCGGACCGAGCCGGGCCTTGGCATGCCACTCCCTCCCCAAAGGTCTCGTCTACTACTACATAGATTCCTTTCCCTTCTTAGTTCGAGATATAGTTATCAAAAAGGCCGTATTGAATCATATCTGCGTGCCCGGATCAACAAGAACCTCGAGTACTTTACGCAACCCTAGAAGCTGTCTAAGAGGCACGTACAATAGGCGATGTACCTAAGCCGCTTTAACATAAGACTCTAGTACTGTAAGGGCAAGGACAACAGCAGGGCCGATGCGCTATCTAGACAGGACTAGAACATGCTAACGACGTACAATAACGACCGGCTAAAATTACAGACATTTCAGATGTTTAAGGAGGAACTAGGCAGGGAGACTATCCGCCTAGCGGCGACACACCTATAGGAACCCTAGCTACAGGCATAGGAAGAGGCAGTAGAAAAGGACGACGTTTACTAGGAGGCCTATACAGTAATCTAAGGAGGACAGCGGAAGCTCCTAGCAGAGCTTTACCTTAAGGTGTTAGCAGCAGAGTGCATAGTAGATAAGGAGAACAACCTAAAGTTTAGGAATCGGATTTAGGTCCCAGCAGACGAGAAGCTCTGTACGAGCTTAATATAATAGGTACATAATTCTATAGCAACCGGGCACCTAGGGCGTAAGGAGATGTATAGTATCGTCGCTAGGGACTACTACTAGCCGGCGATAGCAAAGGACATCTGTAGGTTCGTACAGAACTGCGATGTCTGCAGACGGACGAAGCCCTAGCATAAACTAAAGTACGGGCTACTAAAACCCCTACTAATACCGGACCGGCCCTAGCAAGACCTAACAGTGGACTTTATTACAGACCTCCCTAAGAGCGACGGACAGCAGAACATTATAGTAGTTATAGACAAGCTAACGAAGGGGGTAATATTAGAAGGAATAGATTCTATTATAGCTAAGGACACCGCTTAGGCATTTATACAGACGACGTTTAGCAAGCACAGATTCCCTAGGTCAATTGTGTCTAACTGGGGTACACAGTTTACGGACTAGCTCGAGGCAAGGGTCTACCAGTTGCTAAACGTAGAACGTCGCCTATTAACTATATAGCACCTGCAGACGGACGGCGCAACAGAGAGGGCCAACTCTACGCTAGAGGCATACCTTAGGGCGTACGTTAACTACGACTAGTCCAACTAGAACCGCCTTCTCCCTATAGCAGAACTGGCTATTAACAGCTATACGGCTAACGCTACAGGGTTGTCCTCCTTCTTTATAGCCTATAGATACGACTACTCCCCGCTCCTGCCAACCCTAAGCAGCGCTACCCTACGCCCTATACAATCCCTAATTTAGCAGGGGGAAGCCATCGTATAGACAATTACGAATGCCTACTAATAGGCGAAAGCGAGTCTAGCTATAGCCTAACAGAATGCAGAAGAGCAGGCTAACAAGGGACGGCAAGCGGCACTAAGGTATAAGGTAGGGAATAAGGTATAGCTAAACTAGCGCAATATCTGTACAGACTAGCTAAGCAAGAAATTAGACTAGAAGAACTGGAAGTTTACAGTAGTCCGTCTAGTAGGGACATATACTGTACGACTTAACACTCCCCTGGGTATCTACCCGGTTTTCTATATAGACCTCGTACAGCTAGCACATATAGACTCCCTCCTACACTAGACGACGGACGACGCGCGCCCCCTAGCGATTATTACTAAAAGCTAGGAAGAGTACGAGGTAGAAGAAATCCTTAAGAGCTAGAAGAAGCAGAAGAGGATAGAATACCTAGTTAAGTAGACAGGGTAGGCAGAGCCTACGTAGGAACTATACGAGGCCCTCTAGGATATATCAGCACTAGACAAGTAGGAAGAGAACTACTCCCCTAGTTAGTTGCAGTAACACTGTACTGTACAGTAAGAAGGGGAGGGGCAGGTTACTCTAGGTATAGGATAGCTGCCGGCAACACTGAGTTGCTAAAGGGTCGAGAATTAGGGCGTAAGATTAAACCGGGTTCCCCTAGTACTACACTGTACAGAAGGGGGCAGGAGAGAGAGATAACCTAGGAGACAGGTAGGACTAAGTATAAAAATAAAAGGAAATAGGAGCAGAACTGTCTGAAAGTTTTTATATACTAACTTATAGGGATACCTTACTAGCCACTACGCGACTTAACTAGGGCAGCTAACGATAAAGCCGACGGCTCCCTGTCTAAGATCTTAATAACCTCCCAGTCGGCCGAGGCCCTACTCGGTTTACTACTAGGGAGGAGAGGTACCCCCCTACAGGCCTCTCCTAGACGGCAGTAGGACCAGTAGAGGGAGCCGTCCTTCCACTTGTATAACGCATATACGCCGGCCTAGAAGCTAGGCAGGCGATATAGGGCAAAAGAGCCCTAGAGGGAGTTAGTACAGGCAGCATAGGATTAACTGCGAGTAGCGATAAGCACAGCGTTAACGTACGATAGTCGCACTATAGCGAGCCGCTAAGGCGTAATACAGACATAGTTATACCAAAATAGGTAGAATAGCAACTCGGCAGCATCCTGCTGCTTGTAGGTATAGTACCTAGGACGTTAGTTAAGACTATATAAAAGGGGAGGACCTATACGAACTGGAACCGGAGTTGCTAGTCGTATTAGGCATTCTACTCCTAGAGGTAGAAGTGCAGTAGGAGGCCTGCCGGACAGTAGGAGGCAGAGGGGCTAGCGGGTACGAGGGCGGACAGAGTGTAGGACAAAGTAGTAGTAGTGTTGGTAGTAGTAGTTGTAGTAGTGTTAGTAGTAGTAGATAGACAGGCGGACGGGTAGCAGGCAGAGGAATAGAAGAGGAAAAGGAAGAAGAAGGGGAAGATAGGGGGGAGGCCTAATATATAGGGGTATAGGCTGCCCGCTATACGAGGCAATAGTAAACAGGGCAGCTGCTACTGCTATATAAAAGAGAGCGAGCGAGGCAACTACTACCTAATGCCTAGACAGGCAACAGCCCTATAGACGACTAGACGAGGACGGGAAAGCGCTAGCTACAAGGGGAACGCTAGGAGCTTAGGCCGTACGACGCGACGTTGTACAAGGGAAGTACTATAAGAAGGGAGAGGGGTATTGTTAGGGGGCGCTGTCCAACTAGGTCCTAGACCTAAGCCAGCCGTCGCCCTAGGGATTGCGACTTAGCGGCGCTAGCACGACCCCTTGCCCTATACAGGAGGAGAACCCTACAGCTCTATATAGAGGGAAATTGCCGCCCCTCTATACAGAGAGAAAACTCTGTATCCCTATATAGAGAAAAACTCCTAACCCTCTATACAGAGCGAAACCCTTATACCTCTGTATAGAGAGAAATTGCTAGCTTAGCTTCGTAGGTACAAATTGTACAGCAGCGGACAGCAAAGGAACTGCCTATCAGTTCCTTTATATAGATACCTAGCTTCAAGTTTCTAAACCAAGATTCTTGAACCTATTACAAACAGCTTAGTTCTCTAGCACGTTAATAATAGTCTCTGCCGATTTCTTCTTAGCTATTACCACTTCTATTTCTTTTCTTAACTGCTTGTTCTCTTCTATTTTCTTATAGAACGTCTTCTCGATAAATGTAATAGTATCGTACACCTTTCCGGATCCGTGTTCTGCTAGGTGTGCCTCTAGCTCGTCTAGCGTATAGGCGTATAGCTCCTTATAGCCGGCTATACCCTTCTTTACTTTATTTATCTCTTCTTTAGTAAGACCTTCGATAACTGCTCCGTCGTCTAGGGGGCTAGCGTACCTGTCTTTTGCTCTGTTAGTCTTTCTCTTTCCGCTATAGCCGGTTACACTGCCCTCTACTGTCGAGAAGCCTTCTATAGCTATCTTACAGTGCTGGTGTTTAGTTTGTTTGTAGTGTACGTATGCGTTATTCGGGTAGCCGGATAGTTTAACAGGCCCTTTCGCGCAGCGCAGGGTTGGTATAGTTAATAAGTTCGAGATATAATAATCCGAGCATGTAGATATAATTCGATACGGCTGTTTTAATAACTATATCTTGAACTAAAAAGGGAAAGGAATCTATATAGTAGTGTATAAGGGCTTTAGGGGTAGTATACCAAGGCCCGGCTCGGCCTAGAAGGGCCGAGCCAAAATTCCAAGGGTCTACCCTATTATCCAGTCCTACCCCTTTCTGCCACCGTAACACCACCCCCCTCCCTCGCCAGCGGTCGCCCTCGACCGCTTAGCTACCTTATCTATTCGAAAATCTTCTCTCTCTTTTTTTTTTCTTTGTCTCCTTCTAAAACCCCTTCCAACGCCGACGTCGCCTCTTCTATCTTCTATTACAACTAGCGTTCTTTTCGTCGCTTTTTCCATTTTTTACGTCGTCAGCGTCTAAAGTCCTTTACTTAGCGTTTATATAATCGACGCTATCTAATCTAATCCGCGGTCTTCTAAGCTGCGGCTCGGCTGGTCTCTGCGTCGCCTCGGAGGTCTATATAGATCCGTCCGTAGCATCGTTTCTTCTTCTTCTTTTTCTTCCCTACCGAAGTCCTTACCCTATCGCAGGGGCGGCGGCGCTAGCACGCTACGGCGTTGGCGAGCTGCCTGCCGACCCGGTAGTAGGTAGTGGCCGCGTCGAAGACCTTCCTGAGGCGACCGTTGCGATCGTTTTCTTCGGCCTCTGCGCCGATAGAACGGACGCAGCTTTCTTCTTTCCGGAATAATTAGCTTTGGAGCTATTCGGGTTTCGGCTTCTACGGGTTCTGCACGTAGAACTCTCTTAGCAGCTCTGCCGAATTCCGGAGGTTCTCGATCGGATACTATTTATAGTCTTCCGGCCACCCTTTCTATAAGATCCTCGCTTTGATAGACCCCCTTATCTTCTTTACGTCCATTACATCTTCTACCTCCTACTCTTCTTCCTTACCGTCTATCTCAATTAACAGGGGTTCGGCGAACCCCTGTCGTGGCAGACCGTTTTCAGGGTCTAAGCTTAGCAGATCTAAATGGAAAACGTCGTAGATCCGGAACGATTTCGGTAGCTAGAGCCAATAAGTCACCGGCGATCTCTTTTCTGCTATCGTAAACGGACCCACGTGGCGGGGGTTAAGCTTAGCGTTCCCTTTCAGCCTTAGGTTCCGCGTGTTAAGCTATACCTTTTGGCCTTCTTCGAATTCTATCAGCGTTCGCTTTCTGTTAGCTCGAGCCACTATCTTTTTCTAAGCCGATTCCATCGCCTCTTTCGCTACCTTGATCGCTTCTTCTATTTGAGCCTTAAGTGCTTTAGCCGCGGCGGCGGCGACTCTCTTCGACGACGTAGCGGTAGATAGTTCTGCAGAGCTGGGTTCGTTCGGCGGCTAAAAACTCATTCTTAGAAGGTAGCTATAAGTTATCTTAAACGGCGCCAGCAAGGTGGCCTTAGACGGTGCCGAGTTGGCGCAGAACTCGGCTATCGGCAATACCTTAACCCAATCTTCTTAATGATAGCTGCAGAAGGTTCGCAGGTATCGCTCTATCTCGCAGTTAGCCGCTTTAGACTGACAGTTAGTTTGAGGGTAAGCGGCAGTGCTAAGCTTTCTACGAATTCCGAGAGCTTGGTTAATGGCCTTCTATACATCGGCGGTGAATTAAGGACCCCTATCTGTAGTGATAGTGTCCAGCAGGCTATAGTGCTTCCATACGTGTTGAATTAACATCTGCGCTGTCTCTTCTGTAGTGGTTCCTTCGTCTCTCGCTTAGCAGGGGATAAAGTGGCGCTCTTTGCTTAGCCTATCCACTACATTAAGGGTGGCGTCGTATCTATCTAAATTTGGCAGGCCGGTTACGAAATCTATTATAATGTGCTGCTATAGTTTCTCAGGGATTAGCAGTAGCTTTAATAAGCCTGCCGGAAAGCCGTAACGTAGCTTCGCTGCTCGGTGTTGCGGCAGTGGAAAGAGGTAGGACAGATTGATAGGGTGGACCCTGAATTTCGGCTCGGCCCGTCCGGGCCAAGCCGGGCCTTGGCACCACTACTACTACGGAAGCCCACCACCACTACCACATAGATTCCTTTCCCTCCTTAGTTCGAGATATAGTTATTAAAACAGCCGTATTAAACCTTATCTGCGCGCTCGGATTATTATATCTCGAACTCACTCTCTATAACAAACCCTGCGCTGCGCGAAAGGGCCCGTCGAATCATCCAGACGCTCGAATAACGCACGCGCACACACACTAACAACAACCCCCAAGGCACTGTAAGAAGATGGAAGGCTTCTCGACGGTAGAGAGCGGCGTAACAGGCCGCCGCGGAAAGAGAAAGACTGACAGAGCGAGTAGGCGCTCTAGTGTTATTAATAATAAGATTATTATTAGTGATCCGGGCACGCAGATATAATTTAATACGGCCTTTTTGATAACTATATCTCGAACTGAGGAGGGAAAGGAGTCTATGTAGTGGTAGTAGTGCCTCTGTAGTGGTGGTGGTGCTAAGGCCCGGCTCGGCCCAAACAGGCCGAGCCGAAATTCAGGGTCTACCCTATTAATCTGTCCTGCCTCTTTCCACTGCCGCAACACTACCCCCCTCCCTTACCAGCGGTCGCCCTCGACCGCTTAGTCACCCTATCTATCCGAAAATCTCTACTTTTTTTTTGTCTCCTTCTCGAAAATCCCCTCTAACGCCGATGTTACCTCTTCTATCTTCTATTAAAAACAACGTTCTCTTTATCGTTTCTTCAATTTCTTACGTCGTCGGCGTCTGAAGTCCTTTACTTAGCGTTTATGTAATCGGCGCTATCTGATCTGATCTGCGGTCTTCTAAGCTGCAGCGTAGCTGGTCTGTGCGTCGCCTTGGAGGTCTATATAGATCTTTCCGCGGCTCTATCTCTTCTTCTTCTTCTTTCTCTACCAAGGCCCTTACCCACTGTAGGGTCGGCGGCGCTGGCACGCTACGGCATCGGCAAGCTGCCTGCCGAACCGGCGGTGGGTAGTAGCCGAGTTGAAGGCCTCCCTAAGGCGACTGCTACGATCATTTTTATCGGCTTCCGTACCGGTAGAGCGGACGCGGCTTTCTTCTTTCTGAACTATCAGCTTCGGAGCCACTTAGGCTTCGGCTTCGTCGGGTTCCGGACGTAGAACTCTCTTAGCAGCTCCGCCGAATTCCGCAGGTTTTCGACCGGATACTATTTATAGTCTTCCGGCCACCCCTTCTACGAGAACCTCGCTTTGATGGACCCCCTTATCTTCTTTACGTCCATTATATCTTCTACCTCCTACTCTTCTTCCTTACCGTCCATCTTAATAGGCGGGGGTTCGGCGAACCCCTGTTCCGGCAGGCTGTTTTTAGGGTCCAAGCTTAGCAGATCTGAATAGAAAACGTCGTAGATCCGGAACGATTTTGGCAGCTAGAGCCGGTAGGTCACTAGCGACCTCTTTTTCACTATCTTAAACGGACCTACGTAGCGCGGATTAAGCTTGGTGTTCCCTTTTAGCCTCAGGTTCCGCGTGTTAAGCCAGACCTTTTGGCCTTCCTTAAATTCTATCGGCGACCGCTTTCTATTAGTTCGAGTTACTATCTTCTTCTAAGCCGATTCTATCGCGTTTTTCGCTACTTTGACCGCTTCTTCCATCTGAGATCGTAACGCTTCCGCCGCTGCGGCGGCGACTCTCTTTAACGACGTAGTAATGGAAAGCTCCGGCGAGCCGGCGTCGCTCGGCGGTTGGAAACTCATTCTTAGAAGATAGCCGTGCGTTATCTTAAACAGCGCCAGCGAGGTAACTTTAGACAGTGCCGAGTTAGCGCAGAACTTGGCTATCGGCAACACCTTGACCTATTCTTCTTAGTAATAGCCGCAGAAGGTTCGTAGATATCGCTCTATCTTTCAGTTAGCTACTTTAGACTGACCGTCGGTCTGCGGGTAAGCGGCTGTGCTGAGCTTTCTACTAATTCCGAGAGCTCGGTTGGTAGCTTTCTATACGTCGGCAGTAAATTGAGGACCCCTATCTGTAGTAATAGTGTCCGGCAGGCTATAGTGCTTCTATACGTGTTGAATTAACATCCGTGCGGTCCCTTCTACAGTGGTTCCTTCGTCTCTCGCTCGGCAGGGGATAAAGTGTCGTTCTTTGCTCAGCCTATCCACTACGTTTAGCGTAGCGTTATATCTATCGGAGTCCGGCAGGCCGGTTACGAAATCTATCGTAATGTGTTGCCACAGCTTCTCGGGGATCGGAAGTGGCCTTAGTAGACCCGCTAGAAGGCCGTAACGGGGCTTCGCGGCTCGACATATGTGGCAATTGGCGATAAACCGGTGGATCCGCTTGTAGATCCGCGGAAACCAGTAGATCGTTCTTACGGCCTGCATTGTTTTCTTCGCTCCGGCGTAGCCAACATCTATAGAGTTATGGACTAGCTGGATAACCTCTGTAATTAGTTCTTCCGGAACTATCAGTTTTCCTAAGACAGTTCTGCCGAGCTTCTGCTGCTGGTTAAGCTGCTCCACCTTCTCGTAGAGAGTCTTTTCTCCGATCGGCGGCTCTATCGGTCCCGGTTCGGTCTGCAGTTCTGCCGCGCAGATCCCCGCTTCCTTTAACACCTCGGCGTCTACTATCCGTTCGGTTAGCACCTTCTGAAACATGTTCGGATCTTCCTTCGCGCGGCTCGTCTTCCCTTCTCTTCGCGTTAGCGCGTTAGCCTTTCTGTTTTGAGCCCCTAGTCGATAGGTAATCTTAAAGTCGAACCCTAACAAGTAGGCGGCCTACCGAGCTTAGCGACGTAAGAGCTTCTGCGTCTTTATAAAGTAGACCAGCGATTGGTGGTCCGTAAGGACCTGAACCGTGCTCTTTCCAGCTATAAGCTCTGGTTTCCACTCCTCGAAAGCCTAAATAATCGCTAGCAGCTCCTTATCGTAGATAAGGTAGTTCCGCTCGGCTTCCGTTATAGACTTGCTAAAGAAAGCTACTAGATAAAGGGTTTCATCGTCTCCGTATTAAGAAAGGACCCCTGCCGTTACTGTATCGGAAGCGTCCGTTTCTACGTAGATCGTCTTTTCTAGTCGGAAGTGCGCCAGAACCGGCGCCGAGGCCACCGCTTCTTTCAGCCGGTTAAAGGCTTCTGTGCACCTCTTATTCTATAGGCCGGCGGCCTCTTTCTTTAGCGCCTCGTTTAGGGGTCTCGCTATCTTGCTGAAGTCCTTAATAAACTGTCGATAGTAGCTGTAGAAGCTGAGGAACGCTCTGATTTGCGTAGTATTTCCAGACTTCGGCTGCTTCCATTCGGCGACGGCGGCGACCTTTAAGGGGTCTATCCAGATTCTATCTCTTCCGACGATAAGACCGAGATATTTGACTTCGGTCTGATAGAACTCGCTCTTCTTCGTGTCCGCGTTCAACCCGACCTCGCGGAGCCTCTTTAATACTCTCTCGATGTAGTCCGTGTGTTGCTCTCTCGTTTTATCTGTATAGATAAGAATGTCGTCCAAATAGATAGACACGAACTGCTCCAGCATGTCTATAAAAGTGTGGTTTATAAAGCGTTGCTACACTGCCGGCGCGTTGGTAAGTCCAAAAGGCATTACTAACTACTTGAAATTTCCTATACGCGTCGCGAACGTCGTAAGGTCTTCCGTCTGTCCTTCTTCGTTCCTTAATCGATAGAACGCTTGGCGGATGTCTAGCTTGCTAAACCATTTAGCTTTAGCTACTCGTTGTATGGTCTCGTCGATTAGCAGCAGCAGGTATACGTCTCTCTTAGTAACCTCGTTAAGGCCTTAGTAGTCTACGCAGAGTCGCAGACCACCCCCTGGTTTCCTTACGAAAAGAATCGGTAACGTATATTCGGCAGAACTTAGCGTAATAAACTTCTTCGCTAGGTTTTCGCGAACAAACACCTCTACCTAGTCCAGTTCCGCCGGCGACAGTCGTCTTAGGGGCTCAGTTCTTGGCAGCGTAGCCCCTTCTTTTAGTCGGATCTTGTTGTTATATTCCGGTCGATAGAGCGGCAATAGGTTGGAGTGGACTTTTAAGAAGACGTTAGCGTAACTATAGAGCTCGTTTAGCAGCACCTCTAGGGGATCTACTTCTTCTTCTGCTATTATCTTCCGGTAGTCTTCGATGTCTTTTATTAAGATAGCGTAAATCTTATTGTCCGGCGACCTCGCGAGGGTCGTTATAGCTTCTGAACTTATTATTCCGACGGTAATCAGGGGTTCGGAACGATCGGACGGGGTTACACTGGCAGCCGCGACTTTTGATTCGGCTATAGTGGCGTCGGTCGGTTCGGCGGCGGCGGTGCCGTTGCTTAGGGTTTTGAATCTAATCGTTCCTTTATCTACGTCGATAACAGCTTTCTAGTTCTTTATCTATTTCTGCCCTATAATAATGTCAAACCTTCCGATATCTATAATTCGGAACGTCGCTTCCGTAGCGCGACTAGCTAAGGTAGTCTTTAGCGGCACGTAGTGCGTAACGCTTTCCGTGTCTTGTCCGTTGTATGCCGAAATCTTCGTCGGCGACGCTAGTTCCACCAGATAGCCGTATCCCTTTATCAGTTTCTGAACCAACCGATAGTGGATCGCCGCACCGATAAGGGCTCCAGTATCGATAAAAGCTTTCAGCTGGAGCGGTGCGCGTTGCTTCTTAACAGGGTGGATCGTAATAGGAAGGACGATCGCCGTTTCCGTATTTACTTCTACGGCCGCCGAGAGCGGATCGCTGCAGCTGTTAATGCTTTCTTCTCGTAGCGATTCGCCTCGATTCGGTGCCCTATTGTCAATGCTAGGTGGGGGGCCTATCCGTCTAGCTGGTCTTTTCCTATAATCCTTAACTGCACCCTACCGTCTACGCTCTTGGTGTCGTTCGGAGCCGGTTCCATAGCTTGTATAGTCTTTCTTAGTGGCTGCTGCTTCATAATACGATATTCCTGCTTCTGCTTATCCGATGCTTGGCATCTCGTAGCGATATGGCCAGGCTTTCTATACGCGTAGCAGGTAGGGACGAACGACGAACGCTGCAAATTAAATGGCTGCTAGGGGTGTTGTCGGAAGAGCGCAGGGGCTCTTGTCGGCTGCGCCGACGGCGACGGCTTCTGAATCAGTTTACGTATTGTCGGTTTTCCGTACGCGTTCAAGTTTCTTGCTGTTACTCTCGCCTAGTGCACGAAGCTCTAAAGGTCTTCGTCTTCTACCGACGCTATAGCTGCGGCGAGCTTAGGGCTCAGTTTCTGTCTTAGTAAGTGTAGTTGCTCGTCCTTAGCTACTCTCGCTCTAATAGCATATTTTCTGAACAATCTGTAGAACTCCTCGAACGTCTGCCAGTTCTAGTTGATCTTATCTAGCTGCTTACAGGCCGTCTTCTTCCTAAAGGGGTCTCCGAAACGCTGGTCTAGCGCCTTAATAGCTTCGTCGGCGGTCACTTCTTCTAGGTCTGCTATTAGCAAAAAAGCTTCGCCTTCTAATCGCGATTCTAGGTACGCCAATCTATCCTCTTCGCTGCTCGATGCGTAGTCGCGGCTTATCTTATTCTTGATCTTCTTCTTAAACGCCTCCTACGCTTTAGGGTCTCTGCTACTAAAAGCAGGTAGGTCCGGCAGTGGCGTTATCGTAGTGCTACCTTAACTATAGACCGCCGGTAAGGCAGTCTCCGCGTAGGCTTCTCGCTGCGGTAGCAGCGACTTCGCTGCTTCTATATTAGCTATTTGATGCTTTAGCGCCTTTAGCTACGCTAATCGATTCGCCGCCTAGTTTTCTAACACGTCGATAATGGTTTCTGCCGATTCCTTCTCGGCCCTTACTGCTTTAGTTTCTTCTCTTAGCTGTCTGTTCTCTTCCAGCGTTCTGTAGAACAGCGTCTTAATAAGGTCTATACTATCGTAGACCTTTCCTATCCTATTCTCGTTTACATAGTCTTCTAGTTCCTCGATCGTGCAGTCGTAGATCTTCCTATATTCGGCCATTCGTTCCTTAACCTTAGCGGTCTCTTCCGCTGTAAAACCGCTAATAACGATCTTATTGTTAATAACGCTGGAGCGCCTACTCGCTCTGTTAGGCTTTCTCTTTCTGCGGCGGCCTGTTACGCCGCTCTCTACCGTCGAGAAGCCTTCTATCTTCTTACAGTGCCTTGGGGGTTGTTGTTGGTGTATGTGTGTGCGCGTGCGTTATTCGAGCGTCCGGATAATTTAACGGGCCCTTTTGCGCAGCGCGGGGTTTGTTGTAGAGAGTAAGTTCGAGATATAATAATCCGGGCACGCAGATATAATTCAATACGGCCTTTTTAATAACTATATCTCGAACTAAGGAGGGAAAGGAGTCTATGTGGTAGTGGTAGTGCCTCTGTGGTAGTGGTGATGCCATGGCCCGGCTCGGCCCGGACGGGCCAAGCCGAAATTCAGGGTCCACCCTATCAATCTGTCCCGCCTCTTTCCACCGCTGCAACAATTAGCGGTTTTACAGCGGAAGGGACTGCAGAGATTAAGGAACGAATAAGCGAATACAAGAAGATCTACGACTGCACTATCGAAGAACTGGAAGACTATGTAAACGATAATAGGATGGGAAAGGTCTGCGACAGTATAGACCTCATTAAGACGCTGTTCTACAGAACGCTAGAAAAAAACAGACAACTAAGAGAAGAAACTGAAGCGGTAAGGGCCGAGAAGGAATTGGCAGAAACTATTATCGACATGTTAGAAAACTAGGCGGCGAATCGATTGGCGCAGCTAAAGGCGCTAAAGCATTAAATAGCTGATATAGAAGCAGTAAAGTTGCTGCTAACGCATCGAGAAACCTACGCAGAGACCGCCTTACCGGCGGCCTATAGTGAAGGTAGCACTACGATAACGCTACTACCGGACCTACCTGCCTTCGGTAGCGGAGACCCTAAAGCGTAGGAGGCGTTTAAGAAGAAGATCAAGAATAAGATAAGCCGCGATTACGCATTAAGCAGCGCCGGAGATAGGTTGGCGTACCTGGAATTACGATTAGAAGGTAAAGCTTTCTCGCTAGTAGCAGACCTGGAAGAGGTAACCGCTAAAGAGGCAATCAACGCGCTGGATCAGCGTTTCGGAGACCCCTTCCAGAAGAAGACGGCCTGTAAGCAGCTAGACAAGATCAACCAGAACCGGCAGACGTTCGAAGAGTTCTATAGACTGTTTAGGAAATATGCCATTAGAGCGAGAGTAGCAGGAGATAAGCAGCTGCACTTACTAAGACAGAAACTAAGCCCCGAACTAACGACAGCTATAGCCTTAGTAGAAGACGAAGACCTTTAAAGCTTTGTACACTAGGCGAGAGTTACCGCTAGGAACTTGAACGCATACGGAAAACCGACGACACGTAAACTGATTCAGAAGCCGTCGCCGTTAGCGCAGCCGACGAGAGCCCCTGCGCCCTTCCGACAACGACCCTAGCAGCCACCGTATCAGTTACAGCGTTCGTCGTTCGTCCCCACCTGCTACGCGTATAGAAAGCCTAGCTATATCGCTACGAGATGCTAAGCAACGGCCTAGCAGAAGCAGGAGTATCGTGTTATAAAGCAGCCGCAGCCACCGAGAAAGACTATATAAGCTATAGAGCCGGCTCCGAACGATACCGGCAGTGTGGACGGCGGAGTCTAGCTAAGAATTATAGGAAAAGATTAGCTGGACGGATAGACCCCCTATCTAGCGTAAAAAATAGGGCATCCCTGCGAAAGGCACTAACGGAATGAGAGAGCATCAACAGTTGTAACGATCCGCTGTCGGCGACAGTGCAAGCGAACACGGAAACGGCGATTATTCTTCCTATTACGATCTACCCTGTTAAGAAGTCGCGTCCACCGCTCCAGCTGAAAGCTTTTATCGATACTTGAGCTCTTATCGGTGCGGCGATCCACTATCGGTTGGTTCAGAAACTAATAAAGGGATACAGCTATCCAGTGGAATTAGCGTTGCCGACGGAGATTTCGGCATACAACGGACAAGACACGGAAAGCGTTACGCACTACGTGCCGCTAAAAACTACCTTAGCTGGTCGCACTACGGAAGCGACGTTCCGAATTATGGATATCGGAAGGTTTGACATTATTATAGGGCAGAAATAGTTCAAGAACTAGAAAGCCATTATCGACGTAGATAAAGGAACGATCAGATTCAAAACCCTAAGCAACGGCACCGCCGCCGCCGAACCGACCGACGCTACCGTAGCTAAATCGAAAGTCGCGGCTGCCAATGTAACCCCGTCCGATTGTTCCGAACCCCTGGTTACCGTCAGAATAATAAGTTCAGAAGCTATAACGACCCTCGCGAGGTTGCTGGACAATAAGATTTACGCTATCTTAATAAAAGATATCGAAGACTACCGGAAGATAATAGCGGAAGAAGAAGTAGATCCCCTAGAGGTGCTACCGAACGAGCTCTATAGTTACGCTAACGTCTTCTTAAAAGCCGACTCTAACCTATGGCTGCTCTATTAACTGGAATATAACAACAAGATCCGACTGAAAGAGGGGGCTACGCTGCCGAGAACCGAGCCCCTAAGACGACTGTCACCGGCGCAACTGGACTAGGTAGAGGTGTTCGTTCGCGAAAACCTGGCGAAGAAGTTTATTACGCCGAGTTCTGCCAAATACGCGTTACCGATTCTTTTTGTAAGGAAACTAGGGGGTAGTCTGCGACTCTGCGTAGACTATCGAGGCCTTAACGAGGTCACTAAGAGAGACGTATACCCGCTGCCGCTGATCGATGAGACTATATAGCGCGTAGCAAAGGCTAAGTAGTTCAGCAAGCTGGACATCCGCTAAGCGTTCTATCGACTAAGAAACGAAGAAGGGCAAACAGAAGACCTTACGACGTTCGCGACGCGTATAGGCAATTTCAAGTAGTTAGTAATGCCTTTCGGACTTACCAACGCGCCGGCAGTGTGGCAACGCTTTATAAACTACACCTTTATAGACATGCTAGAACAGTTCGTGTCTATCTATTTAGACGACATTCTTATCTATACGGACAGAACGAGAGATTAGCATACGGACTACGTTAAGAGGGTGCTGAAGAGGCTCCGCAAAGTAGGATTGAACGCGGACACGAAGAAGAGCGAGTTCTATTAGACCGAAGTTAAGTATCTCGGTCTTATCGTCGGAAGAGACGGAATTCGTATAGACCTATCAAAGGTCGCCGCCGTTGCAGAATAGAGGCAGCCGAAATCCAGAAACACTACGCAAATCAGAGCGTTTCTCGGATTCTGCAGCTACTACCGACGGTTTATTAAAGACTTCAGCAAGATAGCGAGACCCCTGAACGAGGCGTTAAAGAAGGAGGCCGCTGGCCTATAGAATGAGAAGTGCACAGAAGCTTTCGTACAGCTGAAAGAAGCAGTGGCCTCGGCGCCGGTTCTAGCGCACTTCCGACTGGAAAAGACGATCTACATAGAAACAGACGCTTCCGATACAGTAACAGCAGGGGTCCTTTCTTAATACGGAGACGATGAAACCCTTTATCTAGTGGCTTTCTTCAGCAAGTCTATAACAGAAGCCGAGCGGAACTACGCTATCTACGATAAGGAGCTGCTAGCGATTATTTAGGCGTTCGAGGAGTGGAAGCCAGAGCTTATAGCTAGAAAGAGCACGGTCCAGGTCATTACAGACCACTAGTCGCTGACCTACTTTATAAAGACGCAGAAGCTCTTACGACGTTAAGAACAGTAGGCTGCCTACCTATCCGGGTTCGACTTTAAGATTACCTATCGACTAGGGGCTCAAAACGGAAAGGCTAACGCGCTAACGCGAAGAGAAGGGAAAACCAGCCGCGCGAAAGAAGATCCGAACATGTTTCAGAAGGTGCTGACCGAGCGGATAGTAGACGCAGAGGTGTTAAAAGAGGTAGGGGTTTACGCGGTGGAACCGGCCCCTAAGAAAGAGACTCTCTACAAGAAGGTAGAACGGCTTAATCAACAACAGAAGCTCGGCAAAACCGGTTCAGGGAAGCTGATAGTTCTGGAAGAACTAATTACTAAGGTTATCTAACTGGTCTATAACTCTATAGATGTTGGCTACGCCGGAGCGAAGAAAACGATGCAGGCCGTAAGAACGATCTACTAGTTTCCGCGGATCTACGAACGGATCCACTGATTTATCGCTAACTGCCACGTGTGCCGAGCCGCAAAGCCACGTTACGGCCTTCCGGCTGGTCTGCTAAAGCCGCTTCCGATCCCTGAGAAGCTGTGGCAGCACATTACGATAGATTTTGTAACCGGACTGCCGGACTCGGACAGCTACGACGCTACGCTAAACGTAGTAGACCGACTAAGCAAAGAACGCTACTTCATCCCCTGCCAAGCGAGAAACGAAGGAACCACGGCGGAAGAGACTGCACGGATGTTAATTCAATACGTATAGAAGCACTATAGTATGCCGGACACTATTACTACGGATAGGGGCCCTTAGTTCACTGCCGACGTATAGAAAGCTATCAACCAAGCTCTCGGAATTAGTAGAAAGCTCAGCACAGCCGCTTATCCGCAGACCGACGGTCAGTCTAAAGTGGCTAACTGAGAGATAGAGCGATATCTACGAACCTTCTGCAGCCATTACTAAGAAGAATAGGTCAAGGTGTTGCCGATAGCCGAGTTCTGCGCCAACTCGGCACTGTCTAAAGCCACCTCGCTGGCGCCGTTTAAGATAACGCACGGCTATCTTCCGAGAATAAGTTTCTAACCGCCGAGCGACGCCGGCTCGCTGGATCTTCCCACTACTACGTCGTCAAAGAGAGTTGCCGCCGCGGCGGCGGAAGCGCTCCGATCTTAGATAGAAGAAGCGATCAAAGTAGCGAAAGAAGCGATGGAATCGGCTTAGAAGAAGATAGTAACTCGAACTAATAGAAAGCGGTCGCTAATAGAATTCGAGGAAGGTCAAAAGGTCTAGCTTAACACGCAGAACCTAAGGCTAAAAGGGAACGCCAAGCTCAATCTGCGCTACGTAGGTCCGTTCAAGATAGTGGAAAAGAAGTCGCTAGTAACCTACCGGCTCCAGCTGCCGAAATCGTTCCGGATCTACGACGTTTTCCATTCAGATCTGCTGAGCTTAGACCCTAAAGACGGCCTGCCGGAACAGGGGTTCGCCGAACCCCCGCTAATCGAGATAGACAATAAGGAAGAATAGAAGGTAGAAGACGTAATAGACGTAAAGAAGACGAGGGGGTCCATCAAAGCGAGGATCTCGTAGAAGGGGTAGCCGGAAGACTATAAATGGTATCCGGTTAAGAACCTGCAGAATTTGGCGGAGCTGCTAAGAGAGTTCTACGTACAGAACCCAAAGAAGCCGAAACCCGGATGGCTCCCAAACTGACGACCTCCGAAAGAGATAGAAGAAAAAGAAGAAAGCCGCGTCCGCTCTACCGGCGCAGAAGCCGATAAAGACAATCGTAACGGTCGCCTTCTGGGAGGCCTTCGACTCGGCCACTACCTACTACCAGTTCGGCCGCCAGCTCGCTAACGCCGTAGCGTGCCAGCGCCGCCGACCCCGTAGTAGGTAAAGGCTTTGGTAGAGAAAGAAGAAGAAGAAGAGATAGAGCTAAGGAAAGATCTATATAGACCTTCTGCGCCGGTGTACAGACTAGCCACGCCGCAGCTCAGATAACCTACGGCTTAGATCAGATAGCGCGGATCAGGCGCATTAATTATATAAACGCTAAGTAAAGGACTTCAGACGCCGACGATGTAAGAAATTGAAGAAACGATAAAGAGAACGTTGTTTTTAATAGAAGACGGAAGAGGTAACATCAGCGTTGGAGGGGATTTTCGAGAAGGAGACGATAAGTCAAGAAAAAAAAGTAGAGATTTTCGGATAGATAGGGTGACTAAGCGGTCGAGGGCGACCGCTAGTAAGGGAGGGGGGTAGTGTTGCAGCGGTAGAAAGAGGTAGGACAGATTAATAGGGTGGACCCTAAATTTCGGCTCGGCCCCTTCCGGCATTTAGGTTCCAGAACGGACCGAGCCGGGCCTTAGCACCACTACTACGAAAGCCTACTACCACCACTACATAGATTCTTTTCCCTCCTTAGTTCGAGATATAGTTATCAAAACAGCCGTATTGAACCTTATCTGCGCGCTCGGATTATTATATCTCAAACTCACTCTCTACACCAACCCCGCGCTGCGCGAAAGGGCCCGTCGAACTATCCGGAAACCCGAATAACGCACGCGCACCTATATACACACCAAAACAACAACCCCTAAAGGCACTGTAAGAAGATAGAAGGCTTCTCAGCAGTAGAGAGCGGCGTAACAGGCCGCTGCGGAAAGAGAAAGACTAACAGAGCGAGTAGGCGCTCCAGTGTTATTGATAATAAGATTATTATTAACGGTTTTACAGCAGAAGAGACTGCAGAGATTAAGGAACGAATAAGCGAATACAAGAAAATCTACGACTGCACGCTCGAGGAACTTAAGGACTATATAAACGAGAATGGAATAGGAAAGGTCTACGACGGTATAGACCTTATCGAGATGCTGTTTTACAGAACGCTGGAAGAGAACAGACAACTAAGAGAAGAAACTAAAGCGGTAAGAGCCGAGAAGGAATCGGCCGAGACTATTATAGATGTGCTGGAAAACCAGGCGGCGAATCGATTGGCGTAGCTGAAGGCGCTAAAGCATTAAATGGCTAATATAGAAGCAGCAAAATCGCCGCTACTGCGGCGAGAAGCCTACGCAGAGACCGCCTTACTGGCGGCCTATAGTCAAGGTAGCACTACGATAATGCTACTGCCGGACCTACCTGCTTTCGGTAGCGGAGACCCTAAAGCGTAGGAGGCGTTTAAGAAGAAGATTAAGAATAAGATAAGCTGCGATTACGCATCGAGCAGCAAAGAGGATAGATTAGCGTACCTAGAATCGCGATTAGAAGGTAAAGCTTTTTCGCTGGTAGCAGACCTAGAAGAAGTGACCGCCGACGAAGCTATTAAGGCGCTGGATCAGCGTTTTGGAGACCCCTTCCGGAAGAAAACGGCCCGTAAGCAGCTGGATAAGATCAACCAGAACCGGCAGCGTTCGAGGAGTTCTACGGATTGTTCAGAAAATATACTATTAGAGCGAGAGTAGCTAAGGATAAGCAGCTACACTTACTCAGACAGAAACTGAGCCCTAAGCTAGCTGCGGCCATAGCGTCGGTAGAAGACGAAGACCTTTAGGGCTTCGTGCACTAGGCGAGAGTAACAGCAAGAAACCTGAACGTATACGGAAAGTCGACGACGCGAGAACCCACTTAGAAGACACCGTCGTTAATGCAGGCAACCAGAGCCCCAGCACCCTTCCGACGCGGCCCCTAGCCGCCTTACGTGCCGCGACCGTCGTTCGCCCCTACGTGCTACGCATGCAGAAAGCCTAGCTATATTGCTACGAGATGCCAAGCGACGGCCCAGCAGAAGCAGGAGTATCGCGCTATAAAGCAGCAGCAGCCGCTGAGAAAGACTATTCAAGCTATCAAACCGGCGCCGAACGATACTAACAGTGTGGACGGGGGGGTGCAGTTAAGAATTATAGGAAAAGACCAGCTGGACAGATAGGCCCCCTACCTAGCATTAACAATAGGGCACCGAACCGAGGCGAATCGCTACGAGAAGAAAGCATTAACAGCTGCAGCGATCCGCTCTCGGCGGCCGTAGAAGTAAATACGGAAACAGCGATCATCCTTCCTATTACGATCTACCCTGTTAAGAAGCAACGCCTACTGCTCCAGCGGAAAGCTTTCATCGATACTAGAGCTCTTATCGGTGCAGCGATCCACTATCGGCTAGTCCGAAAGCTGACGAATAGATACGGCTGTCCGGTGGAATTAGCGTCGCCGACGAAGATTTCGGCATACAACGGACAAGACACGGAAAGCGTTACGCACTACGTGCCGCTAAAGACTACCTTGGCTGGTCGCACTACGGAAGCGACGTTCCGAATTATAGATATCGGAAGTTTTGACATTATTATAGGGTAGAAATAGATAAAGAACCAGAAAGCTATTATCGACGTAGATAAAGGAACGATTAGATTCAAAACCCCAGGTAGCAGAGCAGGGACTATCAGAACGGCCGCCACCGCCGCCGCCGAGCCGAAAGCTACGGAGTCCGCGAAAGAGGCTCCGTCCGATCGTTCCGAACCCCTAGTTACTGTCGGAATAATGAGTTTAGAAGCTATAACGACCCTTGCGAGGTCGCCCGACAATGAGATTTACGCTATCTCTATAAAGGACATCGAAGACTACAGGAAGATAATAGCGGAAGAAGAGGTAGACCTACTAGAGGTGTTGCCAAACGAGCTCTACGGTTACGCTAACGTGTTCTCAAAAGCCGACTCCAACCTCCTGCCGCTCTATTAACCGGAATATAACAACAAGATCCGACTGAAAGAGGGGGCTACGCTGCCAAGAACCGAGCCCCTAAGACGACTATCGCCGGCAGAACTGGACTAGGTAGAGGTGTTCGTTCGCGAAAACCTGGCGAAGAAGTTTATTACGCCGAGTTCTGCCAAATACGCGTTACCGATTCTTTTCGTAAGGAAACTAGGGGGTAGTCTGCGACTCTGCGTAGACTATCGAGGCCTTAACGAGGTCACCAAGAGAGACGTATATCTATTGCCGCTAATAGATAAGACTATACAGCGCATAGCAAAGGCTAAGTAGTTTAGCAAGCTGGACATCCGCCAAGCGTTCTATCGACTAAGAAACGAGGAAGGGCAGACGGAAGATCTTACGACATTCGCTACGCGTATAGGCAATTTCAAGTAGCTAGTAATGCCCTTCGGACTTACCAATACGCCAGCGGTATAGCAACGCTTTATAAACTACACCTTTATAGACATGCTAGAGCGGTTCGTGTCTATCTATTTGGACGACATTCTTATCTACACAGACGGAACGAGAGATCAGCACACGGACTACGTCGAGAGGGTGCTAAAGAGGCTCCGCGAAGTAGGATAAAACGCGGACACGAAGAAGAGCGAGTTCTATTAGACTGAAGTCAAATATCTCGGTCTTATCGTCGGAAGAGATAGAATCCGGATAGACCCCTTAAAGGTCGCCGCCGTCGCCGAATAGAAGCAGCCGAAGTCTGGAAATACTACGCAAATTAGAGCGTTTCTCGGCTTCTGCAGCTACTATCGACGGTTTGTTAAGGACTTTAGCAAGATAGCGAGACCCCTGAACGAGGCGCTAAAGAAAGAGGCCGCCGGCCTATAGAATAAGAGGTGCACGGAAGCCTTTAACCGGCTGAAAGAAGTAGTGGCCTTGGCGCCGGTCCTGGCGCACTTCTGACCGGAAAAGACAATCTACGTAGAAACGGACGCTTCCGATACAGTAACGGCAGGGGTCCTTTCTTAATACGGAGACGATAAAACCCTTTATCCAGTGGCTTTCTTTAGCAAGTCTATAACGGAGGCCGAACGGAACTACACAATCTACGATAAAGAACTGCTAGCTATTATACAGGCGTATAAGGAGTGGAAGCCAGAGCTTATAGCTGGAAAGAGCACGGTCTAGGTCCTTACGGACCACCAGTCGCTGACCTACTTTATAAAGACGCAGAGGCTCTTACGACGTTAAGCACAGTAGACCGCCTACTTATTAGGGTTCAATTTCAAGATTACTTATCGACTAGGGGCTCAAAACGGAAAGGCTAACACACTAATAAGAAGAGAAGGAAAGACTAGCTGCGAGAAAGAAGATCTGAACATGTTCCAGAAGGTGTTAACCGAGCGGATAGTAGACGCAGAGGTGTTGAAAGAGGTAGGGGTCTGCACAGTGGAACTGGCCCCTAAGAAAAAGACTCTCTACAAACAGGTAGAGCAGCTTAACCAGCAATAGAAACTCGGCAAAACCGGTTCAGGGAAGCTGATAGTTCCGGAAGAACTAATTACTGAGGTTATCTAACTAGTCTATAACTCTATAGATGTTGGCTACGCTAGAGCAAAGAAAACAATGCAGGCCGTAAGAACGATCTACTAGTTTCCGCGAATCTACGAGCGGATCCACCGATTTATCGGCAACTGCCACGCGTGCCGGGCCGCGAAGCTACGTTACGGTCTTCCGGCCGGTCTGCTAAAGCTGCTTCCGATCCCTAAGAAACTGTAGCAACACATTACGATAGACTTCGTAACCGGCCTGCCGGACTCCGATAGATATAACGCTACGCTGAACGTAGTGGATAGGCTAAGCAAAGAACGACACTTCATCCCCTACCGAGCGAGAGACGAAGGAACTACTGCAGAAGAGACCGCACGGATGTTGATTCAACACGTATGGAAGCACTATAGCCTGCCGGACACTATTACTACGGATAGAGGTCCTTAATTCACCGCCGACGTATAGAAAGCTATTAACCAAGCTCTCGGAATTAATTGAAAGCTTAGCACAGCCGCTTACCCGTAGACCGACGGTCAGTCTAAAGTGGCTAACCGAGAGATAGAGCGATATCTACGAACCTTCTGCAGCTATCACTAAGAAGAATAGGTCAAGGTGTTGCCGATAGCCGAGTTCTGCGCCAACTCGGCACTGTCTAAAGCTACCTCGCTGGCGCCGTTTAAGATAACGCACAGCTATCTTCCGAGGATAAGCTTTCAGCCGCTGAACGAACCCAGCTCCGCAGAACTATCCACCGCTACGTCGTCAAAGAGAGTTGCCGCCGCGGCGGCAAAAGCGCTACGATCTTAGATAGAAGAAGCGATCAAGGTAGCGAAAGACGCGATGGAATTGGCTCAGAAGAAGATAGTGACTCGAGCTAATAGAAAAAGGTTACTACTGGAATTCGAGGAAGGCCAAAAGGTATAGCTTAATACGCGAAACCTGAGGCTGAAAGGCAACGCTAAGCTCAATCCGCGCTACGTAGGTCCGTTTACGATAATAGAAAAGAGGTCGCCGGTGACCTATCGGCTCTAGCTACCAAAATCGTTCCGGATCTACGATGTCTTCTATTTGGACCTGTTAAGCTTAGACCCTAAAGACGGCCTGCCGGAACAGGGGTTCGCCGAACCCCCGCCTATCAAGATAGACAGTAAGGAAGAAGAGTAGGAGGTAGAAGATGTAATAGACGTAAAGAAGATAAGGGGGTCTATTAAAGCGAGGATCTCGTAGAAGGGGTGGCCGGAAGACTATAAATAGTATCCGGTCGAAAACCTGCCGAATTCGGCGGAGCTGCTAAGAGAGTTCTACATGCGGAACCCGAAGAAGCCGAAACCCGGATAGCTCCAAAACTGACGACCTCCGAAAGAGATAGAAGAAAAAGAAGAAAGCCGCGTCCGCTCTACCGGCGCCGAAGCCGATAAAGACAATCGTAACAGTCGCCTTCAGGGAGGCCTTTAACTCAGCCACTACCCACTACCGGATCGGCAGGCAGCTTGCCGACGCCGTAGCGTGCCAGCGCCGCCGACCCTATAGTAGGTAAAGGCTTTGGTAGAAGAGAAAAAGAAGAAGAAGAAACGACGCTAAGGACGGATCTATATAGACCTCTAAGGCGACGCACAGACCAGCTACGCTGCAGCTCAGATAACCCGCGGATCAGATTAGATAGCGCCGATTATATAAACGCTAAGTAAAGGACTTTAGACGCCGACGATGTAAGAAATTGAAGAAACGATAAAGAGAACGTTGTTTTTAATAGAAGACGGAAGAGGTGACATCGGCGTTAGAGGGGATTTTTAAGAAGAAGACGACGAATTAAAAAAAAAAAGTGGTAGTAGAGATTTTCGGATAGATAGGGTGACTAAGCGGTCGAGGGCGACCGCTAGTAAGGGAGGGGGGTAGTGTTGCGGCAGTGGAAAGAGGTGGGACAGATTGATAGGGTAGACCCTGGATTTCGGCTTGGCCCCTTCTAGGATTTAGGTTCCGGAACGGACCGAGCCGGGCCTTGGCACTACCACTACAAAAGCCTACCACTACTACTATATAGATTCCTTTCCCTCCTTAGTTCGAGATATAGTTATTAAAACAGCCGTATTGAACCTTATCTGCGCGCTCGGATCAACCTCTACGTCTACTATCTGCTCGGTCAACACCTTCTAGAACATGTTCGGATCTTCTTTTGCGCGGCTGGTTTTTCCTTCCCTTCTTGTTAGCGCGTTAGCCTTCCCGTTTTGAGCTCCGGGTCGATAGGTAATCTTAAAGTCGAACCCGGATAAATAGGCGGCCTACCGTGCTTAACGTCGTAAGAGCTTCTGCGTCTTTATAAAGTAGGTCAGCGACTGGTGGTCTGTAAGGACCTGGATTGTGCTCTGTCTAGCTATAAGCTCCGGTTTCCACTCTTTAAAGGCCTAAATAATGGCTAGCAGTTCTTTATTATAGATAGCGTAGTTCTGTTTAGCATTATTTATAGACTTGCTAAAGAAAGCCACCGGATGGAGCGTTTTGTCGTCGTTAGCGTATTGAGAAAGGACCCCTGCTGTTACTATGTCGGAAGCGTCTGTCTCTACATAGATCGTCTTTTCCGGTCTAAAGTGCGCTAATACTGGCGCTAAGGCCACTGCCTCCTTTAGTCGGTTGAAAGCTTCCGTACACTTCTTATTCTATAGGCTAGCGGCCTCCTTTTTCAATGCCTTATTCAGGGGTCTTGCTATCTTGCTAAAGTCCTTAATAAACTGTCGATAGTAGCTGCAGAATCCGAGAAACGCCCTGATTTAGGTAGTGTTTCCGGATTTCGGCTGCTTCTATTCCGCGACGGCGGCGACCTTTAAGGGGTCTATACGAATTCTATCTCTTCCTACGATAAGACCGAGATATTTGACTTCAGTCTAATAGAACTCGCTCTTCTTTGTGTCCGCGTTTAATCCGACCTCGCGGAGTCTCTTTAGCACCCTCTCGACATAGTCTGTGTGCTGATCTCTCGTTCTGTCTGTGTAGATAAGAATGTCGTCCAAATAGATAGACACGAACCGCTCTAGCATGTCTATAAAGGTGTGGTTTATAAAGCGTTGCTACACCGCCGGCGTATTGGTAAGTCCGAAGGGCGTTACCAGCTACTTGAAATTGCCTATACGCGTAGCGAATGTCGTAAGGTCTTCTGTTTGCCCTTCCTCGTTTCTTAGTCGATAGAACGCTTAGCGGATGTCCAGCTTGCTAAACTACTTAGCCTTTGCTATGCGCTGTATAGTCTTATCTATTAGCGGCAGTGGATATACGTCTCTCTTGGTGACCTCGTTAAGGCCTCGATAGTCTACGCAGAGTCGCAGACTACCCCCTAGTTTCCTTACAAAAAGAATCGGTAACGCATATTTGGCAGAACTCGGCGTAATAAACTTCTTCGCTAGATTTTCGCGAACGAACACCTCTACCTAGTCCAGTTCTGCTGGCGACAGTCGTCTTAGGGGCTCGGTTCTTGGCAGTGTAGCTCCCTTTGTTAGTCGGATCTTGTTGTCGTATTCCGGCTAGTAGAGCGGCAGGAGGTTAGAGTCGGCTCTTAAGAACACGTTAGCGTAACCGTAGAGCTCGTTTGGCAACACCTCCAGTGGGTCTACTTCTTCTTCCGCTATTCTCTTCCTGTAGTCTTTGATGTCCTTTATAGAGATTGATCTGACTGCAGTAGACTCTAGGTCAATACCCGTCTTTGATAACTATATCCAAGGCTAGAGAGGGAAGAATCTACGTACAAGCAGAGGTGCGGTATTTAAGTATGCAGCTGCCAAGCCTAGTCCTGCCAAGCCTGCTACCTTCCAGCACCTTCCAGCCCTCTACATCCATATCACTACCGCCCTCCCCAACCAGCGATTGCCCTTAATCGCAATCAATCTATCAATCGCAATCAGCCAATTAGGTCGTACCAATCCAGGTCGCAAATTCAGTTATAGAGGTCGCTATCCAAACCAGGTTATAGGGGTCGCAAATTCAGCTTCGCTATCGGCCAATCAGGTCGCTCCAAAACAGGTCGCTTTTAAGGTCGCTTTTGAGCTTCAATTTCTGTACGTTTTGAGTCTTAATCTCGTGCCTTTTTAAGCCTTAATCTCGTGCCTTTTGACGTTGCTTTGGTGCCTTGTTTGCTGCCTTGTTTGCTGCAGAGGCCGCGGAGGTCGCAGAGGTCGCGGAGCTCGCAGAGGTTGTCTCGCAAACACGTGTCGCTTCTTGACGGTCGCTTCTTGACGGTCGCTTCTCGACGGTCGCTTCTCAGACGGTCGCAGAGGTCTCGGAGGTCGCGGAGGTTGCGGAGGTCGCGGAGGTTGTCGAGGTTGTCTTGCAAACACGTGTCGCTTCTCGACGGTCGCTCGCTTCTCGACGGTCGCTTCTTAACGGTCGCTTCTCGACGGTCGCTCGCTTCTTAAGCCGTCGCAGAGGTCTCGGAGGTCGTCGGGGTCGCGAAGGTCGCCGGGGTCGCAGAGGTCGCGGATGTCGCCGAGGTTGTTGGGGGCGCAGAGGCTTCCAGAGGTCGCAGAGGTCGCAGCCTACGTATGTTGCTTCTCGACAGTCGCTCGCTTCTCGACGGTCGCTCGCTTCTTAAGCCGTCGCTCGCTTCTTAAGCCGTCGCTTCTTAAGCTGTCGCTTCTTAAACGGTTGCAGAGGTCTCGGAGGTCGTCGGGGTCGCGGAGGTTATCGGGGTTTCAAACTGCGTCGCTTCTCAGACTGTCGCTTCTCAGACGGTCGTAGAGGTCGCGGAGGTCGCGGAGGTCGTAGCCTACGTATGTCGCTTCTCGACAGTCGCTTCTCGGACGGTTACTTCTCGGACAGTCACTTCTCGACGGTCGCTCGCTTCTCAGACCGTCGCTCGCTTCTTAGACGGTCGCTCGCTTCTTAGATGCTCGCCTCGCTTCTTAGACGGTCGCTCGCTTCTTAGACGCTCGCCTCGCTTCTCGACGGTCGCTCGCTTCTCGACAGTCGCTTCTCGAGCCGTCGCTTCTCGAGCCGTCGCTTCTCGAGCTGTCGCTTCTTGACGGTTGCTTTTCGACGGTCGCTTCTTAAGCCGTCGCTTCGCTTCTCAGACGGTTGCTTGCTTCTCGACGGTCGCTCGCTTCTCGACGGTCGCTTCTTCTCGACGGTCGTCGAGCCGTCGCTTCTCGAGCTGTTGCTTCTCGGTAGGGTATGTCGCTTCTCGAACCGTCGCTTCTCGAGCGGTCGCTTCTCGACGGTCGCTCGCTTCTCGGACGGTCGCTCGCTTCTTAACCGTCGCTTCTCAGACGGTCGCTTGCTTCTCGGACGGTCGCTTCTCGACGGTCGCTCGCTTCTTGTCGGTCGCTTCTTAGACAGACGCTTTGCCTGTGCTCTGCTGCCTGTGTTATCTATAGCAGCTATGCCTCGTCTGCAGCAGCTGTACCTGTCTGTAGTAGCTGTACCTTGTACTCTGCCTTGTGCTCTTCTGAACCTGAACAGTATGTGTTGTCTGCAGCTGCTTTTCTGAACATGCAGTGCCTTTCTGAACATGCAGTGCCTGTGTTGTCTGCAGCTGTGCCTCTGTTGTCTGTGTCTTGTCCTCGATTGCTGAATGTCCTAATTGCTAAACGTACGCCTCGATTGCCGAGCTGAACGTGTTGTCTGCAGCTGCTTGTCTCTGTTGTCTGCAGATGTGCCTTGTGCTCGTACTCGTTGCTCTGCCTGTGTTGTCCGCAGTAGCTCTGTGTTGTCTGCAGCTGCTCCGTGTTATCTGTAGCTGCCTGTTGTCTGCAGCTGCTGTGCCTGTCTGCAGCTATGCCTCTGAACTGTGCTGCCTCTGAACTGTGCTGCCTCTAAACTGTCCTTCTAAACAGTATGTTGCCTGCAGCTGCTGTATTGCCTTATATTGCCGATTGCTAAACTGTCTTAATAGGCCTTGTCCGAATAGAATAGTCTGTTAAAGACCTGAATTGGTCTGTTAAAGACCCGAAAAAAAACGAATGTCGTCGCCCTAGGTCCTGCTAGGTGCGCTCTGGTCGTCGTCGTCGCTCTCGCTCCTCGCTCTCGCTCCCCGTCCTCGTCGCTCCTACATCGTCCTTCTCGACCTTCTCGTTCTTCTCGACCTTCTCGTCGCTCTCGTTCTCGTCGCTCTCGTTCTCGTCGCTCTCGTTCCTCTTTAAAACTCGCGATCTACTCGTAGGGGCACTCTCTTCCCTAAAACTCTTCTTCTCGATAGGGGCACTTCTCTTCCCTCAAACTCTTCTTCTCGATGTCCTCTGTAATAGACCTCTCTCTTCGAAACTCTTCTTCTCGATTGGGGGAGGGGGGGGGGGGGGGGGGGGGTAGAGTAGTATGCACACGCACAATTAAGTAACCGGATATAATTTGACGGCCTTCTTTGTACATATACAGTACACACTCTAGGTAGGTTGCACGTACGTTAATCGAGTACCCGGATGTAATTTAACGGGCTCTTTCGCGTAGTGCGGGTGTTGTTAAAGTGAGCCTTGGATATAATAATCTGACTGCAGTAGACTCTAGGTCAATACCTATCTTTAATAACTATATCTAAGGCTGGAGAGGGAAGAATCTACGTACAAGCGGAGGTGCGGTATTTGAGTGTACAGCTGCCAAGCCTGGTCCTGCCAAGCCTGCCGCCTTCCAGCACCTTCCAGCCCTCTACATCCATATCAGAGATAGCGTAGATCTTATTGTCTGGCGACTTCGCGAGAGTCGTTATAGCTTCTGAACTTATTGTTCCGACGGTAACCAGGGGTTCGGGGCGGTCGGACGGGGTTGCATTGGCAGCCGCGGCTTTCGATTCGGCTACAGTGGCGGCAGTCGGTTCAGCGGCGGCGGTGCCGTTGCCTAGGGTTTTGAACCCTATTGTGCCTTCGTCTACGTCAATGACCGTCTTCTGGTTCTTTATCTATTTCTGCCCTATAATGATGTCAACCCGTCCGATATCTATAATCCGGAACGTTGCTTCTGTAGTTTAACCAGCTAGTGTAGTCCTTAATAGCACGTACTGCGTAATGTTTTCTGTATCTTGTCCGTTATACGCCGAAATCCGCGTTAGCGACGCTATCTCTACCGGATAGCCGTATCCTTTTATCAGCTTTTGAACCAATTGATAGTGGATAGCCGCTCCGATAAGGGCCCCTGTATCGATAAAAGCCCTTAGCTAAAGTGGTTTGTGTTGCGGCGGTGGAAAGAGGTAGGACAGATTAATAGAGTGGACCCTAGAATTTCGGCTCGGCCCGTCCGGGCCGAGCCGGGCCTTGGCGCTACCACTACGAAAGCCCTCCACTACTACTACATAGATTCCTTTCCCCTCCTCAGTTCGAGATATAGTCTTCAAAAAGGCCGTATTGAATTATATCTGCGTGCCCGGATTATTATATCTTAAACTCACTCTCTACACCAACCCCGCGCTGCGCGAAAGGGCCCGTCGAACTATCCGGAAACCCGAATAACGCACGCGCACCTACACCAACACTAACAACAACCCCTAAGGCACTGTAAGAAGATAGAAGGCTTCTTAGCGGTAGAGAGCGGCGTTACAGGCTGCAGCGGAAAGAGAAAGACTAACAGACCGAGAGATAGGCGTACCAGCATTCTCGACGACGGAACGACCAATAAAGGCCTTACAGAAGAAGAGGTAGATAAAGCGAGAAAGGGCATAGAGGGCTATGCCGAACTGTACGGACGCACGCCGGATAAGATAGGAGAATATCTTACAGAGCACGGAGCTAAGAAGGTGTTTGACATTATTACCTTTATAGAAAAGAGGTTCTATAGGAACGTAGAAGAAAACAGACAGTTAAGGGAGGAAGTAGAGACGGTAAGGGCCGAGAAGGAATCGGCAGAAACCATTATCGACGTGTTAGAGAACCAGGCAGCGAATAGGCTAGCGCAACTAAAGGCGCTAAAGGACCAACTGGCTAACATGGAAGCAGCGATGTCGTCGCTGCCACTGCATCGAGAGGAACCAGCAGAGACCGCCTTACCAGCGGCCTATAGTCAAGGTAGCGCCCTAATAACATTATTGCCGGACCTGCCGGCATTTAAAGGCGGAGACCCTAAAGACTGGGAAGAGTTTAAGAAGAATATTAAGAATAAGATAAGCCGCGATTACGCATCGAACAGCGCCGGAGATAGATTGGCGTACCTGGAATCGCGGTTAGAAGGAGAAGCTTTTTCGCTAGTAGCGGACCTAGAAGAGGTAACTGCTAAAGAAGCGATCAAAGCGCTAGATCAACGCTTCGGAGATCCATTCCGAAAGAAGACAGCCCGTAAGCAGCTGGACAAGATCAATCAAAATCGGCAGACGTTTAAAGAATTCTACAGTTTGTTCAGAAAATATGCGATTAGGGCCTAGGTAGCGGAGGATAAGCAGCTCTACCTATTAAGGCAGAAGCTGAACCCTGAACTGGCCGCAGCTATAGCGTCTGTAGAAGACGAAGACCTTAGGAGCTTCGTGCATAGAGCGAGAGTTACCGGGAGAAACTTAAGCGCTTACGCGAAATTACGCGAATCGGTTTAGAAGCCGTCGCCGTCGGCGCAGACAACACGACCCCCGGCGCCTTTCCAGAGAGCACCCCAGCAGCCACCTTATTAGCTACAGCGTTCGTCGTTCGTCCCCACCTGCTACGCGTATGGAAAACCCGGCTATATCGCTACGAGATGCCAAGCAACGGCACAGCAGAAGCAAGAGTATCGAGCAACGAAGCAGCTGCCACTGCCGAGAAAGACTATTTAAGCTATCGAATTGGCGCCGAACGACACTGACAGCGTAGACAGCAGGGTTTAGTTAAGAATTATAGGAAAAGACCAGCTGGACGGATAGGCCCCCTATCCAGCGTAAAGAACAGGGCACCCCTGCGAAAGGCACCGCACCGGAGCGAATCAGCACGAGAAGAAAGCATCAACAGCTGCAGCAATCCGCTCTCGGCAGCTGTGGAAGTGAATACGGAAACGGCTATTATCCTTCCTATTACGATCTACCCTGTTAAGAAGTCGCGCCAAACCCTTCAGCTAAAAGCTTTTATCGACACCGGAGCTCTCATTGGCGCAGCTATCCACCACCGGCTAGTCCAGAAGCTGATAAATAGATACGGTTATCTAGTGGAATTAGCGTCGCTAACGAAGATTTCGGCATATAACGGGCAAGACACGGAAAGCGTTACGCACTACGTGCCGCTAAAGACTACCTTGGCTAGTCGCACTACGGAAGCGACGTTCCGAATTATAGATATCGGAAGATTTGACATTATTATAGGGCAGAAATAGATAAAGAACTAGAAGGCCATCATTAACGTAGACGAAGGAACGATAGGGTTCAAAACCCTAGGCAGCACCACTGCCGCCGCCGAGCCGGAAGACACGGAGTCTGCCAAAGAGGCTCCGTCCGATCATTTCGAACCCCCGGTCACTATCGGAATAATAAGTTTAGAAGCAATAACGACCCTCGCGAAGTCGCCGAGCAACGAGATCTACACTATCTCGATAAAAGACATCGAAGACTACCGAAAGATAATGGCAGAAGAAGAAGCGGATCCACTAAAGGTGCTGCCGAACGAGCTCTATAGTTACGCTAACGTCTTCTCAAAAGCCGACTCCAACCTATTGCCGCTCTATCAACCGGAATATAACAACAAGATTCGGCTAAAAGAGGGGGCTACGCTGCCGAGAACCGAGCCCCTAAGACGACTGTCGCCGGCCGAACTGGACCAGGTGGAGGTGTTCGTTCGCGAAAACCTAGCGAAGAAGTTTATTACGCCGAGTTCTGCCGAATATGCGTTACCGATCCTTTTCGTAAGGAAACCAGGGGGTGGTCTGCGACTCTGCGTAGACTATCGAGGCCTTAACGAGGTCACTAAGAGAGACGTATACCTACTGCCGCTAATTGATAAAACTATACAGCGGGTAGCGAAGGCTAAGTAGTTTAGCAAGCTGGACATCCGCTAAGCATTCCATCGACTAAGGAATAAAGAAGGGCAGACAGAAGACCTTACGACGTTCGCGACGCGTATAGGCAATTTCAAGTAGTTGGTGATGCCTTTCGGACTTACCAACGCGCCAGCGGTGTAGCAACGCTTTATAAACCACACTTTTATAGACATGTTGGAACGGTTCGTGTCTATCTACTTGGACGACATCCTTATCTACACCGATAGAACAAGAGAGCAACATACGGACTACATCGAGAGAGTGTTGAAGAGGCTCTGCGAGGTCGGATTGAACGCGGACACGAAGAAGAGCGAGTTCTATTAAACCGAGGTCAAATATCTCGGTCTCACCGTCGGAAGAGATAGAATTCGTATAGACCCCTTAAAGGTCGCCGCCGTCGCGGAGTGGAAGCAGCCGAAATCCGGAAACACTACGCAAATCAGAGCGTTTCTCGGCTTCTGCAGCTACTATCGACGGTTTATTAAGGACTTTAGCAAGATAGCGAGACCTCTAAACGAGGCGCTAAGGAAAGAGGCCGCCGGCCTGTGGAATAAGAGGTGCACAGAAGCCTTTAACTAGCTGAAAGAAGCAGTGGCATCTGCGCCAGTTCTGGCACACTTCCGGCCAGAAAAGACGATCTACGTAGAAACAGACGCTTCCGACACAGTAACGGCAGGGGTCCTTTCTCAATATAGTGACGACGGAACCCTCTATCCGGTAGCTTTCTTCAGTAAGTCAATAAGCGAAGCTAAGCAGAACTACGCTATCTACAATAAGGAGCTGCTAGCGATTATTCAGGCTTTCGAGGAGTGGAAACCGGAGCTTATAGCTGGAAAGAGCACGGTCTAGGTCCTTACGGACCACCAGTCGCTAACCTACTTTATAAAGACGCAGAAGCTCTTACGACGTTAGGCATAGTAGGCCGCCTACTTATCAGGATTCGACTTTAAGATTACCTATCGACCAGGGGCTCAAAACGGAAAGGCGGACGCGCTAACGCGAAGAGAAGGGAAAACCAGCCGCGCGAAAGAAGATCCGAACATGTTCCAGAAGGTGTTGACCGAGCGAATGGTAGATGCAGAGGTGCTGAAAGAGGTAGGGGTCTGCGCGGTGGAACCGGCCCCTAAGGAAGAAGCTCTCTACGAAAAGGTAAAGCAGCTTAACCAGCAACAGAAACTCGGCAAAACCGGCTTAGGAAAGCTAATAGTTCCGGAAGAACTAATTACAAAGGTCATCTAGCTAGTCTATAGCTCTATAGATGTTGGCTACGCCGGAGCAAAGAAAACGACGCAGGCCGTAAGAACAATCTACTGGTTTCCGCGGATCTACGAACGGATCCACCGATTTATCGCCAACTGCTACGTGTGCCGATCGGCGAAGCCGCGTTACGGCTTTCTAGCAGGCTTATTAAAGCCACTTCCGATCCCTAAGAAACCGTGGCAGCACATTACGATGGACTTCGTAACCGGCCTGCCGGACTCCGATGGATACGACGCTATGCTGAACGTAGTGGATCGACTGAGCAAAGAGCGCCATTTCATCCCCTGTTAAGCTAAGAATAAAGGAACTACTGTAGAAGAAACGGCGAGAATGTTAATCCAACACGTATAGAAGCACTATAGGCTGCCGGATACTATCACTACGGATAGAGGCCCTCAATTCACCGCCGACGTGTAGAAAGCTATCAACTAAGCTCTCGGAATTTATAGAAAGCTCAGCACCGCCGCTTACCCTTAAACCGACGGTCAGTCTAAAGTCGCTAACCGTAAGATAGAACGATACCTACGAACCTTCTGCAGCTATTATTAAGAAGATTGGGTTAAGGTATTGCCGATAGCCGAATTCTGCGCCAACTCGGCACTGTCTGAAGCCACCTCGCTAGCGCCGTTTAAGATAACGCATAGCTATCTTCCAAGGATGAGCTTCCAGCCGCCAAGCGACGCCGGCTCGCCGGAGTTTTCCACCACCACCACATCGTTAAAGAGAGTCCCCGCCGCGGCGGCGGAAGCGCTCCGATCTCAGATAGAAGAAGCGATTAAAGTGGCAAAAGAAGCAATGGAATCGGCTTAGAAGAAGATAGTGACTCGAGCTAATAGAAAGCGGTTACTAATAGAATTCAAGGAAGGCTAAAAGGTATAGCTCAACACGAGGAACCTGAGGCTAAAAGGGAACGCCAAGCTCAACCCCCGCTACGTAGGTCCGTTTACGATAGCGGAAAAGAGGTCGCCGGTGACCTATCGACTTGTAAGAGGCTCAAGAATCTTGGTTCAGAAACTTGAGGTCGGGTATCTATATGAAGGAACTGATAGGCAGTTCCTTCGTCGTCTGCTCCGTACGATTTGTACCTACGAAGCCAAGCTAGCAATTTCCCCTTTGTGCCGGAGTGCGAGGTTCACCCTCCGTACGGAGAATCGGGAGTTACCTCCTCTGTACGGTGGTGCCGGGGTTTCCCCTAATCCAAGGGGTAGTGGCTCCCCCTTTGTGCAGGACTGTAGTGTTCTCCCTCCGTACGGGAGAGGGGTCCTGTCGGTAACTCCGTACGGAGGGTGGGGTCGTGCTGGCTCCGCTAAGTCGCAGTCCTTAGGGCGACGGTCGGCTTAGGTCGGATTCAGGACCTGGGCCGGGCGACGCCCCCTAACAATACCCCCCCCCTTCCCTTCTTGCAGTTTTCCTTCGTACGGCGGCGTGCCCAAATCACTTAGCTCCTCTTGTGTTTTTTTTTTTTTTTTTGCAGTTTGCAGCGTCCTATTTCGTACGGTGCCGAGTCGTCGTCCCTCGTCGCTTCCTCCGGGTCGCAGTTGCCTCTTGCTATTTCACCCGTCTGTAGCAGCTGCCCTGCTTGCCATTCCCTATAGCAGGCAGCTAGCCCAAGCCTCCTCCCTTCTCTTCCCTTCCCCCTTCTCTTCTCCCCGTACAACGTCTACCCTCTACCATCTACTATCTACCGTCTACTATCTACTACTACCAGCTACTAACCACCAACTACCAACCAACTACAATGTCGTCCGGTGGTTCCCTCGTCGCCGCTGGCCCCGCCCCTCCCCCTCGTCCGGCTGGGGTCCCCCCCTACTTTGTCCTCGTACAGTAGGGCCCTTACCTTGACCGGCAGCTGCTCCTCCGGTTCGTACGGATTCTCGTCTTCTGTACGGTCTAGGCTAACGTTTTAGGTGCTACACCCGCGAGCAGCAGGACGCGGCCGGGCTCCCCTTCTACGCCTTCTAGTGTAACCCTGCCTAGGTTACACCAGAGCGGGTGGCTACGGCCCGGCCGTCGTACGTCAACGCCCTCCTTATCGCTACCCGGGGCTAGCTCTGTGCCCCCTGCCCCAACTCCCCCTAGCCGTTACTTGGCCTATACCGCCTCCCAGGCTTCTGGGCTAGGGTGTATGCCTTGTGCAAGTAGAAGGATAGCTCCCTCTACTGCCCCTTCCGCCGGCCGGGGGAGGCACGTAGGGGTAGGGGGGTGCCTCTGCTCCCTAGGGCTGGCCCTGGTGGGGGTAGGGGGGTGCCATTGCTCCCTAGGGGTGGCCCTAGTAGGGGTAGCCCTGGTTGGGGTAGGGGCCCGGCCGGGCCTAAGGTGGTGGAGATTTCAGATAATAAGTAGGGTAGTTTGGTTCCCCCCCGGGGAATGTGAGAATTTTCGGCCGGTTTTCTCACTTGTCTTATCTCCGCTCCCCCCTCCTATTCGTCCCTTAGCTGTTCCTTTCTTCCAGCCCTTATCTCGTACAGCGTCGTACGGTGTCGTATTAGTAGGCTCCTATAGTGTCCTACATCGTAGTGCTCGATCCTTTAACAACCCAGGTTTGTCTGCGGCTACCCTGTCCTTAGGGTGGATCGTGCCTCCTTCCGCCGTACGGCGCAGTGTTACTGTAGCTGGGCAGGGGAATGGTCCTCCTCCTATCTGTCCAGTGCGGTTGTGTCTTGTAGGGCCTCGTACGGTTCCTATATAGGCTCTGCCTATCCTCTCCATTTTACCAAGTACTCTGCCTTCCTCCGCTTCCTCCGGCTCTTAAGGATCCCCTCTACCTCGTACTCTTCTTGGCCCTCGGTTATAATTACGGGTGGGCGCTCGTCGTCAGTCGTCTAATGCGGCAAGGGGTCCGTGCTCGCCGGTCGTACGAGGTCTACGTAGAAGACTGGGTAAATCCCTAGAGGAGTGTTTAGTCGTACGGCGTGTGTCCCTACCGGCCGGATTACCGTAAACTTCCTGTTTCTCCAATCCAACTTCTTGCTCGGCCGGTCCGTACGGATGTTTCGCTGGTTTAGCCAGACCTCATCCTCTGCCTC
Source organism: Pseudocercospora ulei (assembly GCA_016165855.1). Lineage (NCBI taxonomy): Eukaryota > Fungi > Ascomycota > Dothideomycetes > Mycosphaerellales > Mycosphaerellaceae > Pseudocercospora > Pseudocercospora ulei. The sequence continues at coordinate 5,129,740 of JACWNB010000005.1, read as the reverse complement.
GTACCTTGGTGCAGCCTGTCGTCCCTTGTTGGCCTGCTCTTCGGCGTTCTGCTAGGCTAGGGCCAGGCTTGCTTTTGCCTATTAGTAGGCGTTTATAATTGTCCGTACGATAGCCTCTCCTTGCTGGATTGGGGATCGTACGGGGCGCGGGGTGTTGCTACTTGGGGTCGGTAGGAGCGGGGAATGGTCGTATCTATAGGTTATAAAGAAGGGGGATAGTCCTGTAGCGTCGGCCGTACGGCTGTTGATAGCCAGCTCCGCTATTGGGAGAAGGCGGTTCCAGTTCGTCTAGTTATAGTCGACGTACGCTCGGAGGTACGCCTCTAGGGTTGAATTGGCTCTCTCCGTCGCCCCGTCCGTCTGCGGGTGCTATGCAGTGGACAGACGACGCTCCACCCTTAGTAACTGGCAGATCCGTGCCCAGAGCTGGCTCGTGAACTGTGACCCCCGGTCTGATACAATTAACCTAGGGAAACCGTGCTTGCTGAACGTCGTCCGGATAAAGGCCCAGGCGGTGTCTTTAGCCGTAATGGAGTCCATCCCCTCCAGTATTACCCCCTTCGTCAACTTGTCCGTAACCACTATAATGTTTCGCCGTCCGTCGCTCTTAGGGAGGTCCGTAATGAAGTCTACGGTCAGGTCTTACCAGGGTCGATCCGGTATCGGCAGGGGCTTCAGCAGCCCATGCTTCAGCTCGCGCCAGGGCTTCGTTCGTCCGCATACATCGCAGTTCCGTACGAACCTGCGAATGTCCTTCGCTATCGCTGGCTAGTAGTAGTCCCGGGCGATAATGCTGTACGTCTCCTCGCGCCCTGGGTGCCCGGTGGCTATAGAGTCATATACTCGTTGTATTAAGCCCGTACGGAGCTTCTCGTCCGCTGGGACCTATATCCGATTTCTGAACTTCAGGTTGTTCTCCTCGTCCACTAAACACTCGGCTGCCGATACCTTTAGGTAGAGCTCGGTTGGGAGTTTCCGTTGCCCTCCCTAGATCGCCGTACGGGCCCCTCGGTATGCCTCGTCCTTTTCTACTGCCTCTTCCTAAGCTTGCAGTTGGGGTTCCTATAGATGTGTCGCCGCCAGGTGGATAGTCTCCCCGCCTGGCTCTTCCTTAAACATCTGGAATGTCAGCGACTTCAGCCGGTCGTCCTCGTACGTCGTTGGCATGTCCTGGTCCTGTCTGGACAGTGCGTCGGCCCTGCTGTTGTCCTTACCCTTGCGGTACTGGAGTCTTATGTTAAACCGGCTTAGGTACATTGCCCACCGTACGTGCCTCTCGGACAGCTTCTAGGGTTAAGTGAAGTATTCCAGGTTCTTGTAGTCCGTTAGGGCGAGGAACTTAGGCACCGAGCGGAGTTCCCTATCCCAGGCTTCGCAACACCGTACGACTGCCAGCAACTCTTTGTCGTAGATAGGGTAGTTGCACTTAGCCAGGGAGTTCTTCTTAGAGAAATACGCGCATAGGTATAGGAGTCCGTCCGGGCCCACCTGTAACAGGATACCCCCAATGCAGTACCCTAAGGAGTCGGTTTCCAGTATTGTCGTACGCTCTGGGTCAAAGGCGGCGAGCGTTGGTCCTGTAGTAAAGAGCTCTTTTAGCTTGTCGAAGCTCTTATTGCATTCGTCCGACCATTTGAACTGCTTGTCCTTGTGCGTCAGCTTAACCAGGGGGCGTACGATCTCCGAGTAGTTCCGTATAAACTGGCGGTAGAAGTTGGCAAACCCAAGGAATTCCCGTACGCCCTTGACGTTTATAGGCGGCTTCCATAGCTTAATAGCATCAATCTTCTTCCTATCTATGCTAATGCCTTTCCCTGCCTCGATAATGAAACCTAGGTATTTCGTACGTTGGACACCGAACTCACACTTGTCGATGTCGAGGTATAAGCCTGCCTGCTGCAGACGGTCCAGCACCTTCTTGACGTCCCGTACGTAGTCTGCGTAGGTGCCGTCCGTAAAAACCAGGGTGTCGTCGAGGTATGCCGAGCAGATGTCGTCCAGTAACCCTTGCAGGGACTTGTTAATGTACCTTTGGAAGGTTGCCGGTGCATTGGCAAGGCCGAAGGGGGTGACCAGCTACTCAAAAAGACCGTATCTCGTACGGAAGGCGGTCATCCATTTACAGCCTTCCTTAATCCGTATCTTGTAGAAGGCCGAGACTACGTTAAGCTTGGTAAACCACTTCGCCTTGCTGATCCGTCCGAGGGTCTCCTTAATAAGGGGTAGAGGGTACCGGTCCTTCTTAGTAATCGCGTTGATACCTCTGTAGTCTACGCAGAAACGCAATCCAGCCTTCCCCTCCTTGTAGACAAACAGTACTGGGGCTCCTGCGGACGACGTACTGGCCCGGATAAACCCTTTGGCAAGCAGGTCGTCCAGCGTCTTGCGCAGTACCAGGAGTTCTCCAGAGGACATCCTGTACAGCGGTCCGTACGGTACCTCCGGCAGGCTCCCATCCGGGCGGGGTTCCAGCTGGATGTTATAGTCAACCCCTTCCCCTCGGTGTAGCGGCAGTTTCGAGGCCGACTTCGGTTCAAAGAGGTCCAGGTACCTAACATACTCTCTTAGGAGCTTCGTACGGGGGTTTGTCGCTTCCTTAGGTGCCAATGCCTTCTCGATGTCCGCCGTTGCTGTGTTGATTTCGGCCTTGGCATTGCCACCTTGCAGGGACCTGCCCTGGTCCCGGATTCTCCGCTTTGTTGCTGCTAGGTACAGCCGTCCTCGTCCGACGTCCAGCTTGCCCTTCTAGCGCTCTATCTAAGGCTTCCCCAGTATCAGGTTATACCCCAACTTGTCCTATACGACATAGAGGTACGAGTCTTGCTCGTGGTGTCCTTGTACCTCTATTGTTACTTTCACTATGTAGGTAATGTCCGGTCCCCGCCCGGTAATGCCTAGCATGCGTACAGGTACCGTAGGGGCCGTCTTAATCCGATGTCTCCGTACGAAGTCTTCGCTGATCACTCTATATACCAAACATCCTGTGTCAATTAGTGTCCGCGCTGTTGCGGACCCGTTCAATGTCGGCCGTACGATAAACGGCGTCGTCGTTATGTAACTGCTCTTGAAAGATGGCCAAGTAATGCTTTGATTTGGCAGTCTATCTCGTACCCGCCTCTGGCAGAGTCTTCGCTTAGAGGCTACTCTTTTCCCGACTCGTCGTCGTCCGAGTAGGACACCTGATCTTCTCGTTAAGGTGCTGCAGTAGCCACCCTTGCGGTGGTCGGCCGTCCCCCAGGTCTCTCTGCTAGCAGGAGCCCGCAATTCCGTACGGTGTAGCCCATCTTGCTATACCGGTAGCAGCTCCCTTCTGCTCGCCTCTTGTTAAGGGTGGCTGTGTCTACCTATTGCGCCTTCTTAGTAGCGGCCCTTGGCCGTGCGGTAGCTGCTGCTGCTACCCTCGTCGTCGTCGGTTCCCAGTCTATAGCATCTGTCTGTCGCTAGGGAGGTTGTCTCATCTCCTGGGCACGGCCTATCCGTCCCAGCCTGCGTTGCTGGTCGTCGACCATCCTAAGAAGGTCGCAAAATTCCTCGTACGTAGCTGGCCGCATCACACCTACCAGCCCCGTTATAATTTCCTTCGAGAGGCCTACCTCCAAAGAGGTGATTTTTATCCTGTCTTCCCATTGGAGACCCCCTGCTTCTGCCAGGGTCTGGTCAAATTCCGCAAGGAATTCTCGTACGGTCTTGCGTCCTTATTTCATTGTGTTAACCTGTAGGAGTGCTCGGCTCTCGCGGTCTAGGTCCTTGTAGCTCTTGTCCAGAGCCGCCTAGAGCATCGTCGTCGTAGCCATTGCTAGGTTGGCAATGGCCGTCTCGTAGTACGGCAGAATTCGTACTGCCGCCCTGCCCTTTAGCCTCCCAAAGAGGTAGACTACCTTGTCCAGCTCGGTCGGGTATGCTCCTGAGTTAACTAGGAGCTTAGAGCGTATCTAAGCCGCCTAGGAGGGGTACTCGGCCGGGGCCTCACTATCGTACGTAGAGACGTCGGGGAGTTTGCTCTTAGGGGTCGGGGTAGGGGTTATCGTGTTCGTCGTCGTAGGGGTCGGATCGCGATCGGACGCCCTAAGCTGTCGTAGCTCCTGTTCCTGTTGGGAAATCATCGCAGCCTAGTGGCTTACTTGCTGTTCGAGCTGCCTCTTGCTTTCCAGCAGCTCCTCGTACACGCGGTGCATGTGTCCCTCTGTGGCCGTAGGTTCCATAGGGATGTCGCCGTCCATCTTACTCTATCACCGCGGTCACCGACAGTGAGATCAGTTCCTAATGTAAGAGGCTCAAGAATCTTAGTTCAGAAACTTAAGGTCGGGTATCTACATAAAGGAACTGATAGGCAGTTCCTTCGTCGTCTGCTCCGTACGATTTGTACCTACGAAGCCAAGCTAGCAATTTCCCCTTTGTGCCGGGGTGCGAGGTTCACCCTCCGTACGGAGAATCGGGAGTTACCTCCTCTGTACGGTGGTGCCGGGGTTTCCCCTAATCCAAGGGGTGGTAGCTCCCCCTTTGTGCAGGACTGTGGTGTTCTCCCTCCGTACGGGAGAGGGGTCCTGTCGGTGACTCCGTACGGAGGGTAGGGTCGTGCTGGCTCCGCTAAGTCGCAGTCCTTAGGGCGACGGTCGGCTCAGGTCGGATTCAGGACCTGGGCCGGGCGACGCCCCCTAACACGACTCTAGCTGATCCGGGGTGGTGTGCCCGGGTCACTGCTATGCCTTGCCAAGGTTTATAATCTGGTACACATTGATCAAGTCACTTCCGAGTCACTTGATCAGTCCCTTTTGGCTCAAGTGTACCGCGCCGCATTACTAGCTACCGAAATCGTTCCAGATCTACGATGTCTTCTATTTGGACCTGTTAAGCTTAGACCCTGAAAACGGCCTGCCGGAACAGGGGTTCGCCGAACCCCTGCCTATCGAGATGGACAGTAATAAAGAAGAGTGGGAGGTAGAAGACGTAATAAACGTAAAGAAGATAAGGGGGTCCATTAAAGCGAGGATCTCGTAGAAGGGGTGGCCAGAAGACTATAAATAGTATCCAGTCGAAAACTTGCGGAATTCGGCGGAGCTGCTAAGAGAGTTCTACGCGCGGAACCCGGAAAAGCCGAAACCAGCGTAGCTCTAATGCCGACAATGGAGCCACGTCCGCTCCACCAGCGCGGAAGCCGATAAAAACGATCGTAAGGTTGCCTCGGGAAGTGATTGCTTCACCTACCACTGCGTCGGCCGGCAGCCCGCGCACGCCGTAGCGTGCCAGCGCCGCCGACTGCGTAGTAGGTAAAGGCTTTGGTGGAAGAGAAAAGGAAGAAGAAAAACGGCGCTGCGGAAAGATCTATATAGACCCCCAAGACGACGCACAGACCAGCTACGCTGCAGCTATAGACCTACGGCTTAGATCAGATAGCACGGATCAGGCGCACCGATCACATAAACGACAAGTGAAGGACCTCAGACGCCGATAACGTAAGAAACTCAAGAAGCGATAGAAGACAGAAGAGGTAACATTACCGTCGGAGGGAATTTTCGAGAAAGAGACGATGAATTAAAAAAAAAAAAGTGGAGATTTTCGGATGGATGTGGTGACTAAGCGGTCGAGGGCGACCGCTGGTAAGGGAGGGGGTTAGTGTTGCGGCAGTGGAAAGAGGTAGGACAGATTTATAGGGTGGACCCTGGAATTTCGGCTCGGCCCGTCCGGGCCGAGCCGGGCCTTGGCGCCACTACTACGAAAGCCCTCCACCACCACTACATAAATTCCTTTCCCCCCCTCAGTTCGAGATATAGTCTTCAAAAAGGCCGTATTGAATCTGTCTGCGTGCCCGGATCAGTTTGCTCGATCCGTTAAGGGAGTGGACAGTGATTAGAAGGATAATAGCTGTTTTCGTGTTTACTTCCACCGCCGCTAAGAGCGGATCGCTGCAGCTGTTGATGCTCTCGTCTCTCTGTAACGTAGCTCTTATTGGTGCCCTGTCTTCTACGCTAGATAGGGGGCCTATCCTTCCAGCTGGTCTTTTCCTAGGATTCGCAGTGGCACTCCACCGTCTACGCTGTCAGCATCGTTCGGAGCCGGCTCTATAGCTTGTATAGTCTTTTTTAGTGGCTGCGGCTGCTGCTGCTTTATAACACGATACTTCTGCTTCTGCTAGGCCGTTGCTTGGCATCTCGTAGCGATATAGCCAGGCTTTCCGCACGCGTAGCAGGTAGGGACGAACGACGAACGCTGTGACTAATAAGGTGGCTGCTGTAGTGTTCTCCGGAAAGGCGCAGGGGGTCGTATTGTCTGCGTTATTAACGGCTTCTAGTTCGATTGGCGTAATTTCGCGTAAGTGCTCAAGTTTCTCGCAGTGACTCTCGCTCTGTGCACAAACCTCTTAAGGTCTTCGTCTTCTACAGACGCTATAGCGGCGGCCAATTCAGGGTTCAGCTTCTGCCTTAGTAGGTGGAGCTGCTTATCTTCCGCTACTCGGGCCCTAATCGCATATTTTCTGAACAAACCGTAGAACTCCTCGAACGTCTGCCGGTTCTGGTTAATCTTGTCTAACTGCTTACAGTCCGTCTTCTTCCGGAATAGGTCTCCGAAGCGTTGATCTAGCGCTTTGATCGCTTCCTTAGCGGTCACCTCTTCCAGGTCCGCTACTAGCGAAAAAGCTTTACCTTCCAATCGCAATTCTAGGTACGCTAATCTATCTCCGGCGCTGTTTCCGGCATAGTCTCGATCTATCTTGTTCTTTATCTTTTTCTTAAACGTTTCCCAATCCTTAGGATCTCCGCCTCTAAACGCTGGTGGATCCGGTAGTAACGTTATTAACGTGCTGCCTTAACTGTAGGCCGCCGGTAAGGCGGTCTCTACTTGTTCTTCTCGATGCGGTGGCGGCGCCGACGACATCGCTGCTTCTATCTTATCTAGCTGAGCCTTTATCGCTTTCAATTGTGCCAGTCGGTTCGCCGCTTGGTTTTCTAACACGTCGATGATAGTCTCTGCCGATTCTTTCTCGGCCCTTACCGCTTTAGTTTCTTCTCTTAGTTGTCTGTTCTCTTCTAGCGTTCTGTAAAACAGCATCTCGATAAGGTCTATGCCGTCGTAGACCTTCCCTATTCTATTCTCGTTGACATAGTCTTCTAGTTCCTCGAGCGTACAGTTGTGGATCTTCTTATATTCGGCTATTCGTTCCTTGACCTCCGCGGTCTCTTCCGCTGGAAAACCGCTAATAATGATCTTATTATCAATTACACTGGAGCGCCTACTCGCTCTGTTAGTCTTTCCTTTCCTACTTCTGCTGCGGCCTATAACGCCGCTCTCTACCGTCGAGAAGCCTTCTATCTTCTTACAGTACCTTAGGGGTTGTTGTTTTGGTGTATGTGTGCGCGTGCGTTATTCGAGCGTCCGGATAGTTCGACGGGCCCTTTTGCGCAGCGCGGGGTTTAGTGTAGTGAGTGAGTTCGAGATATAATGATCTGGGCACGCAGATATGATTTAATACGGCCTTTTTGATAACTATATCTCGAACTAAGGAGGGAAAGGAATCTATGTAGTGGTGGTGGTGGGCTTTCGTAGTGGTAGTGCCAAGGCCCGGCTCGGCCCGGAAGGGCCGAGCCGAAATTCCAAGGGTCCACCCCATTATCCAGTCCCACCCCTTTCTGCCGCCGTAACACCTAGCTCTATTCTGTTATAATATTAAAAAGAAAAAGAATAAAGTAATGTAATTGGCCGGAGAGATTAGAAACAGATAGCGGAAAAGCACTAAAGAAGATACGTAAGGAGAATAAGATAGAAGTACGTAAGAAGAAGAAATAGAAAATGCATAGACAGAAAAAGATACAAGATAAGCTTAAAATAGAGCAAGAAAGGGGTAGGATTTAGGCATTAACAGAAGGAAATTAGGCAGAAAGAGAGCTAGTACACTGCAAAAATAGAGGCAGAAAAGAAGATAAGAAGATAGCTAGAAAAGAAGCCTATTAAAATGAAAAAGAATAGAAGGATATAATTGGTTAAGAAGTTTGGAAGAAAGGAATAGAAGAGCTGGAATAGATAAGTAAGCGGGGGTAGGACAAATTAATAGGGTGGACCCTGGAATTTCGGCTCGGCCCTTCCGGACCGAGTCGGGCCTTGGCGCACCACCCTCCACTACATAGATTCCTTCCTTTCCTCAGTTCGCAATATAGTAATCAAACGGCGGTATTGAATTACATCTACTCGCTCGGATCAGTTACTAATCAAGCTCCTTTATTAAGAGCCTATCTATCTATCTATCCATTTATCTATTTATGTTGTCACTAAGATAGGCAATAGGTGGCTCATTACCATCAACCATCTATATAAACCCCCCTGCACGCAGTAGATAGAACACACATTCAATCCATTCCACACATCAAGTGTCACTTGTCAACAACCTCGGCTATCACCAAGAAGCCAATCACACCAGTTCTGAGCTCAGCATAAAGGGAGGTCGGCGCTATAGCGACAATGATGAAGTTCCATAATATCCAAGGCCAGGACATGGCCACGCATCAGCACTATGACTTCGGTCGAAGCAAGGTATTAGGTCGCTCGACTTGGGGCATTATCGGCAGTCGTTGGGAAGATGACGTGCAGGAATGCGTGTGCCATCCTTCACGCGCCAGCGCCAGCGCCTTCCAAAGAGAGAAGAAAAAAAACGAAATGTCTCCCCTTCCTCATGTCCCTTGACAATCTGGTGACAACCTTCTCCCGTTTCCCCTCAACCAATCAAGCCAGCGCCATTTCCCTGCCCTCCCGACTCTTGACGACGATGCTTCCATCCTTCATCCTCACAAGATCTCCATCCGTCTCAAACTCATCCGGCGTATGGGCGGTGCCCAAATGCTTCACCAGCGCATCCACATCCCGGCAGACGCAATCCATATCCCTCCACCGGTCACACAGCACGCACGCAAACTGTCCTCTCCCATCGGCCATGTGGCATTTGACCACGAAACGCGCATCCATGCGGTAGTCACGATGGGCTTGTGCCGTGCCGCTGGCTTGGGGGTTGTGGGTAGACAATACCCACACGTCGCGCGTGTCGACGGGGATGGGGTGGTGGCAGGCGGGACAGGCGTGTGTGCCGCTTCTGGAGAAGGCTTTGTCGAGGGCGCGGAAGGGGTCTCTTTGGAGGTCTTGGGCGTAGCGGCAGAAGAGCGCTGGAGGGGGCGGAGGCCTCCATTTGGGCTCGTCAGGCAGGATGCGTGAGGGCGCACCTTTTGTAAGCTTGCCCTTGTTGGGTCCGTCGTCTACAACTGTGCATACGGCTTGATTTCCTTTCGGAGGTTCCTCCCTGTAATGTTTTGCCTTTTGTGTTGCTGCTATAGTTGCTGCCGCGGTGGCGGCCGCAGTGGCTGCGCCTGCTCCTATGACCGCTGCAGCGAAAGGATCGGGATGCTTTTCTCCTCTCATATCGGGTGGAGCTGTCGCAAATGGATCGGGATACTTGTCTTTGGCCCTGTTCGCAGTCGGTGCTGCGAACGGATCCGGATATTTGTCTTTCGGCTTTTCTGATGGTGCCGGCGCGAAAGGGTCGCCGTACTTCTCTGCAGAACCTCTTCTTGATGGTGCAGGTGCGGATGGATCTCCGTACGTGGAACGTCTCCTCGAAGGCGACGACGCAGGACCATATGGGCTCGGGTATGCGTCCCGCGGATTATTTGGAGGCGGCGGAGCTCTGTAAGAATCTCTCCTCGACGACGGCGCATACGCGCGCTCCCTTTCGTACATACTTCTTCGATCTGACGGCGTTCGTTCCCACAACACAAGCTGAGGCGTTCCCGCGGGCGGCAGTGCTTTCATGGGCCCACGCTCACTCCTTGCTGGTGGAGCAGTTGGCGGCGCCGCATAAGCATCCCACGGCTTATCGCCTTGCTCCTTTCGTTGCTGCCCGGCCAGCAGGCGATCGCGCTGCGCATTCAGTGCGGATATGGAGCCGTCACGAGCCTTGTCTTGTGCCGTGATGATTTGTCGCATGTCGCCGTCAGAGAGTGCTCGGTTGTCAGAGACAGCACCTTGCAAGACGTTGATGACCACCTGCTGTAGATCTATCACCTGTTTCTGGAGCGCATTTTCAGTGACGACTGTGCAATTGTCAGCTTTTCCGCACCCCGTAATGAGGAGGCAGCAGACTTACGATCGCCTTGCGCAAACGCTTGACCCAGCTGTCCAAAATTCTCTTCATATGCTTGCTCCAGCATTGCTTTGGACCGTCCGGTAGACTGCCTAAATTCGTCGTCCTCCATCCGACATTCGCGTCGACGCGCCCGACTACGTTTCCGACTCTTTCTACTACTCCTGCGGGAACGGTCACTTGATCTGGACCGTGATCGCGATTGCGAAGCCTTCTTATCGTATACCGTCTCTTCCTTCCCTTTATCCGCCTTGTTCTCCAACTCTCCAAGCCTAGCTTTGACTTCCTCGAGACCTTGATCCTGCTTGTTGTCTACGCCTTGTTGCTTCTTTGCATTGGCCGCCTTCTCCTGTCTCTCCTTGATCTTGTCATGTAACCCCATCGATGCTGTAAATGTCCCGACGATTGTAGATACCAGTGTTGCGATGATGAAAGTTTTCTGTCCGCGTTGTTCCTGTTAGCACATCGCCACCTAACTATCCACCACGAATCCAGCCGTACTTTGAGCGCTTTTTCCTCTATCATGTTGGAGTAATTCATGTTGGACTTGAGGAAGGCTCCAGCCTTCAGAAGTAGTCAGCAGAAACCGGTTGCGCCGCCTGGAGGATGTTCCATCCATTTCAGCTCAAACACGGGACGAGTAGGGGACTGAGATCATAAGCAGCATGCGAGGTGACACTGTCGGTAGTGCCGAGCTCGCCATTGGTACGAGGGTTCTCAACCGACTTTGTCCGACCCAGAGGCATTCATCGTTGAACATGCGCGAATCCGCAGGCCGGAAGGACCAGGAGAGGACGAGGTTACACGGCGGGCAAGACTGTCAGCGATGCTGTCTAACATTTCGATCGATTGTCACTTGGCTGCACACTGCGCCCCAGCCTCTCCCCGAGAAAGGAGAGGTGGATGACGCGTCATACAAGTCACCATCCTGCCCTCGCTCGCGACATCGGTGTATGTATTCATCGAGTGGATTCGCCGCGGCCGGGACCGGGGGCCGGGGTGGGTTTGAGAGGGAAGCGATGGGACCATCGTTGTGACTCCCAGATCGAGACGTCTCATCGACAGCGATATGACACTGGGAGGAATTCAGAAAGAAAGCTATTAGGGGGGGCGGTTGTGTGGAGTGAACCGTCTGCATCTTCCTAACGATTCAGGCGCGATAAAACGTCCCCCGTACAAAACCCCCTCTTGGTCTACTAGTGTTTGGATATGTGTGCACGGGAGAAGCGTACACCTTCTTACGCATCCCTAAAGACCCTTCGACTATCTAATATAGCATTAGTCTTCCTATGCACAACTACGAGCACTCCAAGAATCCTATGGAACAGACCGCTGTAGCCCGGGTGTACGCATTTGCTTGGTAAGCGACTAACTGTTGGGGGGGGGGCGCCTAGCTAAGAATAGATAGAGAGAATGCAAGCATATTAAAAGAAGCTGGAAGGTGGAATACGACGGCGTCCTCGCAAATATCCCAGAGACAGCTCGGCGTAGCGGGCAGGGTGAAGGATCATAGCTTGACACTTGTCGCGGGTGTCGTCGGAGTAGGCTGCGATTGTGGTCAGGTTGCATCCGTCAACCCTTCTGCAGCATCGTCTCCCTGCCTCTCTCCCTAATGTCGCTTCCGCTCCTGTTGCGGGTTTACTGGTCGTTTGCACTTGCGGTTCGAAGAGATGTCTCATAGGGTGTGGTTGCCTGCTGCCCTGATCAGGTTCCCTGCTGCCCTGATAGGGTTTTCTGCTGCCCTGATGAGTGCCCCGATGAGCTACGCCGAGCTGTCTCCGGGATATTCGCGAGGACGTCGTACTCCATCTTCCACCTCCTTTAATATGCTTGCATTCGGTCAATCTATTCTTAGCTAGGTGGCCCCTCCAACATCGCTTGCTGAGCAAATGCGTACACCCGGGTCACACCCATCTCTTCTATAGGATTCTCAGAGTGCTCGTAGTCGTGCATAGGAATGCTAATGCTATATTAGATGGTCGAAGGGTCTTTAGGGCATAAGAAGATGTACGCTTCTCCTGTGCATACGTATCCAAAGCGGAGGCGCCAGTCAATCATATATATAGGAGAACAACTGTGTTATCACCGCAGCTAGCAGACGCCTGCTGTAAAAGATAGCCCCTTCACCCTTTTCGTCGATTACATCTCGATCGGGGTAGATGTCCCGTTGAAGCCTAAAGAGGATGTGTTCAGTAGTAAGCTCATGCGGAGCTTTATATTCGATAGCGAATAACTGTTGGAAGCTTGCGTCACGGTGCCGGATTACGCAGAATCGATCTGCTCGCATGTTCCTCAGGTGGCCCGATGGTCCTCTGATAGGTCTGCGACTCTCGTGTCGGATGGCCTTGTAGGTCTCGAATGAAAGTCGGCCTACCCCGCCCGCATAGCTTACTGTACTCTGGTACACTTAGAAGCGTCTCTTGAAATCTTTCGACCAACGCTTCCACCGTTAGCCGTTGTGTGAAGCGCACGAAGTGCTCCGAGGTCAGAGGCTTCATCCTTGGTAGGATCCCCAAGACCTCAGCTTTTGATGGAAAGATGGCTTCTTCCAATGCCCGCGGAATGCGACGTCGATCAGCCCAGATACGCCTCTGTTGCTCGCCAAAGTCTTCCCATTTAGCAATATTCTGTGGAAACGGCCTAGAAATAGGCATGGGAGCGACGCCGCGAGTGCCCTGAGACTCGGCGATTTCCAGGGTTTCGTCGCTCATCGTTGGGGCGTTGGGGCGTTGGGGTGTTGGCGCTGTTGAAGGAGAAAACGAAGACGGTGGAGTGTTTATGAACGACCGCAAAGTAGGAGACAATCGTCGCTTTTATCTCTCATCTCTGCGTACGCAAGGGGCGAAGGGGCGAGCGCAGGATTGGCCGTAAACACGCGCGTTGCACAGTGTGTTGTCCTGTCGCGGCACAATGTCACGTTGCACATGCGTATTCTCCATGTCATGTTGTACATAAGGGAGTCGGAATGCGTATTCTCGTCCTGTTGTACACAAGGGACATGGAAGTTTCCAAATATCCGGCGGTACCTCGTTGGACAGCAGCAGCATTCGGTGTGTAGCAGTGACTGGGCACGTCGCTTAGAGCGGGAATTCTCCCGAGGCATGCAACGTGTACCTCACGCCGTCACGTCTCCCAGCGTTGAATAAACATGCTTGAGTAATGACCAAAGGCCTTGTGGCCCATCAATGGGCATGCAGTCCCCGCACAGAAGCCCCAACAAGCAGTCGATGAGCCCCAACGTGGCCAACGTGGTGCTGGCAACTCTTCACATCAAGCCATGGTACCCTTCTTTCTACCCAGAAGATCTGATCGGCGGCCGGAAAGCAGAATGGCTATATGTTTGCCAATGGTGCTTCAAGTATACCAGCGACATCATGAAGTTTAGTGCACATTGCGTGAGTGCAGAGACGGTTGTGCTGCGGCCGAGGAACTGACCTGGGACCAAGAAAGTCTGCCCGCTGAAGTCTGAAGCACCGCCTGGTGAAGTGATATACGAGAAGGACGAATATGTCATCCATAAGATCGATGGCGAGGAACAGAAGGTATCATTCGCTCTGCCCTTCCTCCAGCTAATGCTAGCTAATGCTGATGAAACCGGATGTAGCTCTACTGCCAGAACCTCTCCCTCTTCGCCAAGCTTTTCCTCGAGACAAAATCCGTCTTCTTCGACGCTTCAACCTTCCTCTACTACACTCTCATCCTCCGCTCGCCAGAACATCCATACGGCACGGTAGCCGGTTTTTTCAGCAAAGAGAAAATGTCCTGGGACAACAACAATCTTGCCTGCATTCTGGTTTTCCCGCCATACCAACGCCGAGGTCTGGGCCAAGTCTTGATCGGCGCGTCATACGTCCTTGGCCGTCGGGAAGATCGCTTCGGCGGACCTGAGCGACCGTTGAGCATACCTGGAAGGAAAGGATACGTTACTTACTGGTGTGGAGAGATGGCGAGGTTTCTACTCAGCCAACCTGACCAGAAGACTTTGGGAATCAAGGAGATTAGCGAGTTGACGTGGATTATGCCGGAGGATGTCGTGGTTGCGCTCAAGGAGATGGATGTGCTGGAGAAGAGAAAGACGGCGAGTGGGAGCGTTGTGGTGAACAAGAGCAGGATACGGGAATGGGTGGAGAATAACAAAATATCGATGGCGCCGGTGGTGGATGTGGAAGCTTTTGTAGAGGACGACAGTGGCCTTGGTGAAGTCATGAGCGAATGAGACCACATGCTGGAGAGCTTGGAAGGCGGCATTTGGAGATCCTTGATATGATACCCATGACGTCTGAGACGAAGGAAAGATTCTATACCCGGCTACTTGTAAGTGACTATGCACTCGATCAAAGTCCTTACTACAGTAACCCACTCGCGTATGGCACTCGAGCTCCCCATACCATCAGCTCCAACCTGCGACATCGCCAAACTTGCTCGGGAGTAGTCCTCAGAGCTGCATCTGATAAAGCTCAAGAGCTCCCTCAGCCTCCTCTCCCAGGTTGACCTCTCCACGATCCGCTCATCGCTCACACGCCGTCCAATCTTTGAAGCTCTTGAGATCCCGGGTCTGGGCACCCTTCGATCAAGCCGCATCTCTCTGCTGACTTGCGTGCGATAGAGGCGACCACTTCAGTCAAGGCAAGAGCTATGAAAGCTGATTCTGCGTGCGCAATCATTCAATCTATTGCAAGTGCTTCGTCTCTAATCCTAAACCAAAAAGAGCCGCGTGTCACTTTCGTGTGTTTGTGCAACAGACGTGCCGTTACCACCATCGCTCTTGGTGATGGGAAGAATCCAAAATGGAATAACAAACAATACCCGGCCGGTCGATAATCCACGGCATTTCGATACATTGCCACACTGCTGTCGCAATGCATATCCCCCGATGCCAAACGTCAAGTCAGAACGCCATAGCGAACACGTGATCGTCATCCTTCTGCTTCCTCTCTGTTCTGTGTCTCGCTGTTTCATGAAGCTGTCGGATCGCTTAATTCAAGCTCACAAGATCACCTCCATCATACTGGATTTCAAAAGTGTTCAGCAGATTCTTCGCAGCAGTCTCGCCAGTGGCGAAAGCACCGTGAACACAGCCATTCGCAACCATAGTGCAATGCTCGCCGGCAAATTGAAGTCTGGAACCCCTGTGTTTTTCCAGAGCATCGATGAGCAACTCAGGCTCATCGCCAACTTTGTCGGCAGAGTACGTGCCGAAGCCAGCAAATGGGTCTTGGGTCCAGTGCGTTGTCTCGACGTCGACAAGTCGTGGCAAAGTCTTGTACGGCTCGGTGCGCAGAAGCTTGAAGAGCGGCTCGAAGAACTTGTAGATGTCCTTCTTGTCGGTCATGGCCTCGATGCGCTGCGTAAGCGGCTCGGCGATCTGCACACAGAGCTCCTTGGCGTTGGTCATGATCCATAAGTTGATAGTGACCTATCAAAAGTCAGAATATATGGCCAGATGGCCGGTGGGGGAGTGAGGCCCACGGTGGCGTAATTGAGGATATTGTCTTCTTCCACGCTGCTACTGGAGCTGGCAGAAGTACAATACGCGTCCTCTGCGAGTGCTGGTGGTGATGGGTAGAACACGAATCTACACAGCCCGTCAGTCTTGTACCTTTCCATGTCGGCTTGATGCACTCACTGATCATTGTCTTTGGACCAGAATACATCTGTGAACTCGAAGAAGACCTTGCCAAGCGCGCCATAACTGTACTTTGATAACGCCAGCTGCGTATCGTGCGGCAGGGGCGGATTAAAAGCGACCAGCTCGTTGCGAAGCACGCCCAAGGGCAGAGTTGAAATGACGGCATCTGCCTCCATGGTAGATGTATTGCCATCCCTATCGTGGTATTCGAGCTTGCAGGCTTCAGCGCCATCTTCACTCCAGTCGATACGGTCTACGGTGCTGTGGAGGTGGATTGTCCCTGGTTGCAGAGACTCAGAAACCCATTTCACGATGTGGTCGTATCCACCTTTCATGTCTGGAATGGAATTAGTGTCTTGCCAGCATAAGTTCGTCCAGGAAACGCACATAAGTTGCGCTCGGTAATGAAGTAGGAGAGATGCTTGGAGCTCGCAAGCTCGCAAGACGTGCCTAACCACAATTCAACCTCTTTGACAGCCTGTGGTGCCCACAAGCGCTCATCGTCGGTAATGAGGTCGTGCTGGAGCACAAAAGCATTCACAAAATCGCTTACGCTCCTGTCTGGGGCTTGTGGGTAATGTTCAAAGTACCACTCGCAATGATCGGCAAACTCATCGGCGACTTTCTTCGCTTTGAATTGAGCGCCAGCACGACCGTGCTCGGTATAGTACAACGGCATGCCATCATCGTAGTAATAGTCAAGTTGGAGTTTGGAAATGAGTTTGACAAGTTTATTCTGAGACGTCTCGTGAAGCCAGGCCGCTCCTTGATTATCTAAGTTAGCTTAGGAAACTACGTTCCCTGGAGGTGAAGAAGCCTTTTTGATCGGCCCAACGGACCCGCGCAGGTCTGCAGCTCAGTAGCAGCTACAAGTTTGCTTGTGTCACTAACCGATGTCGCGAGGGATTCCTTGGTCGTTCCTGGTCGTGTGGATTCGTCCGCCGATACGCCCCCGGCCTTCCAGAATGCTGACTTGGACTCCATGGCGCTGAAGAACCGCTGCAGCTCGCAGTCCAGAGATTCCAGCCCCTACCACGACTACTTTGACCTTTTCCTTGGGATCCGCTCCTGAGTTGCTGGCAAGCACAGCCAGCGTCTCGTCCCGGGAGGTCGTACCGCTGGACGAGAGAGAGACTGCACTCTCACCCAGGGCGGAGCGACAATTAGACGGCTTTTTCGGCGGACTGCCACGTATAGGGGACGTTGACATGTGGTAGAGATGCGCCATGTTGTGCTGACAAGCTGACATTCGACTGTGAATGCGCAAGTGTGTGCATAGAGATGCGTTGCGGTGTGCTGGTGATAGGGGCTGTGATATAGGCTGAAGAAGAAGACAAGTAGTCCACAATAACTGACATCATCGTCTCTTGTTGTGACAGCTGGTGCCGCACTACACTGACTCACAGTGATAGCGTCGCACTACACTGATTCTTGTGGTCACCAAGATAGGCAATAGGTGGCTTATCACCATCTACTGCCTCCATCTATATAAACCCCTCTGCAGCAGTCGATAGAAACCCACATTCAATCCTTTCTTACACATTCAGTATTATGTGTCAAACAACCTTGGCTATTACTATAAAGGCAATTATGCTAGGTTATAAGCCCGGCACACGCTGCTGTGCCCTAATCGCCTTATTGATGCGGTGGTGGAAAGGAGTGGAAGGGATGGACCCTGGATGGCGGCCTCAGGCACTTATCCAGATTTAGGTTCAGGGACGGCCGCCCCAGCTTGGCATCCACAACTACGAAAGGTGGCCACACCACTACTACATAGACTCTTCCTTCTTCAGTTCGAGATATAGTCTTTGATACGGATGTAGGCTGGAAGGTGCTGGAAGGTGGCAGGCTTGGCAGGGCCAGGCTTGGCAGCTGCACACTTAAATACTGCACCTCCGCTTGTACGTAGATTCTTCCCTCTCCAGCCTTGGATATAGTTATCAAAGACGGGTATTGACCTTGCGTCTACTGCAGTCAGATCATTATATCCAAGGCTTACTTCAACAACACCCCCACTACGCGAAAGAGCCCGTTGAATTATATCTGGGTACTCGATTAACGTATGTGCAACCAACCTAGAGTGTGTACTGTATATGTACGAAGGAGGCCGTTAAATTATATCCGGTTACTTAATCGTACATATGCATGCTACTCTACCCCCCCCTTACCCGACCGAGAAGAAGAGTTTCGAGAAGAAGAGTTTCAAGAAGAGAGAGTTTTAGGGAAGAGAAGTGCCCCTATCGAGAAGAAGAGAGAGTTTTAAAGAGAGTGCCTATGCGAGCAGATCGCGAGTTTTAAAGAAGAGCAAGAGTAACGAGTACGACGAGAGCGAAGAGAGCGAAGAGAGCGACGAGAAGGTCGAGAAGGACGATATAGGAGCGACGAGGAAGAGAGCGAGAGCGAGGAGCGGGAGCGACGACGAGAGCGCACCTAGCAGGACCTAGGGCGACGACATTTGTTTTTTTCGGGTCTTTAACAGACTATTCTATTCGGACAAGGCCTATCGAGACAGTTTAGCAATCGGCAACACGAGCAGCGCAACCGGCGGCAGCATATTCAGCGATCGAGGTACAAGCGATACGAGCAGCACAACTGGCAGTACAATCGAGACATTTGGCCTATCTCGAGGTAACAGGCAAAGCGGCACAGGCCTATTAAGACGTTCAGTACGGCCAGAAGCAACTCGGCCAACAGACCTTTCGCAATCGAGGCGTATAGCCAGCAATCGGGACATTTAGCAATCGGGACATTCAGCAATCGAGGCGTACAGCCAGCAGAAGGCAGAGCACCTAGGTACGAGCACCTAGGCACAAGTACAAGGCAGCTACAGACAATACATACTGTTTAGGTTTAGAGGCAGTACAGTTTAGAGGCAACAATACAGCTATAGGCAATATATAGCTGTAGAGCAGACAGCTGCTACAGACAGGCACAGCTACTGCAGACAACAGAAGCATAGCAGCTGCAGACAGGCACAGCTGCTGCAGACAACAGAGGTATAGCTGTATGCATAAGCATAAGGCACAGCTGCTGCAGACAATAGGCAGCTGCAGACAATACAGGCACTGCATATTTGGAAAGGCCCTGCACGTTCAGAAGGGCACTGTATGTTTAAAACAGGCACTGCATGTTCAGAAAAGCACTGCATATTTAGGCAGGCAGCTGCAGACAACAGAGACAGGCAACTACAGACGATACAGAGCTGCTGCAGACAACACAGCTGCAGGCAGTACAGGGCAGACAGGGCTGCTACAGGCAACACATTGTTTAGAAGCATGTTCAGAAGCGACGGGCGACGGCTTAGGAAGCGACGGCTCGAGAAGCGACCGTCTAAGAAGCGAGCGACTGTCGAGAAGCGAGCGACCGTCGAGAAGCGAGCGACTGTCTAAGAAGCGAGCGACCGTCGAGAAGCGAGCGACCGTCGAGAAGCGAGCGACTGTCGAGAAGCGACGGCTCGAGAAGCGACGGCTCGAGAAGCGACGGCTCGAGAAGCGACTGTCGAGAAGCGACTGTCGAGAAGCGACTGTCGAGAAGCGACTGTCGAGAAGCGACTGTCGAGAAGCGACTATCGAGAAGCGACATACGTAGGCTGCAACCTCTGCGACTCCGCGACCTCGATAACTCTGCGACCTCCGCGGCCCTAACGACCTCTGCAGCCGCGACCTCTAAGAATTCTGCAGCCTTGGCAAGGCAGCAAACAAGGCACCAAAGTAACCGTCGAGAAGCGACGGCTCGAGAAGCGACTGTCGAGAAGCGACATACGTAGGCTGCGACCTCTGCGACCTCTACAACCTCCGCGACCCCGACGACCTCCCGAGACCTCTGCGACCGTTTAAGAAGCGACGGCTTAAGAAGCGAGCGACGGTCGAGAAGCGAGCGACCGTCTGAGAAGCAACTGTCTAAGAAGCGACACGTGTTTGCAAGACAACCTCTGCGACTCTGCGACCCCGATAACTCTGCGACCTCCGCGGCCTCGACGACCTCCGCGACCTCTGCAGCCTCGACGACCTCCGCGACCTCTGCAACCTCCGAGAACTCCGCGACCAAGGCAGCAAACAAGGCAGCAAACAAGGCACTAAAGCGACGTCAAAAGGTACGAGATTAAGGCTTAAAAAGGCACGAGATTAAGACTCAAAACGCACGGAAATTGAAGCTTAAAAGCGACCTTAAAAGCGACCTGTTTTGGAGCGACCTGATTGGCCGATAGCGAAGCTGAATTTGCGACCCCTACGACCTGGTTTGGCTGATTGCGATTAATGGGCTGATTGCGATTATAGGCAATCGCCAGTTAGGGAGGGCGGTAGTAATACGGATGTAGGCTGGAAGGTGCTGGAAGGTAGCAGGCTTGGCAGGGCCAGGCTTGGCAGCTGCACACTTAAATACTGCACCTCTGCTTGTACGTAGATTCTTCCCTCTCCAGCCTTAGATATAGTTATTAAAGACGGGTATTGACCTTGCGTCTACTGCAGTCAGATCAGTCTTCAGATAAGCTGTATTGAACTATATCTACGTGTTCAGAACACTTATTACTTATTAGAAACACCTTAGCTCTACTACAAAGCTATTTCTTCTATCTACTAGCTACTAGAGCTATAGAGACTGTTCTAAGTATGTAGATATTGTTTAATATACATTATTTAAAGACTATATCTTAAACTAAAGAGGAAAGGTTCTATATATAGTAGTGGAAGTAGCTTTTGGGTGTAGTAGTTATTGCTAAGCCTAGGGCAGTCTATCCCTAAACCTAATATTACAGTTAACAGATAGAAGAGAAAGACTAACACTAATAATAATCCGAGCGCGCAGATACAATTGAATACAGCTGTTTTAATAACTATATCTCGAACTAAGGGGAGAAAGGAATCTATACGGCGGTAGGTAAGGGCTTTAGGGGTAGTATGCCAAGACCCGGCTCGGTCCGGAAGGGCCGAGCCGAAATTCTAAGGATCTACCCTATTACTTAGTCCTACCCCTTTCTGCTACTGCAACACTACCCCCCCTCCCTTACTAGCGGTCGCCCTCGACCGCTTACTTATCTCTTCCGTCCCTTCTATCTTATTCTAGCTAATTAGGCCTTCTTATTCTTCTATCTATTCTTCTGCTTTTGCCTCTTTTTCCTTCTTCTTTTTCGACATCTTTTTCTTTATCCTTTTCTTCTACTCTTTCATCTTCTTTTTCTGTCCGGTTCGCAGCTCTTTCCGTAAAAATTCGTCTTAAAATCGACATTACTTCTTCTTTTCTTCTATCTTAAAAACATCGTCCTTTTTTATCTTCCTATTTCTTATATCGACATCGTCTGTTTAGCTAACGTCGTCTTCTAAAGTGCTTTACTTAGTATCTATCTGATCTGCTCTATATAACTCCTAATATATAATCTAAGCTATCTAATCAGACTATCTGATCTAAGCTATCTAATCGATGCTATAGCTCTATATAGGTCCGGACGCGACCTTCCAATTTCTTTCTATTAAGGCTTAAGTGTTACTGCAAAAGCAGCTGTCGCCGACTCTGTCTATAAAATCAATCGGTCGAGCCTTTTGCTTTTATAGGCATCGTCGGCAACTGTCGCGCAGCTAGGGGCTGTCGACGACTTTGTCTATAGTTGTTGCGACAGCAGAAAGGGGTGGGACTGAGCGATAGGGTAGACCCTTGGAATTTTGGCTCGGCCCTTCCGGACCGAGCCGAGCCTTGGCACACTACCCCTAAAGCCCTTACCTACCACTATATAGATTCCTTTCCCTCCTTAGTTCGAGATATAGTTATCAAAAAGGCCGTATTGAATTATATCTACGTGCCCGGATTATTATATCTCGAACTCACTTACTACACTAACTCTGCGCTGCGCGAAAGGGACCGTTAAACTATCCGGACACCCGAATAACGTACGCGCACTACACACACCAGACCAACAACCCCTAGCACTGTAAGACAGCTATAGAGAACTTCTTAACAGTAGAAGGCGGCGTTACAGGCTACAGCAGAAAGAGAAAGACTAACAGACTAAGGGATAGGCGTACTAGCATCCTCGACGATAGAACGGCCACTAAGGGCCTTACAGAAGAGAAGATAGACGAAGCGAGAAAGGGCATAGAGGGCTATGCCGAACTGTACGCACGCACGCCGGATAAGATAGGAGAATATCTTACAGAACATAGAGCAGAGAAGGTGTTCGACATTATTACCTTCGTCGAAAAGAAGTTTTATAGAACAGGCGACTAAGAGAAGAAATAGAAGCAGTAATAGCTAAGAAGGAGTTAGCAGAAACCATTATCGACGTGTTAGAAAATCAAGCGGCGAATCGGCTAGCACAACTAAAGGCGATAAAGGCTCAGTTAGCTGAAATGGATGTGGCAGTAGTGTCGTCGGCGCCGCCACTACATCGAGAAGAACAAGCAGAGACCGCGTTACCGGCGGCCTATAGTCAAGGTAGCACACTAATAACGTTACTACCTACTCTACCAGCGTTTAGAGGCGGAGACCCTAAAGACTAGGAGGCGGTTAGGAAAAAGATAAAGAACAAGATAGACCGCGGTTATGCCGGAAACAGTAAAGAAGACAGGTTGGCATATCTGGAATCGCGATTAGAAGGTAAAGCTTTTTCGTTAGTGGCAGACCTAGAAGAGGTAACCGCCGAAGAAGCAATCAAAGCGCTAAATTAACGCTTCGGAGACCCCTTCTAAAAGAAGACAGCCTGTAAGCAGCTAGACAAGATTAATTAGAACCGGCTAACGTTTAAGGAATTCTACAGACTGTTCTGAAAATATGCTATTAGAGCTAAAGTGTCAGAAGATAAGCAGCTACACTTGCTAAGACAGAAGCTAAACCCTAAGCTGGCTGCAGCTATAGCTTTGGTAGGAGATGAAGACCTAGAGAGCTTCGTGCACTGAGCGAGAGTTACCGCCAGAAACCTAAGCGCCTACGCGAAATCGCGCGAGCTAAACTAGAAACAGTCGACAGCGCCGACAACACGACCCCCTGCACCTTTCCGGAGAGCACCTTAGCAGCTGTCTTCTTCGCTGCGTTCGTCGTTCGTCCCTACCTGCTACGCGTATAGAAAGCCTAGCTATATCGCTACTAGATGTCCGGCGACGGCCTAGCAGAAGCAGGAATATCGTGCTACGAAGCTGCAGCCGCCGAGAAAGACTATCCAAGCTATCGAGCCGGCTCTAAACGACACCGACAGTGTAGATAGTAGAGTGCTACTGCGGATCTTAGGAAAAGACTAGCTGGACGGATAGGCCCCCTATCCAGCATAGACAATAGAGCACCGACACGAACTACGTTACCAGAAGAAGGAAGTATTAACAGTTGTAGCGATCTGCTCTTAGCGGCAGTAGAGGTGAATACGGAGACTGCTATTATCCTTCCTATTACGATCTACCCTGTTAAGAAGTCGCACCGACCACTCCAATTAAAGGCTTTTATCGACATAGGAGCTTTTATCGAAGCCGCGATCCACTATCGATTGGTTTAGAAGCTAATAAACGGATATAGTTACCTGGTGGAATTAGCATCGCTAACGCGAATTTCGGCATACAACGGACAAGACACAGAGAGTATTACACATTATATGCCACTAAGGGCTACCCTAGCTGGTCGCACTACGGAGGCGACGTTCCAAATTATAGATATCGGAAGGTTTAACATTATTATAGGACAGAAATAGATAAAGAACTAGAAAGCCATTATTAACGTAGGTAAAGGCACACTCGGGTTCAAAACCCTGCAGAGTGGAGCTGCCGCTGTCGAGTCAGTTACCGTAGTCGCTACGAAACAGAACGTTACGACTATAGAAGCGGTTCCGATAGATCGGTCCAACCCTCTAGACACGATCGGAATAATAAGCTCGGAAGCTTTAACGACCCTTACGAGGTCGCTAGACAATAAGATTTACGCTATCTTAATAAAAGACATCGAAGACTACTAGAAGATAATAGCGGAAGAAGAAGTAGATCCGTTAGAGGTGTTACCGAAAGAACTCTATAGTTACACTAACATGTTCTCGAAAGCCGACTCCAACCTCCTGCCGCTCTATTAACCGGAATATAACAACAAGATCCGGCTGAAAGAAGGAGCCGCATTGCCGAGAACCGAACCTCTAAGACGCTTATCGCCGGCCGAGCTGGACTAGGTAGAAGTGTTTGTTTGAGAAAATCTGGCAAAGAAGTTTATTACGCCGAGCTCTGCTAAGTATATGTTACCGATTCTTTTCGTACAGAAACCTGGAGGTAGTCTCTGACTGTGCGTAGATTACCGAGGCCTTAATAAGGTTACTAAGAGAGATGTGTATCCGCTGCCGCTAATCGATAAGACTATACAACGAGTAGCTAAAGCTAAGTAGGTTAGTAAGCTGGATATTCGCTAAGCGTTCTACCGACTAAGGAATAAGAAAGGGCAAACAGAAGATCTTACAACATTCGCTACGCGTATAGCCAATTTTAAGTAGTTGGTAATGCCTTTCGGACTTACTAACGCACTGGCAGTGTAGCAACGCTTTATAAACCACATCTTTATAGACATGCTAGAGCAGTTCGTATCTATCTACTTAGACAACATTCTTATCTATACTAATAGAACGAGAGAGCAACACACAGACTACATTAAGAGGGTGCTAAAGAGACTCTGCGAGGTCGGATTGAACGCGGACACGAAGAAGAGCGAGTTTTATTAGACCGAAGTCAAATATCTCGGTCTTATCGTCGGAAGAGAAGGAATTCGGATAGACCCTTTAAAGGTCGCCGCTGTAGCAGAATGGAAGCAGCCGAAATCCGGAAACACTATACAAATCAGAGCGTTTCTCGGATTCTGCAGCTACTATCGACAGTTTATTAAGGACTTTAGCAAGATAGCGAGACCCGTAAACGAAGCGTTAAAGAAGGAGGCCGCTGGCCTATAGAATAAGATATGCACAGAGGCTTTCAATCGACTAAAAGAAGCGGTGGCCTCGGCGCTAGTGCTAGCGCACTTTCGACCGGAAAAGACGATCTACTTAGAAACAGACGCATCTAATACAGTAACAGCAGGGGTTCTTTCTTAGTACAATAACGCTGACGAGACCCTCTATCTAGTAGCTTTCTTTAGCAAATCTATAAATAACGCTAAGCGGAACTACGCTATTTACGATAAAGAGCTACTAGCTATTATTCAGGCTTTCGAGGAGTGGAAGCCAGAGCTTATAGCTGGAAAGAGCACGGTCCAGGTCCTTACAGACCACTAGTTACTGACCTATTTTATAAAGACGCAGAAGCTATCGCGCTGTTAGGCCCGGTAGGCTGCCTACTTATCCGGATTCGACTTCAAGATCACCTATCGACCCAGAGCTTAAAATAGAAAGGCTAATACGCTAACGAGAAGAGGAGGAAAGACTAGCTGCGCGAAAGAAGATCCGAACATGTTCCAGAAGGTGTTGACCGAACGGATAGTAGACGCTAAGGTATTAAAAGAAGCAGGGATCTGCGCAGTAGAGCCGGCGACTAAGGAAGAGACTCTCTACAGAAAAGTAGAGCGGCTTAACTAGCAACAGAAGCTCAGCAAAACCGGCTTAGGGAAGCTAATAGTTCCAGAAGAACTAATTACAGAGGTTATCCAGTTAGTCCACGGTTCGAAAGATGTTGGTTACGCCAGCTTAAAGAAGACGATAGAAGCTGTAAGGACGATCTACTAGTTTCCGCGGATCTTCGAGCAGATACACCCGTTTATCACTAATTGCTACATCTGCTAGGCTGCGAAGCTACGTTACAGCCTTCCGGCCGGTCTGTTAAAGCCACTTCCGATCCCTAAGAAACTGTAGCAGCACATTACGATAGATTTCGTAACCGGCCTGCCGGATTCCGATAGACACGATGCTACGCTTAATGTAGTAGATTAGCTAAGCAAAGAACGCTACTTTATCCCCTGCCGAGCGAAGGATAAAGCAACTACTGCAGAAGAAACGGCGAGAATGCTAATTCAGCATATATAGAAGCACTACGGTCTGCCGGACACTATTACAACGGATAGGGGTCCTTAATTTACAGCTAATGTATAGAAGGCTATTAACCAAGCTCTCGGAATTCGTAGAAAACTCAGCACAGCCGCTTACCCTTAAACCGACAGTCAGTCCGAAGTAGCTAACTGCGAGATAGAGAAATATCTACGAATCTTCTGTAGTTATTATTAAGCAGAGTGGGTTAAGGTGTTGCCTATAGCCAAATTCTGCGCCAATTCAGCACGGTTAGAGGCTACCTTACTGGCGCCGTTCGAGGTAACTTATAGTTATCTTCTAAGAATAAGCTTCCAACCGCCGAACGAACCCAGCTCTTCGGAATCTTCTATATCTACCGCTACCTCGTCGAAGAGAGTCGCCGCCGCTGCGGCAGAAGCTCTCCGATCTTAGATAGAAGAAGCGATTAAGGTAGCGAAAGAGGCAATAGAATCGGTCTAGAAGAAGATAGTAACTCGAGCTAATAGAAAGCGGTCGCCGATAGAATTCAAGGAAGGCCAAAAGGTATAGCTTAACACGCGGAACCTAAGGCTGAAAGGCAACGCCAAGCTCAACCCCTGCTACGTAGGTCTGTTTAAGATAGTGGAAAAAGGTCGCTAGTAACTTATCGGCTCCAGCTACTGAAATCGTTCCGGATCTACGACGTCTTTTATTCGGATCTGCTAAGTTTGGACCCTAAAGACGGTCTTCCGGATTAGGGGTTTGCTAAACCCCTGCTAGTCGAAATAGACAGTAAAGAAGAAGAATAGGAGGTAGAAGACGTAATAGATATAAGAAAGCTCAGAGGATCTATCGAAGCAAGGATCTTATAGAAGGGATAGCTAGAAGATTATAAATAGTATCCGATCGAGAATCTTCGGAATTCGTTAGAGCTGCTAAAGGAATTCTATACACAGAACCAGAAGAAGCCAAAGCTAGAGTAGCTCTGAAGCTAATAGTTAAGGAAGAAGAAGAAAAGCCGCGTCCGCTCTACTAGTATAGAAGCTGATAAAGACGATCGTAGCGATCACTTAGCTAGAGTTCTCGGCTCCACCACTACTACCGCTGGCCAGGACCGGCGGATAATAGCAGTAAGGCCGAGAACGGCGCCACTGCGTCGGCGCGCTTAGTAACTGTCTTTGCTCTCTGTTACTACTATCCGCCGGCCTAGCCGGACGGATAATAACGGCGGAGAACGAAGCCGACGCTACTAAAGCAGCCTCGCAGTAGCGCCAAAGGCTATAGTAGAGAAGAAAAAGAAGAAGAAACAGAGCTGCGGACGGATCTATATAGACCTCTACAGAGGCGCACAGACCGGTTATGCTGCAGCTTAGGTAACCGCTAGTTCCGATTAGATAGCTCTTCCGATTAGATAGAAGCCGAAGTAAGAGACGTTAGATAGCGACGATGTAAGAAGAAAGAAGATAAAGAAAGGGGATAGATTCGAAATAGAAGAAAGCGAAGAGGTAACGTCGAAAAAAAAGGGGGGGAACAGATAAGTAAGCGGTCGAGGGCGACCGCTAGTAAGGGAGGGGGGTGGTGTTGCGACAGCAGAAAGGGGTAGGACTAAGCGATAGGGTAGACCCTTAGAATTTCGGCTCGGCCCTTCCGGACCGAGCCGAGCCTTGGCATACCACCCCTAAAGCCCTTACCTACTACTACATAGATTCCTTTCCCTCCTTAGTTCGAGATATAGTTATTAAAAAGGCTGTATTGAATTATATCTGCGTGCCTAGATTAATAGTAATCTGAGCGCGTAGATATAATTCAATACAGCTGTTTTAATAACTATATCTTAAACTAAGGAGGGAAAGGAATCTATACGGCGGTAGGTAAGGGCTTTAGGGGTAGTATGCTAAGGCCCGGCTTAGTCCAGAAGGGCTAAGCCGAAATTCTAAGGGTCTACCCTATTACTTAGTCCTACCCCTTTCTGCTGCTGTAACACTACCCCCCTCCCTTATAGGTAGTCGCCCTCGACTGCTTACTTATCCCTTCTGTCTCTTTTATCTTATTCTATCCAAATAAGTCCTCTCGTTCTTCTATCTATCTATCTGCCTTGCCTCTTTTTCTCCTTCTATTCGTTGTCTTTTTTCTTTATCTTCTTCTACCAATTCTCTTCTTCTTCTTCTTCTTCTTCTAGTTCGCAGCTTTCTCTGTAAAAACTCTTCTTAAATCGACGTTACCTCTTCTTTCTCTTCTACTTCGAAAATACCTTCCTCTCTTTATCTGCTTCTGTTTTATGTTATCGCTATCTAAAGCCTTTTACTTAGCGTCTATCTAATCGGAGCTATCTAATCTAAGCTAACAGCTATCTAACTAGCGCTGCAGCTAGTCTGTGCACCGCTGTAGAGTGCACTATATAGGTACGTCCGTAGTGCTCTATCTTCTTCTTCTTTTCTTCCTTACTAAGGCCTTAAGCGCTACTGCAAAGCCGGCATTGCCGACTCTATCTACGAAATCAATTAGCTGCGAGCCTTTGTCTTTCCTAATCCGAGCACGTAGATATTATTTAATACAGCTGTTTTAACAACTATATCTCGAACTAAAGAAGGAAAGGAATCTATGCGGCAGTAGGTAAGGGCTTTAGTAGTAGGTGCGCCAAGGCCCGGCTTAGTCCAGAAGGGCCGAGCCGAAATTCTAAGGGTCTACCCTATAACTTAGTCCTACCCCTTTCTGCCGCCGCAACACTACCCCCCTCCCTTACTAGCGGTCGACCTCGACCGCTTACTTATCTTATCTATTGCCTCCTCTTTTTTTTTGTAATTCGTCCTTACCTTCTTTTTCTTCTTTTTCTTCGTTTTCTTTCTTCTAATTCGCTGCTCCTTCCGCTAAAGCTCCTTTTAAGACTAACGTTACCTTATCGCTTCTTCTACCTCGAGGATGTCGTTCCTTTGTTATCTTCTTTCTTTTCTTATATTGTCCCTATCTGAAGTCCTTTACTTGGCGTCTATCAGATCGGAGCTATCTAATCCAAGCTAACGGCTATCTAAGCTGCAGCGTAGCTAGCCTGTACGCCGCTACAGAGGTCTATATAGATCTATCCGCAGTGCGCTATCTCTTCTTCTGTTTCTTCTTTACTAAGGCCTTAAGCGCTACTATAAAGCCGCCTTAGTAGCGTTAGCTTCGTTCTTTGCCGTTATTATCCTTCCGGCCAAGCCGGCGGATAGTAGTAATAGAGAGCAAAGACCCTAACTAAGCGCGCTAGCGGTGGTACCGTCTTTGGCCTTACTGCCGCCGTCCGGCCGGCGAAGCCGGTCGGCAGTAGTAGTGGAGCTAAGGACTCCAGCTAAGCTATCGCTCTGATCGTTTTTATTAGCTTCTGCACTAATAGAGCAGACGCAGTTTATGTTCTTCTTCTAGAGCTATTAACTTCGCAGCTACTTAGGCCTTAGCTTCCTTAGGTTCCAGACGTAGAAATCCTTTAGCAGCTCCGTCGAATTTTAGAGATTCTTAACTAGATACCACTTATAGTCTTCTGGCTATCCCTTCTATAAGATCCTTGCTTCGATAGACCCTCTTATCTTTCTTATATCTACTACGTCTTCTACCTCCTATTCTTCTTCCTTACTGTCTATCTCGATTAGTAGGGGTTTAGCGAACCCCTGTTCCGGAAGGCTGTCTTTAGGGTCCAGACTTAGCAGATCCGAATGGAAGACATCGTAGATCCGGAACGACTCTAGTAGCTAGAGCTAATAGGTTACCGGCGATCTCTTTTCTACTATCTCAAACAGACCTACGTAGCAGGGGTTAAGCTTGGCGTTACCTTTTAGCCTTAGGTTCTGCGTATTAAGCTATACCTTTTGGCCTTCTTCGAATTCTATCAGTGACTGCTTTCTATTAGCTCGAGTTACTATCTTCTTCTAAGCCGATTCTATCGCCTCCTTCGCTACCCTAATCGCTTTTTCTATCTAAGATCTAAGCGCTTCTGCCGCAGCGGCGGCGACTCTCTTTAACGAAGTGGCGGTAGAAGGTTCCGAAGAGCTGGGTTAGCAGGGGATAAAGTAGCGTTCCTTGCTTAAACAATCTACTACGTTTAGGGTGGCATTATATCTATTGGAATCCGGCAGGTCGGTTACGAAGTCTATCGTAATATGCTGCTACAGCTCCTCGGGAATTGGAAGTAGCTTTAGCAGACCGGCTGGAAGGCCGTAACGTAGCTTCGCGACTCGGCATACGTAACAATTAGCAATAAACCGGTGGATCTGCTTAAAGATCTGCGGAAACTAGTAGACCGTCCTTATAGCTTCTATCGTCTTCTTTAAGCT
Source organism: Pseudocercospora ulei (assembly GCA_016165855.1). Classification (NCBI taxonomy): domain Eukaryota; kingdom Fungi; phylum Ascomycota; class Dothideomycetes; order Mycosphaerellales; family Mycosphaerellaceae; genus Pseudocercospora; species Pseudocercospora ulei. The sequence continues at coordinate 5,099,765 of JACWNB010000005.1, read as the reverse complement.
AGCGTAGCCAACATTCTTAGAACTATAGACTAGCTGGATGACCTCTGTAATTAGTTCTTCTAGCACTATTGGCTTTCCTAAACCGGTTTCGCCGATCTTCTACTGCTAATTAAGCTGCTCTACTTTCTTGTAGAGCGTCTCTTCCTTAGTCGGCAGCTCTACCGCGCAGATCCCTGCTTCTTTTAACATCTTAGCGTCTACTATATCTTCTTCTTTTTCTTTCTCTACTAAGGCCTTTAGCGTTACTGCGAGACCTCCTTAATAGCGGCCTCTTCGTTCTTTATCGTTACTATCCTTTCGGCGGATAGCGGTAACAGAGAGCAAAGACGGTTACGAGGCAGGCCGCTACAGTAGCGCCGTTCTTGGCCTTACCGCTCTATCCGCCGGTCCTGGCTAGCAGTGGTAGTAGTGGTAAGGCCCAAGACACCGGCTAGAGGATTCTACGATCGTTTCTATCGGCTTCCGCGTCGATGGAGCGGACGTGGATATCCTTCTTCTTTATCGGCTTTCGAGCTATACAGGCCTCGGCTTCCTCGGGTTTTTAACGTAAAATTCTCTTAGCACCTCCGCTGAATTCCGGAGGTTCTCGACCGGATACTATTTATAGTCTTCCGGCTATCCTTTCTATAAGATCCTCGCTTCGATAGATCCTCTTTGTTTTCTTATATCAATTACGTCTTCTACCTCCTACTCTTCTTCTTCTCCTTCTATTTCGATTGGTGGGGGTTTATCGAACCCCTAATCCGGAAGACCATCTTCAGGGTCTAGGCTTAGCAGATCCGAGTAAAAGACATCGTAGATCTAGAACGATTTCGGCAGCTGGAGCCGGTAGGCCACCAGCGACCTCTTTTCTATTATCTTAAACGGACCTACGTAACGAGGGTTGAGCTTCGCGTTGCCTTTTAGCCTCAGGTTCCGCGTGTTAAGCTATACCTTTTGGCCTTCCTCGAATTCTATCGGTGACCTCTTTCTATTAGCTCGAGTTACTATCTTCTTCTAAGCTAATTCTATCGCTTCTTTCGCCACCTTGATCGCTTCTTCTATCTGAGATCGTAGCGCTTCTGCCGCCGCCGCGGCGATTCTCTTCGACGAAGTGGTAGTAGAGGGTTCTAAAGAGCTAAGTTCGTTTGGCGGCTAAAAGCTTATCCTTAGAAGATAACTATATATTATCTTAAACGGCGCTAGTAAGGTAGCTTCCGACTGTGCTAAGTTGGTGCAGAATTCAGCTATCGGCAACACCTTAACCTATCCTTCTTAATAATAGCCGCAGAAGATTCGTAGATACTTTTCTATCTTACAGTTAGCCACTTTAGACTGTCCGTCGGTCTAAGGGTAAGCGGCCGTGCTAAGCTTTCTACGAATTCCAAGGGCTTAGTTGATAGCTTTCTATATGTCTGCAGTGAATTGAGGACCCCTATCTGTAGTAATAGTGTCCGGCAGCCTGTAGTGCTTCTATACGTGCTGGATTAACATTCTCGCTGTTTCTTCTGCAGTAGTTCCTTTATCCTTAGCTCGACAGGGGATAAAATAGCGCTCTTTGCTTAGCTGATCCACTACATTGAGCGTAGCGTTATATCTATCGGAGTCCGGCAGGCCAGTTACGAAATCCATCGTAATGTGCTGCTATAGTTTCTTAGGGATCGGAAGTAGCTTTAGCAGGCTGGCCGGAAGGCCGTAACGTAGCTTCGCTGCTCGGCATACGTAACAGTTAGTAATGAACCGATGTATCCGCTCGAAGATTCGCGGAAACCAGTAGGTCGTCCTTATTGCTTCTATCGTCTTCTTCGATCCTGCGTAACCAACGTCCGTAGAGCTATAGACCAGCTAGATAACCTCTGTAATCAGTTCTTCCAGAACGATCAGTTTCCCTAAGCCGGTTTTGCCTAGCTTCTGCTGCTAATTAAGCCGTTCCACTTTCTCGTGCAGCGTCTCTTCTTTAATCGGCGGCTCTACTGTACAGATCCCTACCTCTTTTAACACCTCGGCGTCTACTATTCGTTCTGTTAGCACCTTCTAAAACATGTTCGGATCTTCCTTTGCTTAGCTAGTCTTTCCTTCTCTTCTCGTTAGCGCATCAGCCTTTCTAGTTTAAGCTCCAGGTCGATAAGTAATCTTAAAGTCGAACCCGGATAAGTAGGCTGCCTACCGGGCTTGGCAGCGTAATAGCTTCTGCGTCTTTATAAAGTAGGTCAGTAACTGGTAGTCCGTAAGGACCTGGATCGTGCTCTGTCTAGCTATAAGCTCCGGTTTCCACTCTTCGAAGGCCTAAATAATAGCTAGCAGTTCTTTATTATAGATAGCGTAGTTTCGTTTAGCATTATTTATAGACTTGCTAAAGAAAGCTACCAGATAGAGAGTCTCGCTGTCGTTAGCGTATTGAGAAAGGACCCCTGCTGTTACTGTATCGGAAGTGTCCGTCTCTACGTAGATCGTCTTTTCCGGTCGGAAGTGCGCTAGTACTAGCGCTAAGGCTACCGCCTCCTTTAGTCGGTTAAAAGCTTCTGTACACCTCTTATTCTATAGACTAGCTGCCTCCTTTTTCAACGCCTCGTTCAATAGTCTCGCTATCTTGCTGAAGTCCTTAATGAACTGTCGATAGTAGCTGCAGAATCCGAGAAACGCTCTTATTTGCATAGTGTTTCCAGATGTCAGTTGCTTCTATTCCGCGACGGCAGCCACTTTCGACAGGTCTATCCTAATTCCTTCTCTTCTGACGATAAGACCGAGATATTTGACTTCGGTCTAGTAGAACTCGCTCTTCTTCGTGTCCGCGTTCAATCCTGCCTCGCGGAGTCTTTTCAACACCCTCTCGATGTAGTCCGTGTGTTGTTCTCTCGTTCCTTCGGTGTAGATCAGAATGTTGTCTAAGTAGATTGACACGAACCGTTCCAGCATATCTATAATGGTGTAGTTTATAAAGCGTTGCTACACTGCCGGCGCGTTAGTAAGTCCGAAAGGCATTACTAACTACTTAAAATTGCCTATGTGCGTAGCGAATGTCGTAAGGTCTTCTATTTGTCCTTCCTCGTTCCTTAACTAATAGAACGCTTAGCGAATATCCAGCTTGCTAAACCACTTAGCCTTAGCCACTCGTTGTATAGTCTTATCGATTAGAGGCAGCGGATACATATCTCTCTTAGTGACCTTATTAAGGCCCCGGTAATCTATACACAGTTAGAGACCGCCTCCGGGTTTCTGCACGAAAAGAATCGGCGACGCATATTCTGCTAAGCTTGGCGTAATGAACTTCTTCGCTAGATTCTCTCGAACAAACACTTCTACCTAGTCCAGCTTGGCCGGCGATAAGCGTCTTAGGGGTTCCGTTCTCGGCAGCGCAGCCCCTTCTTTTAGCCGGATCTTGTTGTTATATTCCGGTCGGTAAAGCGGCAGGAGGTTGGAGTCAGTCTTTGAGAACACGTTAGTGTAACTATAGAGTTCTTTCGGTAACACCTCTAATAGATCCACTTCTTCTTCTGCCATTATCTTCCGGTAGTCTTCGATGTCTTTTATTAAGATAGCATAAATCTCGTTGTCTGGCGACCTCGCAAGGGTCGTTAAAGCTTCTGAACTTATTATTCCGATCGTGTCTTAAGGGTCGGACCGATCCTTCGGAACTTCTTCGATAGTCGTAACGTTTGGTTCTACTGCGACCTCGGTAACTGATTTGACGGCGGCGGAGCCGCTGTATAGTGTTCTGAATCCGAGTGTGCCTTTACCTACATTAATAATTGCTCCCTAGTTCTTTATCTATTTCTGCCCAATAATGATGTTAAACCTTCCGATATCTATAATTCAGAACGTCGCTTCCGTAGTGCGACCTGCTAAGGTAGTCCTTAATAGCATATAATGCGTAACACTCTCTGTGTCTTGTCCGTTGTACGCCGAAATCCGTGTCGGCGACGCTAGCTCTACTGGATAGCCGTATCCTTTTATTAGCTTTTAAACCAATCGATAGTGGATAGCCGCTCCGATAAGGGCCCCCGTATCGATAAAAGCTCTTAGCTGAAGTGGTTTGCTCGATCTATCGAGGGGGTGGACAGTAATTAGAAGGATAATAGCTGTTTCCGTGTTTACTTCTACCGCCGCTAAGAGCGGATCGCTGCAGCTGTTGATGCTCTTATCTTTCTGTAACGTGGTTCTTGTTGGTGCCCTGTCTTCTACGCTGGATAGGGGGCCTATCCTTCTAGCTAGTCTTTTCCTAGGATTCGCAGTAGCACTCCACCGTCTACGCTGTCGGTGTCGTTCGGAGCCGGCTCTATAGCTTGTATAGTCTTTCTTAGTGGCTGCGGCTGCGGCTGCTTTATAACACGATACTCCTGCTTCTGCTAGGCCGTTGCTTGGCATCTCGTAGCGATATAGCTAGGCTTTCTATACGCGTAACAGGTAGGGACGAACGACGAACGCAGTAACTGATAAGGTAGCTGCTGGGGTGCTCTCCGGAAAGGCGCAGGGGGTCTCGTTGTCTGCGTCATTAACGGCTTCTGGTTCGATTCGCGTAATTTCGCGTAAGCGCTCAAATTTCTCGTAGTAACTCTCGCTCGGTGCACGAAGCTCTTAAGGTCTTCGTCTTCTACAGACGCTATAGCGGCGGCCAGTTCAGGGTTCAGCTTCTGCCTTAGTAGGTAGAGCTGCTTATCTTCCGCTACTCGGGCCCTAATCGCATATTTTCTGAACAATCCGTAGAACTCCTCGAACGTCTGCCAGTTCTGGTTAATCTTGTCCAGCTGCTTACAGGCCGTCTTCTTCCAGAAGGGGTCTCCGAAGCGTTGATCTAGCGCTTTAATCGCTTCTTTAGCAGTTACCTCTTCTAGGTCTGCTACTAGCGAAAAAGCTGTACCTTCTAATCGCGATTCCAGGTACGCCAATCTATCTCCGGCGCTGTTTCCAGCATAGTCTCGACCTATCTTGTTCTTTATCTTCTTCTTAAATGCTTCCTAATCCTTAGGATCTCCGCCTCTAAACGCCAGTAGATCCGGTAGTAACGTTATTAACGTGCCGCCTTGACTGTAGGCCGCCGGTAAGGCGGTCTCTGCTTGTTCTTCTCGATGCAGTAGCGGCGCCGACGACATCGCTGCTTCCATCTTATCTAGCTAAGCCTTTATCGCTTTTAATTGTGCCAGTCGGTTCGCCGCTTGGTTTTCCAGCATATCTATAATAGTCTCGGCCGATTCCTTCTCGGCTCTTACTGTCTCTACTTCCTCTCTTAACTGTCTCTTTTCTTCTAGGGTTCTGTAAAACAGCTTCTTAATAAGGTCTATGCTGTCGTAGACCTTTCCTACTCTGTTCTTATTTACGTAATCCTTAAGTTCCTCGAGCGTACAGTCGTAGATTTTCTTGTATTCGCTTATTCGTTCCTTAATCTCTGCGGTCTCTTCTGCTGTAAAACCTCCGATAATGAACTTATTATCGATGACACTAGAGCGCCTGCTCGCTCTGTCTGTCTTTTCTCTTCTGCTTCTGCTTCGGCCTGTAACGCCGCTCTCTACCGCTAAGAAACTCTCTATAGCTTTCTTACAGTACTGGGGTTGTTTGGTTTGGTGTGTTGGTGCGCGTACGTTATTCGGGGGTCTGGATAATTTAACGGCCCCTTTCGCGCAGCGCGGTGTTAGTGTAGTAAGTGAGTTCGAGATATAATAATCTAGGCACGCAGATACAATTCAATACGGCCTTTTTGATAACTATATCTCGAACTAAGGAGGGAAAGGAATCTATGTAGTAGTGGGCGAGAGCTTTAGGGGTGGCGTGCCAAGGCCCGGCTCGGTCCAGAAGGGCCGAGCCGAAATTCCAAGGGTCCACCCTATTACTTAGTCCCACCCCTTTCTGCCGCCGCAACAGTGCTCTTTCTAGCTATAAGTTCCGGTTTCTACTCCTCGAAAGCCTAGATAATAGCTAACAGCTCCTTGTCGTAAATAGTGTAGTTTCGTTTAGCCTTATTTATAGATTTGCTAAAGAAGGCCACTAGATAGAGGGTCTCGTCGTTGTTATTATACTAAGAAAGGACCCCTGCAGTTACTGTATTGGAAGCGTCCGTTTCTAGGTAGATTGTCTTTTCCGGTCGGAAGTGTGCCAACACTAGCGCCAAGGCCACCGCTTCTTTTAGTTAGTTGAAAGCCTTTGTGCACTCCTCGTTCTATAGGCCAGCGGCCTCCTTCTTTAATACCTTATTTAGGGGTCTTGCTATCTTGCTAAAATCCTTAATAAATCGCTAATAGTAGCTGCAGAATCCGAGAAAAGCTCTGATCTCGGTAGTGTTTCTGGATTTCGGCTGCTTCTACTCTGCAATAGCGGCGACCTTCGAAGGGTCTATCCAAATTCCTTCTCTTCCGACTATAAGATCGAGATATTTGACCTCTGTCTAATAGAACTCGCTCTTCTTCGTGTCTGCGTTTAAGCCGACCTCGCGGAGCCTAGCTAGCAGCTTCTTAATGTAGTCTGTGTGCTGTTCTCTTATTCCGTTAGTATAGATAAGGATGTCGTCTAAGTAAATCGACACAAACCGTTCCAGCATGTCTATAAAAGTGTAGTTTATAAAGCGTTGCTACACAGCCGGCGCGTTAGTAAGGCCGAAAGGCATAACCAACTACTTAAAGTTGCCTGTACGCGTAGCGAATGTCGTAAGGTCTTCGGTCTGTCCTCCTTCGTTCCTTAGTCGGTAGAACGCTTAGCGAACGTCCAGCTTGCTGAACTACTTAGCTTTCGCCACTCGTTGTATAGTCTTATCAATTAGCGGCAGTAAGTATATATCTCTCTTAGTAACCTTATTAAGACCTTAGTAGTCTACGTACAGTCAGAGACTACCTCCGGGCTTCTGTATAAAAAGGATCGGTAACGTATACTCAGCGGAACTAGGCGTAATAAACTTCTTCGCTAGGTTTTCTCAAACAAACACCTCTTATTAGTCCAGCTCGGCCGGCGATAATCGTCTTAGGGGCTCGGTTCTTAGCAGCGTAGCCCCTTCTTTTAGCCGGATCTTGTTGTCGTATTCCGGTTAGTAGAGCGGCAGGAGGTTGGAGTCAGCTTTTAAGAACACGTTAGTGTAACTATAGAGTTCTTTTAGTAAGACCTCTAATAGGTCTACTTCTTCTTCTGCTATTATTTTCCAATAATCTTCGATGTCTTTTATCGAGATAGCGTAGATCTTATTCTCTAGCGACTTCGCGAGAGTCGTTAGAGCCTCTAAGCTTATTATTCTAACGGTGTCCATGGGACTGGAACGGTTAGTCGGAACCGCGTTAATAGCCGTAACGTTCGATTTTGCGACAGCGGCTGCCACCGATTGGACAGCGGCGGCTCCGCTCTGCTAGGTTTTGAATCCGAGTGTGCCTTTACCTATGTTTATAACTGCTTTCTGGTTCTTTATCTATTTCTGCCCTATAATAATGTCAAATTGTCCGATATCTATAATTCAGAACATCGCCTCTGTAGTGCGGCCCGCTAGGGTGGTTCTTAATAGCATATAATGTGTAACACTCTTAATGTCTTGTCCGTTGTATGCCGAAATTCGCGTTAGCGACGCTAACTCTACTGGATAACTATATCTGTTTATTAGCTTCTGGACTAGTCGATAGTGGATCGCAGCGCTGATAAGGGCTCCTATATCGATAAAGGCTTTCAACTAAAGGGAGCGGAGCGAGCCGCTAAGGGAGTGGACAGTAATCGGAAGGATAATAGCAGTTTCTGTATTTACTTCCACCGCCGCTAAGAGTGGGTCGTTACAACTGTTAATGCTTCCTTCTTCTAGTAATGCGGATCGCATCAGTGCCCTATTGTCGTTGCTAGATAGGGGGCCTATTCGTCCAGCTGGTCTTTTCCTAAGATCATTAATAGCACTCTACCGTCTACACTATCGGTGTCGTTTAGCGCCGGCTCGATAGCTTAGATAGTCTTCCTTAATAGCGGTAGCTTCGTAGCACGATATTATTGCTTCTGCTAAGCCGTCGCTTAGCATCTAGTAGCTGTATAGCCAGGCTTTCTGCACGCGTAGCAGGTAGGGACGAACGACGAGCGCAGCGAATAAGGCGACTGTTGGAGTCCTCGTCGGAAGGGCGCAGCAGGGGGGCGCGTTGTCGGCGCCGACGATAGCTTCTAGGTCGATTTGCGCGCTGTCGATTTTCTATACGCGTTTAAGTTTCTGGCAGTAACTCTCGCCTAGTGCACGAAGCTCTCGAGATCTTCGTCTGGTACCGAAGCTATAGCTCTAGCTAGCTTAGGGTTCAACTTCTGCCTTAGTAAGTAGAGCTGCTCGTCTTTAGACACTTTAGCTCTAATAGCATATTTTCTAAACAGGCCGTAGAATTCTTTAAACGTTAGCCAGTTCTAGTTGATCTTGTCTAACTGTTAACAGGCTGTCTTCTTCTAGAAGGGGTCTCTAAAACACTAATCCAGAGCTTTAATTGCTTCGTTAGCGGTTACCTCTTCTAGGTCCGCTACTAGTAAGAACGCTTCGCCTTCTAGTCGCGATTCTAAGTAGGCTAATCTGTCCTCTTTGCTGCTTCCGGCATAATCGCAGTTTATCTTATTCTTTATCTTCTTTTTAAATGCCTCCTAGTCTTTAGGGTCTCCATCTCTAAAGGCTAGTAGATTAGGTAGTAACGTTATCGAAGTGCTACCTTGACTGTATGCCGCCAGTAAGGCGGTATCTGCTTGTTGTTCTCGATATAGCGGCGGCGCCGACGACATCGCTGCTTCTATGTCGGCTAACTAAGCCTTTAGCGTCTTCAGTTGTGCTAGCCAGTTCGCCGCTTAGTTTTCTAGCACATCGATAATAGTCTCTGCCGATTCCTTCTTGGCTATTACCGCTTCTATTTCCTCTCTTAATCGCCTGTTCTCTTCTATGTTTTTGTAAAACTTCTTTTTGACAAAGGTAATTAATATAGATGTAGAGGGCTGGAAGGTAGCAGGCTTGGCAGGACCAGGCTTGGCACACACTCAAATACCTCTACCTCTGCTTGTATATAGATTCTTCCCTCTCTAGCCTTAGATATAGTTTTCAAAGTAGCTGTATTAAATTACATCTACATACTCAGATTATTATATCCAAGGCTTACTTTAACAATACCTGCACTACGCGAAAGAGCCCGTCGAATTATATCCAGCTACTTAATTAACGTATGTGCAATCAACCCGGAGTATATACTGCATGTATACGAAGGAGGCCGTCGAATTATATCCGGTTACTTAATCGTGTATATGTATACTACTCTACCCTCCCCCGATTAAGAAGAAGAAGAAGAAGAAGAAGAGAGAGTTTTTAAGGAAGAGAAGTGCCCCTATCGAGAAGAAGAGAGAGTTTTTAGGGAAGAGAAGTGCCCCTATCGAGAAGAAGAAAGAGTTTTAGGGAAGAGAAGTGCCTCTATCGAGAAGAAGAGGAGTTTTAAGAAGTTTGGACGACAAGAGCAAAGAGAAGGTCGAGAAGAACGAGAAGGTCGAGAAAAACGAGAAGGTCGAGAAGAACGAGAAGGTCGAGAAGGACGATGTAGGAGCGACGAGGACGAGGAGCGAGAGCAAGGAGCAAGAGCGACGACGACAAGAGCACCTAGCAGGACCTAGGATAACGACATTCGTTTTTTCGGGTCTTTAACAGACCGTTCTATTCGGACAAGGCCTATCCAGACAGTTTAGCAATCGGCAACACGAGCAGCGCGACCGGCAGCACAATCGAGCGTACAACAAGCAACATCTTCCTATTAAGAGGCACTACAATCGAGACATACGGCCAGCTAGCGATTAAGGCGTACGTTTAGCATTCGGCATATTCAGCAATTAAGACGTCTAGTAAAGCACGAGCGCAATCGAGGTACAGCGACACGACAAGCAGCACGTTTACAATCGAGGACAAGTTATATAATACGAGCAGTGCACCAGCGAGCCTAAGCACTAGCGAGCCTAAGCACCAGCGAGCCTAAGCACTAGCGAGCCCAAGCACCAGCGAGCCCAAGCACTAGCGAGCCTAAGCACTAGCGAGCCCAAGCACTAGCGAGCCCAAGCACTAGCGAGCCCAAGCACCTAGCTACAACGAGCACCTAGGCAAGAGCATAGAGCAAGAGCCCTAGGCAGAGCACTAGGCAGAGCACTAGGCATAGCTACAGGCAGGTAGCTGCAGACAATACAGGCAGCTGCAGACACAGGCAGCTGCAGACAATACACACCGTTTAGGTTTAGAAGCAGCACAGTTCAGAGGCATAGCTGCAGACAGGCACAGTAGCTGCAGACAATACAGGCAAAGTATAAGGCAAAGCGACAGCTTAAGAAGCGACGGCTCGAAAAGCAACTATTAAAAAGCGACTGTCGAGAAGCGACTGTCTAAGAAGCGACCGTCTAAGAAGCGACCGTCTAAGAAGCGACCTTCTAAGAAGCGACCGTCTAAGAAGCGACCGTCTAAGAAGCGACCGTCTAAGAAACGACCGTCTAAGAAGCGACCGTCTAAGAAGCGACCGTCTGAGAAGCGACTGTCTAAGAAGCGACCTCCTTAGAAGCGACTGTCTAAGAAGCGACTGTCTAAGAAGCGACTGTCTTAAGAAGCGACGGCTCGAGAAGCGACATGTGTTTGCAAGGCAACCTCTACGACCTTCTGCGACCTCTGCGACCCCCAACGACCTCCGCGACAATCTAAGAATTCTGCAGCTTTGGCAAGGCACCAAACAAGGTACCAATTAAGGCACTAAAGCGACGGCAAAAGGCACGAGATTGAAGCTCAAAAAGGCACGAGATCAAGGCTCAAAAAGGCACGAGATTAAGACTCAAAACGCACGGAAATTGAAGCTTAAAAGCGACCTTAAAAGCGACCTGTTTTGGAGCGACCTGATTGGCCGATAGCGAAGCTGAATTTGCGACCTCTGCGACCTGGTTTAATGTAACCTCTGCGACCTAGTTTGATGCAACCTCTGCAACCTGGTTTAGCACGATACGATTAATAGGCTAATTGCGATTAATAGACTGATTGCGATTTTTCGGGTCTTTAACAGACCGTTCTATTTGGACAAGGCCTATCCAGACAGTTTAGCAATTGGCAACACGAGCAGCGCGACCGGCAGCACAATCGAGTGTACAACAAGCAACATCTTCCTATCAAGAGGCACTATAATCGAGACATACGGCCAGCTAGCGATTAAGGTGTACGTTCAGCATTCAGCATATTCAGCAATTAAGACGTCCAGCAAAGCACGAGCGCAATCGAGGTACAGCGACACGACAAGCAGCATGTTTACAATCGAGGACAAGTTATATAATACGAGCAGTGCACCAGCGAGCCTAAGCACCAGCAAGCCTAAGCACTAGCGAGCCTAAGCACTAGCGAGCCCAAGCACTAGCGAGCCTAAGCACTAGCGAGCCTAAGCACTAGCGAGCCCAAGCACTAGCGAGCCCAAGCACTAGCGAGCCCAAGCACCTAGCTACAACGAGCACCTAGGCAAGAGCATAGAGCAAGAGCCCTAGGCAGAGCCCTAGGCAGAGCACTAGGCATAGCTACAGGCAGGTAGCTGCAGACAATACAGGCAGCTGCAGACAACAGGCAGCTGCAGACAATACACACCGTTTAGGTTTAGAAGCAGCACAGTTCAGAGGCATAGCTGCAGACAGGCACAGTAGCTGCAGACAATACAGGCAAAGTATAAGGCAAAGCGACAGCTTAAGAAGCGACGGCTCGAAAAGCAACTGTTAAAAAGCGACTGTCGAGAAGCGACTGTCTAAGAAGCGACCGTCTAAGAAGCGACCGTCTAAGAAGCGACCGTCTAAGAAGCGACCGTCTAAGAAGCGACCGTCTAAGAAGCGACCGTCTAAGAAACGACCGTCTAAGAAGCGACCGTCTAAGAAGCGACCGTCTAAGAAACGACCGTCTAAGAAGCGACTGTCTAAGAAGCGACCGTCTGAGAAGCGACTGTCTAAGAAGCGACCTCCTTAGAAGCGACTGTCTAAGAAGCGACTGTCTAAGAAGCGACTGTCTTAAGAAGCGACGGCTCGAGAAGCGACATGTGTTTGCAAGGCAACCTCTACGACCTTCTGCGACCTCTGCGACCCCCAACGACCTCCGCGACAATCTAAGAATTCTGCAGCTTTGGCAAGGCACCAAACAAGGTACCAATTAAGGCACCAAAGCGACGGCAAAAGGCACGAGATTGAAGCTCAAAAAGGCACGAGATCAAGGCTTAAAAAGGCACGAGATTAAGACTCAAAACGCACGGAAATTGAAGCTTAAAAGCGACCTCAAAAGCGACCTGTTTTGGAGCGACCTGATTAGCCGATAGCGAAGCTGAATTTGCGACCTCTGCGACCTAGTTTAATGTAACCTCTGCGACCTAGTTTGATGCAACCTCTGCAACCTGGTTTAGCACGATACGATTAATAGGCTAATTGCGATTAATAGACTGATTGCGATTTTTCGGGTCTTTAACAGACCGTTCTATTTGGACAAGGCCTATCCAGACAGTTTAGCAATTGGCAACACGAGCAGCGCGACCGGCAGCACAATCGAGTGTACAACAAGCAACATCTTCCTATCAAGAGGCACTATAATCGAGACATACGGCCAGCTAGCGATTAAGGTGTACGTTCAGCATTCAGCATATTCAGCAATTAAGACGTCCAGCAAAGCACGAGCGCAATCGAGGTACAGCGACACGACAAGCAGCATGTTTACAATCGAGGACAAGTTATATAATACGAGCAGTGCACCAGCGAGCCTAAGCACCAGCAAGCCTAAGCACTAGCGAGCCTAAGCACTAGCGAGCCCAAGCACTAGCGAGCCTAAGCACTAGCGAGCCTAAGCACTAGCGAGCCCAAGCACTAGCGAGCCCAAGCACTAGCGAGCCCAAGCACCTAGCTACAACGAGCACCTAGGCAAGAGCATAGAGCAAGAGCCCTAGGCAGAGCCCTAGGCAGAGCACTAGGCATAGCTACAGGCAGGTAGCTGCAGACAATACAGGCAGCTGCAGACAACAGGCAGCTGCAGACAATACACACCGTTTAGGTTTAGAAGCAGCACAGTTCAGAGGCATAGCTGCAGACAGGCACAGTAGCTGCAGACAATACAGGCAAAGTATAAGGCAAAGCGACAGCTTAAGAAGCGACGGCTCGAAAAGCAACTATTAAAAAGCGACTGTCGAGAAGCGACTGTCTAAGAAGCGACCGTCTAAGAAGCGACCGTCTAAGAAGCGACCTTCTAAGAAGCGACCGTCTAAGAAGCGACCGTCTAAGAAGCGACCGTCTAAGAAACGACCGTCTAAGAAGCGACCGTCTAAGAAGCGACCGTCTAAGAAGCGACTGTCTAAGAAGCGACCTCCTTAGAAGCGACTGTCTAAGAAGCGACTGTCTAAGAAGCGACTGTCTTAAGAAGCGACGGCTCGAGAAGCGACATGTGTTTGCAAGGCAACCTCTACGACCTTCTGCGACCTCTGCGACCCCCAACGACCTCCGCGACAATCTAAGAATTCTGCAGCTTTGGCAAGGCACCAAACAAGGTACCAATTAAGGCACTAAAGCGACGGCAAAAGGCACGAGATTGAAGCTCAAAAAGGCACGAGATCAAGGCTCAAAAAGGCACGAGATTAAGACTCAAAACGCACGGAAATTGAAGCTTAAAAGCGACCTTAAAAGCGACCTGTTTTGGAGCGACCTGATTGGCCGATAGCGAAGCTGAATTTGCGACCTCTGCGACCTGGTTTAATGTAACCTCTGCGACCTAGTTTGATGCAACCTCTGCAACCTGGTTTAGCACGATACGATTAATAGGCTAATTGCGATTAATAGACTGATTGCGATTTTTCGGGTCTTTAACAGACCGTTCTATTTGGACAAGGCCTATCCAGACAGTTTAGCAATTGGCAACACGAGCAGCGCGACCGGCAGCACAATCGAGTGTACAACAAGCAACATCTTCCTATCAAGAGGCACTATAATCGAGACATACGGCCAGCTAGCGATTAAGGTGTACGTTCAGCATTCAGCATATTCAGCAATTAAGACGTCCAGCAAAGCACGAGCGCAATCGAGGTACAGCGACACGACAAGCAGCATGTTTACAATCGAGGACAAGTTATATAATACGAGCAGTGCACCAGCGAGCCTAAGCACCAGCAAGCCTAAGCACTAGCGAGCCTAAGCACTAGCGAGCCCAAGCACTAGCGAGCCTAAGCACTAGCGAGCCTAAGCACTAGCGAGCCCAAGCACTAGCGAGCCCAAGCACTAGCGAGCCCAAGCACCTAGCTACAACGAGCACCTAGGCAAGAGCATAGAGCAAGAGCCCTAGGCAGAGCCCTAGGCAGAGCACTAGGCATAGCTACAGGCAGGTAGCTGCAGACAATACAGGCAGCTGCAGACAACAGGCAGCTGCAGACAATACACACCGTTTAGGTTTAGAAGCAGCACAGTTCAGAGGCATAGCTGCAGACAGGCACAGTAGCTGCAGACAATACAGGCAAAGTATAAGGCAAAGCGACAGCTTAAGAAGCGACGGCTCGAAAAGCAACTATTAAAAAGCGACTGTCGAGAAGCGACTGTCTAAGAAGCGACCGTCTAAGAAGCGACCGTCTAAGAAGCGACCTTCTAAGAAGCGACCGTCTAAGAAGCGACCGTCTAAGAAGCGACCGTCTAAGAAACGACCGTCTAAGAAGCGACCGTCTAAGAAGCGACCGTCTAAGAAGCGACTGTCTAAGAAGCGACCTCCTTAGAAGCGACTGTCTAAGAAGCGACTGTCTAAGAAGCGACTGTCTTAAGAAGCGACGGCTCGAGAAGCGACATGTGTTTGCAAGGCAACCTCTACGACCTTCTGCGACCTCTGCGACCCCCAACGACCTCCGCGACAATCTAAGAATTCTGCAGCTTTGGCAAGGCACCAAACAAGGTACCAATTAAGGCACTAAAGCGACGGCAAAAGGCACGAGATTGAAGCTCAAAAAGGCACGAGATCAAGGCTCAAAAAGGCACGAGATTAAGACTCAAAACGCACGGAAATTGAAGCTTAAAAGCGACCTTAAAAGCGACCTGTTTTGGAGCGACCTGATTGGCCGATAGCGAAGCTGAATTTGCGACCTCTGCGACCTGGTTTAATGTAACCTCTGCGACCTAGTTTGATGCAACCTCTGCAACCTGGTTTAGCACGATACGATTAATAGGCTAATTGCGATTAATAGGCTAATTGCGATTGTAGGCAATCGCTGGTTAGGGAGGGCGGTAGTAATATAGATATAGAGGGCTGGAAGGTAGCAGGCTTGGCAGGACTAGGCTTGGCACACACTCAAATACCTCTACCTCTGCTTGTATATAGATTCTTCCCTCTTTAGCCTTGGATATAGTTTTCAAAGTAGCCGTATTGAATTACATCTACGTGCTCAGATTAGTAATAATGTCGAACACCTTCCTAGCTCTATATTCTGCTAGATATCCTTCGATTTTATCCGGCGTACAGGCATACAGCTCCTTGTAGCCGGCTATGCCCTTCTTCGCTTTATCTGTCTCTTCTTCTGTAAGGCCCTTAGTGGCTGTTCTATTGTCGAGGATGCTGGTGCGCCTATCCCTCGCTCTGTTAGTCTTTCTCTTTCTACTGCAGCCTGTAACGCCGCTTTCTACTGCTAAGAAGCCTTCTATAGCTGTCTTACGGTGCTAGTGTTTGGTTTAGAGTAGTGTGCGTGTACGTTATTCGGGTGTCCGGATAGTTTAACAGGCCCTTTTGCACAGCGTAGGGTTAGTGTAGTTAAGTAAGTTCGAGATATAATAATCCGAGCACGTAGATATAATTTAATACAGCTGTTTTAATAACTATATCTCGAACTAAGGAAGGAAAGAAATCTATACGGCGGTAGGTAAGGGCTTTAGGGATAGGTGCGCTAAGGCCCGGCTCGGTCCGGAAGGGCCGAGCCGAAATTCTAAGGGTCTACCCTATTTCTTAGTCCTACCCCTTTCTGCTGCTACAACATTTCCTAGGCAGCGTCGACGACCGTCGCGCCGACGGAGGTAGCGCCGTCCTCGACTTTATCCTCGTTATCTATCTAGCAAAGCTATCGGATAATAAGGATAATGTCGAAGACCCTAACTAAGCGCACTGACTACGATCGTTTCTTTGGTTTCGAACTGACAGCGCGGACATAGCCTTTCTTTCTTCTTCTTCTACCTCTTCTAGAGCTATTTATTTCTAGAGCTATTTAGGTCTTAGTTTTCTCAGATTCCAGACATAGAATTCTTCTAGTAGCTCTACCAAATTCTGAAGATTCTCGACCAGATACTTTTTATAGTCTTCTGGCTATCCCTTCTATAAGATCTGCGCTTCGATAGAACCCCTTATCTTCCTTATATCTATTACATCTTCTACCTCCTACTCTTCTTCTTTACTATCTATCTTAATTAGTAGGGGTTTAACGAACCCCTGCCCTAGAAGGCTATCTTTAGGGTCTACGCTTAACAGATCTAAATAGAAGACATCGTAGATCTGGAACGACCTCGGTAGCTAGAGCCGATAGGTTACTAGCGATCTCTTTTCTACTATCGTAAACAGACCTAAATAACAGGTAATCCGAGCACGTAGATATAATTTAATACGGCTGTTTTAATAACTATATCTCGAACTAAGGAAGGAAAGGAATCTATACAGCGGTAGGTAAGGGCTTTAGGGGTGGGTATGCTAAGGCCCGGCTTGGTCCGGAAGGGCCGAGCCGAAATTCCAAGGGTCTACCCTATTACTTAGTCCTACCCCTTTCTGCCGCTGCAATACTACCCCCCTCCCTTACCAGCGGTCGCCCTCGACCGCTTACTTATCTTATCTGCCTCTTCCTTTTTTTTCTGATTCGTCCTTCTCTTCCTCTTTTTCTTCTTTTTCTTCGTCTTTTTTTTTCTCTGTCTGATTCGCGGAAAATCTTTCTTAAAATCGACGTTACCTTATCGTTTCTTCTATGTCGAAAACGTTACCCTTTCGACTTCTTATTTCTTCCTATATCGCCGCTATCTAAAGTCCTTTACTTAGCGTCTGTCTAATTAGAGCTATCTGATCTAAGCTGGCAGCTATCTGAGCTGCGGCGTAGCTGGCCTGTACGCCGCTGCAGAGGTCTATATAGATCTATCTGCAGTGCGCTATCTCTTCTTCTTTTTCTTCTCTACTAAGGCCTTAAGCGCTATTGCAAAGCCGCTGTCGCTGGCGCTGTCTACGAAATCGAACGGCTGCAAGCCTTTCTTGTTTAGGGCGGCGTCGACGACCGTCGCGTCGAAGCGGTAGCGCCGTCCTTAGCTTTACCGTTATTATCTAACCGGCAAAGCTAGTAGTAGTAGTAGTAGAGCCGAGGACTCTAGCTAAGCGATCGTCGCGATCGTTTCTATCGGTTTTCGTACCGATAGAGCGGACGCGACCTTTCTTCTTCTTCTTCTATCTTTTCTAGAGCTATTAACTTCGGAGCTACTTAGGCCTCGGCTTCTTCGGGTTCCAGACGTAAAACTCTCTTAACAGCTCTGCCAAATTTCGGAGATTCTTAACTAGATACTATTTATAGTCTTCCGGCTATCCCTTCTATAAGATCCTCGCTTCGATAGACCCTCTTATCTTTCTTATATCTACTATATCTTCTACCTCCTACTCTTCTTCTTTACTGTCTATCTCGATTGGTAGGGGTTTAGCGAACCCCTGTTCTGGAAGGCCGTCTTTAGGGTCCAGACTTAGCAGATCCAAATAGAAGACATTATAGATTTGGAACGACTTTAGTAGCTAGAGCCGATAAGTTACCAGCGACCTCTTTTCTACTATCGTAAATGAACCTATATAGCAGGGATTAAGCTTGGCGTTGCCTTTTAGCCTTAGGTTCTGTATATCAAGCTATACCTTTTGGCGTTCTTCAAATTCTATCGGTAACCGCTTTCTATTAGCTTGATTTACTACTTCTAAGCCAATTCCATCGCCTCCTTCGCTACCCTAATCGCTTCTTCTATCTGAGATCTAAGCGCTTCTGCCGCGGCAGCAGCTACTCTCTTCGATAAAGTAGCAGTAGAAGGTTCCGAAGGGTTGGGTTCGTTCGGCAGTTAGAAACTTATTCTCGGAAGATAACTGTAAGTTATCTCGAACGGCGCTAGCGATGTAGACTCGGACTATGCCGAACTAGCGCAGAATTCGGCTATCGGCAACACATTAACCTACTCTTCTTAATAATAGCTGTAGAAGATTCGTAGATATTTTCCTTTCTCTCGGTTAGCTATTTTAGACTGGCTGTCGGTCTAAGGGTAAGCGGCTGTGCTAAGCTTTCTGCGGATTCCGAGAACTTGATTAATAGCCTTCTATATATCTACAGTCAATTAAGGACCCCTATCCGTAGTAATAGTGTCCGGCAGGCTGTAGTGCTTCTATATGTACTAAATTAGTATTCTAGCCGTCTCTTCCGCGGTCGTGCCTCTATCCTTTGCTTAATAGGGGATAAAGTAGCGTTCCTTGCTTAACCGATCTACTACGTTAAGGGTAGCATCGCATCTATCGGAATCCGGCAGACCGGTTACGAAATCTATCGTAATGTGCTGCTACAGTTTCTTAGAGATCGGAAGTAGCTTTAGTAGACTAGCTAGAAGGCTATAACGCAGCTTTGCAGCTCTGTATACGTAACAATTAGCGATAAACTAGTGAATCTGCTTAAAGATCTGCGGAAACTAGTAGATTGTCCTTACGGCTTCTATCGTCTTCTTTAAGCCGGCGTAGCTAACATCCTTAGAACTGCAGACTAGCTGGATCACTTCTGTAATTCGTTCTTCCAGAACTATTAGCTTCCCTAAGCCGGTTTTGCTAAGCTTCTACTGCTGATTAAGCTCCTCTACTTTTTCCTAGAGCGTCTCTTCCTTAGTCGGCGGCTGCACTGCGTAGATCCCTGCCTCTTTTAATACCTCGGCGTCTACTATCCCCTCGGTCAACACCTTCTAGAATATGTTCGGATCTTCTTTTGCGCGACTAGTCTTTCCTTCTCTTCTCGTTAGCACGTTAGCCTTTCCATTTTGAGCTCTAGGCCGATAGGTAATCTTAAAGTCGAACCCAGATAAGTAGGCGGCCTACCGAGCTTAGCGGCGCGATAGCTTCTACATCTTTATAAAATAGGTTAGTAACTGATAGTCTGTAAGAACCTGGACTATACTCTTTCCGGCTATAAGCTCCGGCTTCCACTCCTCGAAAGCTTGGATAATGGCCAACAGCTCTTTGTCGTAGATAGCGTAGTTCCGCTTAGCCTTATTTATAGACTTGCTAAAGAAAGCTACTAGATAGAGGGTCTCGTCGTTGTTATTATATTAAGAAAGGACCCCTGCAGTTACCGTGTCGGAAGCGTCCGTCTCTAGGTAGATTATCTTTTCTAGTCGGAAGTGCGCTAGCACTAGCGCTAAGGCTACCGCTTCTTTTAGTTAGTTAACAGCCTCTGTACACTTCTTATTCTATAGGCCAGCGGCCTCCTTCTTTAATACGTCGTTTAGGGGTCTTACTATCTTGCTAAAGTCCTTAATAAATCGTCGATAGTGACTGCAAAACCCGAGGAAAGCTCTGATCTAGGTAGTGTTTCCGGACTTCGGCTGCTTCTACTCTGCGACGGCTGCGACCTTTAAGGGGTCTATCCGAATTCCTTCTCTTCTAACGATAAGACCGAGATATTTGACCTCAGTCTAATAGAACTCGCTCTTCTTCGTGTCCGCGTTTAAGCCAACCTCGCGGAGCCTAGTTAACACTCTCCTAATGTAGTCCGTATGTTGCTCTCTTATTCTATTAGTGTAGATAAGGATATTGTCCAAGTAAATAGACACGAACTGCTCTAGCATGTCTATAAAGGTATAATTTATAAAACGCTGCTATACTGCTAGCGCGTTAGTAAGGCAGAAAGGTATAACTAACTACTTGAAATTGCCTATACGCGTAGCGAACGTCGTAAGGTCGTCCGTCTGCCCTTCTTCGTTCCTTAATCGGTAGAACGCTTAGCGGATGTCCAGTTTGCTAAACTACTTAGCTTTTGCTACTCGTTGTATAGTCTTATCGATTAGCGGCAGCAGGTATACATCTCTCTTAGTAACCTCGTTAAGGCCTCGGTAGTCTACGTACAGTCGCAGACTACCTCCGGGTTTCTGTACGAGCAGGATTGGTAACGTATACTCGGCAGAGCTCAGCATAGTAAACTTCTTTGTTAGGTTTTCTCGAACAAACACTTCTACTTAGTCTAGTTCGGCCAGCAATAAGCGTCTTAGGGGTTCGGTTCTCGGCAGTGTAGCTCCTTCTTTTAGCCGGATCTTGTTGTTATATTCCGGTTAGTAGAGCAGCAGGAGATTGGAGTCGGCTTTTAAGAATATGTTAGTGTAACTATAGAGTTCTTTTAGTAATACCTCTAACGGGTCTACTTCTTCTTCCGCTATTATCTTCTAGTAATCTTCGATGTCTTTTATCGAGATAGCGTAGATCTTATTCTATAGCGACTTCGCGAGAGTCGTTAGAGCCTCTAAGCTTATTATCCCGACGGTATCCGGGGGATCGGATCGGTGCCCTATTGTCTATGCTAGATAGGGGGCCTATCCGTCTAGCTAATCTTTTCCTATTATCCTTAATAGCACCCTACCGTCTACGCTATCTGTGTCGTTCGGCGCCGGCTCTATAGCTTGGATAGTCTTCCTCGGCAGCGGCAGTAGCTTTGTAGCGCAGTATTCTGTTAGGGGCGCGCCGTCCGGCCCAGGCCCTAAACCCGACCTAAGCCGACCGTCGCCCTAAGGACTGCGACTTAGCGGCGCCAGCACGACCCCTCCCTCCGTACGGAACCGCCGACAGGACCCCACTTCCGTATAGAGGGAGAACACTACGGTCCTGCACGAAGGGGAGCTACTAAAGGGGAGCTACCGCCCCTCTAAACAGGGGTGAACAACGCACCACTGTACGGAGGAGGTAACTCCCGACCCTCTGTATAGAGGGTGAACCTGGCACCCCTGCATAAGGGGGAAATTGCTAGCTTGGCTTCGTAGGTACAAATCGTACAGCAGTAGACAACGAAGGAACTGCCTATTAGTTCCTTTATATAGATACCCAACCTTAAGTTTCTGAATTAAGATTCTTGAGCCCCTTACATTAGGAACTGATCTTACTGTCGGTAACCGCGGTAATAGAACAAAGATGGACGGCGACATCCCTATAGAACCTACAGCTATAGAGGGACATATGCACTGCATGTACGAGGAGCTGCTAGAAAGCAAGAGGCAGCTCGAACAACAAGTAAGCTACTAGGCTGCGATAATTTCCTAACAGGAACAGGAGCTACGACAGCTTAGGGCGTCCGATCGCGATCCGACCCCTACGACGACGACGAACACTATAACCTACACCCCGACCCTAAAGAGCAAACTCCCCGACGTCTCTACGTACGATAGTAAGGCTCCGGCCGAGTACCCCTCCTAGGCGGCTTAGATACGCTCTAAGCTCCTAGTAGACTTAGGAGCATACCCGACTAAGCTGGACAAGGTAGTCTACCTCTTCGGGAGGTTAAAGAGCAGGGCGGCAGCACGAATTCTGCCGTACTACGAGACGGCTATTGCCAACCTAGCGATAGCTACGACGACGATGCTCTAGGCAGCTCTAGACAAGAGCTACAAGGACCCGGACTGCGAGAGCCGAGCACTCCTACAGGTCAATACAATAAAACAAGGACGTAAGACTGTACGAGAATTCCTTGCGGAATTTGACTAGACTTTGGCAGAAGTAGGGGGTCTCTAATAGGAGGACAGGATAAAGATTACCTCTTTAGAGGTAGGCCTCTCGAAGGAGATTATAACGGGGCTGGTAGGTGTAATGCGGCTAGCTACGTACGAGGAATTCTGCGACCTTCTTAGGATAGTCGACAACTAGCAACGCAGGCTAGGACGGATAGGCTGTGCTTAGGAGATAAGACAACCCCTCTAGCGACAGATAGATGCTACAGACTAGGAACCGACGACGACGAGGGTAGCAGCAGCAGCTACTGTACGGCTAAGGACCGCTACCAAAAGGGCGCAATAGGTAGATACGGCCACCCTTAACAAGAGGCGAGCAGAAGGGAGCTGCTACCAGTGTAGCAAGATAGGCTACACTGTACAGAATTGCGGGCTTCTGCTAGCAGAGAGACCTAGGGGACGGCCGACTACCGCGAGGGTAGCAATTGCGGCGCCTTAATAAGAAGATCAGGTATCCTACTCGGACGACGACGAGTCGGGAAAAGAGTAGCCTCTAAGCGAAGACTCTGCTAGAGGCGGGCGCGAGATAGACTGCTAAATCAAAGCGTTACTTAGCTATCTTTTAAGAGCAATTACATAACGACGACGCCGTTTATCGTACGGCCAACGTTAAACAGGTCCGCAACGGCGCGGACATTGATTGACACAGGATGTTTAGTGTATAGAGTAATTAGCGAGGACTTCGTATAGAGACATCGGATTAAGACGACCCCTACGGTACCTGTACGCATGCTGGGCATTACTGGGCGAGGACCGGACATTACCTATATAGTGAAAGTAACATTGGAGGTATAGGGACACTACGAGCGAGACTTATACCTCTATATTGTACAGGACAAGTTAGGGTATAACCTAATACTGGGAAAGCCTTAGATAGAGCGCTAGAGGGGCAAGCTAGATGTCGGACGAGGACGGCTGTACCTAGCAGTAACGAGGCGGAGGATCTAGGACTAGGGGAGGTACCTACAAGGTAGCAATACTAAGGCCGAAATTAACACAGCGACGGCGGACATCGAGAAGGCATTAGCACCTAAGGAGGCGACAAACCCCTGCACGAAGCTCCTAAGAGAGTATGTTAGGTACCTGGACCTCTTTAAACCAAAGTCGGCCTCGAAGCTGCCGCTATACTAAGGGGAAGGGATTGATTATAACATCTAGCTAGAACCCCGTCCGGATAGGGGCCCGCCGGAGGTACTGTACAGACTGCTGTACGGAATGTCCTCTAGAGAACTCTTAGTACTGCGCAAGACGCTGGACGACCTGCTTGCCAAAGGGTTTATTCAGGCTAGTACGTCGTCTGCAGGAGCCCTAGTACTGTTTGTCTATAAGGAGGGGAAGGCTAGATTGCGTTTCTACGTAGACTATAGAGGCATTAACGCGATTACTAAGAAGGACCGGTACCCCCTACCCCTTATTGAAAGGACCCTCGGGCGGATCAGCAAGGCGAAGTGGTTCACTAAGCTTAACGTAGTCTCGGCCTTCTACAAGATACGGATTAAGGAAGGCTGTAAATAGATAACGGCCTTCTGTATAAGATACGGCCTTTTTAAGTAGCTTGTTACCCCCTTCGGCCTTGCTAATGCACCGGCAACCTTCTAAAGGTACATTAACAAGTCCCTACAAGGGTTACTAGACGACATCTACTTGGCATACCTCGACGATACCCTGGTTTTTACGGACGGCACCTATGCAGATTACGTACGAGATGTTAAGAAGGTGCTGGACCGACTGCAGCAGGCTGGCTTGTACCTCGACATTAACAAATGTAAATTCAGTGTCCAACGTACGAAATACCTAGGTTTCATTATCGAGGCAGGGAAAGGCATTAGTATAGATAGGAAGAAGATTGATGCTATCAAACTATAGAAGCCGCCTACGAACGTTAAGGGCGTACGGGAATTCCTTAGGTTTGCCAACTTCTACCGCTAGTTTATACAGAGCTACTTAGAGATCGTACGCCCCCTAGTTAAACTAACGCATAAAGACAAGCAGTTCAAATAGACAGACGAATGTAATAGGAGCTTCGACAAGCTAAAGGAGCTCTTTACTACAGGACCAACGCTCGCTGCCTTCGACCTAGAGCGTACGACAATACTGGAAACTGACTCCTTAGGGTACTGCATCGGGGGTATCCTGTTACAGGTAGGCTCGGACGGACTCCTACACCTATACGCGTATTTCTCTAAGAAGAACTCCCTAGCTAAGTGCAACTACCCTATCTACGACAAAGAGTTGCTGGCAGTCGTACGGTGTTGCGAAGCCTGGGATAGAGAACTCCGCTCGGTGCCTAAGTTCCTCGCCCTAACAGACTACAAGAACCTGGAATACTTTACTTAACCCCGGAAGCTGTCCGAGAGGCACGTACGATAGGCAATGTACCTAAGCCGGTTTAACATAAGACTCCAGTACCGTAAGGGCAAGGATAACAGCAGGGCCGATGCACTGTCTAGACAGAACTAGGACATGCCAACGACGTACGAAGACGACCGGCTAAAGTTACGAACATTCTAGATGTTTAAGGGGGAGCCGGACAGGGAGACTATCCGCCTAGCGGTAACACATCTATAGGAACCCTAACTGCAAGCATAGGAAGAGGCAGTAGAAAAGGACGAGGTATACCGAGGGGCCTGTACAGCGATCTAGGGAGGGCAACGGAAGCTCCCAGCCGAGCTCTATCTTAAGGTGTCGATAGCCGAGTGTTTAGTAGACGAGGAGAACAACCTAAGGTTTAGGAATCGGATATAGGTCCCAGCAGACGAGGAGCTCTGTACGAGCTTAATACAACAGGCGTATAACTCTATAGCTACTGGGCACCTAGGGCGCGAGGAGACGTACAGCATTATCGCCCGGGACTACTACTAGCTGGCGATGGCAAAGGACATTCGCAGGTTCGTACGGAACTGCGATGTATACGGACGAACAAAGCCCTAGCGCGAGCTAAAGCATAGGCTGCTAAAGCCCCTGCCGATACCGGACCGGCCCTAGCAAGATCTAACAGTAGACTTCATTACGGACCTCCCTAAGAGCGACGGACAGCGGAACATTATAGTAGTTACGGACAAGTTAACGAAGGGGGTAATACTAGAGGGAATAGACTCTATTATAGCTAAGGACACTGCCTAGGCCTTTATACGGACGACGTTCAGCAAGCACGGTTTCCCTAGGTCAATCGTATTAGACCGGGGGACACAGTTTACGAGCTAGCTCTAGGCAAGGATCTGCCAGTTGCTAAAGGTAGAACGTCGTCTGTTAACCGCATAGTACCTATAAACAGACAAGGCGACGGAGAGGGTCAATTTAACTTTGGAAGCGTACCTCCGAGCGTATGTAGACTATAACTAGACGAACTAGAACCGACTCCTCCCTATAGCAGAGCTGGCTATCAATAGCCGTACAGCCGATGCTACAGGACTGTCCCCCTTCTTTACAACCTACAGATACGACTACTCCCCGCTCCTGCCGACCCCGAGCAGTAACACCCCGCGCCCCGTACGATCCCTAATCTAGCAAGGAGAGGCTATCGTACAGACGATTATAAACGCCTACTAATAGGCAAAGGCGAGCCTAGCTATAGCCTAGCAGAATGCGGAAGAGCAGGCCAACAAGGGACGATAGGCAGCACCAAGGTACGAGGCAGGGGATCAGGTCTAGCTAAACTAGCGGAACATCTGTACAGACCGGCCGAGCAAGAAGCTAGACTAGAGGAACAGGAAGTTTACAGTAATCCGGCCAGTAGGGACATACGCTGTACGACTAAACACCCCCCTAGGGATCTACCTAGTCTTTTACGTAGACCTCGTATAACCAGCGAACACGGACCCCCTACCGCACTAGACGACTAACGACGCGCGCCTACCTGCAATTATAACCGAGGGCTAGGAAGAGTATAAAGTAGAGGGGATCCTTAAGAGTCGAAGGAGGCGAGGGAAGACAGAGTGCTTAGTAAAATAGAGAGGATAGGCAGAGCCTACGTAGGAACCGTACGAGGCTCTGCAAGATACAACTGCACTAGACAGGTAGGAGGAGAATCATCCCCCTGCCTAGTTACAATAACACTACGCTGTACGACAGAAGGAGGCACGATCCGCCCTAAGGATAGGGTAGCTGCAGGCGGACTAGGGTTGTTAAAGGATCGAGCATTACGACGTAGGACACTACAGGCCCTACTGACACGACATCGTACGACACTGTACGATATAAAGGCTGGAATAAAGGAACGGCCAAGGGACGAATAGGAGGGGAAGTAGAAACGGAAGGAGTTAAAAGAAAACCGTCCGAAATTCCTTACGCTACCTAGAGGGGGGGGGGGGGGTAGCTTATAGGCCACCCCCCCGGGGGAACCAGAGCTACCTACTCATTATCCGAGATCTCTACTACCTCGGGCCCGGCCGGGCCCCCGGCCCCACTAGGACTAGCCCTAGGAAGCAGAGGCACCCCCCCACCCCTACCCCTACGTGCCTCCCCCGGACGGCAGGAGGGGCAGTAGAAGGAGCTATCCTTCTACTTACACGAGGCACACACCCTAGCCTAGAAGCCTAGGAGGCGGTATAGGCCAAATGTAGGCTAGGGAGAGTTAGGGCAGGGGGCACAGAGCTGGCCCCAGGTAGCGATAAGGAGGGCATTAACGTACGACAGCCAGGCCGTGCCTACCTGCTCGGGAGTAACCTAGACAAGGTTACTCTAGAAGGCGTAGAAGGGGAGCCTGGCCGTATCCTGCTGCTTGCAGGTATAGCACCTAAGATGTTAGCCTAGACTGTACAGAAGACAGGATTCTGTACGAACCGGAGGAGTAGCTGCTAGTCAAGTTGTAGGTCCTACTCCTAGAGGGCGAAGTAGGGGGGGACCCTAGCCGGAGGAGGGGAGGAGGCGGAGCTAGTAGCTACAGAGGAGCTATCGGACGGGGCGGACGACATAGTAGATAGTAGCTAGTAGCGGTTAGCGGTTAGTGGTTAGTAGCAGGTAGTAGTAGTAATAGTAGATAGACGGTAGACGGTAGACGGTATAAGGGAGGGAAAAGAAAGGAGAAGGCTAGAGCTAACTGCCTGCTATAAGGGAAATAGCGAACAAGGCAGCTGCTATAAACAGATAAAATAGCAAGAGGCAACTACGACTAAAGGGAAGTAGCAAGGGGCGATAACTTAGACGACCGGACGGAATAGGAAGCCGCAATCCGCCAAAGAAACAACAGGAGCTAGTTGACTTAGGCGCGACGCCGTACGGAAGAAACACTACGAGAGGGGAAGGGGGGGGGTATTGTTAGGGGCGCGCCGTCCAGCCTAGGCCCTAAACCCGACCTAAGCCGACCGTCGCCCTAAGGACTGCGACTTAGCGGCGCTAGCACGACCCCTCCCTCTGTACGGAACCGCCGACAGGACCCCACTCCTGTACGGAGGGAGAACACTACAGTCCTACACAAAGGGGAGCTACTGAAGGGGAGCTACTGCCCCTCTAAACGGGGGTGAACGACGCACCACCGTACGGAGGAGGTAACTCCTAACCCTCCGTACGGAGGGTGAGCCTAGTACCCCTGTACAAGGGGGAAATTGCTGGCTTGGCTTCGTAGGTACAAATCGTACGGCAGCAGACGACGAAGGAACTGCCTATCAGTTCCTTTATGTAGATACCCAACCTCAAGTTTCTGAATTAAGATTCTTGAGCCCCTTATATATTCCTGCTTCTGCTAATTCGTTGCTTAGCATCTAGTAGCGATATAACTAGGCTTTCCGCAGGCGTAGCAGGTAGGGACGAACAGCGAACGCGAAGAATAAGATAGCTGCTAGGGGCCTCGTCGGAAAGGAGCAGGGGTTCGCGCTGTCGGTGCTAACGACGACTTCTGAATTGATTCTCGTACTGCCGATTTTCCGTACGCGTTCAGGTTTCTAGCGGTAACTCTCGCCTAGTGCACGAAGCTCTCGAGACCTTCGTCTTCTACTAAAGCTATAGCTCTGGCCAGTTTAGGGCTCAACTTCTGCCTTAGTAAGTGTAGCTGCTCGTCTTCGGACACTTTAGCTCTAATAGCATATTTCCTAAACAGACTGTAGAATTCTTTAAACGTTAGCCGGTTCTAGTTGATCTTGTCTAGCTGTTTACAGGCTATCTTCTTTCGGAAGGGGTCTCCGAAGCGCTAGTCTAGAGCTTTAATCGCTTTATCGGCGGTTACATCTTCTAGATCCGCTACTAGCGAGAATGCTTCGCCTTCCAATCGCGCTTCTAGATAGGCCAGCTTGTCTTCTCCGCTGCTTCTAGCATAATCGCAGCTTATCTTGTTCTTTATCTTCTTTTTAAAGGCATCCTAATCTTTAGGGTCTCTATCCTTAAAGGCCCATAGATTAGGTAGTAACGTTATCTAGGTGCTACCTTAACTATAGGCCGCTAGTAAGGCAGTCTCTGCTTGGTTTTCTTATAGTAGCGGCAGTAGCGACGACGTCGCTGCCTCTATGTTAGCTAATTAAGCCTTTAGCGCCTTCAGTTGCGCTAGTCGAGTTGCCGCTTAGTTCTCTAGCACGTCGATAATAATCTCTGCCGATTCCTTCTCGGCTATTACTGCTTCTATTTCTTCTCTTAACTGCTTGTTCTCCTCTATCTTCTTATAGAATGTCTTCTCGATAAAGGTAATAGTTAATCTAACTGCAGTAGACGCAAGGTTAATACCTGTCTTTAATAACTATATCCAAGACTAGGGAAGGAAGAATCTACGTACAAGCGGAGGTGGAGGTATTTGAGTGTGCGCCAAGCCTGGCCCTGCCAAGCCTAGCTGCTAGCTGTCTACATCCACATCCGTATTACTACCGCCCTCCCTAACTAGCGATTGCCTACAATTACAATTAGCCAAACCAGGTCGCGTCGTGCCAAACTAGGTCGTAGGGGTCGCAAATTCAGCTTCGATATCGGCCAATCAGGTCGCTCCAAAACAGGTCGCTTTTAAGGTCGCTTTTAAGGTCGCTTTTGAGGTCGCTTTTAAGCTTCAATTTCCGTGCGTTTTGAGTCTTAATCTCGTGCCTTTTTGAGCCTTGATCTCGTGCCTTTTTGAGTCTCAATCTCGTGCCTTTTTGAGCCTTGATCTCGTGCCTTTTTAAGCCTCAATCTCGTGCGTTTTTGAGCCTTAATTGGTGCCTTGTTTGCTGCCTTGTTTGCTGCAGAGGTCGTCGAGGCCGCAGAGGTCGCAGAGGTCGTCTTGCAAATACGTGTCGCTTCTTAGACCGTCGCTTTCGGCCTCGATTGGTGCTTTGTTTAGTGCCTTGCCAAGGTTGCAGAGGTTGCCTTGCAAACACGTGTTGCTTCTCAACGGTCGCTTCTCGACCGTCGCTTCTCGAGCCGTCGCTTCGCTTCTCGGACAGTCGCTCGCTTCTCGACGGTCGCTCCTTAGACGGTCGCTCCTCGAGCTGTCGCTTCGCTTCTCGGACGGTCGCTTCTCGACGGTTGCAGAGGTCTCGGAGGTCGCGGAGGTTGTTGGGGGCGCAGAGGTCGTTAGGGGCGCAGAGGCTTCTAGAGGTCGCAGAGGTCGCAGCCTACGCATGTTGCTTCTCGACGGTCGCTCGCTTCTTGAGCCGTCGCTTCTCACTCTCGACAGCCGCTTTTTAGACGGTCGCTGAGGTCGCAGCCTACATATGTCGCTTCTCTACAGTCGCTCGCTTCTTAACGGTCGCTCGCTTCTCGGACGGTCGCTCGCTTCTCGACGGTCGCTCGCTTCTTAAGCCGTCGCTCGCTTCTTAAGCCGTCGCTCGCTTCTTAAGCCGTCGCTCGCTTCTTAAGCCGTCGCTTCTTAAACGGTCGCAGAGGTCTCAGAGGTCGTTAGGGTCGATATGTCGCTTCTCGACGGTCGCTTCTCGACGGTCGCTTCTCGACGGTCGCTTCTCGACGGTCGCTTCTCGACGGTCGCTTCTTAAGCCGTCGCTTCGCCTGTGCTCTGCCTTGTACTCTGCCTTGTGCTCTGCCTTGTGCTTAGGGCTTGCTAGTGCTTGGGTGCTCGTGCCTAGGTGCTCGTGCCTAGGTACTTGTGCCCAGGTGCTTGTACCTCTATTGTCTGCAGCAGCTGTGCCTGTCTGTAGCTAGGTGCTCTGCCTGGATTGCTCGGCCTAGTGCTCGGCCTAGTGCTCGGCCTTGTACTGTCTGCAGCAGCTGTGCCTAGAGCTAGCTGTGCCTTGTCTTGTCGCTGTACCAATTGCTGTACGTCTCGATTGCTAAATGTCCTAATTGGCCTTGTCCGAATAGACTAGTCTGTTAAAGACCCGAAAAACGAATGTCGTCGCCCTAGGTCCTGCTAGGTGCGTCTTTTTCCTTGTATGCTCTCGTCGTCGTCGCTCTCCTTGTCCTTACATCGTCGTCGTCGCTCTCTTGCTCTTGTTGCTCTCTCGCTCTTGTCGCTCTCTTCGCTCTCGTCGTACTCGTCGCTCTTGCTCTTCTTTAAAACTCGCGATCTGCTCGCGTAGGCACTCTCTTTAAAACTCTCTCTTCTTCTCGATAGGGGCACTTCTCTTCCCTAAAACTCTCTCTTCTTCTTCTCGATCGGGGGAGGGAGGGTAGAGTAGTATATACATATACAATTAAGTAACCGGATATAATTCGACGGCCTCCTTTGTACACATACAGTACACACTCTGGGTTAGTTGCACGTACGTTAATCAAGTACCTGGATGTAATTCAACGGGCTCTTTCGCATAGTGCGGGTATTGTTAAAGTGAGCCTTGGATATAATAATCTGACTGTAGTAGACGCAAGGTTAATACCCGTCTTTAATAACTATATCCAAGGCTAGGGAAGGAAGAATCTACGTACAAGCGGAGGTGGAGATATTTAAGTGTGCGCCAAGCCTGGCCCTGCCAAGCCTAGCTGCCAGCTGTCCACATCTACATCCGTATTAATAGTGTCGTATACCTTTCCGGATCTGTGTTCTGCTAGGTGTGCCTCTAGCTCGTCTAGCGTACAGGCGTACAGCTCCCTATAGCCGGCTATATCCTCCTTTACTTTATTTGTCTCTTCTTTAGTAAGACCTTCGATAACCGCTCCGTCGTCTAGGAGGCTGGCGCGCCTGTCCTTTGCTCTGTTAGTCTTTCTCTTTCCGCTACGGCCGGTAACGCTGCCCTCTACTGTTAAGAAGCCTTCTATAGCTATCTTATAGTACTAGTGTTTGGTTTGTTTGTAGTGTGCGCGTGCATTATTCAGGTGGCCGGATAGTTTAACGGGCCCTTCTGCGCAGTGCAGGGTTGGTGTAGTTAGTAAGTTCCAGACATAATAATCCGAGCACGCAGATATAATTCAATACGGCTGTTTTAATAACTATATCTCGAACTGAGGAAGGAAAGGAATCTATGCGGCAATAGGTAAGGGCTTTAGGGGTGGGTGTGCCAAGGCCTAGCTTAGTCCGGAAGGGCCGAGCCGAAATCCCAAGGGTCTACCCTATTACTTAGTCCTACCCCTTTCTGCTGCTGCGACAACAGGAGTTAAGCTTGGCGTTGCCTTTTAGCCTTAGGTTCTGCGTGTTAAGCTATACCTTTTAACCTTCTTCGAATTCTATTAGTAACTGCTTTCTATTAGCTTAAGTTACTATCTTCCCTTAAGCCGACTCTATTGCCTCCTTCGCTATTCGGATCGCCTCTTCTATCTAATCCTTAAGCGCTTCTGCCGTAGCTACAGCGACTCTCTTTAACAAGGTAGTAGTAGAAGGTTCCGAAGAGCTGGGTCCGTCCGGTAGTTAAAAGCTTATCTTTAGAAGATAGCTATAAGTTATCTTAAATAGCGCCAGCGAGGTAGCTTTAGACAGTGCCGAGTTAGCGCAGAGCTCGGCTATCGGCAACACCTTAGTCTAGTCTTCTTAATCATAACTGCAGAAGATTCGCAGATATTTCTCTATCTTACAGTTAGCTACCTCTGACTGGCTGTCCGTCTAAGGGCAAGCAGCTGTGCTAAGCTTTCTATAGATTCCGAGAACTTGGTTAATAGCCTTCTATATATTAGCAGTAAATTAAGGACCCCTATCTGTAGTAATAGTGTCCGGCAGACTATAGTGCTTCTATATATACTAAGTTAGCATCCTTGCAGTCTCTTCTACAGTAGTGCCTTCGTCCTTTGCTTAATAGGGGATAAAGTAGCGTTCCTTACTTAACCGATCTACTATATTAAGGGTAGCATTGTATCTATTAGAGTCTGGCAGGCCAGTTACGAAATCTATCGTAATGTGCTGCTACGGTTTTTCAGGGATCGGCAGTAGCTTTAGTAGGCCGGCCGGAAGACTGTACCGTGGTTTCGCAGCTCGACACGTACAACAGTTGCCAATAAACCAGTGGATTCGCTCGTAGATTCGCGGAAGCCAGTAGACAGTACTTATAGCCTCTATTATCTTCTTCGCGCTAGCGTAGCCAATATCCTTAGAACTATAGACTAGCTAAGCGACTTCTGTAATTAGCCTTTCCAGAACTATTAGCTTTCCTAAACTAGTCTTGCTGAGCTTCTGTCGACAGTTAAGCTGCTCTATTTTTTCGTAAAGCGTTTCTTCTTCGGCTGCCGACTCTATAGCGCAGATCCCCACTTCCTTTAGCACTTCGGCGTCTACTATCCGCTTAGTTAACACCTTCTGGAACATGTTCGGATCTTCCTTTATGCGACTAGTCTTCCCTTCTCTTCTCGTTAGCGCGTTAGCCTTTCTATTTTAAGCCCCTAGTCAATAAGTAATCTTAAAGTCGAACCTAGATAAGTAGGCGGCCTACCGAGCTTAGCCACGCGAGAGCTTCTGCATCTTTATAAAATAGGTTAATAACTAGTAGTTAGTAAGCACCTAGACTGTACTCTTTCTAGCTATAAGTTCCGGCTTCTACTCTTTGAAGGCTTAGATAATAGCTAACAGCTCCTTGTCGTAGATAGCATAATTCTGCTCGGCTTTATTTATAGATTTGCTAAAGAAAGCTACTAGATAAAGGGCCTTATTGTTGTTATTATATTGGAAAAGGACCCCTGCTGTAACTGTATTGGAGGCATCCGTTTCTAGGTAGATTATCTTTTCCAGCCGGAAGTGCGCCAGTACTAGCGCCGAGGCTACGGCGGCCTTAAGTTAGTTAAAGGCCTCTGTATATCTCTTATTCTACAAGCCGGCCGCATCCTTTTTTAGTGCCTTATTTAGGGGTCTTGCTATCTTGCTAAAGTCTTTTATAAAGTAGCGATAGTAGCTACAGAATCTGAGAAAAGCTCTGATTTAGGTAGTGTTTCCGGACTTCGGCTGCTTCTACTCTGCTATAGCAGCGACCTTTAAGAGGTCTATCTAGATACCTTCTCTTCTAACAATAAGACTGAGGTATCTGACTTCGCACTGATAGAACTCGCTCTTCTTCGTATCTGCGTTCAACCCGACCTCTCGGAGCCTAGTTAGCACCTGCTTGATGTAGTCCGTATGCTGTTCTCTCGTTCTGTCGGTATAGATAAGGATATCGTCTAGGTAGATAAATAAGAACTGCTCGAGCATGTCTATAAAGATATAGTTTATAAAACGCTGCTATATAGCTAGCGCGTTAGTAAGTCCGAAAGGTATAACTAGCTACTTAAAGTTGCCTATGCGTATAGCGAAGGTAGTAAGGTCTTCCGTCTGTTCCTCTTCGTTCCTTAGCTAGTAGAACGCTTAACAAATGTCCAGCTTGCTAAACTACTTTGCTTTTGCCACCTGCTGTATAGTCTTATCGATTAGCGGCAGCAGGTATACGTCTCTCTTAGTAACCTTATTAAGGCCTCGGTAGTCTACGTACAGCTAGAGGCCGCCTCTAGGTTTCTATATAAAAAGGATCGGCGATGCATACTCGGCAGAGCTCGGCGTAATAAACTTCTTCGCTAGGTTTTCTCGAACAAACACTTCTACTTAATCTAGCTCGGCTAGGGATAATTGTCTTAGTAGTTCGGTTCTCGGCAGCGTAGCTCCTTCTTTCAGTCGGATCTTGTTATCGTATTCCGGTCGATAGAGCGGTAGGAGGTTGGAGTCGGCTTTTAAGAACACGTTAGCGTAACTATAAAGTTCTTTTGGTAACACCTCTAGTAGTTTCAATTCTTCTTCCGCTATTATCTTTTAGTAGTCTTCGATGTCTTTTATCGATATAGTGTAGATCTTATTTTCCGACGACTTCGCGAGGGTAGTTAGAGCTTCTAAGCTTATTATTCCAATAGTGGCTAGAGGCGTAGCCCTATCAGCTAGAGCGGTATAGATAGCCAGAACCGTGTCGACGGCTATAGCGTCCGGTTTGGCAGTAACTGTTGCGGCGGTGGAAAGAGGTGGGACAGATTAATAGGGTGGACCCTGGATTTCGGCTCGGCCCGGTCGGGCCGAGCCGGGCCTTGGCACCACCACCATCAAAGCCCACCACCACCACTACATAGATTCCTTTCCCTCCTCAGTTCGAGATATAGTTATCAAAAAGGCCGTATTAAATCAT
This sequence comes from Pseudocercospora ulei, assembly GCA_016165855.1. NCBI lineage: Eukaryota > Fungi > Ascomycota > Dothideomycetes > Mycosphaerellales > Mycosphaerellaceae > Pseudocercospora > Pseudocercospora ulei. The sequence continues at coordinate 5,065,683 of JACWNB010000005.1, read as the reverse complement.
ATCTGCGTGCCCGGATCATTATATCTCGAACTCACTCTCCACACTACACCCCGCACTGCGCGAAAGGGCCCGTTAAACTATCCGGAAACCCGAATAACGCACGCGCACCTAACAATACACCAACAACCACTAAGGCACTGTAAGAAGATGGAAGGCTTCTCAGCGGTAGACAGCGGCGTAACAGGCTGCCGAGGAAAGAGAAAGACTGACAGAGCGAGCAGACGCTCCAGCGTAGTTGACGATAAGGTCGTCATTAGAGGTTTTACAGCGGAAGAGACTGCAGAGATTAAGGAACGAATAAAGGAATACAAGAAGATCTACGACTGCACGATCGAGGAACTGGAAGACTACGTAAACGAGAACGGAATGGGGAAGGTCTACGACGGTATAGACCTTATTAAGACGCTGTTTTATAGAACACTGGAAGAGAACAGACAGCTAAGAGAGGAAGTAGAGACAGTAAGGGCCGAGAAGGAATCGGCGGAGACTATCATCGACGTGTTAGAACACTAGACGGCAAATCGGCTAGCGCAGCTAAAGGAGCTAAAGGATCAGCTTGCTAATATAGAAGCAGCGAAGTCGTCACTGCCACTGCGGCAAGAAACCTACGCGGAGACCGCCTTACCGGCTGCCTATAGTTAAGGTGGCACTACGATGACGCCACTGCCGGACCTACCGGTTTTCGGCGGCAGAGACCCTAAAGCGTAGGAGGCATTTAAGAAGAAGATCAAGAACAAGATAAGCCGCGATCACGCATCGAGCAGCAAAGAGGATAGATTGGCGTACCTAGAGTCGCGATTAGAAGGTAAAGCTTTTTCGCTAGTAGCGGACCTGGAAGAAGTGACCGCCGACGAAGCTATCAAAGCGCTGGACCAGCGTTTCGGAGACCCCTTCCGGAAGAAGACAGCCCGTAAGCAGCTGGATAAGATCAACCAGAACCGTCAGACATTCGAAGAGTTCTACGGACTGTTCAGGAAATACGCCATTAGAGCGAGAGTAGCAGAAGATAAGCAGCTGCACCTATTAAGGCAGAAGCTGAGTCCTGAGCTGGCCGCCGCCATAGCGTCTGTAGAAGACGAAGGCCTTAAGAGCTTCGTGCACTAAGCGAGAGTTACTGCAAGAAACTTAAGCGCTTACGCGAAATTACGCGAATCGAACCAGAAGCCGCTGATAACGCAGACTACACGACCCCCTGCGCCTTTCCGGAGAGCGCCACAGCAGCCACCTTATCAGTCGCAGCGCTCGTCGTTCGTCCCTACCTGTTTCGCGTGTAGCAAGCCTGGCCACATCGCTACGAGATGCCAAGCATCGGATAAGCAGAAGCAGGACTATCGTGTTATAAGGCAGCCGCAGCCACCGCCACCGAGGAAGACCATACAAGCTATAGAGCCAGCCCTGAACGACACCGACAGCGTAGACGGCGGCGTACAGCTAAGAATTATAGGAAAAGACTAGCTGGACGGATAGGCCCCCTATCCAGCATTAACAATAGGGCACCGAATCGAAGCGAATCGCTACGAGAAGAAAGCATTAACAGCTGCAGCGATCCGCTCTCGGCGGCGGTGGAAGTGAACACGGAAACAGCTATTATCCTTCCAATCACTGTCCACCCCCTTAACGGATCGAGCAAACCGCTTTAGCTGAAAGCTTTTATCGACACCGGAGCTCTCATCGGCGCGGCGATCCACCACCGACTGGTCCAGAAGCTGACGAATAGATACGGTTATCCAGTGGAACTGGCGTCGCCGACGCGGATTTCGGCGTACAACGGACAAGACACGGAAAGCGTTACGCACTACGTGCCGCTAAGGACCACACTGGCTGGTCGCACCACGGAAGCGACGTTCCGAATTATAGATATTGGAAGGTTTGACATTATTATAGGGCAGAAATAGATAAAGAACCAGAAAGCTATCGTTAACGTAGATAAAGGAACTATTAGGTTTAAAACCCCGGGTGGCAGAGCAGGGACTATCGGAAAGGTCGCCACCGTCGCCGCCAAGCCGAAAGCTACGGAGTCCGCGAAAGAGGCTCCGTCCGATCGTTACGAACCCCTAGTTACCGTCGGAATAATGAGTTCAGAAGCCATAACGACCCTCGCGAAGTCGCCGGACAATGAGATTTACGCTATCTCGATAAAAGACATCGAAGACTATAGGAAGATAATAGCAGAAGAAGAAGTGGATCCGCTAGAGGTGCTACTAAAAGAACTCTATAGTTACGCTGACGTTTTCTCGAAGGCCGACTCCAACCTCCTGCCGCTCTATCGACCGGAATATAACAACAAGATCCGGCTGAAAGAAGGAGCTACGCTGCCAAGAACCGAGCCCCTAAGACGACTGTCGTCGGCGGAACTGGACCAAGTGGAGGTGTTTGTTCGCGAAAACCTGGCGAAAAAGTTCATTACGCCGAGCTCTGCAGAATATGCGTTACCGATTCTTTTCGTAAGAAAACTAGGGGGTGGTCTGCGACTCTGCGTAGACTATCGAGGCCTTAACGAGGTCACTAAGAGAGACGTCTATCCACTGCTGCTAATAGATAAGACTATACAGCGCGTAGCGAAGGCTAAGTAGTTTAGCAAGCTAGACATCCGCCAAGCGTTCTATCAATTAAGGAACGAGGAAGGGCAAACGGAAGATCTTACGACGTTCGCGACGCGTATAGGCAATTTCAAGTAGTTGGTAATGCCGTTCGGACTTACCAACGCGCCGGCAGTATAGCAACGCTTTATAAACCACACCTTTATAGACATACTGGAACGGTTCGTGTCCATTTACTTAGACGACATCCTTATCTACACCGAAGGAACGAGAGAACAGCATACAGACTACATCAAGAAGGTGCTAACCAGGCTCCGCGAGGTCGGATTGAACGCGGACACGAAGAAGAGCGAGTTCTATTAAACGGATGTCAAGTATCTCGGTCTTATCGTCAGAAGAAACGGAATTCGTATAGACCCCTCGAAGGTCGCCGCCGTCGCGGAATGGAAGCAGCCGAAATCCGGAAACACTACGCAGATCAGAGCGTTTCTCGGATTCTGCAGCTACTACCGACGGTTCATTAAGGACTTCAGCAAGATAGCGAGACCCCTGAACGAGGCGCTAAAGAAAGAGGCCGCAGGCCTATAGAATAAGAAGTGCACAGAAGCTTTCGTACGGCTAAAAGAGGCAGTGGCCTCGGCGCCGGTTCTGGCGCACTTCCGACCGGAAAAGACGATCTATGTAGAAACGGACGCTTCCAACACAGTAACGGCAGGGGTCCTTTCTCAATACGCTGACGATGGCGAGACCCTTTACCTAGTGGCCTTCTTCAGCAAATCTATAACGGAAGCTAAACGGAACTACGCCATCTACGATAAGGAGCTGCTAGCGATTATTCAGGCTTTCGAGGAGTGGAAACTGGAGCTTATAGCTAGAAAGAGCACGGTTCAGGTCCTTACGGACCACCAGTCGCTAACCTACTTTATAAAGATGCAGAAGCTCTTACGTCGCCAAGCACGGTAGGCCGCCTACTTATCAGGGTTCGATTTCAAGATCACCTATCGACTAGGGGCTCAAAACGGAAAAGCTGACGTGCTAACGCAAAGAGAAGGAAAGACCAGCCGCGCGAAAGAAGATCCGAACATGTTTCAGAAGGTGTTGACTAAGCGGATAGTAGACGCAGAGGTGCTGAAAGAGGTAGGGGTCTACGCAGTGGAACCGGCCCCTAAGGAAGAGACTCTCTACGAGAAGGTAGAGCAGCTTAATTAGCAGCAGAAGCTAGGCAAAACCGGCTCAGAGAAGCTGATAGTTCCGGAAGAACTAATTACGGAGGTTATCTAACTGGTCCATAGCTCTATAGACGTTGGTTACGCCAGCTTAAAGAAGACGATGGAAGCTATAAGGACGGTCTACTAGTTTCCGCGGATCTACGAACGGATCCATCGATTTATCGCCAATTGCCACGTATGCAGGGCCGCGAAGCTACGTTACGGCCTTCCGGCAGGCTTATTGAAGCCACTTCCGATCCCCGAGAAACTATAGCAACACATTACGATGGACTTCGTAACCGGCCTGCCGGAATCCGATAGATACGACGCTACACTGAACGTAGTGGACCGATTGAGCAAAGAACGCTACTTCATCCCCTGTTAAGCGAGAGACGACGGAACCACTGCAGAAGAAACTGCGAGAATGCTGATCCAACACGTGTGGAAGCACCATAGGCTGCCGGACACTATCACTACAGATAGGGGTCCTTAATTCACCGCCGACGTATGGAAATCCATTAACTAAGCTCTCGGAATTCGTAGAAAGCTCAGCACAGCCGCTTACCCGCAGACCGACAGTTAGTCTGAAGTAGCTAACCGAGAGATAGAAAGATATCTGCGAACCTTCTGCGGCCATTATTAAGAAAAGTGGATTAAGGTGTTGCCGATAGCCGAATTCTGCGCTAACTCGGCACTATCCGAAGCCACCTCGCTAGCGCCGTTCGAGATAACGCATAGCTATCTTCCGAGGATAAGCTTTCAGCTGCCAAGCGAACCCAGCTCCGCAGAACTATCCACCGCTACGTCGTCGAAGAGAGTCGCCGCCGCGGCGGCAGAAGCGCTACGATCTCAAATAGAAGAAGCGACCAAAGTAGCGAAAGAAGCGATAGAATCGGCTCAGAAGAAGATAGTGACTCGAGCTAATAGAAAAAGGTCCCTAATAGAATTCGAGGAAGGCCAAAAGGTATAGCTTAATACGCGAAACCTGAGGCTAAAAGGAAACGCGAAGCTCAACCTACGCTACGTAGGTCCGTTCAAGATAATAGAAAAGAGGTCGCCGGTGACCTATCGGCTCGAGCTGCCGAAGGCGTTCCGGATCTACGATGTTTTCCATTCAGATCTGCTAAGCCTGGACCCTAAGGACGGCCTTCCGGAACAGGGGTTCGCCGAACCCCCACTAGTTAAGATGGACAGTAATAAAGAAGAGTAGGAGGTAGAAGACGTAATGGACGTAAAGAAGATAAGGGGGTCTATTAAAGCAAGGATCTCGTAGAAAGGGTAGCTGGAAGACTATAAATGGTATCCGGTCGAAAACCTGCGGAATTCGGCGGAGCTGTTAAGAGAGTTCTACGCGCGGAACCCGAAGAAGCCGAAGCCGGAATGGCTCTGAAGCCGATTCTTCCAGAAGAAAACGAAGAAAGCCGCGTCTGCTCCACCGGCGCAGAAGCCGATGAAAACGATCGCTGCTTATAGCTCCAGGCAGATCGTGGCGGTCGGTAGGCCGCGCACGCTGTGGCGTGCTAGCGCCGCCGACCCTGCGATAGGTGGAGACCATAGATAGAAAAGAAAGAAGAAGAAGAAACGGCGCCGCGGACGGATCTATATAGACCTCCGAAACAACGCACAGACCGCCCGAGCCGCAGCTCAGATGACCGAACGGCTCAGATCAGAAGCGTCGATCACATGAACGCCAAGTGAAGGACTTCAGATGCCGACGATGTGAGAAATAGAAGAAACGACGAATCAAAAAAAAAAAAAAAAAAAAAAAAACAGTGGAGGTTTTAGGATGGATAGGATGACTAAGCAGTCGAGGGCGACCGCTGGTAAGGGAGGGGGGTAGTGTTGCGGCGGTGGAAAGAGGTGGGACAGATTAATAGGGTAGACCCTGGATTTCGGCTTGGCCCGACCAGGCCGAGCCGGGCCTTGGCACCACCACCATCAAAGCCCACCACCACCACCACATAGATTCCTTTCCCTCCTCAGTTCGAGATATAGTTATCAAAAAGGCCGTATTGAATTATATCTGCGTGCCCGGATCAGTAACAATAGTTGTTACAGCGGCAGAAAGGGGTAGGACTAAGTAATAGGGTAGACCCTTAGAATTTCAGCTCGGCCCTTCTGGACCGAGCCGGGCTTTGGCACACTACCCCTAAAGCTCTTACCCACCACTACGTAGATTCCTTTCCCTCCTTAGTTCGAGATATAGTTATTAAAAAGGCCGTATTGAATCATATCTGCGTGCCCGGATTATTATATCTCGAACTTACTTACTACACCAACTCCGCGCTGCGCAAAAGGGACCGTTGAACTATCCGGACACCCGAAAAACGCACGCGCACCAAAAACACTAAACCAAACACCAGCACTGTAAGACAGCTATAGAGAGCTTCTTAACGGTAGAGAGCGGCGTTACAGGCCGCAGCGGAAAGAGAAAGACTAACAGACCGAGGGATAGGCGTACCAGCATCCTCGACGACGGAATAGCCACTAAGGGCCTTATAGAAGAAGGGATAGATAAAGCGAAGAGGGGCATAGAGAGCTATGCCGAACTGTACGTACGCAAGCCAGAGTAAATAGAAGAGTATCTAGCTGAAAACAGAGCTAAGAAGGTGTTCGACATTATTACCTTTATTAAGAAGAAGTTTTATAGGAACACGGAAGAAAACAGGAGACTAAGAGAAGAAATAGAAACGGTAATAGCTAAGAAGGAATCGGCAGAGACCATTATTAATGTACTAGAAAACCAAGCGGCGAACCGACTAGCACAACTAAAGGCGATAAAGACTCGGTTAGCTAAGATGGAAGCAGCGATGTCGTCGGCGCTACTACATCGAGAAGAACCAGCAGAGACCGCCTTACTGGCGGCCTATAGTTAAGGAGGAACACCGATAACGTCACTACCTAATCTACTAGCGTTTAGGGGAGGGGACCCTAAAGACTGGGAAGCGTTTAAGAAAAAGATAAAGAACAAGATAGATTGCGATTACGCCGGAAACAGTGCCGGAGACAGATTGGCCTACCTAGAATCGCGATTAGAAGGTAAAGCTTTTCCGTTAGTGGCGGACCTAGAAGAGGTAACCGCCGAAGAAGCGATTAAAGCGCTAGATCAACGCTTCGGATATCTATTCCGAAAGAAGACAGCCTGTAAGCAACTAGATAGGATTAACTAGAACTGGCAGAAGTTCGAGGAATTTTACAGACTGTTTAGAAAATATGCTATTAGAGCTAGAGTGTCAGAAGATAAGCAGCTCTATCTACTAAGACAGAAGCTGAACCCTGAACTGGCCGCAGCTATAGCTTCGGTAGAAGACGAAGACCTTAAGAGCTTCGTGCACTGAGCGAGAGTTACCGCGAGAAACCTAAGCGCTTACGCGAAGTCGAGCGAATCGAACCAGAAGCTGTCGATAACGCAGACAACGAGACCCTCTGCACCTTTTCGGAGAGCACCTTAGCAGCTGTCTTATTCGCTACGTTCGTCGTTCGTCCCCACCTGCTACGCGTATAGAAAGCCTAGCTATATCACTACGAGATGCCAAGCATCGGATAAGCAGGAGCAGGAGTATCGTGTTACGAAGCAGCCACAGCTGCTAAGAAAGACTATACAAGCTATCGAGCCGGCTCCGAACGACACCGACAGTGTAGACAGTAGAGTGCTACTAAGAATCCTAGGAAAAGACTAGCTAGACAGATAGGCCCCCTATCTAGCAAGGACAATAGGGCACCGAGACGAACAACGCTACCGGAATATAGAAGTATTAACAGTTGTAGCGATCTGCTCTTAGCGGCAGTAGAAGTAAATACGGAAACAGCTATTATCCTTCTAATTACTGTCTACCCCCTCGATAGCTTAAGCAGACTACTCTAGCTAAGAGCTTTTATTAACACAGGAGCCCTTAGCGGAGCAGCGATCCACTATCGACTAGTTCAGAAATTGATAAAAGGATACAGTTATCCAGTCGAGCTAGCGTCGCCGACGAGAATTTCGGCATACAACGGACAAGACACTAAGAGTGTTACGCATTGTGTGCTATTAAAGACAAGCCTAGCTGGTCGCAATACAGAAGCGACGTTCCGAATTATAGATATTAGAAGGTTTAACATTATTATAGGACAGAAATAGATAAAGAACTAGAAAGCAGTTGTCGACGTAGGCGAAGGCACGTTAGGGTTCAAAGACCAGCAGAGTAGAGTCGCCGCCGAATCGGCTACCGTCGTCGCCGCAGAACCGAACGTTACGACTACTGAACCGGTTCCGAGGGACGGGTCCAACCCTCTAAACACGATCGGAATAATAAGCTCGGAGGCTTTAACGACCCTTGCGAGGTCGCCGGACAATAAGATTTATGCTATCTTGATAAAAGACATCGAAGACTACCGGAAGATAATAGCAGAAGAAGAAGTAGATCCTCTAGAGGTGTTGCTAAAGGAGCTCTTTAGCTACGCTAACGTGTTCTTAAAGGCTAACTCCAATCTCCTGCTGCTCTACCGACCGGAATATAACAACAAGATCCAGTTAAAAGAAGGAGCTACGTTGCCGAGAACCGAGCCCCTAAGACGACTGTCGCTAGCCGAGCTGGACTAGGTAGAGGTGTTTGTTCGAGAGAATCTAGCGAAGAAGTTTATTAAGCCGAGCTTAGCCGAATATGTGTTACTGATTCTTTTCGTAAGGAAGCCTAGAGGTAGCCTCCGACTATACGTAGACTACCGAGGCCTTTATAAGGTTACTAAGAGAGACGTGTATCCGCTGCCTCTAATCGATAAGACTATACAGAGGGTGGCAAAGGCTAAGTAGTTTAGCAAGCTGGACATTTGCTAGGCGTTCTACCGATTAAGGAACGAGGAAGGACAAACGGAAGACCTTACGACATTCGCTATTCGTATAGGCAATATCAAGTAGTTGGTAATGCCTTTCGGACTTACCAACGCACCAGCAGTGTAGCAACGCTTTATAAACTACACTTTTATAGATATGCTGGAACAGTTCATGTCTATTTACTTAGACGACATTCTTATTTATACTAAAGGAACGAGAGAGCAACATACGGACTATATTAAGAAAGTATTAACTAGGCTCCGCGAGGTTGGCTTAAACGCAGACACGAAGAAGAGCGAGTTCTATTAGACTAAAGTCAAATATCTCGGTCTTATCGTCGAAAGGGAAGGAATTCAGATAGACCTATCGAAAGTCGCTGCTGTCGCGGAATAGAAGCAGCCGAAATCCGGAAACACTATGCAAATCAGAGCGTTTCTCGGATTCTGTAGCTACTATTAGCGGTTTATTAAGGACTTTAGCAAGATAGCGAGACCCCTAAACGAAGCGTTAAAGAAGGAGGCCGCCAGCCTATAGAATAAGAAGTGCACGGAAGCCTTTAATTGGCTAAAAGAAGCAGTAGCCTTTGATCCGGGCACGCAGATATAATTCAATACGGCCTTTTTGATAACTATATCTCGAACTGAGGAGGGAAAGGAACCTATATAGTGGTGGCGGTGGGCCTTGATAGAGGGTGGTATGCCAAGGCCCGGCTCGGCCCGGACGGGCCGAGCCGAAATCCAGGGTCCACCCTATTAATCTGTCCCACCTCTTTCCACCGCCGCAACACTACCCCCCTCCCTCACTAGCGGTCGCCCTCGACCGCTTAGTCACTCCATCCATCCGGAAATCTCCACTTTTTTTTTTTTTTTTTTTTGTTTCCTTCTCGAAAATCCCCTCCGACGCCGACGTCGCGTCTTCTATCTTCTATCTTCTATTACAACCGGCGTCCTTTTCGTCGCTTTTTCCATTTTTCACATCGTCGGCATCTAAAGTCCTTCACTTTACGTTCATGTGATCCGTTCGCCTAATCCGTGCCATCTGATCGGAACCGTAGGTTATCTGAGCTGCGGCGTAGCTAGTCTGTGCGTCGTCTCGGAGGTCTATATAGATCCGTCTGCAGCGTCGTTTCTTCTTCTTCTTTTTCTCTTCCACCAAAGCCTTTACCTACTACGCAGTCGGCGGCGCCGCCGGCCGCGTAGTGGTGCCTGAAGCAATCACTTCCCGAAGCACGATCGTTTTCATCGGCTTCCGCGCCGGTGGAGCGGACGTGTCTCCATTGTCGGCATTAGAGCTACGCTGGTTTCGGCTTTTCCGGGTTCTGCGCGTAAAAGTCTCTTAGCAGCTCCGCCGAGTTCCGCAGGTTCTCGACCGGATACCATTCGTAGTCTTCCGGCTACCCCTTCTACGAGATCCTCGCTTTGATGGACCCCCTTATCTTCTTTACGTCCACTACATCTTCTACCTCCCACTCTTCTTCCTTACCGTCCATCTCAACTGGTAGGGGTTCGGCGAAGCCCTGTTCCGGCAGGCCGTTCTTAGGGTCTAGGCTTAGCAGATCCGAATGGAAAACGTCGTAGATCCGGAATGATTTCGGTAGCTGGAGCCGATAAGTTACCGGCGACCTCTTTTCTACTATCGTAAACGGACCTACGTAGCGTGGATTGAGCTTGGCGTTCCCTTTTAGCCTTAGGTTCCGCGTGTTAAGCCAGACCTTTTGACCTTCTTCGAATTCTATCGGCGACCGGCTTCTATTAGTTCGAGTTACCATCTTCTTCTGAGCCGTCTCCATCGCTTCTTTCGCCACTTTGATCGCTTCTTCTATCTGAGATCTTAGCGCTTCTGCCGCCGCGGCGGCGACTCTCTTTGACGACGTAGCAGTAGTAGATGGTTCCGCGGAGCTGGGTTCGTTCGGTAGCTGAAAGCTTATCCTCGGAAGATAGCTATGCGTTATCTCGAACGGCGCCAGCGACATTGCTTCTGACCGTGCTGAATTGGCGCAGAATTCGGCTATTGGCAGCACCTCTACCCACTTTTCTTAATAGTGGCTGCAGAAGATCCGTAGATATTTCTCTATCTTACGGTTGGCCACTTCTGATTGACCGTCGGTCTGCGGGTGAGCAGCTGTGCTGAGCTTTCCACTAATTCCGAGAGCTCGGTTAATAGCTTTCTATACGTCGGCAGTGAATTGAGGACCCCTATCCGTAGTGATAGTGTCCGGCAGCCCGTAGTTCTTCTATACGTGCTTAATCAGCATTCTCGCTGTTTCTTCTGCAGTGGTTCCGTCGTCTCTCGCTCGACAGGGGATAAAGTGGCGTTCTTTGCTTAACCGGTCCCCTACGTTTAGCGTAGCGTCGTATCTATCGGAGTCCGGTAGGCCAGTTACGAAATCCATCGTAATGTGCTGCTACAGCTTCTCAGGGATCGGAAGTGGCTTTAGCAGACCGGCCGGAAGACCGTAACGTGGTTTCGCGGCTCTGCACACGTAGCAATTGGCGATAAATCGGTAGATCCGTTCGTAGATCTGCGGAAACCAGTAGATCGTCCTTATAGCTTCTATCGTCTTCTTTCAGCCGGCGTAACCAACGTCTATAGAGCTATGGACCAGTTAGATGACCTCCGTAATTAGTTCTTCCGGAACTATCAGCTTCCCTAAGCCGGTTTTGCCTAGCTTCTGCTGCTGATTAAGCTGCTCCACCTTCTCGTAGAGAGTCTCTTCCTTAGGGGCCGGTTCTACTGCGCAGACCCCTACCTCTTTCAGCACCTCTGCGTCTACTATCCGCTCGGTTAACACCTTCTGAAACATGTTCGGATCTTCTTTCGCGCGGCTGGTCTTTCCTTCTCTTCGCGTCAGCGCGTTAGCCTTTCCATTTTGAGCCCCTGGTCGATAGGTAATCTTGAAATCGAACCCTGATAAGTAGGCGGCCTACCGAGCTTAACGCCGTAAGAGTTTCTACGTCTTTATAAAGTAGGTCAGCGACTGGTGGTCCGTAAGGACCTAAACCGTGCTTTTTCCAGCTATAAGCTCCGGTTTCCACTCCTCGAAAGCCTGAATAATCGCTAGCAGCTCCTTATCGTAGATAGCGTAGTTCCGCTTAGCTTCCGTTATGGACTTGCTGAAGAAAGCCACTAGATGGAGGGTCTCGTCGTCGCTATATTAAGAAAGGACTCCGGCCGTTACTGTGTCGGAAGCGTCCGTTTCTACGTAGATCGTCTTTTCCGGTCGAAAGTGTGCTAGGACCGGCGCCGAGGCCACTGCTTCTTTCAGCCGTACGAAAGCTTCTGTGCACTTCTCATTCTATAGGCCGGCGGCCTCTTTCTTTAACGCTTCGTTCAGGGGTCTCGCGATCTTGCTGAAGTCCTTAATAAACCGTCGATAATAGCTGCAGAATCCGAGAAACGCTCGGATTTGCGTAGTGTTTCCGGATTTCGGCTGCTTCCATTCCGCGACGGCGGCGACCTTCGAGGGGTCTATACGAATTCCGTTTCTTCCGACGATAAGACCGAGATACTTGACTTCCGTTTGATAGAACTCGCTCTTCTTCGTGTCCGCGTTCAATCCAACCTCGCGGAGCCTGGTTAGCACCTTCTTGATGTAGTCCGTATACTGTTCTTTCGTCCTATCCGTATAGATAAGGATGTCGTCTAGGTAAATAGACACGAACCGTTCCAACATGTCTATAAAGGTGTGGTTTATAAAGCGTTGCTACACTGCCGGCGCATTGGTAAGTCCGAAAGGCATTACTAACTACTTGAAATTGCCTATACGCGTCGCGAACGTCGTAAGGTCTTCCGTCTGCCCTTCTTCGTTTCTTAATCGATAGAACGCTTGGCGGATGTCCAGCTTGCTAAACCACTTAGCCTTTGCTACGCGCTGGATAGTCTCGTCGATCAGCGGCAGCGGGTACATGTCTCTCTTGGTAACCTCGTTAAGGCCGCGATAGTCTACGCAGAGTCGCAGACCACCCCCTGGTTTCCTTACGAAAAGAATCGGTAACGCATATTCGGCAGAACTTAGCGTAATAAACTTCTTCGCTAGGTTTTTGCGAATGAACACCTCTACCTAGTCCAGTTCGGCCGGAGACAAGCGTCTTAGAGGCTCAGTTCTCGGCAGCGCAGCTCCGTCTTTCAGCCGGATCTTGTTGTTATATTCCGGTCGATAGAGCGGCAGGAGGTTGGAGTCGGCTTTTAAGAACACGTCAGCGCAACTATAGAGTTCTTTCGGTAGCACCTCTAGCGGATCCACTTCTTCTTCTGCTATTATCTTCCAGTGGTCTTCGATGTCTTTCATTAAGATAGCGTAAATCTCGTTGTCCGGTGACTTCGCAAGGGTCGATAAAGCTTCTAAGCTTATTATTCCGATCGTAGGCGCATGCTCGGAACGATCGGACAGTGGCTCTTTCACAGACTCCGTAGCTTTTAGCTTGGCGGCGACGGTGGCGACCTTTCCGATGGTCCCTGCTCCGCTACCCGGGGTTTTGAACCTGATCGTTCCTTTATCTACGTTAACGATGGCTTTCTGGTTCTTTATCCATTTCTGCCCGATAATAATGTTAAACCTTCCGATATCTATAATCCGGAACGTCGCTTCCGTGGTTCGACTAGCCAGCGTAGTCTTTAGCAGCACGTAGTGCGTGACGCTTTCCGTGTCTTGTCCGTTATACGCCGAAATCTTCGTCGGCGACGCCAGTTCTACCGGATAGCCGTATCTATTCGTTAGCTTCCGGACCAGTCGGTAGTGGATCGCCGCGCTGATGAGAGCTCCGGTGTCGATAAAAGCTTTCAGCTAAAGCGGTTTGCTCGATCCGTTAAGGGGGTGGACAGTAATTAGAAGGATAATAGCTGCTTCCGTGTTCACTTCCACCGCCGCCGAGAGCGGATCGCTGCAGCTGTTGATACTTTCTTCTCGTGGCCATTCGCTTCGATTCGGTGCCCTATTGTTAATGCTGGATAGGGGGCCTATCCGTCCAGCTGGTCTTTTCCTATAATCCTTAACTGCACCCTACTGTTACTGTCAGTATCGTTCGGAGCCGGCTCCATAGCTTGTATAGTCTTCCTCGGTGGTTGCTGCGGCTGCGGCTGCGGCTGCCTTATAGCACGATAGTCCTGCTTCTGCTTATCCGATGCTTGGCATCTCGTGGCGATGTGGCCAGGCTTGCTATACGTAAAACAGGTGGGGACGAACGACGAGCGCTGCGACTGATAAGGTAGCTGCTGTAGCGCTCTCCGGAAAGGCGCAGGGGGTCGTATAGTCTGCGTTATCAGCAGCTTCTGGTTCGATTCGCGTAATTTCGCGTAAGCGCTTAAGTTTCTTGCGGTAACTCTCGCTTGGTGCACGAAGCTCTCAAGGCCTTCGTCTTCTACAGACGCTATAGCGGCGGCCAGCTCAGGACTTAGCTTCTGCCTTAATAGGTAGAGCTGCTTATCTTCCGCTACTCGGGCCCTAATCGCATATTTTCTGAACAAGCCGTAGAACTCCTCAAACGTCTGCCGGTTCTGGTTAATCTTATCTAGCTGCTTACAGGCTGTCTTCTTTCGGAATGGGTCTCCGAAGCGTTAATCTAACGCTTTGATCGCTTCTTCGGCAGTTACCTCTTCTAGGTCCGCCACTAACGAGAACGCTTCGCCTTCCAGTCGCGCCTCTAAATAGGCCAACCTGTCTTCTTCGCTGCTTAATGCGTAATCGCGGCTTATCTTGTTCTTAATCTTCTTCTTAAATGCCTCCTACGCTTTAGGGTCCCTGCCGCCGAAAACCGGTAGGTCCGGCAGTGGCGTCATCGTGGTGCCACCTTGACTATAGGCGGCCGGTAAGGCAGTCTCTGCGTGGGTTTCTTGCCGTAGTGGCGGTAACGACTTCGCTGCTTCCATATTAGCAAGCTGATCCTTTAGCTCCTTTAGCTGCGCCAGCCGATTCGCCGTCTAGTGTTCTAATACGTCGATGATAGTCTCCGCCGATTCCTTCTCGGCCCTTACCGTCTCTACTTCCTCTCTTAGCTGTCTGTTCTCTTCCAGTGTTCTATAAAACAGCGTCTTAATAAGGTCTATACCGTCGTAGACCTTCCCTATTCCGTTCTCGTTTACGTAGTCTTCTAGTTCCTCAATCGTGCAGTCGTGGATCTTCTTGTATTCCTTTATTCGTTCCTTAATCTCTGCGGTCTCTTCCGCCGTAAAACCTCTAATAACGACCTTATCGTCAACTACGCTGGAGCGTCTGCTCGCTCTGTTAGTCTTTCTCTTTCCTCGGCGGCCTGTTACGCCGCTGTCTACCGCTGAGAAGCCTTCCATCTTCTTACGGTGCCTTAGTGGTTGTTGGTGTGTTGTTGGGTGCGCGTGCGTTATTCGGGTTTCCGGATAGTTTAATAGGCCCTTTCGCGCAGCGCAGGGTGTAGTGTAGAGAGTGAGTTCGAGATATAATAATCCGGGCACGCAGATATGATTCAATACGGCCTTTTTGATAACTATATCTCGAACTGAGGAGGGAAAGGAACCTATGTGGTGGTGGCGGTGGGCCTTGATAGAGGGTGGTGTGCCAAGGCCCGGCTCGGCCCGGACGGGCCGAGCCGAAATCCAGGGTCCACCCTATTAATCTGTCCCACCTCTTTCCACCGCCGCAACAGCCTTAGCGCTAGGGCTGGCACACTTCTAACTGGAAAAGACGATCTACGTAGAAACGGACGCTTCTAACACAGTAACAGCAGGGGTCCTTTCTTAATACGCTAACGGCGACGAGACCCTCTATCCGGTAGCTTTCTTTAGCAAGTCTATAAATAATGCTAAGCATAACTACGCTACTTATAATAAAGAGCTGTTGGCTATTATTCAGACTTTCGAGGAGTGGAAACCGGAGCTTATAGCAGAAAAAAGCACAGTCCAGGTCCTTACAGACCACCAGTCGCTTACCTACTTTATAAAGACGCAGAAGCTGTTACGTCGCTAGACTCTGTAGGCCGCCTACTTATCCGGATCCGACTTTAAGATTACCTATTGACCCGGAGCTCAAAATGGAAAGGCAGACGCGTTAACGAGAAGAGAAGGAAAGACCAGCCGCGCGAAAGAAGATCCGAACATGTTCCAGAAGGTGTTAACCGAACGGATAGTAGACGCCGAGGTGTTAAGAGAGGCAGGGATCAGCGCGATAGAACTACCGACTGAAGAAGAGACGCTCTACGAGAGAGTAGAACGGCTTAATTAGCAGCAGAAGCTCGGCAAAACCGGCTTAGGAAAGTTGATCGTTCTAGAAGAACTAATTACAGAGGTTATCTAGCTGGTTTATAGCTCTAAAGACGTCGGCTACGCAGGCTTAAAAAAGATGATAGAAGCCGTAAGGACGACCTACTAGTTTCTGCGAATTTTCGAGCGGATCCACCGGTTTATCGCTAACTGTTACGTGTGCCGAGCCGCGAAGCCGCGTTACGGCCTTCCGGCCGGTCTGCTGAAGCCACTTCTGATCCCTAAGAAACCGTAGCAGCACATTACGATAGATTTCGTAACCGGCCTGCCGGATTCCGATAGATATAATGCTACGCTTAACGTAGTGGATCGACTAAGCAAGGAGCGCCACTTTATCCCCTATAGAGCTAAGGATAAAGGAACTACTACAGAAGAAACGGCGAGAATGCTGATACAGTACGTGTGGAAGCACTACGGCCTGCCGGACACTATTACTACGGATAGGGGTCCTCAATTTACTGCTAATGTATAGAAAGCCATTAACCGAGCTCTCGGAATTCGTAGAAAGCTTAGCACGGCCGCTTACCCTTAAACCGACGGTCAGTCTAAAGTAGCTAACCGCGAGATAGAGAAATATCTACGAATCTTCTGCAGTTATTATTAAGCAGAGTGGGTTAAGGTGTTGCCGATAGCCGAATTCTACGCCAATTTAGCACGATCAGAAGCCACCTTACTGGCGCCGTTCGAGGTAACGTATAGTTATCTTCCAAAAATGAGCTTCTAACTACTGAACGAACCCAGCTCTTTGGAACCTTCTACATCTACCGCTACTTCGTTACAGAGAGTCGCCGCCGCCGCGGCCGAAGCACTTAAGACCTAGATAGAAGAAGCGATTAAGGTAGCGAAGGGGGCTATAGAATCGGCTTAGAAGAAGATAGTAACTCGAGCTAATAGAAAGCGGTTACCAATAGAATTCGAAGAAGGCCAAAAGGTATAGCTCAACACGCAGAATCTAAGGCTAAAAGGCAACGCCAAGCTTAACCCCCGCTACGTAGGTCCGTTTAAGATAGTGGAAAAGAGGTCGCCGGTAACCTATCAGCTCTAACTACCAAAGTCGTTCCAAATCTACGATGTCTTCTATTCGGACCTGCTGAGTTTGGACCCTAAAGACGGCCTTCTAGAACAAGGGTTCGCTAAACCCCTACCAATCGAGATAGACAGTAAGGAAGAAGAATAGAAGGTAGAAGATGTAATAGATATAAGAAAGCTAAGAGGATCTATCGAAGCAAGGATCTTATAGAAAGGATAGCCGGAAGACTATAAATAGTATCTAGCCGAGAACCTCCGGAATTCGGTGGAGCTGCTAAGAGAGTTTTATGTCCGGAACCTAAAGAAGCCAAAGCCTAAGTGGCTCTAAAGTTGATTATTCTGGAAGAAGAAGAAAAGCCGCGTCCGCTCTATTAGTGCGGAAGCCGATAAAGACGATCGTAACAGTCGCTTTGCTAGAGTCTTTGACGCGGCCACTACCTACCGCCGGGTCGACGCGAAGGTCGACGACGCTGCCCTAAACAAATAAAGCGGCGTCGGCGCCGCCGGCCCTACGGTATGTAAGGTCTTTAGTAGAGAAAGAAGAAGAAGAAGATAGCGAGCTGCGGATAAATCTATATAGACCTCTGCAGCAGAGCACAGACCAGTTACGCTGCAGCTTAGGTAACTGCCGGATCCGATTAGATAGCTCTTCCGATCAGATAGACGCCAAGTAAAGACATTAGAAGGCGACAATGTAAGAAGAAAGAAAAAAAGGGGATAGTTTTATAATAGAAGAAAGCGAAGAAATAGCAAAAAAAAAGACACAGATGGATAAGTGAGCAGTCGAGGTCGACCGCTGGTAAGGGAGGGGGGTAGTGTTGCAGCGGCAGAAAGGAGTGGGACTGAGTGATAGGGTAGACCCTTGGAATTTCGGCTCGGCCCTTCCGGACCAAGCCGGGCCTTGGCACACTACCCCTAAAGCTCTTACCCACTACTACGTAGATTCCTTTCCCTCCTCAGCTCGAGATATAGTTATTAAAAAGGCCGTATTGAATTATATCTGCGTGCCCAGATTAATAGTAACTAAGTTAGCAATAGCGTTACCCCTCTGCTAGCTTTTGAACTTAATCGTACCTTTATCTACATCGATAACGGCTTTCTAGTTCTTTGTCTATTTTTGTCCTATAATAATGTCAAATCGCCTAATGTCTATAACTCGAAACGTCACTTCTGTAGTGCGGCTAGCGAGGGTAGTCTTTAGTAGCACATAATAGGTAACACTCTCTGTGTCTTGTCCGTTGTATGCTGAAATTCGCGTCGGCGACGCCAACTCTACTAGGTAACTGTATCCTTTCTCTAGCTTCTAAACTAGTCAATAGTGGATTGCCGCGCTAATAAGAGCTCCTGTGTCGATAAAAGCTTTTAACTAAAGGGGTTAGCGCGAGCCCTCTAGAGGGTAGATAGTAATTAGAAGAATAATTGCGGAGTCCGTGTTCGCCTCTAGCGTAGCCGAGAGTAGGTTATTACAGCTATTAATGCTTTCTTCTTCTAGCGATGTAGTTCGTAGTAGTGCCCTATTGTTTATACTAGGTAGGGGGCCTATCCGTCTAGCTAGTCTTTTCCTATAATCCCTAATAGCACTCCGCCGTCTACGCTATCGGTGTTATTAGGCGTCGATTATATAGCCTGGATACTCTTCCTTAGCAGCGGCGTAGGTCTCGAAGCCTGGTATTCTCACTTCTGTTAAGCCGTCGCTTGGCACCTAGTAGCGATATAGCCGGGCTTTCTATATACGTAGCAGGTAGGTACGAATATCGGACGCAGCGGATAGGACAGTTGCTAGGGTCCGCGTCGGAAAGATAAAGAGGGCCGAATCGATAGCGCGAACGGTGGCCGCTAACCTGGCTCTTAGGCAGCCGGTTTTCCGTATTTATTTATGTTTCTAGCTGTAACCCTCGCTTGATCTACGAAGGCTTAAGGGTCTCTAGTTCTTACAGAGACTAGGGCGTTAGCTAATTCGGGCCTTAGTTTCTTTCTTAGCAGGTGTAGTTGTTCACTTTCCAACACCTTCGCTCGAATCGCGTGCTTCCGGAATTGTCTATAAAACTCCTCGAAGGACAGCCGGTTCTAACTGACTTTGTCGAGTTGTTCGTAAGCTGTCTGCTTACGGAAGTAGTCTACGAAGCGCTAGTCTAGGACTTCGAGAGCTTTGGCGGCAGTAGCTCCTTCCAAATCTGCTACTAGCGTAAACGCCTTACTATCTAGTCTCGATTAAAGGTATGCCAACCTGTCCTCTTTGCTATTGTTAGCATAATCGCGGTTTATCTTATTTATTATCTTTATCTTAAAAACTTCCTATGTCTCTAGGTAATCCGATTGTAATAACTATATCTCGAACTGAAGAAGGAAAGGAATCTATGCAGCAGTGGGTAAGAGCTTTAGGGGTAGGTGTGCCAAGGCCCGGCTCGGTCCGGAAGGGCCAAGCCGAAATTCCAAGGGTCTACCCTATTACTTAGTCCTACCCCTTTCTGCCGCTGCAACACCAACCCCCCTCCCTCTCTAGCAGTCGCTCTCGACCGCTTACTCGTCTTATCTATCGCTTCCCCCTTTTTTTAAATTCGTCCTTCTCTTTTTTTTTTCTTTTCTTCGTTTTCTTCCTTCTTCTAATTCGCTGCTCCTTCTGCCGAAACTCCTTTTAAGACCAACGTCGCCTTATCTCTTCTTCTACCTCGAGGACGTCGTTCCTTCGTTATCTTCTTTCTTCTTATATATCGTCGTTATCTAATGTCCTTTACTTGCCGTCTATCTAATTAGAGCTATCTGATCTAAGCTAGCAGCTATCTAAGCTGCGGCGTAGCTGGCCTGTGCGCCGCTGTAGAGGTCTATATAGATCTATCTGCAGCGCGCTATCTCTTCTTCTTTTTCTTCTCTACTAAGGCCTTAAGCACTACTGCAAAGCCGTCGTCGCCGGCGCTGTCTACGATATCGAATGGCTGCAGGCCTTCCTTCTTCGGGGCGGCGTTAGCGACCGTCGCGTCGATGCAGTAGTAGGTAGTGGTCGAGTCGAAGACCCTAACTAAGCGCGCTACTACGATCATTTCTATCGGTTTTCCTACTAATAGAGCGGACGCGGCCCTTTTTTTTTCTTTTAGAGCCGTCAACTTCGAAGCCACTCAGGTTTCGGCTTCTTCGGGTTCCGGGCGTAAAACTCTCTTAACAGCTCTGCCGAATTTCGGAGATTCTCGACTAGATACTATTTATAGTCTTCCGGCTATTCCTTGTACGAGATCCTCGCTTCGATAGACTCTCTTATCTTTCTTCTATCTACTATATCTTCTACCTCCTATTCTTCTTCTTTACCCTCTATCTCGATTAGCAGGGGTTCTGCGAACCCCTGTTCCGGAAGACCGTCTTTAGGGTCCAGACTTAGCAGATCCGAATAAAAGACGTTGTAGATCCTGAACGATTTCGGTAGCTAGATCCAATAAGTTACCGGCGACCTCTTTTCTACTATTATAAATAGACCTACGTAGCGGGGGTTAAGCTTGGCGTTTCTTTTTAGCCTTAGGTTGCGCGTGTTAAGCTATACCTTTTGGCCTTCTTCGAATTCTATCGGTAACCGCTTCCTATTAGCTCGAGTTACTATCTTCTTCTAAGCCGATTCTATCGCCTCCTTCGCTACCCGGATCGCTTCTTTTATCTGAGATCTAAGCGCTTCTGCTGCGGCGGCGGCGACTCTCTTCGACAAGGTAGCGGTAGAAGGTTCCGAAGAGCTAGGTTCGTTCAGCGGCTGGAAACTTATTCTTAGAAGATAACTATAAGTTATCTCGAACGGCGCTAGCGAGGTGGCCTCGGACCGTGCCGAATTGGCGCAGAATTCGGCTATTAGTAACACTTTAACTCACTCTGCTTAATAATAGCTGCAGAAGATTCGTAGATATTTTTCTATCTCGCAGTTAGCTACGTTGGACTAGCTGTCGGTCTAAGGGTAAGCACCTATACTAAGCTTTCCGCGAATTCCGAGAACTTGGTTAATAGCCTTCTATATATTAGCAGTGAATTAAGGACCTCTATCCGTAGTAATAGTGTCCGGCAGGCTATAGTGTTTCTATACGTGCTAAATTAGTATTCTCGCTGTTTCTTTTGCAGTAGTTCCTTTATCCTTTGCTCGGTAGGGGATAAAGTAGCGTTCCTTGCTTAAACGATCTACTATATTAAGGGTGGCATTATATCTATCGGAATCCGGCAGGCCGGTTACGAAGTCTATCGTAATGTGCTGCTACGGCTTCTTAGGGATTGAAAGTAGCTTTAGCAGACTGGCTAGAAGGCCGTAACGTAGCTTTGCGACTTAGTATATATAACAATTAGCGATAAACCGGTAGATCCGCTCGAAGATCTGCGGAAACCAGTAGACCGTCCTTATAGCTTCTATCGTCTTCTTTAAGCTAGCGTAGCCAACATCCTTAGAACTATAGACTAGCTAGATAACCTCTGTAATTAGTTCTTCCAGAACTATTAGCTTCCCTAAGCCGGTTTTGCCAAGTTTCTGCTGCTAATTAAGCTGCTCCACTTTCTCGTAGAGCGTCTCTTCTTCGGTCGGCGGCTCTATCGCGCAGATCCCTGCTTCTTTTAACACCTTGGCGTCTACTATCCGCTCGGTCAACACCTTCTAGAACATGTTTGGATCTTCTTTTGCTCGGCTAGTCTTTCCTTCTCTTCTTATTAGCGCGTTGGCCTTTCTATTTTAAGCTCCGGGTCGATAGGTAATCTTAAAGTCGAATCCGGATAAGTAGGCGGCCTACTGAGCTTAGAAACGCGATAGTTTCTGCGTCTTTATAAAGGAAGTCAGTAACTGATAGTCCGTAAGGACCTGGACCGTGCTCTTTCCGGCTATAAGCTCCGGCTTCCACTCCTTAAAAGCCTGGATAATAGCTAACAGTTCTTTATCGTAGATAGCGTAGTTCTGCTTAGCCTCGTTTATAGACTTGCTAAAGAAAGCTACTAGATGGAGGGTTTGGTCGTCGCTATATTGAGAAAGGACCCCTGCGGTTATCGTGTCGGATGCGTCTGTCTCTAGGTAGATCGTCTTTTCCGGTCGGAAGTGCGCTAGTACTAGCGCCGAGGCTACTGCTTCTTTTAGCTAATTAAAAGCCTCCGTGCACTTCTTATTCTATAGGCCAGCGGCCTCCTTCTTTAATGCCTCGTTTAAGGGTCTTGCTATCTTGCTAAAGTTCTTAATAAATCGCTAATAGTAGCTGCAGAATCTGAGAAAGGCTCTAATTTGCGTAGTGTTTCTGGACCTCGGTTGCTTCTATTCCGCTACTGCAGCGACCTTTAAGGGGTCTATCCGAATTCCTTCTCTTCCGACGATAAGGCCGAGATATTTGACTTCGGCTTAATAGAATTCACTCTTCTTCGTATCCGCGTTTAATCCAACCTCGCGCAGCCTAGTTAGTGATACAGATGTAGAAGGCTGGAAGGTGCTGGAAGGTAGCAGGCTTGGCAGGGCCAGGCTTGGCGTACACTTAAATACCTCTACCTCCGCTTGTACGTAGATTCTTCCCTCTCCAGCCTTGGATATAGTTATCAAAGACGGGTATTGACCTTGCGTCTACTGCAGTTAGATTATTATATCCAAGGCTCAAACCCAACACCCAACCTGCACTACGCGAAAGAGCCCGTTAAATTACATCCGGGTACTCGATTAACGTACGTGCAACCAACCCAGAGTGTGTACTGTATACGTACAAAGGAGGCCGTCGAACTACATCCAGTTACTTAATTGTACATGTGCATACTACTCTATCCCTCCCCCGATCGAGAAGAAGAGTTTTAAAGAGAGAGGTCCATTACAGAGGACATCGAGAAGAAGAGTTTTAGGGAAGAGAAGTGCCCCTATCGAGAAGAGAGAGAGTTCTGAAGAGAGACAGTTTTAAAGAGAGTGCCTACACGAGCAGATCGCGAGTTTTGAAGAAGAGAGAGAGCGACGATAGCGACGAGAGCGAGAGAGCGACGAGAGGGAGAGAGCGACGACGACGGAGCGACGACGACGAGAGCGCACCTAGCAGGACCTAGGGCGACGACATTCGTTTTTTTTCAGGTCTTTAACAGACCATTCTATTCGGACAAGGCCTATCGAGACAGTTCAGCAATCGGCAACACGAGCAGCGCAACCGGCGGCAGCATATTCAGCAATTGAGGACAAGACATACGTATAGCCGGCACGAGCACCCAGGCACGAGCACAGGCAAAGCAGAGGCAAGGCACAAGGCAGAGCACCCAGCTGCAGAGCACCTAGCTGCAGAGCAAGAGCACCAGGCACAGCACTAGGCACAGCTGCAGACAGGGCAGCTGCAGACAACACAGAGCTACTGCAGACAACAGGCAGCTGCAGACAATACATACTGTTTAGGTTCAGAAGCAGCACAGTTCAGAGGTATAGCTGCAGACAGGCACAGCTGCTGCAGACAACAGGCAGCTGCTGCAGACAACATACAGCTGCAGACAACACACACTGTTCAGGTTCAGGCAGAGCACTAGGCAAAGCACAGGCAAAGCGACCGTCGAGAAGCGACGGCTTAAGAAGCGACGGCTCGAGAAGCGACGGCTTGAGAAGCGACGGCTCGAGAAGCGACCGTCCGAGAAGCGAGCGACCGTCAAGAAGCGAGCGACCGTCGAGAAGCGACCGTCCGAGAAGCGAGCGACCGTCAAGAAGCGAGCGACCGTCGAGAAGCGACCGTCCGAGAAGCGACCGACAAGAAGCGACCGTCTAAGGAGCGACTGTTAAGAAGCGACCGTTGAGAAGCAAACGACCGTCCGAGAAGCGACCGTCGAGAAGCAAGCGACCGTCAAGAAGCGACACGTGTTTGCAAGACAACCTCTGCGACTCCGCGACCCCGAGCTCTGCGACCTCAGCGAGCTCCGCGACCTCTGCAACTCCGCGACCTCTGCAGCAAACAAGGCACCAAGCAAGGCACTAATCAAGGCCGAAAGCAATGGCAAAAAGGCACGAGATTAAGGCTCAAAACGCACGGAAATTGAAGCTTAAAAGCGACCTCAAAAGCGACTTTAAAAGCGACCTCAAAAGCGACCTGTCTTGGAGCGACCTTAGCGACCTCTGCGACTGAATTTGCGACCTGGATTGGTGCGACCTGATTGGCTGATTGCGATTAATGGATTGATTGCGATTGAGGGCAATCGCTAGTTAGGGAGGGCGGTAGTAATACAGATGTAGAAGGCTGGAAGGTGCTGGAAGGTAGCAGGCTTGGCAGGGCCAGGCTTGGCGTACACTCGAATACCTCTACCTCCGCTTGTACGTAGATTCTTCCCTCTCTAGCCTTGGATATAGTTATTAAAGACGGGTATTGACCTTGCGTCTACTGCAGTCAGATCAGTTAGTACTCTCTCAATGTAGTCCGTATGCTGCTCTCTCGTTCAATTAGTGTAGATAAGAATGTCGTCTAAGTAGATAGACACGAACTGTTCTAGCATGTCTATAAAGGTGTAATTTATAAAATGCTGCTACACCGCCGGCGCGTTGGTAAGTCCGAAAGGCATTACCAACTACTTGAAATTGCCTATGCACGTAGCGAATGTTGTAAGATCTTCCGTTTGTCCTTCCTCGTTCCTTAGTCAGTAGAACGCTTAGCGAATATCCAGCTTGCTAAACTACTTAGCTTTAGCTACTCGCTATATAGTCTTATCGATTAGCGGCAGCGGATATACATCTCTCTTAGTAACCTTATTAAGGCCTCGGTAGTCTACGCACAGTCGGAGACTACCTCCGGGTTTCCGTACAAACAGAATCGGTAACGTATACTCGGCCGAGCTTAGCGTAATGAACTTCTTTGCCAGGTTTTCTCGGACAAACACTTCTACTTAGTCCAACTCTGCCAGCGATAGGCGTCTTAGTAGTTCGGTTCTCGGTAGCACGGCCCCTTCTTTCAGTTACATCTTGTTGTTATATTCCGGTCGGTAGAGGAGCAGGAGGTTGGAGTCTGCTTTTGAGGACACGTTAGTGTAACTATAGAGTTCTTTTAGTAACACCTCTAGCGGGTCCACTTCTTCTTCTACTATTATCTTCTAGTAATCTTTGATGTCTTTTATCGAGATAGCGTAGATCTTATTGTCCGCCGACCTCGCAAGGGTCGTTAAAGCTTCCGAGCTTATTATTCCAATAGTGTCTAGCAGGTTAGGTCGATCGGTCGGAACCGCCCTAGTGGTCGTAATGTTCGGTTTCGCGGCAACGACGGTGACCGATTCGACGACGGCGACGCCGCTCTGCTAGGTTCTGAACCCGAGTGTGCCTTTACCTACGTTAATAACGGCTTTCTGGTTCTTTATCTATTTCTGCCCTATAATAATGTCGAACTGTCCAATATCTATAATTCGGAACGTCGCTTCCGTAGTGCGACCCGCTAGGGTGGTTCTTAATGGCACATAGTTTGTGACACTCTTAGTGTCTTGTCCGTTGTATGCCGAAATTCGCGTTGGCAACGCTAACTCTACTGGATATCTATATCCTTTCGTTAGTTTCTGAACTAGTCGATAGTGGACCGCTGCGCCGATAAGAGCTCCTGTGTCAATAAAGGCCTTTAACTAAAGTAGGCGGTGCGAGCCGTTAGGGGGGTAGACAGTAATCGGAAGATCAATAGCAGTCTCTGTGTTCACTTCTACTGCTGCTAAGAGCGGATCGCTATAACTGTTAATACTTCCTTCTTCTAGCGATATAGTCCGTAGTGTTGCTCTACTGTCTATGCTAGGTAGGGGGCCTATCCGTCCAGCTGGTCTTTTCCTAAGATCTTTAGTAGCACTCTACTGTCTACGCTATTAGTGTCGTTCGGCGCCGACTCGATAGCTTGGATCGTCTTCCTTAGTGGCGGTGGCTTCGTAGCACAATATTCTTGCTTCTGCTAAGCCGTCGCTTGGCATATAGTAGCTATATAGCCAAGTTTTCCGTACGCGTAGCAGGTAGGGACGAACGACGAGCGCAGCAAATAGGATAGTTGCTAGGGGCCTTGTCGGAAAGGAGCAGGGGGTCGTATAGTCGGCGCTAACGATAGCTTCTAGTTCGATTCGCGCCCCGCCGATTTCCTATACGCGTTTAAGTTTCTAGTAGTAACCCTCGCCTAATGCACGAAGCTCTTAAGGTCTTTATCTTCTACCGAAGCTATAGCTCTGGCTAGTTCAGGGTTCAGCTTCTGTCTTAGTAGGTGTAACTGTTTATTCTCGGACACTTTAGCTCTAATAGCATACTTCCTAAACAGTTCGTAAAACTCCTTAAACGTTAGCCGGTTTTGGTTAATTTTATCTAGCTGCTTACAGGCCGTCTTCTTTCGGAAGGGGTCTCCGAAGCGTTAATCCAGTGCTTTAATTGCTTCGTCGACGGTTACCTCTTCTAGGTCCGCTACTAACGAGAACGCTTCGCCTTCTAGTCGTAATTCTAGGTAGGCCAATCTATCTTCTTTGCTGCTTCCGGCATAATCGCAGTTTATCTTATTCTTTGTCTTTTTCTTAAAGGCCTCCCAGTCTTTAGGGTCTCTATCCCTAAACACTAGCGGATTAGGTAGTAACGTTATGGAAGTGCTACCTTGACTGTAGGCCGCCAGTAAGGCGGTCTCCGCTTGTTCTTCTTAATGTAGCAGCGGCGCCGACGACATTGCTGCCTCCGTGTTAGCTAGCTTAGCCTTTAGCATCTTTAGTTGCTCTAGTCGATTCGCTGCCTAGTTCTCTAAGACGTCGATAATAGTCTCTGCCGATTTATTCTCGGCTATTACCGCTTCTATTTCCTCTCTTAATCGCCTGTTCTCTTCTATGTTTTTGTAAAACTTCTTTTCGACGAAGGTAATAATGTCGAACACCTTCCTAGCTCTATGTTCTGCCAGATATCCTTCGATTTTATCCAGCGTGCAGGTATACAGCTCCTTGTAGCCGGCTATACCCTTCTTCGCTTTATATGTCTCTTCTTCTATAAGGCCCTTAGTAGCCGTTCTATTGTCGAGGATGCTAGTGCGCCTATCCCTCGCTCTGTCAGTCTTTCTCTTTCTGCTGCAGCCTGTAACGCCGCCTTCTACCGTTAAGAAGCTTTTTATAGCTGTCTTATAGTGCTAGTGTTTGGTTTGGAGTAGTGTGCGCGTATGTTATTCGGGTGTCCAGATGGTTTAACGGGCCGTTTCGCGCAGTGCGGAGTTAGTGTAGGTAAGTAAGTTCGAGATATAATAATCCGAGCATGCAGATATAATTCAATACAGCTGTTTTAATAACTATATCTCGAACTAAAGAAGGAAAGGAATCTATGCGGCGGTAGGTAAGGGCTTTAGGAGTGGAGATGCCAAGGCCCGGCTCGGTCCGGAAGGGCCGAGCCAAAATTCCAAGGGTCTACCCTATTACTTAGTCTTACCCATTTCTGCCGCTGCAACACCGGGTTCCTGCCGCTAAAGGCCTATAGGTTAGGTACTAGCGTTATTAAGATGCTACCCTAACTGTAGGCTGCAGGTAAGGCGTAGTTAGTATAGCCTTCTGCTAGCAGCAGCGGCGCTAACGACGTTAGTGCTGCTACATTAGCTAGCTGGGCCCTTAGCGCATTTAGTTAAGCTAGTCGTGTCGCTGCCTAGTTCTCTAGCACTTCGATAGTGGTCTCTGCTAATGTCCTCTCGGCTGTTACTGTTTCTACCTCCTCTCCTAGTTGTCTATTCTCTTCTATCTTCGTATAAAACATTTTCTTAATAAAGGTTATAGTGTTGTAAACCTTCTTAACCCTGTGTTCTGTTAAATGCTCCTTAAGCTCGTCGGGCGTACAGGCGTACAGCTCTTTGTAATTCGCTATTCGCTCCTTTACTTTGTTCGTCTCTTCCGCTGTAAGGCCTTCGGCGACTGCCTCTTCGTCTATAGCGCTAGTGCGCCTGTCTCTCGCTCTGTTAGTTTTTCTTCTTCTGCTGCAGCCGGTAACGCTGCCTTCTACTGTCGAGAAGCTCTCTATAGCCTTCTTATAGTGCTAGTTGTTAGTTGTTAGTTAGTAAGGTGCGCGTGCGTTATTCGGGTAGCCGGATACGGTTTATTAGGCCCTTTTGCGTAGCGCGGTGGTGGTGTAGGTAGTAAGTTCGAGATATAATAATCCGAGCGCGCAGATATAATTCAATACAGCTATTTTAATAACTATATCTCGAACTAAAGAGGGAAAGGAATCTATGCGGCGGTAGGTAAGGGCTTTAGGGGTAGTGTGCCAAGGCCCAGCTCGGTCTGGAAGGGCTGAGCCAAAATTCTAAGGGTCCACCCTATTACTTAGTCCTACCCCTTTCTGCTGCTATAACAAATAACGCAGACAGCGGTCGCTAACCTAGTTCTTAGGCTGCTGGTCTTCTATACTCGTTTATGTTTCTAGCTGTAACTCTTGCTTAGTCTACAAAGGCTTAGAGGTCTCTAGTTCGTACAGAGACTAAGGCGTTAGCTAGTTTAGGCCTTAACTTCTTTCTTAGCAGGTGTAGTTGTTCGCTCTCCGGCACCTTCGCTTAGATTGCGTGCTTTCAGAACTGTCTGTAGAACTCTTCGAACGATAGCCGATGTTGGTTAACCTTGTCTAGTTGTTTATAAGCCGTCTGCTCGCAGAAGTAGTCTGCGAAGCGCTAATCTAAGGCTTCGAGAGCCTTAGCAGCGGTAGCTTCTTCTAAGTCTGCTACTAACGTAAACGCCTTACTGTCTAGCCGTAATTAAAGGTATGCTAACTTGTCGTCTTCCCTATTGTTAGCATAATCGCAGTTTATCTTATTTATTATCTTCTTCTTAAAAACTTCCTACGTCTCTAGATTAATGCTGCTAAAAACCTGTAGGTTAGGTAATAATATTATCGAAATGCTACCTTAACTGTAGGCGGCAGGGGAGGCACAATTAGTGTAGCCTTCTTGTTGTAGTAGCAGCAGCGCCGCCGACGACGTTAACGCTGCTACATTAGCTAACTAAGCTCTTAGCCTATTTAGTTAAGCTAATTATACTACGGCCTAATTCTTAAGCACTTCGATAGTGGTTTTCGCTATAGCCCTCTTAGCGGCTATCGCCTCTACTTCCTCTCTTAACTGTCTATTCTCTTCTAACTTCTTATAGAACAGGGTCTTAACGAGGGCTATAGCGTCGTAGACCTTCTCGATTCCGTGTTCTATTATATAGTTTTCGAGCTCGGTAGGGGTGTACTTGTATAGCTTTAGGTAGTTAGTCGTGCGCTCTTTTACCTCTTAGGTCTCTTCTGTAGTAAGGCCCTCGACAAGGGTCTCGGCGTTAATAATACTAGTGCGCCTATCTTTGGTTCTGTTAGTCTTTCTTCCTCCGCTGTAGACGGTAACGCTACCTTCTGCTGTTAGGAAGCTCTTTATAGCCTTCTCGTAGTGCTAGTTAGTTTAGTTTAGGTTATAGGGTGCGCGTACGTTATTTAGTTGTCTAGATGTAATTTGACGGGTCTTTTCGCGCAGTGCAGTAGTAGTGTAGTCAGTAAGTTTAAGATATAATAATCCGAGCGCGTAGATACGATTCAATACGGCTGTTTTAATAACTATATCTCGCTCTAAGGGGAGAAAGGAATCCATACGGCGGTAGATAAGGGCTTTAGGGGTAGTGTGCCAAGACCCGGCTCGGTCCAGAAGGGCCGAGCTAAAATTCCAAGGGTTCACCCTATTACTTAGTCGTACCCCTTTCCGCTACTGCAACAAACAAGACCCTACCTAATACTACTATAATTAACCGACAATATCTTAACAACTCTTAGTCTAGTTGAAACGAGTCTCTACGCGTTAGAAGTGCTACAATCTGTTCTTTAAGGACAGCTATTAAAGTCCTAGAAGCTTCTAGAATAATACGGACAGGTAGCCTTGCTACCTACCTAGTCTAGTTACAACCCAACCCACGACCCAAAGGTCTATAATCTGGTACACAAAAAGTCAAGTTACTCCCGAGTTTATTAATTAATCTCTTTTATAGCTTAAGTGTACTACGTTACCTAATCCGGACGCGTAGATATAATTCGATACAGTTGTTTAATAACTATATCGTAAAGTAAGGAAAGGAAGGAATCTATATAGTAGTAGGTATAGGCTCTCGTAGGGGTAGTACGCCAAGACCTAGATTGGTCTAGAAGGGCTAAGCCGAAATTCCAGAGTCTACCCTATTAGTCTGTCCTACCTCTTTCTACTACCGCAACACTACCTGTTATAGCAGCAGAAAGGGGTGGGACTAAGTAATAGGGTAGACCCTTGGAATTTCGGCTCGGCTCTTCTAGACCGAGCCGGACCTTGGTGCACCTACACCTAAAGCCCTTACCTACTGCTGTATAGATTTCTTTCCTTCCTTAGTTCGAGATATAGTTATTAAAACAGCCGTATTAAATTAAATCTGCGTGCTCGGATTATTATATCTCGAACTTACCAACTACACTAACCCTGCACTACGCGAAAGAGACCGTTAAGCTACATCTAGCTACCCAAATAACGCATGCGCACCAAAACCTAAACTAAACATTAGCACTGTAAGACGGCTATAGAAGGCTTCTCGACAGTAGAAGGCGGCGTTACTGGCTGCAGCGGAAAGAGAAAGACTAATAGAGCGAGAGATAGGCGCGCCAGCGTCCTTAATAAGAGGACGGCTACAGAAGGTCTTACAGAAGAAGAGACAGACAAAGTAAGAGAAGGCATAGCCAGCTATAAGGAGCTGTACGCCTATACACTAGATAAGCTCGAGGCACACCTAGCACAACACAGGTTAGGAAGGGTGTACGATACTATTACCTTTATCAAGAAGACGTTCTATAAGAAGATAGAAGAGAACAAGCAGCTAAGAGAAGAGATAGAAGCAGTAATAGCTAAGAAGGAATCGGCAGAGACTATTATCGACGTGCTAGAGAACTAAGCAGCGACACGACTAGCGCAACTAAATGTGCTAAAGGCTTAATTAGCTAACATAGAGGCAGCGAGGTCGCCAGCGGCGCCGCTACTACGCAAGGAATAAGGGGAACTTGCCTTACTAGCAGCCTACAGTTAAGGTAGCACCTCGATAACGTTACTACCTAATCTACCGGCATATAGGGGTAGAGATCCTAAGGACTAGGAAGCATTTAAGAAGAAGATAAGGAACAAGATAAGTCGCGATTATGCTAGAAGCAGTAAAGAAGACAAATCTGCCTATTTGGAATCGCGACTAGAAGGTGAAGCATTCTCGTTAGTGGCGGACCTAGAAGATGTAACCGCCGACGAGGCAATTAAAGCCCTAGACCAACGCTTCGGAGATCTCTTCCAAAAGAAGACAGCCTATAAACAACTAGACAAGATTAACTAGAATCGGCTAACGTTCGAGGAATTCTACGGACTGTTTAGGAAATATGCTATTAGAGCTAAAGTGTCAGAAGATAAGCAGCTCTACTTACTAAGGCAGAAGTTAAACCCTAAACTGGCCGGAGCTATAGCTTCGGTAAAAGACGAAGACCTCGAAAGCTTCGTGCACTAGGCAAGAGTTACCGCTAAAAACCTGAACGCGTACGGAAAATCGACAGCACGCGAACCGAACTAGAAGTCGTTGCCAACGCAGACGACGCGACCTTCCGGTCCTTTCTGACAAGGCCCCTAGCAACTACCTTATTCCCCGCGTTCGCTGTTTATCCCTACCTGCTACGTAAACGGAAAGCCTGGCTACATTGCCACTAGAGGCCAAGCTAAGAATTAGCAGAAGTAGGAATACTGTACGGCGAAGCCACTGCCGCCGAGGAAGACTATCCAAGCTATAGAGCAGACGCTGAACGGCACCGATAGCGTAGACAGTAGGGTGCTATTAAGGATCTTAGGAAAAGACTAGCTGGACGGATAGGCCCCCTACCTAGCATAAATAATAGGGCACCGATACGAACCGCATCGCTGGAAGAAGAGAGCATTAATAGTTGTAACGATCCGCTCTTAGCAGCAGTGGAAGTGAATACAGAGACTGCTATTATCCTCCTAATTACTGTCCACCCCCTCAACGACTCGCACCGCCCGCTTTAGCTAAAAGCCTTTATCGACACAGGGGCGCTTATCGGTGCAGCGATTTACTATCGACTAGTTCAGAAGCTAATAAAGGAATACAGTTATCTAGTAGAGTTAGCGTCGCCGACGCGAATTTCGACATACAACAGACAAGACACAGAGAGTGTTACGTATTATATGCTATTAAAGACTACCCTAGCGGGTCGCAATACAGAAGCAACGTTCCGAATTATAGACATCGGACGGTTTAACATTATTATAGGGCAGAAATAGATAAAGAACTAGAAAGCCATTATTAACGTAGGAGAAGGCACACTTAGGTTCAAAACCCAGCAGGACGGCACTGCCGCTGTCGAACCGGTCACCGTCGTAGCTGCGGAACCGAACGTCGCAGCTATTAACGCGGTTCCGACCAACCGTTCCAATCCCCTAGATACTGTCGGAATAATAAGCTCGGAAACCCTAACGACTCTCGCGAAGTCGCTAGAGAATAAGATTTACGCTATCTCGATAAAAGACATTAAAGATTACTAGAAGATAATAGCGGAAGAAGAAGTAGACCCGCTAGAGGTGTTACCAAAAGAACTCTATAGCTACACTAACGTGTTCTTAAAAGCCGACTCTAACCTCCTACAGCTCTACTGACCGGAATATAACAACAAGATCTAGTTGAAAGAAGGAGCCGCGCTGCTAAGAACCGAACCCCTAAGACGCCTATCGCCGGCCGAGCTAGACTAAGTAGAAGTGTTTGTTCGAGAAAACCTAGCGAAGAAGTTTATTACGCTAAGCTCTGCTGAGTATGCGTTACCGATCCTGTTCGTACAGAAACCCGGAGGTAGTCTCTAACTGTACGTAGACTACCGAGGCCTTAATAAGATCACTAAGAGAGATGTATACCCCCTGCCGCTGATCGATAAGACTATACAACGAGTAGCGAAAGCTAAGTAGTTCAGCAAGCTAGACATTCGCTAAGCGTTCTACCGACTAAGGAACGAGGAAGGGCAGACGGAAGACCTTACGACATTCGCTACGCGTATAGGCAACTTTAAGTAGTTAGTTATGCCGTTCGAACTTACCAACGCGCCGGCGGTATAGCAGCGTTTTATAAATTACACCTTTATAGACATGCTGGAGCAGTTCGTGTCTATTTACTTAGACGACATCCTTATCTATACTAATAGAACCAGAGAGCAGCATACGGACTACATCGAGAGAGTGTTGACTAGGCTCTACGAAGTTAGCTTAAACGCAGACACGAAGAAGAGCGAGTTCTATTAGAC
This sequence comes from Pseudocercospora ulei, assembly GCA_016165855.1. NCBI lineage: Eukaryota > Fungi > Ascomycota > Dothideomycetes > Mycosphaerellales > Mycosphaerellaceae > Pseudocercospora > Pseudocercospora ulei. The sequence continues at coordinate 5,032,653 of JACWNB010000005.1, read as the reverse complement.
CGAGGTTAAATATCTCGGTCTTGTCGTCAGAAGAGAAGGAATTCGGATAGACCCCTTAAAGGTCGCCGCTGTCGTAGAATAGAAGCAGCCGAAATCCGGAAACACTACCTAAATTAGAGCTTTTCTCGGATTCTGCAGCTACTATCAACGATTTATTAAGGACTTTAGCAAGATAGCGAGACCCTTAAATAAGACATTAAAGAAGGAGGCAGCTGCCCTGTAGAACGAGAAGTGCACAGAGGCCTTTAATTAGCTAAAAGAGGCAGTAGCTTCAGCGCTAGTACTAGCGCACTTCCGACCAGAAAAGATAATCTACCTAGAGACAGACGCTTCCGACATAGTAACCGCAGGGGTCCTTTCTTAATATAATAACGACAGTAAGACCCTCCACCTAGTGGCTTTCTTTAGCAAGTCTATAAATAAGGCTAAGCAGAACTACGCGATCTACGATAAGGAGCTGTCAGCTATTATCTAATCCGAGCACGCAGATATAATTTAATACAACTGTTTTGATAACTATATACCGAACTAAGGAGGGAAAGGAATCTATATAGCGGTGGGTAAGGGCTTTAGGGGTAGGTACGCTAAGGTCTGGCTTGGTCCGGAAGGGCCGAGCCGAAATTCCAAGGGTCTACCCTATTACTTAGTCCTACCCCTTTCTGCCGCTGTAACACTACCCCCCTCCCTTACTAGCGGTCGCTCTCGACTGCTTACTTATCTTATTTGCCCCTCTCTTTTTTTTTAATTCGTCCTTCTTTTCTTCTTTTTTTTTATTCGTCTTCTTCCTCTGTCCGATTCGCAGCTTCTTTCGCCGAAATCCTTCTTAAAATTAACGTTACTCCTTGGTCTCTTCCATTTCGAAAACATCGTCCTTTCGCTATCTCATTTATTCTTATATCGTTGCTATCTGAAGTCTTTTACTTAGCATCTATCTAATCGGAAGAGCCTATCTGATCTGAGCCGACAGCTATCTAAGCTGCGGCGTGGCTAGCCTGTGCGCCGCTACAGAGAGTCTATATAGATCTATTCGCGGCGCGCTATCTCTTCTTCTTTTTCTTCTCTATTAAGGTCTTAAGCGCCACTGCAAAGCCGCCGTCGCCGGCGCTGTCTACGAAATCGATTAGCTGCCAGCCTTTCTTGTTCGGGGCAGCGTCGACGACCGTCGCGTCGAAGCGGTAGCGCTGTCCTCGGCTTTACTGTTATTATCTAACCTGCAAAACTAGCGGACTGTAGTAGTAATAGTAGAGCCAAGTACCCTGACTAAGGGCGTTACTGCAGTCGTTTCTATCGGTGTCCGTACTGATAGAGCGGACGCAGCCTTTCTTCTTCTTCTATCTCTTCTAGAGCTATTAACTTCGGAGCTACTTAGGTCCCGGCTTCTTCGGATTCTGGACGTAAAACTCTCTTAACAGCTCCACCGAATTTCGGAGATTCTCGACTGGATACTATTTATAGTCTTCCGGCTATCCCTTCTACGAGATCCTTGCTTCGATAGACCCTCTTATCTCTCTTATATCTACTACATCTTCTACCTCCTACTCTTGTTCTTTACTATCTATCTCGATTGGTAGGGGTTTAGCGAACCCTTGTTCTGGAAGGCCGTCTTTAGGGTCCAGACTTAGCAGATCCGAATAGAAGACGTCGTAGATTTGGAACGACTTCGGTAGCTAGAGCCGATAAGTTAGCAGCGACCTCTTTTCTACTATCTTAAATAGACCTACGTAGCGGGGGTTAAGCTTGGCGTTGCCTTTTAGCCTTAGGTTCTGTGTATTAAGCTATACCTTTTGGCCTTCTTCGAATTCTATTAGCGACTGCTTTCTATTAGCTCGAGTTACTATCTTCTTCTAAGCCGATTCTATCGCCTCCTTCGCTACCCGGATCGCTTCTTCTATCTGAGATCTAAGCGCTTCTGCTGTAGCGGCAGCTACTCTCTTCGACGAAGTGGCGGTAGAAGGTTCCGAAGGGATAGGTTCGTTCAGCGGTTGGAAACTCATTCTCGTAAGATAACTTTAAGTTATCTCGAACGGCGCTGGCAAGGTAGCCTTGGACTGTGCCGAATTAGCGCAGAATTCGGCTATTAGCAGCACCTTAACCCACTGTTCTCAATAATAGCTGCAGAAGATTCGTAGATATTTCTCTATCTTAAAGTTAGCTACTTTGGACTGGCCGTCGGTCTAAGGGTAAGCAGCTGTACTAAGCTTTCTGCAGATTCCAAGAACTTAATTAATAGCCTTCTATATATATGTAGTGAATTAAGGACCCCTATCCGTAGTAATAGTGTCCAACAGGCTATAGAGCTTCTATACGTGCTAAATTAGCATTCTAGCCGTCTCTTCTACGGTCGTGCCTCTATCCTTTGCTTAACAGGGGATAAAGTAGCGTTCTTTGCTTAACCGATCTACTACGTTAAGGGTAGTATTGTATCTATCGGAATCTGGTAGGCCGGTTACGAAATCTATCGTTATATACTGCTACGGTTTCTCCGGGATCGGAAGTGGCTTTAGTAGACCGGCTGGAAAGCCGTAACGCGGCTTCGCGGCTCGACATACGTAGCAATTAGCGATAAACTAGTAAATCCGCTCGAAGATCTGCGGAAACAAGTAGATCGTCCTTATAGCTTCTATTATCTTCTTTAAGCTAGCGTAGCCAATATCCTTAGAACTATAGACTAGCTAGATAACCTCCGTAATTAGTTCTTCTAGAACTATTAGCTTCCCTAAACTGGTTTTGCCGAGCCTCTTTTGCTAGTTAAGCCGCTCCACTTCTTCGAAAAGGGTCTCTTTCTTAGTAACCGGCTCAACTACGCAGATCCCTGCTTCCTTTCAACACCTCGGCGTCTACTATCCGCTCGGTTAACACCTTCTGGAACATGTTTGGATCTTCTTTCGCACAGCTAGTCTTTCCTTCTCTTCTCGTTAGCGCGTTAGCCTTTCTATTTTAAGCTCTAGGTCGATAGGTAATCTTAAAGTCGAACCCGGATAAGTAGGCGGCCTACCGAGCTTGGCGGCGCGGTAGCTTCTGCGTCTTTATAAAATAGATTAATAACTAATAGTCTGTAAGAACCTAGACTGTGCTTTTTCCGGCTACAAGCTCCGGCTTCTATTCCTCGAAAGCCTGGATAATGGCTAACAGTTCTTTATCGTAGATAGCGTAGTTCCGCTTAGCCTCGTTTATAGACTTGCTAAAGAAAGCTACCGGGTGGAGGGTCTTACTGTCGTTATAATATTAAGAAAGGACCCCTATAGTTACTATGTCGGAAGCGTCCGTCTCTAGGTAGATCGTCTTTTCTGGTTAGAAGTGCGCCAGCACTAGCGCTAAGGCCACTGCTTCTTTTAGTTAGTTAAAGGCCTCTGTACACTTCTTATTCTATAGGCCAGCGGCCTCCTTCTTTAATGCCTCGTTTAGAGGTCTTGCTATCTTGCTAAAGTCTTTAATAAATTGTCGATAATAGCTGCAGAACCTGAGAAAAGCTCTGATCTAGGTAGTGTTTCCAGACTTCGGCTGCTTCTATTCTGCTACAGCAGCGACCTTTGAAGGGTCTATCTAAATTCCTTCTCTTCCGACAATAAGACCGAGACATTTAACTTCGGTCTAATAGAACTTGCTCTTCTTCGTATCTGCATTTAATCCGACCTCGCAGAGCCTAATCAACACTCTCTCGATATAGTCTGTATATTGCTCTCTCGTTCTATCGGTGTAGATAAGGATGTCGTATAAGTAAATAGATGTTGCGGCGGTGGAAAGGGGTGGGACAGATTGATGGGGTAGACCCTGGATTTCAGCTCGGCCTGTCCGGGCCGAGCCGGGCCTTGGCACCACCACTACGAAAGCCTACCACCACCACATAGATTCCTTTCCCTCCTTAGTTCGAGATATAGTTATCAAAAAGGCCGTATTGAATTATATCTGCGTGCCCGGATTATTATATCTCGAACTCACTCTCTACAACCCTGCGCTGCGCGAAAGGGCCTGTCGAACTATCCGGAAACCCGAATAACGCACGCGCACCAACAACAACACCCAAGGCACCGTAAGAAGATGGAAGGCTTCTTAGCGGTAGAGAGCGGCGTAACAGGCCGCCGCGGAAAGAGAAAGACTAACAGAGCGAGTAGGCGCTCCAGTGTCATTGATTGATCCGGGCACGCAGATATTATTCAATACGGCCTTTTTGATAACTATATCTCGAACTGAGGAGGGAAAGGAATCTATGTAGTGGTAGTGGTGGGCTTTGATAGTGGTGATGCCAAGGCCCGGCTTGGCCCGGTCGGGCCGAGCCGAAATCCAGGGTCCACCCTATCAATCTGTCCTACCTCTTTCTACCGCCGCAACACTACCCCCCTCCCTCGCCAGCGGTCGCCCTCGACCGCTTAGTTACCCTATCTATTCGAAAAACTCTACTCTCTTCTCCTTTTTTTTTTTTTTTTTGAGTTTCGTCGTCTCTCTCTCGGAAATCTCCTCCAACGGTGATGTTACCTCTTCTGTCTTCTATCGCTTCTTGAATTTTTCACGTCGTCAGCATCTGGAGTCCTTTACTTGGCGTTTATGTAATCGGTGCGCCTGATCCGTGCCATCTGATCTCAGCCGTAGGTTATCTGAGCTGCAGCGTAGCTGGTCTGTGCGTCGTCGCGGAGGTCTATATAGATCTTTCTACGGCGCCGTTTTTCTTCCTCTTTTTCTCTTCTACCAAAGCTTCCGCCCTCTACGCGGTCGCCGACCAACGTGGCGGTGCCTGGAGCTATCAAATCCATCACGATCGCCTTTATCGGCTTCTGCGCCGGTGGAGCGGACGTAGCTTTCTTCTTTCTTCCGGAATTGTCGACATTAGAGCTACACCGGTTTCGGCTTTTCCGGCTTCCGCACGTAGAAGTCTCTTAGCAGCTCCGCCGAATTCCGCAGGTTCTCGATTGGATACTATTTATAATCTTCCGGCCACCCCTTCTACGAGATCCTCGCTTTGATAGACTCCCTTATCTTTTTTACGTCTATTACATCTTCTACCTCCCACTCTTCTTTATTACCGTCTATCTCAACTAGTGGGGGTTCGGCGAACCCCTGCTGCGGCAGGCCGTTCTCAGGGTCTAGGCTTAGTAGATCCGAGTAGAAAACGTCGTAGATCCGGAACGCCTTCGGCAGCTCGAGCCGATAGGTTACCGGCGACCTCTTTTCTGTTATCTTGAACGGACCTACGTAGCGCGGATTGAGCTTAGCGTTGCCTTTCAGCCTCAGGTTCTTCGTGTTAAGCTATACTCTTTAACCTTCCTCAAATTCTATCGGTAACTGCTTCTTATTAGCTCGAATTACTATCTTCTTCTAAGCTGATTCCATCGCGTCTTTCGCCACTTTGGTCGCTTCTTCTATCTGAGATCGGAGCGCTTCCGCCGCCGCGGCGGCGACTCTCTTTAACGACGTAGTAGTGGAAAGCTCCGGCGAGCCTGCGTCGCTCGGTAGCTGGAAGCTTAGCCTCGGAAGATAACCGTAGGTTATCTTAAACGGCGCCAGCGACGTCGCTTCCGACCGTGTTAAGTTCGCGCAGAATTCGGCTATCGGCAACACCTCGACCTACTTTTCTTAATAATAGCTGCAGAAGGTTCGCAGATATCGCTCTATCTTGCGATTAGCCACTTCGGACTGGCCGTCGGTTTGAGGGTAAGCGGCAGTGCTGAGCTTTCTATGAATTCCGAGAGCTTGGTTAATAGCTTTCTACACGTCGGCGGTGAATTGAGGACCCCTATCCGTAGTAATAGTGTCCGGCAGGCTATAGTGCTTCCACACGTGTTGAATCAACATCTGTGCGGTCTCTTCTGCAGTGGTTCCTGCGTCTCTCGCTCGACAGGGGATAAAGTGTCGTTCTTTGCTTAGCCTATCCACTACGTTTAGCGTAGCATTATATTTATCTGAATTCGGTAGGCCAGTTACGAAATCCATCGTAATGTGCTGCTACAGCTTCTCGGGGATCGGAAGCGGCTTCAGTAGACTAGCTGGAAGGCCGTAACTGTTGCGGCGGTGGAAAGGGGTGGGACTGGATAATGGGGTGGACCCTGGATTTCGGCTCGGCCCGGACAGGACGAGCCGGGCCTTGGCACACCACCCTCCATCAAAGCCCACCACCACCACCACATAGGTTCCTTTCCCTCCTCAGTTCGAGATATAGTCATCAAAAGGCCGTATTGAATCATATCTGCGTGCCCGGATCATTATATCTCGAACTCGCTCTCCACAACCCCGCGCTGCGCGAAAGGGCCCGTCGAACCATCCGGAAACCCGAATAACGCACGCGCACCAACAACAACAACAACCCCAGGCACCGTAAGAAGATGGAAGGCTTCTCAGCGGTAGAGAGCGGCGTGACAGGCCGCCGCGGAAAGAGAAAGACTAACAGAGCGAACAGGCGCTCCAGTGTCATTGATGATGAGATCATCATTAGAGGTTTTACGGCGGAAGAGACCGCAGAGATTAAGGAACGAATAAGCGAATACAAGAAGATCCACGACTGCACGGTCGAGGAACTGGAAGACCACGTAAACGAGAACGGAATAGGGAAGGTCTACGACGGTATAGACCTCATTGAGACGCTGTTCTACAGGACACTGGAAGAAAACAGACATCTAAGGGAGGAAGTAGAGACGGTAAGGGCCGAGAAGGAATCGGCAGAGACTATCGTCGAAGTGTTGGAACACCAAGCGGCGAATCGAATAGCGCAGCTGAAGGCGCTGAAGGATCAACTGGCTGATATAGAAGCAGCGAGATCGTCGCCGCCACCGCAGCGAGAAACCCAAGTGGAAACCACCTCGCCGGCGGCCTACAGTCAAGGTAGCACGTTAATGACGTTATTACCGGATCCACCGGTTTTCGGTGGCGGAGACTCCGAAGCGTAGGAGGCGTTTAAGAAGAAGATCAAGAATAAGATGAACCGCGATCACGCATCAAGCAGCGAAGAAGACAGATTGGCCTATTTAGAGGCGCGACTAGAAGGTAAAGCTTTTTCGTTGGTGGCGGACCTGGAAGAGGTGACCGCCGAAGAAGCGATCAAAGCGTTAGATCAACGCTTCGGAGACCCATTCCGAAAGAAGACAGCCCGTAAACAACTGGACAAGATCAACCAGAACCGGCAGACGTTTGAGGAATTTTACGGTTTGTTCAGAAAATATGCGATTAGGGCCCGAGTGGCGGAGGATGAGCAGCTCCACCTATTAAGGCAGAAGCTGAACCCTGAACTGGCCGCCGCTATGGCGTCTGTGGAAGACGAAGACCTTGAGGGCTTCGTGCATCAGACGAGGGTCACCGCGAGAAACTTGAGCGCTTACGCGAAATTACGCGAATCGGTTCAGAAGCCGTCGCCGTTGATAACGCAGACCACACGACCCCCGGCGCCTTTCCGGAGAGCGCCACAGCAGCCACCCTATCAGTCGCAGCGCTCGTCGTTCGTCCCTACCTGTTTCGCATGTGGCAAGCCTGGCCACATCGCCACGAGATGCCAAGCATCGGATAAGCAGAAGCAGGACTATCGTGTTATAAGGCAGCCGCAGCCACCGCCACCGAGGAAGACTATACAAGCTATGGAACCGGCTCCGAACGACACTGACAGCGAAGGTAGGGTGCAGTTAAGGATTATGGGAAAAGACTAGCTGGACGGATAGGCCCCCTACCCAGCATTGACAATAGGGCACCGAATCGAAGCGAACCGCCACGAGGAGAAAGTATCAACAGCTGCAGCGATCCGCTCTCGGCAGCGGTGGAAGTGAATACGGAAACAGCTATTATCCTTCTAATCACTGTCTACCCCTTTGACGGATCGAGCAAACCGCTTTAGCTGAAAGCTTTTATCGACACCGGAGCTCTTATCGGCGCGGCGATCCATCACCGACTGGTCAGGAAGCTAATAAATGGATACGGTTATCCAGTGGAACTGGCGTCGCCGACGCGAATCTCGGCATATAACGGACAAGACACGGAAAGCGTTACGCACTACGTGCCATTGAGGACCACGCTAGCTGGTCGAACCACGGAAGCGACGTTCCGGATCATGGATATCGGAAGGTTTGACATTATTATAGGGCAGAAATGGATAAAGAACCAGAAAGCCATCGTTGACGTAGATAAAGGAACGATCAGGTTCAAAACCCCGGGTGGCGGAGCAGGGACCATCGAAAAGGTCGCCACCGTCGCCGCCAAGCCGAAAGCCACGGAGTCCGCAAGAGAGGCTCCGTCCGATCGTTCCGAACCCCCGGTTACCGTCGGAATAATGAGTTCAGAAGCCGTAACGACCCTCGCGAAGTCGCCGGACAACGAGATCTACGCCATCTCGATAAAAGACATCGAAGACTACAGAAAGATAATGGCGGAAGAAGAAGTGGATCCGCTGGAGGTGCTACCGAAAGAACTCCATGGTTACGCTGACGTCTTCTTAAAGGCCGATTCCAACCTCCTGCCGCTCTATCGACCGGAATATAACAACAAGATCCGGCTGAAAGAAGGAGCCGCGCTGCCGAGAACCGAGCCCCTAAGACGACTGTCGCCGGCGGAACTGGACCAGGTAGAGGTGTTTGTTCGCGAAAATCTGGCGAAGAAGTTCATTACGCCGAGTTCGGCCGAATATACGTCACCGATTCTTTTCGTAAGGAAACCAGGGGGTGGTCTGCGACTCTGCGTAGATTATCGAGGCCTCAACGAGGTCACCAAGAGAGACGTATACCCGCTGCCGCTGATCGACGAGACCATCCAGCGCGTAGCAAAGGCTGAGTAGTTTAGCAAGCTGGACATCCGCCAAGCGTTCTATCGATTGAGAAACGAGGAAGGACAAACGGAAGATCTCACGACGTTCGCGACGCGTATGGGCAATTTCAAGTAGTTGGTGATGCCTTTCGGACTCACCAACGCGCCGGCAGTGTGGCAACGCTTTATAAACCACACGTTTATAGACATGTTGGAACGGTTCGTGTCCATTTACTTGGACGACATCCTTATCTACACCGAAGGAACGAGAGAACAGCACACGGACCACATCAAGAAGGTGCTGACCAGGCTCCGCGAGGTCGGATTGAACGCGGACACGAAAAAGAGCGAGTTTTATCAGACTGAAGTCAAATATCTCGGTCTGATCGTCGGAAGAGATGGAATTCGTATGGACCCCTTAAAGGTCGCCGCCGTCGCGGAATGGAAGCAGCCGAAATCCGGAAACACTACGCAAATCAGAGCGTTTCTCGGATTCTGCAGCTACTACCGACGGTTTATTAAGGACTTTAGCAAGATAGCGAGACCCCTGAACGAGGTGCTGAAGAAAGAGGCCGCGGGCCTATGGAATGAGAAGTGCACGGAAGCTTTCGTACGGCTGAAAAAGGCAGTGGCCTCGGCGCCGGTTCTGGCACACTTCCGACCAGAAAAAGCAATCTACGTAGAAACGGACGCTTCTGACACAGTAACCGCAGGGGTCCTTTCTCAATATAGCGACGACGAGACCCTCCATCCAGTCGCCTTCTTTAGCAAGTCAATGAGCGAAGCTAAGCGGAACTACGCTATCTATGATAAGGAGCTGCTGGCCATTATTCAGGCCTTTGAAGAGTGGAAACCGGAACTTATAGCTGGAAAAGGGCCAATCCAGGTTCTCACGGACCACCAGTCGCTGACCTACTTTATAAAGACGCAGAAGCTCTCACGACGCCAAGCACGGTGGGCTGCCTACTTATCAGGGTTCGATTTCAAGATCACATATAGACCCGGAGCCCAAAACGGAAAGGCTGACGCGCTGACGAGACGAGAAGGGAAGACCAGCCGCGCGAAGGAAGATCCGAACATGTTTCAGAAAGTGTTGACCGAGCGGATAGTAGACGCCGAGGTGTTGAAAGAAGTAGGGATCCACGCGGTGGAATCGCCGATTGAAGAGTCTCCGACTGAAAAAGAGACGCTCTACGAGAAGGTGGACCGGCTCAACCGACAGCAGAAGCTCGGCAAAACCGGTTTAGGGAAGATGATAGTTCCGGAAGAACTAATCACAGAAGTCATCCAGCTGGTCCATAGCTCCGTGGATGTAGGCCACGCGGGCGCGAAGAAAACGATGCAGGCAATGAGAACGACCTACTGGTTTCCGCGGATCTATAAGCGGATTTACCGGTTTATCGCCAACTGCCACGCGTGCAGAGCCGCGAAGCCACGTCACGGTCTTCCGGCCGGTCTGCTGAAGCCACTTCCGATCCCCGAGAAACCATGGCAACATATCAAGATGGACTTCGTAACCGGCCTGCCGGAATCCGATAGATACGACGCCACGCTGAACGTAGTGGACCGATTGAGCAAAGAACGCCACTTCATCCCCTGCCGAGCGAGAGATGAAGGAACCACTACAGAAGAGACCGCACGGATGTTGATTCGACACGTATGGAAGCATTATGGCTTACCGGACACTATTACCACAGATAGGGGTCCTCAATTCACCGCCGATGTGTGGAAAGCTATCAACCAAGCTCTCGGAATCCATGGAAAGCTCAGCACCGCCGCTTACCCTTAGACGGACGGCCAGTCCGAAGTGGCTAACCGTAAGATAGAGCGATATCTGCGAACCTTCTGCGGCTACCATTAAGAAGAATGGGTTAAGGTGTTGCCGATAGCCGAGTTCTGCGCTAACTCGGCACTATCCGAAGCCACCTCGCTGGCGCCGTTCGAGATAACGCACGGCTATCTTCCGAGGATGAGCTTTCAGCCGCCAAACGAACCCAGGTCCACGGAACTATCCACCGCTACGTCGTCGAAGAGAGTCGCCGCCGCGGCGGCGGAAGCGCTCCGATCTCAGATGGAAGAAGCGGTCAAAGTGGCGAAAGAAGCGATGGAATCAGCTCAGAAGAAGATGGTGAATCGAGCTAATAGAAAAAGGTCCCTAATGGAATTCGAGGAAGGCCAAAAGGTATGGCTTAACACGCGAAACCTGAGGCTAAAAGGAAACGCAAAGCTCAACCTACGCCACGTGGGTCCGTTCAAGATAATAGAAAAGAGGTCGCCGGTGACCTATCGGCTCGAGCTGCCGAAGGCGTTCCGGATCCACGATGTTTTCCACTCAGATCTGCTAAGCTTGGACCCTGAAGACGGCCTGCCGGAACAGGGGTTCGCTGAACCCCCGCCAATCGAGATAGATGATAAGGAAGAATGGGAAGTAGAAGACGTGATAGACGTAAAGAAGATAAGGGGGTCCATCAAAGCGAGGGTCTCGTAGAAGGGGTAGCCAGAAGACTATAAATGGTATCCGATCGAGAACCTCCGGAATTCGGCGGAGCTGCTAAGAGACTTTTACGCGCGGAATCCGACGAAGCCGAAGCCGGAATGGCTCTGATGCCGATCCTTACGGAAGAAGAAGAATGCCACGTCCGCTCCACCGGCGCGAAAGCCGATGAAAACGATCGTGATTGCTCCAGGCAGATCGTAGCGGTCGGCAGGCCGCGCACGCCGTGGCGTGCCAGCGCCGCCGCCCCCCCCCCCCCTCGATGGAGTGCTGACTTCGGTGGAGAAAGAAAAGAAGAAGAACCGGAGCCGCGGACGGATCTATATAGACCTCCGAAGCAGCGCACAGACCGCCCAGACCGCAGCTCAGATGACCGAACGGTTCAGATCAGGTGGCGCACCGATCACATGAACGCCAAGTGAAGGACTTCGGATGCCGATAACGTGAGGGCTGAAAAAGCGATGATGAGACGTTGTTTTCGATGAAAGACGGAAGAGGTGACGTCGACGGTGGAGGGGATTTTCGAGAAAAAGAAGACGAATCAAAAAAAAAAAAAAAAAAAAAAAAAAGAGAGACGGAAAGAAGAGAGATTTTCGGATGGGTAGGGTGACTAAGCGGTCGAGGGCGACCGCTGGTGAGGGGGGGGGGTAGTGTTGCGGCGGTGGAAAGGGGTGGGACTGGATGATGGGGTGGACCCTGGATTTCGGCTCGGCCCGGACGGGACGAGCCGGGCCTTGGCACACCACCCTCCATCAAAGCCCACCACCACTACCACATAGGTTCCTTTCCCTCCTCAGTTCGAGATATAGTCATCAAAAGGCCGTATTGAATCATATCTGCGTGCCCGGATCAGTAACGTGGCTTCGCGGTTCTGTATACGTAGCAATTGGCGATAAATCGATGGATCCGTTCGTAGATCTGTGGAAACTAGTAGACCGTCCTTATAGCTTCTATCGTCTTCTTTAAGCCGGCGTAACCAATGTCTTTAGAGCTATGGACCAGCTGGATGACCTCTGTAATCAGTTCTTCCAGAACTATTATCTTCCCTAAGCCGGTTTTGCCGAGTTTCTGTTGCTGGTTAAGCTGCTTTACCTTTTCGTAGAGAGCTTCTTCCTTAGGGGCCGGCTCTACCGCGCAGATCCCTACCTCTTTTAACACCTCTGCGTCTACTATCCGCTTGGTCAACACCTTCTGGAACATATTCGGGTCTTCTTTCGCTCGGCTGGTCTTCCCTTCTCTTCTCGTTAGCGCGTCAGCCTTTCTATTTTGAGCTCCGGGTCAATAGGTGATCTTAAGGTCGAACCCGGATAAGTAGGCAGCCTACCGTGCCTAACGTCGTGAGAGCTTCTGCGTCTTTATAAAGTAGGTCAGCGACTGATAGTCCGTAAGGACCTGGACCGTGCTCTTTCTAGCTATAAGTTCTGGCTTCCACTCCTCGAACGCCTGTATAATGGCCAGCAGTTCTTTATTATAGATCGCGTAGTTCCGCTCGGCCTCCGTTATGGACTTGCTGAAGAAAGCCACCGGATGGAGGGTTTCGTCGTCGCTATATTAAGAAAGGACCCCTGCTGTTACTGTGTCGGAAGCGTCCGTTTCTACGTAGATTGTCTTTTCCGGCCGGAAGTGCGCTAGAACCGGCGCCGAAGCCACTGCTTCTTTCAGCCGTACGAAAGCTTCCGTGCACTTATTATTCTATAGGCCGGCGGCCTCTTTCTTTAACGCCTCGTTCAGGGGTCTCGCTATCTTGCTGAAGTCCTTAATAAACCGTCGATAGTAGCTGCAGAAGCCGAGGAATGCCCTGATTTGCGTAGTATTTCCGGATTTCGGCTGCTTCCATTCAGCGACGGCAGCGACCTTTAAGGGATCTATACGAATTCCATCTCTTCCGACGATAAGACCGAGATATTTAACTTCAGTTTGATAGAACTCGCTCTTCTTTGTGTCCGCGTTCAATCCAATCTCGCGGAGCCTCTTTAACACTCTCTTAATGTGGTCTGTGTGTTGCTCTCTCGTTCCATCGGTATAGATAAGGATGTCGTCCAAGTAGATAGACACAAACCGCTCTAGCATGTCTATAAAATTGTAGTTTATAAACCGTTGCCACACCGCCGGCGCGTTAGTAAGCCCGAAAGGCATTACCAACTACTTGAAATTGCCTATACGCGTCGCGAACGTCGTAAGATCTTCTGTCTGCCCTTCCTCGTTCCTTAGTCGATAGAACGCTTGGCGGATGTCCAGCTTGCTGAACCACTTAGCCTTCGCTACCCGCTGTATGGTTTCATCAATTAGCGGCAGCGGGTATACGTCTCTCTTAGTAACCTCGTTAAGGCCTCGATAGTCTACGCAGAGTCGCAGACTACCCCCTGGTTTCCTTACGAAAAGAATCGGTAACGCGTATTCCGCGGAGCTCGGCGTAATGAACTTCTTCGCTAGGTTTTCGCGAACAAACACCTCTACTTGGTCCAATTCGGCCGGCGACAGCCGTCTTAGGGGCTTAGTTCTTAGCAGCGTAGCCCCCTCTTTTAGTCGGATCCTGTTGTTATATTCCGGTCGATAGAGCGGCAATAGGTTGGAGTCGGCTTTTAAGAAGACGTTAGCGTAACTATAGAGCTCGTTTGGCAGCACCTCTAGTAGATCTACCTCTTCTTCCGCCATTATCTTCCGGTAGTCTTAGATGTCTTTTATTAAGATAGCGTAAATCTCGTTGTCTAGCGACTTCGCGAGGATCGTTATAGCTTCTAAGCTTATTATTCCGACGGTGACCAGGGGCTCGGAACGGTTGGACGGAGCCTCTTTCGCTGACTCCGTAGCTTTCGGCTTGGCGGCGACGGCGGCGACCTTTCCGATAGTCCCTGCTTCGCTACCTAGGGTTTTGAATCTGATCGTTCCTTTATCTACGTCGATAATGGCTTTCTGGTTCTTTATCTATTTCTGTCCTATAATAATGTTAAACCTTCCGATATCCATAATTCGGAACGTCGCTTCCGTAGTGCGACCTGCCAGGGTAGTCTTTAGCGGTACGTAGTGCGTAACGCTTTCTGTGTCTTGTCCGTTGTATGCCGAAATCTTCGTTAGCGCTGCTAGTTCCACTAGATAACCGTATCCATTCGTCAGCTTCCGGACCAGTCGGTGGTGGATCGCCGTGCCGATAAGAGCTCCGGTGTCGATAAAAGCTTTTAGCTAGAGGGGTTTGTTCGATCCGTTAAGGGGGTGGACAGTAACTAGTAGGATAATAGCCGTTTCCGTGTTTACCTCCACCGCCGCCGAGAGCGGGTCGCTGCAGCTGTTGATGCTTTCTTCTCGTAGCGATTCGCTTCGATTCGGTGCCCTATTGTTAGTGCTAGATAGGGGGCCTATCCTTCTAGCTAGTCTTTTCCTATAATTCTTAGCTGCACCCTACCGTCTACGCTGTCAGTGTCGTTCGGAGCCGGTTCGATGGCTTAAATAGTCTTCCTCGGCAGTGGCGGCTGCTTTGTCGCTCGATACTCCTGCTTCTGCTGTGCCGTTGCTGGGCATCTCGTAGCGATATAGCCGGGTTTTCTACACGTGTAGCAGGTGGGGACGAACGACGAACGCGGTGAATACGACGGCTGCTAGGGGCGTTGTCAAAAGGGCGCAGGGGCTTGCGCCGGTTGCGCCGACGGCGACGGCCTCTAGATCGGTTTACGTGTCGTCGGTTTTCCGTACACGTTCAGGTTTCTAGCGGTAACCCTCGCTTGGTGCACGAAGCTCTAAAGGTCTTCGTCTTCCACTGACGCTATAGCTGCAGCGAGCTTAGGGCTTAGTTTCTGTCTTAGCAGGTGCAGCTGCTTATCTTCTGCCACTTTCGCTCTAATAGCATATTTCCTAAACAGTCCGTAGAATTCTTCGAACGTCTGCCGGTTCTAGTTGATCTTGTCCAGCTGCTTATAGGCTGTCTTCTTCCGGAAGGGGTCTCCGAAACGCTGGTCCAGCGCGTTGATCGCTTCTTTAGCGGTTACCTCTTCTAGGTCCGCTACTAGCGAAAATGCTTTACCTTCTAACCGCGATTCCAGGTACGCCAGTCTATCTCCAGCGCTGCTTAATGCGTAATCGCGGCTTATCTTATTCTTGATCTTCTTCTTAAACGCCTCCTACGCTTTAGGGTCTCCGCTACCGAAAGCCGGTAGGTCCGGCAGTAGCGTTATCAAGGTGCTACCTTAACTATAGGCCGCCGGTAAGGCGGTCTCCTTATAGGTTTCTCGCCGCAGCGGCGGCGACTTCGCTGCTTCTATATCGGTCAGTTGATCCTTCAGCGCCTTTAGCTGCGCTATTCGATTCGCCGCCTGGTTCTCTAACACATCGATAATAGTCTCTGCCGATTCCTTCTCAGCCCTTACCGCTTCAGTTTCCTCCCTTAGTTGCCTGTTTTCTTCTAGCGTTCTGTGGAACAGCGTCTTAATAAGGTCTATACTATTGTAGACCTTCCTTATTCTATTCTTATTTACGTAGTCTTCCAATTCCTCGATCGTGCAGTCGTAGATCTTTCTATATTCAGCTATTCTTTCCTTGAACTTAGCGGTCTCTTCTGTAGTGAAACTGCTAATAACGATCTTATCGTTAATAACGCTTAAGCGCCTACTCGCTCTGTTAGTCTTTCCTTTTCTGCTTCTGCTGCGGCCTGTAACGCCGCTCTCTACCGCTAAGAGGCCTTCCATCTTCTTACAGTGCCTGGGGTTGGTTGTTGTATGTGTAGTGCGCGTGCGTTATTCGGATTTCCGGATGGTTCGACGGGTCCTTTCGCGCAGCGCAGGGATTGGTATAGAGAGTCAGTTCGAGATATAATGATCCGGGCACGCAGATATAATTCAATACGGCCTTTTTGATAACTATATCTCGAACTAAGGAGGGAAAGGAATCTATATAGTGGTAGTGGTAGGCTTTAATGGTAGTGATGCCAAGGCCTGGCTTGGCCCGGTCGGGCCAAGCCGAAATCCAGGGTCCACCCCATCAATCTGTCCCACCTCTTTCCACCGCCGCAACATTGATAATAAGATCATTATCAGAGGTTTTACGGCGGAGGAGACCGCAGAGATTAAGGAACGAATAAGCGAATACAAGAAGATCCACGACTGTACGATCGAGGAACTGGAAGACTATGTAAACGAGAATAGAATAGGGAAGGTCTACGACGGAATAGACCTTATCGAGATGCTGTTTTACAGAACGCTAGAAGAGAACAGACAACTAAGAGAAGAAATTAAAGCGGTAAGAGCCGAGAAGGAATCGGCAGAGACTATCGTCGACGTGTTAGAACACTAAGCGTCGAATCGACTAGTGCAGCTAAAGGCACTAAAGGATCAACTAGCTAATATAGAAGCAGCAAAGTCGCCGCCACCGCGGCGAGAAACCTACGTAGAAACCACCTCGCCGGCGGCCTATAGTTAAGGTAGCACTATGATAACGCTACTGCTGGACCTACCTGCTTTTGGTAGCGGAGACCCTAAAGCGTAGGAGGCGTTTAGGAGGAAGATCAAGAATAAGATAAGCCGCGATTACGCAGCAAGCAGCGAAGAAGACAGACTGGCCTATTTAGAGGCGCGATTAGAAGGTAAAGCTTTTTCGCTAGTAGCGGACCTAGAAGAGGCGACCGCTAAGGAAGCGATCAAAGCGTTAGATTAACGCTTCGGAGACCCCTTTAGGAAGAAGACAGCCTGTAAGCAGCTAGACAAGATCAATCAGAACCGGCAGACGTTTAAAGAATTCTACGGACTGTTTAGGAAATATGCTATTAGAGCGAGAGTGGCTAAGGATAAGCAGCTACATTTACTAAGACAAAAACTGAGCCCTAAGCTCGCTGCGGCTATAGCGTCGGTGGAAGACGAAGACCTTCAGAGCTTCGTGCACTAGGCGAGAGTAACAGCAAGAAATCTGAACGCATACGGAAAATCGACGACGCGAGAACCTACTCAGAAAACACCGTCGTTGATGCAGACAACCAGAGCCCCCGCACCCTTCCGACGCGGCCCCCAGCCACCTTATCAGTCACAGCGTTCGTCGTTCGCCCCCACCTGTTTCGCGTGTGGCAAGCCTGGCCACATCGCTACGAGATGCCAAGCAACGGCCCAGCAGAAGCAGGAGTATCGTGTTATAAAGCAGCCGCAGCCGTAGCCGCAGCTACCGAGGAAGACTATACAAGCTATGGAACCGGCTCCGAGCGACACCGAGAGCGTAGACGGTAAGGTGCAGCTAAGAATTATAGGAAAAGACCAGCTGGACGGATAGGCCCCCTATCCAGCATTAACAATAGGGCACCGAATCGAAGCAAATCGCTACGAGGAGAAAGCATTAACAGCTACAGCGACCCGCTCTTAGCGGCGGTGGAAGTAAACACGGAAACAGCTATTATCCTTCCAATTACTGTCTACCCCCTTAACGGATCGAGCAAATCACTTTAGCTGAAAGCCTTTATCGACACTGGGGCTCTTATCGGTGCAGCGATCCACCACCGACTAGTCCGGAAGCTGACGAATAGATACAGTTACCCAGTGGAACTGGCGTCGCCGACGAAGATTTCGGCATACAACGGACAAGACACAGAAAGCGTCACGCACTACGTGCCGCTAAGGACTACTCTGGCTGGTCGCACGACAGAAGCGATGTTCCGAATTATGGATATCGGAAGGTTTGACATCATTATAGGGCAGAAATAGATAAAGAACTAGAAAGCTATCGTCGACGTAGATAAAGGAACGATCAGATTCAAAACCCTAGGTAGCGGAGCAGGGACTATCAGAAAGGTCGCCACCGCCGCTAAGCCGAAAGCCACGGAGTCCGCGAAAGAGGCTCCGTCCGATCGTTCCGAACCCCTAGTCACCGTCGGAATAATAAGTTCAGAAGCTATAACGACCCTCGCGAAGTCGCTAGACAATAAGATCTACGCTATCTCGATAAAAGACATCGAAGACTACAGGAAGATAATAGCAGAAGAAGAAGTGGATCTACTGAAGGTGTTGCCAAACGAGCTCTACAGTTACGCTAACGTGTTCTTAAAAGCTAACTCCAACCTCCTGCCGCTCTATCGACCGGAATATAACAACAAGATCTGGCTAAAAGAAGGAGCCGCGCTGCCGAGAACCGAGCCCCTAAGACGACTGTCGCCAGCGGAACTGGACTGGGTAGAGGTGTTTGTTCGCGAAAATCTGGCGAAGAAGTTTATTACGCCGAGTTCTGCCGAGTATGCGTTACCGATTCTTTTCGTAAGGAAACTAGGGGGTGGTCTGCGACTCTGCGTAGACTATCGAGGCCTTAACGAGGTCACTAAGAGAGACGTATATCCACTGCCGCTAATAGATAAGACTATACAGCGCGTAGCGAAGGCTAAGTAGTTTAGCAAGCTGGACATCTGCTAAGCGTTCTATCGACTAAGGAACGAAGAAGGGCAGACGGAAGATCTTACGACGTTTGCTACGCGTATAGGCAATTTTAAGTAGCTGGTA
This sequence comes from Pseudocercospora ulei, assembly GCA_016165855.1. NCBI lineage: Eukaryota > Fungi > Ascomycota > Dothideomycetes > Mycosphaerellales > Mycosphaerellaceae > Pseudocercospora > Pseudocercospora ulei. The sequence goes on along the minus strand of JACWNB010000005.1, from coordinate 5,013,990 downwards.
ATGCCGTTCGGACTTACTAACGCGCCGGCAGTGTAGCAACGCTTTATAAACTATACCTTTATAGACATGCTAGAGCGGTTCGTGTCCGTCTACTTGGACGACATCCTTATCTACACCGATAGGACAAAAGAACAGCACACGGACTACATTAAGAAGGTGCTAACCAGGCTCCGCGAGGTCGGATTAAACGCGGACACGAAAAAGAGCGAGTTCTATTAGACCGAAGTCAAATATCTCTGATACGGATGTAGGCTGGAAGGTGCTGGAAGGTGGCAGGCTTGGCAGGGCCAGGCTTGGCGGCTGCACACTCAAATACCTCCACCTCCGCTTGTACGTAGATTCTTCCCTCTCTAGCCTTGGATATAGTTATTAAAGACGGGTATTGACCTTGCGTCTACTGCAGTCAGATCATTATATCCAAGGCTCACTTTAACAACACCCGCACTACGCGAAAGAGCCCGTTGAATTACATCCGGGTACTCGATTAACGTACGTGCAACCAACCTAGAGTGTGTACTGTATATGTACGAAGGAGGCCGTTGAATTATATCCGGTTACTTAATCGTACATGTGCATGCTACTCTACCCCCCCCTCCCCCGACTAAGAAGAAGAGTTTCGAGAAGAAGAGTTTCGAGAAGAAGAGTTTCGAGAAGAAGAGTTTCGAGAAGAAGAGTTTTAGGGAAGAGAAGTGCCCCTATCGAGAAGAGAGAGAGTTTTGAAGAGAGAGAGTGCCCCTACGAGAGGGATGTTAGGAAGAGAAGTGCCCCTACGAGCAGATCGTACGAGTTTTAAAGTTTCGAGATAGGACGAGAGGACGACGATGTAGGAGCGACGAGAAGGAGGCGAGAGCGAGGAGCGAGAGCGAGGAGCGAGAGCGAGGAGCGAGAGCGACGACGACGACAAGACGCACCTAGCAGGACCTAGGGCGACGACATTTGTTTTTTTCGGGTCTTTAACAGACTATTCTATTTAGCAGTACATTCAGCAATCGAGGCAAAGCACGAGCACCAGGCTCAGCACCAGGCTCAGCACTAGGCTCAGCACTAGGACAACATAAAATACGGTGCTGCTGCATATAGGGCTGCAGCTACAGACAACAGACAGCTACAGACAATACAGGGCTTCTACAGACAACATACAGCTGCAGACAACACACACTGTTCAGGTTCAGAAGAGCACGAGGCAAAGCAAAGGCACAGCATCAGCCACAGCATCAGCCAGAGCACCAGGCAGAGCACCAGGCAGATCACCAGGCAGAGCACTAGGCAGAGCACCAGGCAGAGCACCAGGCAGACAGCTGCAGACAGGCAAAGCGACGGCTCGAGAAGCGACCGTCAAGAAGCGACCGTCGAGAAGCGACATATCGACCCTGACGACCTCTAAGACCTCTGCGACTGTTCGAGAAGCGAGGCGAGCGTCTAAGAAGCGAGCGACCGTCCGAGAAGCGAAGCGACGGCTCGAGAAGCGACCGTCTAAGGAGCGACCGTCGAGAAGCGAGCGACCGACGAGAAGCGACATACGTAGGCTGCGACCTCTGCGACCTCCGCGGCCTCGACGACCTCCGCGACCTCCGCGGCCCCGACGACCTCTGCAGCTTCTGCGCCCCTAACGACCTCTGCGCCCCCAACAACCTCTGCGAGCTCTGCGGCCCCGACGACCTCTGCAGCCGCGACCTTTGAGAATTCTGCAGCCTTGGCAAGGCACCAAAGCGACGGTCGAGAAGCGACCGTCGAGAAGCGACCGTAGCGACCGTCAAGAAGCGAGCGACCGTCGAGAAGCGAGCGACCGTCGAGAAGCGACCGTCGAGAAGCGACCGTCTGAGAAGCGACCGTCTAAGAAGCGACCGTCTGAGAAGCGACCGTCGAGAAGCGACGGCTCGAGAAGCGAGCGACTATCTAAGAGGCGAAGCGACCGTCAAGAAGCGACATACGTACGTAGGCTGCGACCTCCGCGACTCCACGACCTCCGGCGACCTCCGCGGCCTTAACGACCTCCGCAACCTCTGCAACCTCCGAGAACTCCGCGACCTCTGCAGCAAACAAGGCAGCAAACAAGGCACCAATTGAGGCCGAAAGCGACGGCAAAAGGTAGAGATTGAGACTCAAAAAGGCACGAGATTAAGGCTCAAAAAGGCACGAGATTGAGGCTCAAAAAGGCACGAGATTGAGGCTCAAAAAGGCACGAGATTGAGGCTCAAAAAGGCACGAGAATAAGGCTCAAAACGCACGGAAATTGAAGCTCAAAAGCGACCTCAAAAGCGACCTGTTTTGGAGCGACCTGATTGACTGATTAGGACTGATAGATTGATTGCGATTGAGGGCAATCGCTGGTTAGGGAGGGCGGTAGTGATACGGATGTAGGCTGGAAGGTGCTGGAAGGTAGCAGGCTTGGCAGGGCCAGGCTTAGCGGCTGCACACTCAAATACCTCCACCTCCGCTTGTACGTAGATTCTTCCCTCTCTAGCCTTGGATATAGTTATCAAAGACGGGTATTGACCTAGAGTCTACCTTAGTCGGATCAATCTCGGTCTAATCGTAGGAAGGAATAGAATTCGGATAGACCCCTTAAAGGTCGCTGCAGTAGCGGAATGGAAGCAACCGAAATCCGGAAACACTACGCAGATCAGAGCGTTTCTCAGATTCTGCAGCTACTACCGACGGTTTATTAAAGACTTCAGCAAGATAGCGAGACCCCTGAACGAGGCGTTAAAGAAAGAGGCCGCCAGCCTATAGAATAAGAAGTGCACGGAAGCTTTCGTACAGCTGAAAGAAGCAGTGGCTTCGGCGCCGGTTCTGGCACACTTCCGGCCGGAAAAGACAATCTACGTAGAAACGGACGCTTCCGATACAGTGACGGCAGGGGTCCTTTCTCAATACGCTGACGACGACCAAACGCTCTATCCGGTGGCTTTCTTTAGCAAATCTATGTCGGAAGCTAAGAGGAACTACGCGATCTACGATAAAGAACTGCTAGCGATTATTCAGGCTTTCGAGGAGTGGAAACCGGAGCTTATAGCTGGAAAGAGCACAGTTCAGGTCCTTACGGACCACCAGTCGCTGACCTACTTTATAAAGACGCAGAAGCTCTTACGTCGCCAAGCCCGGTAGGCGGCCTACTTATCAGGGTTCGATTTTAAGATTACCTATCGACCCGGAGCTCAAAACGGAAAGGCTAACGCGCTAACGAGAAGAGAAGGAAAGACTAGCCGCGCGAAAGAAGATCCAAACATGTTCTAGAAGGTGTTGACCGAGCGGATAGTAGACGCAGAGGTGTTAAAGGAAGCGGGGATCTGCGCAGCGGAACCGCAGATCGAACCGGAACCGATAGAGCCGTCGATTAAAGAAAAGACTCTCTACGAAAAGGTAGAGCAGCTCAACCAGCAACAGAAACTCGGCAAAACCGGTTCAGGGAAGATAATAGTTCTAGAAGAACTAATTACGGAGGTCGTCCAGCTAGTCCATAGATCCGTAGATGTGGGCTACGCCGGCTCAAAGAAGACGATAGAAGCTATAAGGACGATCTACTGGTTTCCGCGGATCTACGAACGGATCCACCGATTTATCGCTAATTGCTACGTGTGCCGAGCCGCGAAACCGCGTTACGGTCTTCCAGCGGGTCTACTAAAGCCACTTCCGATCCCTAAGAAACCGTAGCAACACATTACGATAGATTTCGTAACCGGCCTGCCGGAAGCCGATAGATATAACGCTATGCTGAACGTAGTGGACCGGCTAAGCAAAGAGCGCCACTTCATCCCCTGCCGAGCTAGAGACGAAGGAACGACTGCGGAAGAGACCGCGCGGATGCTGATTAGACACGTATAGAAGCACTATAGCCTGCCGGACACTATTACTACGGATAGGGGTCCTCAATTCACCGCCGACATGTAGAAGGCTATTAATTAAGCTCTCGGAATTAGTAGAAAGCTCAGCACAGCTGCCTACCTGCAAACCGACAGTTAGTCTAAAGTCGCTAACTGTAAGATAGAGCGATACCTACGAACCTTCTGCAGCTATTATTAAGAAGATTGGGTTAAGGTGTTGCCGATAGCCGAATTCTGCGCGAACTTAGCACAGTTAGAAGCAACGTCGCTGGCGCCGTTCGAGATAACGCATAGCTATCTTCCGAGGATAAGTTTTTAGCCGCCGAACGAACCCGGCTCTACGGAACCACCTACCGCTACCTCGTTAAAGAGAGTCGCCGCTGCGGCGGCGGAAGCGCTCCAATCTCAGATAGAAGAAGCGGTCAAAGTGGCGAAAGACGCGATAGAATCGGCTTAGAAGAAGATAGTAACTCGGGCTAATAAGAAGCGGTTACCGATAGAATTCGAAGAAGGCCAAAAGGTATAGCTTAACACGAGGAACCTGAGGCTGAAAGGCAACGCCAAGCTCAATCCGCGCTACGTAGGTCCGTTTACGATAGTGGAAAAGAAATCGCCGGTTACTTATCGGCTCGAGCTGCCGAAGGCGTTCCGGATCTACGACATTTTCTATTCCGATCTACTAAGCCTGGACCCTGAGAACGGTCTGCCGGAACAGGGGTTCGCCGAACCCCCGCCTATCGAGATAGACGGTAAGGAAGAAGAGTAGGAGGTAGAAGATGTAATAGATACGAAGAAGATAAGAGAGTCTATTAAAGCGAGGATCTCGTAGAAGGGGTGGCCGGAAGACTACAAATGGTATCTGGTCGAGAACCTGCGGAACTCGGCGGAGCTGCTAAGAGAGTTTTACGTCCGGAATCCAACGAAGCCGAAGCCTGAGTGGCTCCGAAATTGATGGTTCAGAAAGAAGAAAGCCGCGTCCGCTCCATCGGCGCGGAGGCCGAAGAAAACGATCGTAACGGTCGCCTTCAGGGAGGTCTTTGACGCGGCCACTACCCATCGGCAGTGCGGCAGGAAGCTCGCTAACGCCGTAGCGTGCCAGCGCCGCTGCCCCTACGGTGTGTAAGGACTTTGGTAGAGAAAGAAGAAGAAGAAAAGATAGAGCCGCAGAAGGATCTATATGGACCTCTACGCCGGAGCACAGACCAACCGAGGCGCAGCTTAGATAACCCGTAGATCAGATCAGATAGCGTCGATTACATAAACAACAGGTAAAGGACTTCAAATGCCAACGATGTAAAAAATGGAAAAAGCGACGAAAAGAACGCCGGCTGTAATGGAAGATAGAAGACGCGACGTCGGCGTCAGAGGGGATTTTCGAGAAGGAAACGACAAAAAAAAAAAAAAAAGTGGAGATTTCCGGATGGATAGAGTGACTAAGCGGTCGAGGGCGACCGCTAGTAAGGGAGGGGGGTAGTGTTACAGCGGTGGAAAGAGGTGGGACAGATTAATAGGGTAGACCCTGGATTTCGGCTCGGCCCGTCCGGGCCGAGCCGGGCCTTGGCACCACCACTACGAAAGCCCACCACCACCACTACATAGATTCCTTTCCCTCCTCAGTTCGAGATATAGTTATCAAAAAGGCCGTATTGAATCATATCTGCGTGCCCGGATCAATAGACACAAACCGTTCCAGCATGTCTATAAAGATGTAATATATAAAACGCTGCTACACTACTGGCGCGTTAGTAAGTCCGAAAGGCATAACTAGCTACTTAAAGTTGCCTATACGCGTAGCGAAGGACGTAAGGTCTTCCGTCTGCCCTTTCTCGTTCCTTAGTCGGTGGAACGCTTAGCGAATGTCCAGCTTGCTGAACTACTTAGCTTTTGCTACTCGTTGTATAGTCTTATCGATTAGCGGCAGCAGGTACATATCTCTCTTAGTAACCTTATTAAGGCCTCGGTAGTCTACGCACAGTCGGAGACTACCTCCGGGTTTCTGTACAAACAGGATTAGTAACGTATACTCGGCAGAGCTCGGCGTAATAAACTTCTTCGCTAGGTTTTCTCGAACAAATACTTCTACTTAGTCTAACTCGGCCGGCGATAGGCATCTTAGGGGTTCGGTTCTCGGCAGCGCGGCCCCTTCTTTTAATCGGATCTTGTTGTCGTATTCCGGTCGATAGAGCAGCAGGAGGTTGGAGTTGGCTTTCGAGAACACGTTAGCGTAGCTATAGAGTTCTTCTATTAACACTTCTAGCAGGTCTACTTCTTCTTCCGCTATTATCTTCTAGTAATCTTCGATGTCTTTTATCGAGATAGCGTAGATCTTATTCTCCAGCGACTTCGCGAGAGTCGTTAGAGCCTCTAAGCTTATTATTCTGACAGTATCTGGGGGATCGGAACAGTTAGCCAGAACCGCGTTAGTAGCTGCAGCTTTCGGGTTTGCAGGGACGACAGGGACCGATCTGACAGCAGCGATTTCGCTTTGCTAGGTTTTGAATCTAAGTGTGCCTTCGCCTACGTTAATAATAGCTTTCTGGTTCTTTATCTATTTCTGCCCTAAAATAATGTCGAACTGTCTGATGTCTATAATTCGGAACGTCGCCTTAGTCGTTCAGCCAGCTAGGGTGGTCTTTAATAGCATATAATGCGTAACACTCTCTGTATCTTGTCCGTTGTATGCCCAAATCCGCGTCGGCGACGCTAATTCTACTAGATAACTATATCCGTTTATTAGTTTCTGGACCAGTCGATAGTGGATCGCTGCGCCGATAAGTGCTCCTGTATCGATAAAGGCTCTTAACTGAAGGAGGCAGTGTAAGCTGTTAAGGGGGTAGACAGTAATCGGAAGGATAATAGCGGTCTCTGTATTCACTTCCACTGCTGCCGAGAGCGGATCGTTACAACTGTTAATGCTCTCTTCTTCTTCTAGCGACGCGGTTCGTATCGGTACCCTATTATTTATGCTGGATAGGGGGCCTATCCGTCTAGCTAGTCTTTTCCTAAGATCCTTAATAGCACTCTACTGTCTACGCTGTTGGTATCGTTTGGCGCTGGTTCTATAGCTTGGATAGTCTTCCTCGGAGGCGGCGGCTTTGTAGCACAGTATTCCTGCTTCTGCTAAGCCGTCGCTTGGCATCTAGTAGCAATATAGCCAGGCTTTCCGTACACGTAGCAGGTAGGGACTGATCCGAGCGCGCAGATAAGTTTCAATACGGCTGTTTTGATAACTTTATCTCGAACTGAGGAGGGAAAGGAATCTATATAGTGGTAGTGATAGGCTTTCGTGGTAGTGGTGCCAAGGCCCGGCTCGGTCCGTTCCGGAACCTAAATCCCGGAAGGGGCCGAGTCGAAATCCAGGGTCCACCCTATTAATCTGTCCCACCTCTTTCCACTGCCGCAACACTACCCCCCTCCCTTACTAGCGGTCGCCCTCGACCGCTTAGTCACCCTATCTATCCGAAAATCTTTTTCTTCTTCTTTTTTTTTTTCGTCGTCTCCTTCTTAAAAACCCCCTCTAATGCCGATGTTACCTCTTCCATCTTCCATTAAAAACAACGTTCTCTTTATCGCTTCTTTAATTTCTTACGTCGTCGGCGTCTAAAGTCCTTCACTTGGCGTTTATGTGATCCGTGCTATCTAATCTGTACTGTAGGTTATCTGAGCTGCGGCGTAGCTGGTCTGTACGCCGGCGCGGAGGTCTATATAGATCTTTCTGCAGCGCCATTTTTCTTCTTCTTTTTCTCTTCTACCAAAGCCTTTACTTACTACGGGGTCGGCAGCGCTGGCACGCTACAGTGTCGGCGAGCTTCCTGCCGAACCGGTAGTAGGTGGTGGCTGAGTCGAAGACCTCCCTAAGGCGACCGTTACGATCGTTTTCTTCGGCCTCTGCGCCGATAGAGCGGACGCGGCTTTCTTCTTCTTTCCGGAATAATCAGCTTCGGAGCCATTCGGGTTTCGGCTTCTTCGGGTTCCGCACGTAGAACTCTCTAAGCAGCTCCGCCGAATTCCGTAGGTTCTTAATCAGATACCATTCGTAGTCTTCCAGCCACCCCTTCTACGAGATCCTCGCTTTGATGGACCTCCTTATCTTCTTTACGTCCATTACATCTTCTACCTCCTACTCTTCTTCCTTACTATCCATCTCGATAGGCAGGGGTTCGGCGAACCCCTGCTCCGGCAGACCGTTCTTAGGGTCCAGGCTTAGCAGATCTAAATAGAAAACGTCGTAGATCCGGAACGCCTTTGGCAGCTAGAGCCGATAAGTCACCGACGATCTCTTTTCCACTATCTTGAACGGACCTATATAGCGCGGATTAAGCTTGGCGTTGCCTTTCAGCCTTAGGTTTCGCGTATTGAGCTATACCTTTTGGCCTTGCTTAAATTCTATCGGTGACCGCTTCTTATTAGCTCGAGTTACTATCTTCTTCTAAGTCGATTCTATCGCTTCTTTCGCTACTTTAATCGCTTCTTCTATCTAAGATCGGAGCGCTTCCGCCGCCGCGGCGGCGACTCTCTTTAACGACGTAGTAGCGGAAAGCTCCGGCGAGCCGGCGTCGCTCGGCGGATAGAAGCTTAGCCTTAGAAGATAACCGTAGGTTATCTCGAACGGCGCCAGCGACGTTGCTTCCGATCGTGCTAAGTTGGCGCAGAATTCAGCTATCGGCAACACCTCTACCCACTTTTCTTGATAATAGCCGTAGAAGGTTCGCAGATATCGTTCTATCTCGCGGTTAGCCACTTTAGACTGACCGTTAGTTTGAGGGTAAGCGACTGTGCTAAGCTTTCTACGAATTCCGAGGGCTTGGTTGATAGCTTTCTATACGTCGGCTGTGAATTGAGGACCCCTATCCGTAGTGATAGTGTCCGGCAGCCTATAGTGCTTCTATACGTGTTAGATCAACATTCTTGCTGTTTCTTCCGCAGTAGTTCCTTTATCCTTAGCTCGACAGGGGATGAAATAGCGCTCTTTGCTTAGCCGATCTACTACATTGAGCGTAGCGTCGTAGCCGTCCGAGTCCGGCAGTCCGGTTACGAAATCTATCGTAATGTGCTGCCACGGTTTCTTAGGGATCGGAAGTGGCTTTAGCAGACCGGCCGGAAGACCGTAACGTAGCTTCGCGGCCCGACACGCGTAGCAATTAGCGATAAATCGGTGGATCCGTTCGTAGATCCGCGGAAACCAGTAGATTATCTTTACGGCTTCTATCGTCTTCTTCGAGCCGGCGTAACCAACGTCCTTAGAGCTATAGACCAATTGGATGACCTCCGTAACCAGTTCTTCCGGAACTATCAGCTTTCCTGAGCCGGTTTTGCCTAGCTTCTGCTGCTAATTAAGCTGCTCCACCTTCTCGTAGAGAGTCTCTTCCTTAGGGGCCGGTTCTACTGCGTAGACCCCTACCTCTTTTAACACCTCTGCGTCTACTATCCGCTCGGTCAACACCTTCTAGAACATGTTCGGATCTTCTTTCGCTCGGCTAGTCTTTCCTTTCCTTCTCGTCAGTGCGTTAGCCTTTCCGTTTTAAGCTCCTAGTCGATAGGTGATCTTAAAGTTGAACCCGGATAAGTAGGCAGTCTACCGTGCTTAACGTCGTAGGAGCTTCTATGTCTTTATAAAGTAGGTCAGCGACTAGTGGTCTGTAAGGACCTGGACCGTGCTCTTTCTAGCTATAAGCTCTGGCTTCCACTCCTCGAACGCCTGTATAATAGCTAGCAGTTCTTTATTATAGATAGCGTAGTTCCGCTTAGCCTCCGTTATAGATTTGCTGAAGAAGGCCACCAGGTGGAGGGTCTCGCTATCGTCAGCGTATTAAGAAAGGACCCCTGCCGTTACTGTGTCGGAAGCGTCCGTTTCTACGTAGATCGTCTTTTCCGGCCGGAAGTGTGCCAGAACCGGCGCTGAAGCCACTGCTTCTTTTAGACGGTTAAAGGCTTCCGTGCACTTCTTATTCTATAGGCCGGCGGCCTCTTTCTTTAACGCTTCGTTTAAGGGTCTCGCTATCCTACTGAAGTCCTTAATAAACCGTTGATAGTAGCTGCAGAATCCGAGAAACGCCCTGATCTGTGTAGTGTTTCCGGATTTCGGCTGCCTCTATTCCGCAACGGCGGCGACCTTTAATAGGTCTATACGAATTCCGTCTCTTCCGACGATAAGACCGAGATACTTAACCTCGGTTTGATAGAACTCGCTCTTCTTTGTGTCCGCGTTCAATCCGACCTCGCGGAGTCTCTTTAGCACCCTCTCGACGTAGTCCGTGTGCTGATCTCTCGTTCCGTCTGTGTAGATAAGAATGTCGTCTAAATAGATGGACACGAACCGCTCCAGCATGTCTATAAAAGTGTGGTTTATAAAGCGTTGCTACACTGCCGGCGCGTTAGTGAGTCCGAAAGGCATTACCAGCTACTTGAAATTGCCTATGCGCGTAGCAAACGTCGTAAGATCTTCCGTCTGTCCTTCTTCGTTCCTTAGTCGGTGGAACGCCTGTCGAATGTCCAGTTTGCTGAACTATTTAGCTTTAGCCACTCGTTGTATAGTCTCGTCGATCAGCGGCAGCGGGTATACGTCTCTCTTAGTGACCTCGTTAAGGCCTCGATAGTCTACGCAGAGTCGCAGACTACCCCCTAGTTTCCTTACGAAAAGAATCGGTAACGCGTACTCGGCGTAACTCGGCGTAATAAACTTCTTCGCCAGGTTTTCGCGAACAAACACCTCTACTTAGTCCAGTTCGGCCGGCGACAGTCGTCTTAGGGGCTCGGTTCTTAGCAGCGTAGCTCCCTCTTTCAGTCGGATCTTGTTGTTATATTCCGGTCGATAGAGCGGCAATAGGTTGGAGTCGGCTTTTGAGAAGACGTTAGCGTAACTATAGAGCTCGTTTGGCAGCACCTCCAGTAGATCCACTTCTTCTTCCGCTATTATCTTCTAGTAGTCTTCGATGTCTTTTATTAAGATAGCGTAAATCTCGTTGTCCGGTGACTTCGCGAGGGTCGATAAAGCTTCCGAGCTTAGCATTCTGATCGTAGGCGCAGGCTCGGTAGAGGTAGGCAGAGCTGTTTCTCCGCTGGTCGCCTCTGATCTTGCTGCCGCGGCTGCGACCGATTCGGTAGTAACGGCGCTGTCAACTTGGGTTTTGAATCGGATCGTTCCTTTGTCTACGTCGATAATAGCTTTCTGGTTCTTTATCTATTTCTGCCCTATAATAATGTTAAACCTTCCGATATCTATAATTCGGAACGTCGCTTCCGTAGTGAGACCAGCTAAGGTAGTCTTTAGCGGCACGTAGTGCGTAACGCTTTCCGTGTCTTGTCCGTTGTATGCCGAAATCTTCGTCGGCGACGCTAATTCCACTGGATAGCCGTATCTATTTGTCAGCTTTTGAACCAATCGATGGTGGATCGCTGCACCGATAAGAGCTCCAGTATCGATGAAAGCTTTTAGCTAGAGCGGTGGGCGTTGCTTCTTAACAGGGTGGACCGTGATAGGAAGGATAATAGCTGTTTCTGTGTTCGTTTCCACCGCCGCCGACAGTAGATCGTTGCAGCTGTTAATGCTTTCTTCTCGTGTCGATTCGCTCCGGTGCAGTGCCCTATTGTCAATGCTGGATAGGGGGCCTATCTGTCTAGCTGGTCTTTTCCTATAATCCTTAACTGCACCCCACCGTCTACGCTTTCGGTGTCGTTCGGAGCCGGCTCTATAGCTTGTATAGTCTTTCTCGGTGGCTGCGGCTGCTTTATAACACGATACTCCTGCTTCTGCTTATCCGATGCTTGGCATCTCGTAGCGATGTAGCTAGGCTTTCCACACGCGTAACAGGTAGGGACGAACGACGAGCGCTGCGGATTGAATAGCTGCTGGGCGCGTTGTCGGAAGAGTAGAGGGGTTCTGGTTCCCTGCGCCGACGGCGACGGCTTCTAAGTCGGTTTACGTATCGTCAGTTTTCTATATGCGTTCAGGTTTCTTGCTGTCACTCTCGCTTGGTGCACGAAGCTCTGAAGGTCTTCGTCTTCTACCGACGCTATAGCGGCGGCCAGTTCAGGGTTCAGCTTCTGCCTTAGTAGGTGGAGCTGCTTATCTTCCGCTACTCGGGCCCTAATCGCATATTTTCTGAACAAACTGTAGAACTCCTCAAACGTCTGCCGGTTCTAGTTGATCTTGTCTAGTTGTTCGCGGGCCGTCTTCTTCCGGAAGGGGTCTCCGAAACGCTAATCCAGCACTTTAATAGCTTCGTTGGCGGTCACTTCTTCCAGGTCCGACACTAGCGAGAACGCTTCGCCTTCTAGTCGCGCCTCTAGATAGGCCAGTCTGTCTCCTTCGCTGCTTAATGCGTAATCGCGGCTTATCTTATTCTTGATCTTCTTCTGAAATACCTCCTACGCTTTAGGGTCTCCACTACCGAAAGCAGGTAGGTCCGGCAGTAGCGTTATCGTAGTGCCACCTTGACTATAGGCCGCCAGTAAGGCGGTCTCTGCGTAGACTTCTCGCCGCGGTAGCGGCGATGGTCTCGCTGTTTCCATATTAGCTAGCTGATCCTTTAGCGCCTTCAGTTGCGCTAGTCGATTTGCCGCCTAGTTTTCTAACACGTCGATAATAGTCTCTGCCGATTCCTTTTCGGCCCTTACCGCTTTAGTTTCTTCTCTTAGTTGTCTGTTCTCTTCTAGCGTTCTGTAAAACAGCATCTCGATAAGGTCTATGCCGTTGTAGACCTTCCCTATTCTATTCTCGTTTACATAGTCTTCTAGTTCCTCGATCGTACAGTCGTGGATCTTCCTATATTCGGCTATTCGTTCCTTGACCTCCGCAGTCTCTTCCGCTGTAAAACTGCTAATAACGATCTTATTGTCAATTACACTAGAGCGCCTATTCGCTCTGTCAGTCTTTACTTTTCTGCTTCTGCTGCGGCCTGTAACGCCGCTCTCTACCGTCGAGAAGCCTTCCATCTTCTTACGGTGCTGGGTTGTTGTTGGGTGTGTGCGCGTGCGTTATTCGAGCGTCCGGATGGTTCGACGGGCCCTTTCGCGCAGCGCGGGGTTTGGTGTAGTAAGTGAGTTCGAGATATAATAATCCGAGCGCGCAGATAAGTTTTAATACGGCTGTTTTAATAACTATATCTCGAACTGAGGAGGGAAAGGAATCTATGTAGTGGTGGTGATGGGCTTTCGTAGTGGTAGTGCCAAGGCCCGGCTCGGTCCGTTCCGGAACCTAAATCCCGGAAGGGGCCGAGCCGAAATCCAGGGTCCACCCTATCAATCTGTCCTACCTCTTTCCACCGCCGCAACAGGGACGAACGACGAGCGCAGCAAATAGGATAGCTGCTAGGGGCCTTATCGGAAAGGAGCAGGGGGTCGTGTTGTCGGCACTAACGATAGCTTCTAGATCGATTCGCGTGCCGCCGATTTTCTATACGCGTTCAAGTTTCTAGCAGTAACTCTCGCCTAATGCACAAAGCTCTTAAGGTCTTTATCCTCTACTAAAGCTATAGCTCTAGCCAGTTTAGGGTTCAACTTCTGCCTTAGTAAGTGCAGCTGCTCGTCTTCGGACACTTTAGCTCTAATAGTATATTTCCTAAACAGTCCGTAAAACTCCTTAAACGTTAGCCGGTTTTGCTTGATTTTATCTAGTTGCTTACAGGCTGTCTTCTTCTGGAAAGGGTCTCTAAAGCGTTGGTCCAGGGCTTTAATCGCTTCGTTAGCGGTTACATCTTCCAGGTCTGCTACTAACGAGAACGCTTTACCTTCTAGTCGCGATTCCAGGTAGGCCAATCTGTCTTCTTTACTGCTTTCGGCATAACCGCGACTTATCTTGTTCTTTATCTTCTTTTTAAAGGCCTCCTAGTCTTTAGGGTCTCTATTACTAAACGCCGGTAGATCAGGTAGTAACGTTATCGAGGAGCTACCTTAACTGTAGGCTGCTAGTAAGGCAGTTTCCGCTTGTTCCTATAGTGGTAGAGGCAGTACCGACGACGTCGCTGCCTCTATGTTAGCTAACTAAGCCTTTAGCGCCTTCAGTTACGCTAGTCGATTCGCCACTTAGTTTTCTAACATATCGATAATAGTCTCCGCCGATTTCTTCTTAGCTATTACTGCCTCTATTTCTTCTCTTAGCTGTTTGTGCTCTTCTATCTTCTTGTAGAACGTCTTTTCGATAAAGGTAATAGTGTCGTACACCTTTCTAGACCTATGTTCTGCTAGGTGTTCTTCTAGTTCGTCTGCTGTGCAGGCGTACAGCTCCTTGTAGCCGGCTATACCCTTCTTCGCTTTATCTGTCTCTTCTTCTATAAGACCTTCTATAGCCGTCCTCTTATTAAGGATGCTAGCGCGCCAATCTCTCGCCCTGTTAGTCTTTCTCTTTCCGCTGCGGCCTGTAACGCTGCCCTCTACTGTCGAGAAGCCTTCTATAGCTATCTTATAGTGCTAATGTTTGGTTTGGGTTTTGGTACGCGTACGTTATTCGGGTAGCCGGATGTAGTTTAACAGTCCCTTTCGCGCAGCGCAGGGTTAGTATAGTTAGTAAGTTCGAGATATAATAATCCGAGTACGCAGATATAATTCAATACAGCTGTTTTAATAACTATATCTCGAACTAAGGAGGGAAAGGAATCTATATAGCGGTAGGTAAGGGCTTTAGGAGTAGTGTGCCAAGGCCCGGCTTAGTCCGGAAGGGCCGAGCGGAAATTCCAAGGGTCTACCCTATTACTTAGTCCCACTCCTTTCTGCCGCTGCAACATTATCCAGGCTTTCGAGGAGTAGAAGCCGGAGCTTATAGCTAGAAAGAGTACGGTCTAGGTCCTTACGGACTATCAATTATTAACCTACTTTATAAAGACGTAGAAGCTCTTGCGCTGCTAAGCTCGGTAGGCTACTTATCTATCTAGGTTCGACTTCAAGACTACTTATCGACCCAGAGCTTAGAACGGAAAGGCTAATATACTAACGAGAAGAGAGGGAAACACTAGCCGCGCGAAAGAAGATCCAAAAATGTTCCAGAAGGTGTTAACCGAGAGGATAGTAGACGCCCAGGTGTTAAAAGAAGCAGGAATCTGCGTAGTGGAACCGGAGACTAAGGAAGAGACGCTCTACGAAAAGGTAGAGCAGCTTAACTAGCAACAAAAGCTCAGCAAAACCAGTTTAGGGAAGTTTATAATTCTAGAAGAACTAATTACAGAGGTTATCTAGCTAGTCTATAGTTCTAAGGATATTGGCTACGCTAGCACGAAAAAGATAATAGAAGCTGTAAGGACAGTCTACTAGTTTCCGCGGATCTTCGAGCAGATCCACCGGTTTATCGCTAGTTGTTACGTATGTCGAGCCGCGAAACTGCGTTACGGCCTTCCGGCCAGTCTACTAAAGCTACTGCCAATCCCTAAGAAACTATAGCAGTATATTACAATAGATTTCGTAACCGGCCTACCAGATTCCGACAGATACAATGCTACCCTTAACGTAGTAGATTGGCTAAGCAAAGAACGCTACTTTATCCTCTATTAAGCAAAGGACGAAGGCACTACTACGGAAGAGACAGCGAGAATGCTGACTCAGCATATATAGAAGCACTATAGCCTACTGGACACTATTACTACGGATAGAGGTCCTTATTTTACTGCTAATGTATAGAAGGCTATTAACCAAGTTCTCGGAATTCGCAGAAAACTTAGCATAGCTACTTACCCTTAGACCGACAGTTAGTCTAAAGTAGCTAACTGTAAGATAGAAAAATATCTACGAATCTTCTGTAGTTATTATTAAAGGGAGTAGGTCAAGGCGCTGCCAAAAGCCGAATTCTGCGCCAGTTCTGCGTAGTTAGAGGCTACCTTACTAGCGCTGTTCGAGATAACTTATAGTAATCTTCTAAGAATAAGCTTTTAACCGCTGGACGACCCTAGCTCTTCGGAATCTTCTACCGCCACTTTGTCGAAGAGAGTCGCTGCTGCTACGGCAGAAGCGCTTAAATGTTAGATAGAAGAAGCGATCCGAGTAGCGAAAGAGGCGATAGAATCGGCTTAGAAGAAGATAGTAACTCGAGCTAATAGAAAGCAGTCGCTAATAGAATTCGAAGAAGGCCAAAAGGTATAGCTTAACACACAGAACCTTAGGCTAAAAGGAAACGCTAAGCTTAACCCCTGCTACGTAGGTCCGTTTAAGATAGTGGAAAAGAGGTCGCCGGTTAATCCGAGCACGCAGATATAATTCAATACGGCTGTTTTGATAACTAGATCTCGAACTAAAGAAGGAAAGGAATCTATACAGCAGTAGGTAAGGGCTTTAGGGGTAGTGTGCCAAGGCCCGGCTCAGTCTAGAAGGGCCGAGCCGAAATTCTAAGGGTCTACCCTATTACTTCGTCTCACCCCTTTCTGCCGCTGCAATACCACCCCCCTCCCTTACTAGTAGTCGACCTCGACCGCTTACTTATCTCTCTTTTTTTTTACATCGTCGCTATCTGACGTCTTTCGCTTCGGCGTCTATCTGATCTAAGCTAGCAGCTATCTGAGCTGCGGCGTAGCTAGCCTGTACGCCGCTGCAGAGGTCTATATAGATCTATCTGGGGCTCGCTATCTCTTCTTCTTTTCCTTCTCTACTATAGCCTTAAGTGCTACCGCGAGGCTGCTCTAGTAGTGTCGGCTTCGTTCTTTGTCGTTATTATCCGTCCGGCTAAGCCGGCAGTTGGTAGTAACAGGGAGCAAAGACTGCAACTAAGCGCGCTAGCAGTGGCGCCGTCTTCGGCCTTATAGCTATTATTCGACCGGCGAAGCCGGTCGGCAGTAGTAGTGGTAGAGCCAAAGACTCCAGCTAAGCGATCTCTACGATCGTTTCTATCGGCTTCCGCGCCGATAGAGCGGACGCGGCTTTTCTTCTTCTTCTGGAACTATTAACTTCGGAGCTACTTAGGCTTCGGCTTCCTCGGGTTCCGGACATAAAACTCTCTTAGCAGCTCTGCCGAATTCCGGAGGTTCTCGGCTGGATACTATTTATAGTCTTCCGGCTATCCTTTCTATAAGATCCTTGCTTCGATAGATCCTCTTAGCTTTCTTATATCTATTACATCTTCTACCTCCTATTCTTCTTCTTTACCGTCTATCTCGACAAGCGGGGGTTTAGCAAACCCCTAGTCCGGAAGACCGTCTTTAGGGTCTAAACTTAGCAGATCTAAATAAAAGATGTTGTAGATCCGGAACTATTTTAGTAGCTAGAGCTGATAAGTTACTAGCGACCTCTTTTCTACTATGTTAAGCGGACCTACGTAGCAGGGGTTAAGCTTGGCGTTGCCTTTCAGCCTTAGGTTCCGCGTGTTAAGCTATACCTTTTAACCTTCTTCGAATTCTATTGGCGACCGCTTCCTATTAGCTTGAGTTACTATCTTTTTCTAAGCCGATTCCATTGCCTCTTTCGCTACCTTAATCGCTTCTTCTATCTGGGATCGGAGAGCTTCTGCCGCGGCAGCGGCGACTCTCTTCGACGAAGTGGTAGTAGAAGGTTCCAAAGGGCTAGGTTCGTCCGGCGGTTAAAAGCTTATTCTCAGAAGATAACTATAGATTATCTCGAACGGCGCCAGCGAGGCAGCTTCTAACCGTGCTGAATTGGCGCAGAATTCGGCCATTGGCAACACCTTAATCCACTCTCCTTAATAGTAACTACAGAAGATTCGTAGATATTTTTCTATCTTGCAGTTAGCTACTTTAGACTGACCGTCGGTTTAAGGGTAAGCAGCTGTGCTAAGCTTTCTAAGAATTCCGAGAGCTTAGTTAATGGCCTTCTATACATTAGTAGTAAATTAAAGGACCCCTATCCGTAGTGATAGTGTCTAGCAGGCTATAGTGCTTCTATACGTACTAGATTAGCATTCTCGCTGTCTCTTCTATAGTAGTTCCTTTATTCTTTGCTTAGGAGGGGATAAAGTGGCGCTCCTTGCTTAGTCGATCTACTACGTTAAGCATAGCATTATATCTACCGGAATCCGGCAGGCCGGTTACGAAATATATCATAATATGCTGCTACGGTTTCTCAGGGATTGGAAGTGGCTTTAACAGACTGGCCGGAAGGCCGTAACGTGGCTTCGCAACTCGGTATACGTAACAATTAGCGATAAACTGGTGAATCCGCTCGAAGATTCGCAGAAACTAGTAGATCGTCCTTACAGCTTCTATCGTCTTCTTCGAGCCGGCGTAACCGATATCTTTAGAACTATAGACCAACTAGATAACCTCTGTAATTAGTTCTTCCAGAACTATTAGCTTTCCTAGGCCGGTTCTGCCAAGTTTCTGCTGCTAGTTAAGCTGCTCCACTTTCTCGTAGAGCGTCTCTTCCTTAGTCGGCGGTTCTATCGTGCAGATCCCTACTTCTTTTAATACCTTAGCGTCTACTATCCGTTTGGTCAACACCTTCTGGAACATGTTCGGATCTTCTTTCGCGCAGCTGGTCTTCCCTTCTCTTCTCGTTAGCGTATTAGCCTTTCTATTTTAAGCTCCGGGTCAATAGTTAATCTTAAAGTCAAATCCGGATAAGTAGGCGGCCTACCGGGCTTAACGGCGCGATAGCTTCTGCGTCTTTATAAAGTAGGTAAGTGACTAATAGTCCGTAAGGACCTAGACCGTGCTCTTTCCGGCTATAAGCTCCGGTTTCCACTCCTTGAAAGCCTGAATAATAGCTAACAGCTCTTTGTCGTAAATAGCGTAGTTCCGCTTAGCCTCGTTTATAGACTTGCTAAAGAAAGCTACTGGATAGAGAGTTTTATCGTCGCTATATTGAGAAAGGACCCCTACGGTCACCGTATCGGAAGCGTCTGTCTCTAAGTAGATCATCTTTTCCGGTTAAAAGTGCGCCAGCACTGGCGCCGAGGCTACTGCTTCTTTTAGTGGATAAAAAGCCTTTGTGCACTTCTTATTTTATAGGCCAGCGGCCTCCTTCTTTAATGCTTCGTTTAGGGGTCTCGCTATCTTGCTGAAGTCCTTAATAAATCGCTAATAGTGGCTACACAGCCTGAGAAAAGCTCTGATTTGGGTAGTGTTTCCGGATTTCGGCTGCTTCTATTCTGCAGCGGCGGCGACCTTTAAGGAGTCTATCCGAATTCCTTCTCTTCCGACAATAAGACCGAGATATCTGACCTCGGTCTAATAGAACTCGCTCTTCTTCGTGTCCGCGTTCAGCCTGACCTCGCAGAGCCTTGTTAGCACTCTCTTAATGTAGTCCGTATGCTGCTCTCTCGTTCTATTAGTATAGATAAGAATGTCGTCTAAGTAGATAGATACGAACTGTTCCAGCATGTCTATAAAGGTGTAGTTTATAAAGCGTTGCTACACTGCCGGTGCGTTAGTAAGTCCGAAAGGCATTACTAACTACTTAAAGTTGCCTATGCGCGTAGCGAATGTCGTAAGATCTTCCGTTTGTCCTTCCTCGTTCCTTAGTTAGTAGAACGCTTAGCGAATATCCAGCTTGCTAAACTACTTGGCTTTAGCCACTCGCTGTATAGTCTCGTCTATTAGCAGCAGCGGATATACATATCTCTTAGTAACCTTATTAAGGCCTCGGTAGTCTACGTACAGTCGGAGACTACCTCCGGGTTTCCGTACAAAAAGAATCGGTAACGTATACTCAGCAGAGCTCGGCGTAATAAACTTCTTCGCTAGGTTTTCTCGAACAAACACATCTACTTAGTCCAGCTCGGCCGGCGATAGCTGTCTTAGGGGCTCGGTTCTTGGCAGCGTAGCTCCTTCTTTTAGCCGGATCTTGTTGTCGTATTCCGGTCGGTAGAGTGGCAGGAGGTTGGAGTCGGCTTTTGAGAATACGTTAGTGTAACTATAGAGTTCTTTTAGTAATACCTCTAACGGGTCTACCTCTTCTTCCGCTATTATCTTTCGGTAATCTTTAATGTCTTTTATCGAGATAGCATAGATCTTATTGTCTAGTGACTTCGCGAGGGTCGTTAGAGCCTCTACGCTTATTATTCTAAGGGTGTCCGGGGAATCGGAGCGATTGATCGGAGCCGCTTTAACGACTGCGGCTTCCAGGTCTGCGGCGGTGGCGACCGGCTTAGCGGTGGCGGCGACGCTCGGCTGGGTTTTGAATCCGAGTGTGCCTTTACCTATATTAACAACGGCCTTCTGGTTCTTTATTCTGTAGTGCGACCAGCTAGGGTGGTCCTTAGCGGCACATAATGCGTAACGCTCTCGGTGTCTTGTCCGTTGTATGCTGAAATTCGCGTCGGCGACGCTAGCTCTATAGGATAACTGTATCCTTTTATTAGTTTCTGAACCAGTCGATAGTGGATCGCTGCGCCGATAAGAGCTCCTGTGTTGATAAAAGCTCTTAGCTAAAGTAGGCAGTCTAATCCGTTAAGAGGGTGGACAGTAATCGGAAGAATAATAGCGATCTCTGTATTCACTTCTACTACCGCTAAGAGCGGATCACTATAGCTGTTTACGCTCCCTTCTTCCGGCGACGTTGTTCGTAGCGGTGCCCTATTGTCTATACTGGATAGGGGGCCTATCCGTCCAGCTAGTCTTTTCCTAAGATTCGCAGTAGCACTCTACTATCTACACTGTTAGTGATCTGGGCACGCAGATATGATTCAATACGGCCTTTTTGATAACCATATCTCGAACTGAAGAAGGAAAGGAATCTATGCAGCAGTGGGTAAGGGCTTTAGGGGTAGTGTGCCAAGGCCCAGCTTGTTCCGGAAGGGCCGAGCTAAAATTCCAAGGGTCTACCCTATTACTTAGTCCCACCCCTTTCTGACGCCGTAACACCACCCTCCTCCTTCGCTAGCGGTCGACCTCGACCGCTTACTTATCCTTCTCTTCTGTTTTTTTTTTAATTCGCTCTTCTTCTTTATCTTCTGCTTCTGCTTTATCCTCTTTTTCTTTCGTCTAATTTGCTGCTCCTTCCGAGGAAACCCCTTTTGAAACCGACGTTACATCTTTGACTTCCTTATCTCGAAAACATCCCCTTTTTCTATCTTCCTTCTTACATTGTCGCTATCTGATGTCTTTTACTTAGCGTCTATCTAATCGATAAGCTATCTGATCTAAGCTGGCAGCTATCTAAGCTGCAGCGTAGCTGGCCTGTGCGCTGCTACAGAGGTCTATATAGATCTATCCGTAGCTCGCTATCTCTTCTTCTTTTTCTTTTCTATTATAGCCTTAAGTGCTACTGCAAAGCCGCCGACGCCGACGCCGCTTTACGAGATCGGCTGCGAGCCTTTCTTGTTTAGGGCAGTGTCGGCGACCGTCGCGTCGAAGCAGTAGTAGGTAGTGGCCGAGTCGAACTACGATTGTTTCTATCGGTTTTCCTACTAATGGAGCGGACGTGGTTTATCTTCTTCTTTTAGAGTTATCGGCTTTGGAACCACTTAGGCCTTGGCTTTTTCGGATTCTGCGTGTAAAACTCCTCTAGCAGCTCTACCGAATTCCGGAGATTCTCGACCAGATACTATTTATAGTCTTCTAGCTATCCTTTCTACGAGATCCTTGCTTCGACAGATCCTCTTATCTTTCTTATATCTACTATATCTTCTACCTCCTACTCTTCTTCTTTACTGTCTATCTCGATTAGTAGGGGTTCGGCGAACCCCTGTTCTAGAAGGCCGTCGTTAGGGTCCAAACTTAGCAGATCTAAATAAAACACATCGTAGATCCAGAACGACTTCGGTAGCTGGAGCCGATAAGTTACCGGCGACCTCTTTTCTACTATCTTTAACGGGCCTACGTAGCAGGGGTTAAGCTTGGCGTTACCTTTTAGCCTTATGTTTCGCGTGTTTAGCTACATCTTTTGGCCCTCTTCAAATTCTATTAGTAACCGTTTTCTATTAGCTCGATTTACTATCTTCTTCTAAGCCGATTCCATCGCCTTCTTCGCTACTCTAATTGCTTCTTCTTTCTAAGATCTAAGTGCTTCTGCCGCGGCGGTGGCGACTCTCTTTGACGAGGTAGCAGTAGACGTAGAAGGTTCTAAAGGGCTGGGTTCGTTTGGCGGTTAGAAGCTTATCCTCAGAAGATAGCTATAAGTTATCTCGAATAGCGCTAGCGAGGTAGTTTCTAACTGTGCTAAATTGGCGCAGAATTCTGCTATTAGCAGCACTTTAACCTACCCTCCTTAATAGTAGCTACAGAAGATTCGTAGATATTTTTCTATCTCGCAGTTGGCTACTTCGGACTGGCCGTCGGTTTGAGGGTGGGCGGCTGTGCTAAGCTTTCCGTAGATTCCGAGAGCATAGTTGATAGCCTTCTATACGTCGGCTGTTGCGGCGGCAGAAAGGGGTAGGACTAAGTAATAGGATGGACCCTTGGAATTTCGGCTCGGCCCTTCCGGACCGAGCTGGGCCTTGGCACACTACCCCTAAATCCCTTACCTACTGCTGCATAGATTCCTTTCCTTCTTCAGTTCGAGATATAGTTGATAAAAAGGCCGTATTAAATCGTATCTGCGTGCCCGGATTATTATATCTCGAACTTATTTACTACACTAACTCTGCGCTATGCGAAAGGGTCCGTTAAACTATCCGGCTACCCAAATAACGCATGTGCACAACACACACCAAACCAAACACTAGCACTGTAAGACAGCTATAGAGAGCTTCTTAACGATAGACGGCAGCGTTACAGGCTGTAGCGGAAAGAGAAAGACTAACAGACCGAGGGATAGGCGCACTGGCATCCTCGACAATAGAACGGCTACTAAGGGCCTTACGGAAGAAGAGATAGAAGAAGCGAAGAAGGGCATAGAGGGCTATGCCGAACTGTACGTACGTATGCTAGATAAAATAGGAGAATATCTTACAGAATATAGAGCCGAGAAGGTGTTTGACATTATTACCTTCGTTAAAAAGAAGTTTTATAGGAATATTGAAGAGAATAGGAGACTAAGAGAAGAAATAGAAGCAGTAATAGCCGAGAAAGAATCGGCAGAGACTATTATCGATGTGCTAGAAAACCAAGCAGTAAATCGACTAGCACAACTAAAGGTAATAAAGGCTTAGTTAGCTAAGATGGAAGCAGCGATGTCGTCGGCGCTGCCACTATATCGAGAAGAACAAGCAGAGACTGCCTTACCAGCGGCCTACAGTCAAGGTAGCACCTTGATAACGTTACTACCTAACTATTAGTGTTTAGAGGCAGAGACCCTAAAGACTAGGAGGCATTTAAAAAAAAGATAAAGAACAAGATAGACTGCGATTATGCTGGAAACAGTAAAGAAGATAGGTTGGCCTACCTAGAATCGCGATTAGAAGGTGAAGCTTTTTCGTTAGTAGCAGACCTAGAAGAGGTAACCGCCGAGGAAGCAATCAAAGCGCTAGATCAACGCTTCGGAGACCCCTTCCGAAAGAAGACAGCCTGTAAACAGCTGGACAAGATCAACTAGAACCGGCTAACGTTTAAAGAATTCTACAGCCTGTTCAGAAAATATGCTATTAGAGCTAAAGTGTTAGAAGATAAGCAGCTACACTTGCTAAGGCAGAAGCTAAACCCTAAACTGGCCGCAGCTATAGCTTCGGTAGAAGACGAAGACCTCGAGAGCTTCGTGCACTAAGCGAGAGTTACCGCTAGAAACCTAAGCGCCTACGTGAAATCGGCATCGCGCGAACCGAACCAGAAGCTATTGACAGTGCCAACAATACGACCCCCTGCACCATTCCGAAGAGCCCCCTAGCAGCTATCTTATTCGCTGCGTTCGTCGTTCGTCCCCACCTGCTACGCGTATAGAAAGCCTGGCTATATCGCTATAAGATGCCAAGCGACGGCTTAATAGAAGCAGGAATACCGTACTACGAAGCCGCAGCCGCTAAGAAAGACTATCCAAGCTATCGAGCCGGCGCTGAACGACACCGACAGTGTAGATAGCGGAGTGCTACTAAGAATCTTGGGAAAAGACCAGCTAGACGGATAGGCCCCCTATCCAGCATAGACAATAGGGCACTGCTACGAACTAGGTTACCGGAAGAAGGAAGTATCAACAGTTGTAGCAATCCACTCTTAGCGGCAGTGGAAGTGAACACGGAGGCTGCTATTATCTATCCGATTACGGTCCACCCCCTCGAAGGCTCGCACCGACCACTCCAATTGAAGGCCTTTATCGACACAGGAGCTCTTATCGGCGCCGCGATCCACTATCGATTAGTTCAGAAGCTAATAAACGGATATAGTTACCTAGTAGAATTAGCATCGCCGACGCAAATTTCAGCATACAACGGACAAGACACAGAGAGTGTTATGTATTATATGCTACTAAGGACTACCCTAGCTAGTTGCACTACGGAAGCGACGTTCCAAATTATAGATATCGGAAGGTTTAACATTATTATAGGACAGAAATAGATAAAGAACCAGAAAGCTATTATTAACGTAGGTAAAGGCACACTTGGATTCAAAACCCTGCAGAGTGGCGTCGCCGCCGTCGAATCGGTCACCGCCGTCGCTGTAGAACAAAGCGTTACAACTACCGGAGCGGTTCCGATTAACCGGTCCGACCCTCTAGACACGCTCGGAATAATAAGCTCGGAAGCTTTAACGACCCTCGCGAGGTCGCTAGACAATAAGATTTATGCTATCTTAATAAAAGACATCGAAGACTACCGAAAGATAATAGCGGAAGAAGAAGTGGACCTGTTAGAGCTGTTAATAAAAGAACTCTATAGATACACTAACGTGTTCTTAAGAGCCGACTCCAACCTCCTGCCGCTCTACTAACCGGAATACGACAATAAGATCCGATTAAAGGAAGGAGCTACGCTGCTAAGAACCGAGCCCCTAAGACGATTATCGTTAGCCGAGCTGGACTAAGTAGAGGTATTTGTTCAAGAAAACCTAGCAAAGAAGTTGATTACGCTAAGCTCTGCTGAATATACGTTACTAATTCTTTTCGTATAGAAACCCGAAGGTAGTCTCCGACTGTACGTAGATTACCGAGGCCTTAATAAGGTTACTAAGAAAGATGTGTACCCGCTGCCGCTAATAGATAAGACTGTACAACGAGTGGCTAAAGCTAAGTAGTTTAGTAAGCTGGATATTCGCTAAGCGTTCTACCGACTAGGGAACGAGAAGGGACAAACGGAAGATCTTACGACATTTGCTACGCGTATAGGCAATTTCAAGTAGTTGGTAATGCCTTTCAGTCTTACCAACGCGCCGGCGGTGTGGCAGCGTTTTATAAATTACACCTTTATAGACATGCTAGAACGATTTGTATCTTTTTACTTAGACGACATCCTTATCTACACTAATAGAATAAGAGAACAGCATATAGACTACATCGAGAGAGTGTTAACTAAGCTCTGCGAGGTCGGACTGAACGCAGACACGAAGAAGAGCAAGTTCTATTAGACCGAGGTCAAATATCTCGGTCTTATCGTCGGAAGAGAAGGAATTCGGATACTCCTTAAAGGTCGCCGCCATCGCGGAATGGAAGCAGCCGAAATCCGGAAACACTACACAAATTAGAGCGTTTCTCGGATTCTGCAGCTACTATCGACAGTTTATTAAGGACTTTAGCAAGATAGCGAGACCCCTAAACGAAGAATTAAAGAAGGAGGCCGCTGGCCTATAGAATAAGAGGTGCACGGAGGCTTTTAACCGGCTAAAAGAAGCAGTAGCCTCGGCGCCAGTTCCGGCGCACTTCCGACCGGAAAAGACAATCTATCTAGAGACAGACGCTTCCGATACAGTGACTGCAGGGGTTCTTTCTTAGTATAACGACGCCGACGAGACCCTCTATCTAGTAGCTTTCTTTAGCAAGTCTATAAACGAGGCTAAGCGGAACTACGCTATTTACGACAAAGAGCTGTTAGCTATTATTCAGGCTTTCAAGGAGTGGAAACCGGAGCTTATAGCCGGAAAGAGCACAGTCTAGGTCCTTACGGACTATTAGTCACTTACCTACTTTATAAAGACGCAGAAGCTATCGCGCCGTTAAGCCTAGTAGGCTGCCTACTTATCCGGATTCGACTTTAAGATTACCTATCGACCCGGAGCTTAAAATAGAAAGGCTAATGCGCTAACGAGAAGAGAAGGGAAGACTAGCTACGCGAAAGAAGATCCAAACATGTTCCAGAAGGTGTTGACCAAACAGATAGGAGACGCCGAGGTGTTAAAAGAAGTAGGGATCTGCGCGATAGAGCTGCTAACTAAGGAAGAGACGCTCTATAAGAAAGTAGAACGGCTTAATCAGCGGCAGAAGCTCGGCAAAACCGGCTTAGGGAAGCTTATAGTTCTAGAAGAACTAATCACAGAGGTTATCCAGTTAGTCTACGGTTCTAAAGATGTTGGTTACGCCTGCTTAAAGAAGACGATAGAAGCTGTAAGGACGATCTACTAGTTTCCGCGGATCTTCGAGCGGATCCACCGGTTTATCGCTAATTGCCACATCTGCCGAGCCGCGAAGCTACGTTACAGCCTTCCAGCCGGTCTGTTAAAGCTACTTCCGATCCCTAAGAAACTGTAGCAGCACATTACGATGGATTTCGTAACCGGCCTGCCGGATTCTAGTAGATATAATGCTACGCTTAATGTAGTAGATCGACTAAGTAAAGA
The DNA here is from genome assembly GCA_016165855.1 of Pseudocercospora ulei. NCBI lineage: Eukaryota > Fungi > Ascomycota > Dothideomycetes > Mycosphaerellales > Mycosphaerellaceae > Pseudocercospora > Pseudocercospora ulei. The sequence continues at coordinate 4,987,658 of JACWNB010000005.1, read as the reverse complement.
ACGCTACTTTATCCCCTGCCGAGCTAAGGATAAAGGAACTACTGCAGAAGAGACAGCGAGAATGCTAATCCAGCACGTATAGAAGCACTATAGCCTGCCGGACACTATTACTACGGATAGGGGTCCTTAATTTACTGCTAATGTATAGAAGGCCATTAACCAAGCTCTCGGAATTCGTAGAGAGCTTAGCACAGCCGCTTACCCTCAAACCGACAGTTAGTCTAAAGTAGCTAACTGTAAGATAGAGAAATATCTACGAATCTTCTATAGTCACTATTTAGGAGAGTAGGTTAAGGTGTTGCCGATAGCCGAATTCTGCGCCAATTCAGCACGGTTAGAGGCCACCTTACTGGCGCCGTTCGAGATAACTTATAGTTATCTTCTAAGAATAAGCTTCCAACTGCCAAACGAACCCAGCCCTTCGGAACCTTCTACTATTACTTCGTCAAAGAGAGTCGCTGCCGCTACGGCAGAAGCTCTCTAATCTTAGATAGAAAAACCGATCAAGGTAGCGAAAGAGGCAATAGAATCGGCTTAGAAAAAGATAGTAACTCGAGCTAATAGGAAGCAGTCGCTAATAGAATTTGAAGAAGGCCAAAAGGTAAAGCTCAACATGCGGAACCTAAGGCTGAAAGGCAACGCCAAGCTTAACCCCCGCTACGTAGGTCCGTTCAGGATAGTGGAAAAGAGGTCGCCGGTAACTTATCGGCTCTAGCTACCAAAATCGTTCCGAATCTACGAGTCTTTTATTCGGATCTGCTAAGTTTGGACCCTGGAGACAGTCTTCCGGATTAGGGGTTCGCTTAACCCCTGCTGGTCGAGATAGATAGTAAAGAAGAAGAATAGGAGGTGGATGATGTAATAGATATAAGAAAGCTAAGAGGATCTATCGAAGCAAGGATCTTATAGAAAGGATAGCTAGAAGACTATAATAGTATCCAGTGGAGAACCTCCGGAACTCGATAGAGCTGCTAAAGGAGTTCTATACAAGGAATCCGAAGAAGCCGAGGCCTGAATAGCTCCGAAGCTAATAGCTCCGAAAGAAGAAGATAAACTGCGTCCGCTCTATCGGTAGGAAAAACTAATAGAAACGATTATAGTAACGCGTTTGGTCGGGGTCTTCGGCTCTACTACTACTGCCGACCGACGAAGCCGGTCGGATAATAGCTATAAGGCCGAAGACTACCACTGCTTCGACGCGACGGTCGCTAACGCCGCCCTAAACAAGAAAGGCTTATAGCCGTTCGATTTCGTAAAGCGGCGTCGGCGCCGCCGGCTTTGCAGTAGCACTTAAGACTATAATAGAGAAGAAAAAAAAGAAGATACAGCGAGCCGCAGACAGATCTATATAGACCTCTGCAGCGGCGTACAGGCCAGCTACGCCGCAGCTTAGATAGCTGCCGGCTTAGATCAGATAGCTCAGATCAGATAGAAGCCGAAGTAAAAGACGTTAGATAGCGACAATATAAGAAGAAAGAAGATAAAGAAAGGGGATGTTTTCGAGATAGAAGAAAGCGAAGAGGTAACGTCGGTTTTAAAGAGGGCTTTAAGCAAAAGGAACTGTAAATTGAAAAAAAAAGAACAAGAAGAAGAAAGGAGAGAGAGATAAGTAAGCGGTCGAGGTCAACCGCTAGTAAGGGAGGGGGTGGTGTTGCAGCGGCAGAAAGGGGTAGGACTAAGTAATAGGGTAGATCCTTGGAATTTCGGCTCGGCCCTTCCGGACCGAGCCGGGCCTTGGCACACTACCCCTAAAGCCCTTACCTACTACTGTATAGATTCCTTTCCTTCTTCAGTTCGAGATATAGTTATTAAAAAGGCCGTATTGAATCGTATCTACATACCTAGATTATCGGCAGTAAATTAAGGACCCCTGTCTGTAGTAATAGTGTCTGGAAGACTATAGTACTTCTATATATGCTGAATCAGTATTCTCGCCGTCTCTTCCGCAGTAGTTCCTTTATCCTTCGCTTAGTAGGGAATAAAGTAGCGTTCTTTGCTTAGTCGATCTACTACATTAAGTATAGCATTATATCTATTAGAATCCGGCAGGCCGGTTACGAAATCTATCGTAATGTGCTGCTACGGTTTCTTAGGGATCGGAAGTAGCTTTAACAGGCCGGCCAGAAGGCCATAACGTAGCTTCGCGACTCGGTATACGTAACAATTAGCGATAAACCGGTAGATCCGCTCGAAGATTCGCGGAAGCTAGTAGATCGTCCTTACGGCTTCTATCGTCTTTTTCGAGCTGGCGTAACCGATATCCTTAGAACCGTAGACCAACTGGATAACCTCTGTAATTAGTTCTTCTAGAACTATTAGCTTCCCTAAGCCGGTTCTGCCGAGTTTCTGCTGCTGATTAAGCTGCTCCACTTTCTTATAGAGCGTCTGTTCCTTAGTCGGCTGCCCTATCGCGCAGATTCCTGCTTCTTTCAACACATTAGTGTCTACTATCCGTTCGGTTAACACCTTCTAGAATATGTTCGGATCTTCTTTCGCGTAGCTAGTCTTTCCTTCTCTTCTCGTTAGCGCATTAGCCTTTCTATCTTAAGCTCCGGGTCGATAGGTAATCTTAAAGTCGAATCCTAATAAGTAGGCGGCCTACCGAGCTTAGCGGTGCGATAGCTTCTGCGTCTTTATAAAATAGGTCAGTAACTAATAGTCTGTAAGGACCTGGACCGTGCTCTTTCCGGCTATAAGCTCCGGCTTCTACTCCTCGAAAGTCTGGATAATGGCTAACAGTTCTTTGTCGTAGATAGCGTAGTTCCGTTTAGCCTCGTTTATAGACTTACTAAAGAAAGCCACTAGATAAAGGGTCTCGTCGGCGTTATTATACTAAGAAAGGACCCCTGCGGTTACTATATCGGAAGCGTCCGTCTCTAGATAGATCGTCTTTTCCAGTTAGAAGTGCGCTAGAACCGGCGCCGAGGCTACTGCTTCTTTCAGCTAGTTAAAAGCCTCCGTGCACCTCTCGTTCTATAGACTAGCGGCCTCCTTCTTTGATGCTTCGTTTAGGGGCCTCGCTATCTTACTAAAGTCCTTAATAAACTGTCAATAGTAGCTGCAGAATCCGAGAAACGCTCTGATTTAGGTAGCGTTTCCGGATTTCGGCTGCTTCCACTCCGTGACGGCGGCGACCTTTAAAGGGTCTATCCGAATTCCTTCTCTTCTAACGATAAGACCAAGATATTTGACTTAGGTCTAATAGAACTCGCTCTTCTTCGTGTCTGCGTTTAATCCAACCTCGCAGAGCCTAGTTAGCACTCTCTTAATGTAGTCTGTATGTTGTTCTCTTATTCTATTGGTATAGATAAGAATGTCGTCTAAGTAGATAGACACAAATCGTTCTAGCATGTCTATAAAGGTATAATTTATAAAACGCTGCTACACTGCCGGCGCATTAGTGAGTCCGAAAGGCATTACCAGCTACTTAAAATTGCCTATACGCGTAGCGAATGTCGTAAGATCTTCTGTTTGTCCTTCCTTGTTCCTTAGTCGGTAGAACGCTTAGCGAATATCCAGCTTGCTAAACCACTTAGCCTTAGCTACTCGTTGTGTAGTCTTATCTATTAGCGGCAGCGGGTATACATCTCTCTTAGTGACCTTATTAAGGCCTCTGTAATCTACGTACAGTTAGAGGCTACCTCCGGGGTTCTGTACGAAAAGAATCGGTAACGCATACTCGGCAGAGCTTAGCGTAATAAACTTCTTCGCTAGGTTTTCTTAAACAAACACTTCTACCTAGTCCAGCTTAGCCGGAGATAATCGTCTTAAGGGCTCGGTTCTCGGCAACGTAGCTCCTTCTTTTAGCCGGATCTTGTTGTTGTATTCCGGTCGGTGGAGCGGCAAGAGGTTGGAGTTAGCTTTTAAGAACACATCCGCGTAGCTATAGAGCTCTTTTAGTAGCACCTCTAACGGATTTACTTCTTCTTCCGCTATTATCTTCTAGTAATCTTTAATGTCTTTTATCGAGATAGCGTAGATCTTACTGTCGGGCGACCTCGCGAGGGTCGTTAAAGCTTCCGAGCTTATTATTCTGATCGTGTCCGGAGGGTCGGACCGATCGATCGGAGTCTCTCCTGTAGTCGTAGCGTTTGGTTTTGCAACGACGACGGTAACCAATTCGGCGGCGGCGACTCCGCTCTGCTGGGTTTTGAATTCGAGCGTGCCTTTACCTACGTTAATAACGGCTTTCTGGTTCTTTATCTATTTCTGCCCTATAATAATGTTAAATTTTCCGATATCTATAATTCGGAACGTCGCTTCTGTAGTGCGACTAGCTAGGGTAGTCCTTAGTGGCACATAATGCGTAACACTCTTAGTGTCTTGCCCGTTGTAAGCCGAAATTTGCGTCGGCGACGCTAGTTCCACTAGGTAACTGTATCCTTTTATCAGTTTCTAAACTAGTCGATAGTGGATCGCCGCGCCGATAAGAGCTCCTGTGTCGATAAAAGCTCTTAGCTGAAGTGTGCAGTCTGATCCGTTAAGGGGGTAGACAGTAATTAGGAGGATAATAGCCGTCTCCGTATTCACTTCTACCACCGCCGAGAGCGGATCGCTATAGCTGTTTACGCTCCCTTCTTCTATCGACGTTGTTCGTAGCAGTGCCCTATTGTCTATGCTGGATAGGGGGCCTATCCGTCCAGCTGGTTTTTTCCTAAGATTCGCAGTAGCACTCCACTATCTACGCTGTTAGTGTCGTTCAGAGCCGGCTTAATAGCTTAGATAGTCTTTCTCGGCGGCTGCGGCTTCGTAGCACGATATTCCTACTTCTGTTAAGCCGTTGCTTGGCATCTCGTAGCGATATAGCCAGGCTTTCCGTATATATAGTAGGTGGGGACGAACGACGAACGCGGCGAATAAGATAGCTGCTAGGGGCCCCTCCGGAAGGGTGCTGCAGGAGAACGCGTTGTCGACGCTAGTAACTGTTTCTAAATCGATTCGCGAGCCGACGCTTTTCTATACGCGTTCAAGTTTCTGGCAGTAACCCTCGCCTAGCACGAAGCTCTTAAGGTCTTTATCTTCTACTGAAGCTATAGCTCCGGCCAGTTTAGCGTTTAGCTTCTGTCTTAGCAAGTGGAGCTGTTTGCTTTCGGACACCTTAGCTCTAATAGCATATTTCTTAAACAGTCCGTAGAATTCTTTAAACGTTAACCGGTTCTAGTTAATCTTGTCTAGTTGCTTACAGGCTGTCTTCTTTCAGAAGGGGTCTCCAAAACGTTGATCTAGCGCCTTAATTGCTTTGTCGGCGGTTACCTCTTCCAAGTCCGCCACTAGCGAGAAAGCTTTACCTTCTAATCGCGATTCCAGGTAGGCCAATCTGTCTTCTTTACTATTTCCGGCGTAGTCGCGGTTTATTTTATTCTTTATCTTCTTCTTAAAGACTTCCTAGTCTTTAGGGTCTCTACCTCTAAACGCCGGTAGGTTAGGTAGTAACGTTATTAAGGTGCTACCTTAACTGTAGGCCGCCGGTAAGGTAGTCTCTGCTTGTTCTTCTCTATGTAGTAGCGGCGCTAACGACACCGCTACTTCTATGTTAGCTAACTAAGCCTTTATTGCCTTTAGTTGTGCTAGCCGGTTCGCCGCCTAGTTTTCTAGTACATTGATAATAGTCTCTGCCGATTCTTTCTCGGCTATTACCGCTTCTATTTCTTCTCTTAGTCGCCTGTTCTCTTCTATATTCTTATAAAACTTCTTTTCGACGAAGGTGATAATGTCAAACACCTTCTCGGCTCTATGTTCTGTTAGATATTCTCCTATTTTATCCGGCGTACGTGCATACAGGTCGGCATAGCCTGCTATGCCCTTCTTCGCTTTGTCTATCTCTTCTTCTGTAAGGCCTTTAGTTACCGTTCTATCGTCGAGGATGCTGGTACGCCTATCCCTTAGTCTGTTAGTCTTTCTCTTTCCGCTGCAGCCTGTAACGCCACCGTCTACTGTTAAGAAGCTCTCTATAGCTGTCTTACGGTGCTAGTGTTTTGGTTTGGTTTGTAGTATACGCGTACGTTATTCGGGTGTCCGGATAGTTTAACGGTCCCTTTTGCGCAGCGCAGAGTTAGTGTAATTGGTAAGTTCGAGATATAATAATCCGGGCATGCAGATATAATTCAATACGGCCTTTTTAATAACTATATCTCGAACTAAAGAAGGAAAGGAATCTATACGGCGGTAGGTAAGGGCTTTAGGGGTAGTGTGCTAAGGCCCGGCTCGGTCCGGAAGGGCCGAGCCGAAATTCTAAGGGTCTACCCTATTACTTAGTCCCACCCCTTTCTGCCGCCGCAATACCGGTAACTTATTAGCTCTAGCTACCGAAGTCGTTCCGAATCTACGATGTCTTCTATTTGGACCTGTTAAGCCTGGACCCTAAGGACAGTCTTCTAGAACAGGAGTTTGCCAAACCCCTACTAATCGAGATAGACAATAAAGAAGAAGAGTAGGAGGTAGAAGATGTAATAGATATAAGAAAGATAAGAGGGTCTATCGAAGCGAGGATCTTATAGAAGGGATAGCTAGAAGACTACGAATAGTACCCAGTCGAGAATCTTCGAAATTTGGCAGAGCTGTTAAGAGAGTTTTACGTCTAAAGCCCGAAGAAGCCGAGGCCTAAGTAGCTCTAAAGTTAATAGTTCCAGAAAAGATAGAAGAAGAAGAATAGCTACGTCCGCTCCACTAGTAAAAAAGCCGATAGAAACGATTACGGCGGTGCGCTTAGCTGGAGTCCTTGGCTCCACTACCACTACTACAGTCTGCTGGCTTTGCGAGTTGGATAAAGACAGTAAAGCCGAGGATGGCGCTACCGCTTTAGCGCGCTTTGTAACCGGCTTCGTCTTTACCGACACTAACTGCCGACTATATCGGACGGATAATAACAGCGAAGAACGAAGCCGACGCTACTAGAGCAGCCTTTGCGGTAGCGCTTAAGGCCTTAGTAGAGAAGAAAAAGAAGAAGAGATAGCGCGCTGCAGATAGATCTATATAGACCCTCTACGGCAGTGCATAGGCCAGCTACGCCGCAGCCTAGATAGCTATTGGCTTAGATTAGATAGCTCTTCCAATTAGATAGACGCTAAGTAAAGGACGTTAGATAGCGACGATATAAAAAGAAAGAAGAAGTCGAAAGAGTAACGTTTTTAAGGTAGAAGAAACGATAAGGTAACGTTGATTTTAAGAAGGATTTCGGCAGAAGAAGCCGCGAATCGGACGGAGGAAGAAGACGAAGAAAAAGAAGAAAAAGAAGAGAAGGACGAATTAAAACTAAAAAAAAGAGGCAGATAAGATAAGTAAGCAGTTGAGGGCGACTGCTAGTAAGGGAGGGGGGTGGTGTTATAGCGGCAGAAAGGGGTAGGACTAAGTAATAGGGTGGACCCTTGGAATTTCGGCTCGGCCCTTCCGGATCGAGCCGGGCCTTGGCGCACCCACCCCTAAAGCCCTTACCTACCGCCGTATAGATTCCTTTCCTTCCTTAGTTCGAGATATAGTTATTAAAACAGCTGTATTGAATTATATCTGCGTGCTCGGATCACTACCCCCCTCCCTTACTAGCAGTCGCCCTCGACTGCTTACTTATCTATCTATATCTTCTTCTTTCTTCTAAACTCCTTAGCTAATTACAATCTTCTATTCTATTCTATTTTAATAAGCTTCTTTTCTATCTATCTTCTTATCTTCTTTTCTGCCCTTATTTTCGCAGTATAGCAGCTTCTTTCTGCCTAATCTTCTGTATAGGTGCCTAAATCCTACGTGTAAGGGGCCTAAGGATCTTAGTTTAGAAGCTTAAGGTTGGGTATCTATATAAAGGAACTAATAGGCAGTTCCTTCGTCGTCTGCTCTGTACGATTTGTACCTACAAGGCTAAGCTAGCAATTTCCCCTTTGTACTAGGGTGCAAGGTTCACCCTCTGTACGGAGGGTCGGGGGTTACCTCCTCTGTACAGTAGTGCAGGGTTTCCCCTCTCTAATCTAAGGGGCGGTAGCTCCCCTTTATGCAGGACTGTAGTGTTCTCCCTCTGTACGGGAGTGGGGTCCTGTCGGTGGCTCCGTATAGAGGGTAGGGTCGTGCTGGCGCTGCTAAGTCGCAATCCTTAGGGCGACGGTCGGCTTAGGTCAGGTTTAGGACCTAAGCCGGGCAGCGCCCCCTAACAATACCCCCCCCCTTTCCCTTTCTCGTAGTGCTACTTCCGTACAGCGCCGTGCTTAAACTACCTAGCTCCTGCTGTTCCTTTGGCAGGTCGTAGCTTCCTATTTCGTTTGGTCGTCCGGGTCGTCGTCCCTTGTCGCTTCCCCTAGGTCGTAGTTGCCTCTTGCTATTTTACCTGTCTGTAGCAGCTGCCCTGCTTGCTATTCCTACTATAGCAGGCAGGCAGCCTAAGCCTTCTCCCTTCTCTTCCCTTCCCCTTTCTCTTCTCCCTATATACCGTCTACCGTCCACTGTCTACTGTCTACTACTAACTACTACTAGCTACTAACTACTACTAGCTACTATGTCGTCCGCCCCGTCTGGTAGTGCCCTTGTAGTTGCTGGCCCTGCCTCCCCCCCTCGTCCGGCTAGGGTCCCCCCCTACTTTGAACTCGTATAGTAGGGCCCTTAACTTAACTAGTAGCTACGCTTCCGGTTCGTACAGTCTCGTCTTCTGTACAGTCTAAGCTAACATCTTAGGTGCTACACTCGCGAGTAGCAGGACGCAGCCGGGCTCCCCTTCTACGCCTTCTAGTGTAACTCCGCCCGGGTTACACTAGAGCGGGTAGCTACGGCCTGCCCGTCGTACGTTAACGCCCTCCTTATCGCTACCTAGGGCCAGCTCTGCGCCCCCTGCCCCAACTCCCCCTCCTATTTGTCCCTTAGCTGTTCCTTTCTTCCAGCCCTTATCCTATACAGTGTCGTACGATGTCGTGTTAGCAGGGCCCCGTAGTGCCCTACGTCGTAGTACTCGATCCTTAGACAACTCGGGTCTGCCCGCGGCTGTCCTGTTCTTAAGGTGGATCGTGCCTCCTTCCGCCGTACAGCGCAGTGTTACTGTAACTAGGCCGGAGGGTGATTCTCCTCCTATCTGTCTAGTGCGGTTGTGTCTTGCAGAGCCTCGTATAGTTCCTATATAGGCTCCGCCTATCCTCTCTATTTCACTAAGTACTCTGCCTTCCCCCGCTTCCTCCGACTCTTAAGGATCCCCTCTACCTTATACTCTTCTTAGCCCTCGGTTATAATTGCGGGTAGGCGCGCGTCGTCAGTCGTCTAATGCGGCAGGGGGTCCGTGCTCGCCAGTCGTACGAGGTCTACGTAGAAGACTAGATAAATCCCTAGGGGAGTGTTTAGTTGTACAGCATGTGTCCCTACCGGCCGGATTACTGTAAACCTCCTGTTCTTCTAATCTAACTTCTTGCTCGGCCGGTCTGTCCAGATGTTTCGCTGGTTTAACCAGACCTTATCCCCTGCCTCGTACCTTGGTGCAGCCTGTCGTCCCTTGTTAGCCTGCTCTTCCGCGTTCTGCTAGGCTATAGCTAGGCTCGCCTGTGCCTATTGGTAGGCGTTTATAATCGTCCGTACGATAGCCTCTCCTTGCTGGATTAGGGACCGTACAGGGCGCGGGGTGTTGCTACCTAGGGTCGGTAGGAGCAGGGAATAGTCGTATCTATAGGTCGTAAAGAAGGGGGACAGTCCTGTAGCATCGGCCGTACGGCTGTTAATAGCCAGCTCCGCTATTAGGAGAAGGCGATTCTAGTTTGTCTAGTTATAGTCGACGTACGCTCGGAGGTACGCTTCCAAGGTTGAATTGGCCCTCTCCGTCGCCCCGTCTGTCTGTAGGTACTATGCAGTAGACAGGCGACGCTCTACCTTTAGCAACTGGCAGATCCGTGCCTAGAGCTAGCTCGTAAACTGTGTCCCCTGGTCTAATACAATTGACCTAGGGAAACTGTGCTTGCTGAACGTCGTCCAGATAAAGGCCTAGGCGGTATCTTTAGCTGTAATAGAGTCTATCCCCTCTAGTATTACCCCCTTCGTTAGCTTGTCCGTAACTACTATAATGTTTCGCCGTCCGTCGCTCTTAGGGAGGTCAGTAATAAAGTCTATAGTCAGATCTTGCTAGGGTCGGTCCGGTATCGGCAGGGGCTTTAGCAGCCTATGCTTTAGCTCGCGCTAGGGCTTCGGCCGTCTGCATACATCGCAGTTCTGTACGAACCTGCGAATGTCCTTCGCTATCGCTAGCTAGTAGTAGTCCTAGGCGATAATGCTGTACGTCTCCTCGCGCCCTAGGTGCCCGGTAGCTATAGAGTTATGTGCTCGTTGTATTAAGCCTGTACGGAGCTTCTCGTCTGCCGGGACCTATATCCGATTTCTGAACTTCAGGTTGTTCTCCTTGTCTACTGAACACTCGGCTGCCAACACCTTTAGGTAGAGCTCGGCTAGGAGCTTCCGTTGCCCTCCCTAGATCGCCGTATAGGCCCCTCGGTATACCTCGTCCTTTTCCACTGCCCCTTCCTATACTTGCAGTTAGGGTTCCTATAGGTGTGTCGCCGCTAGGCGGATAGTCTCCCCGCCTAGCTCCCCCTTAAACATCTGGAATGTCTGCGACTTTAGCCGGTCGTCCTCGTACGTCGTTGGCATGTCCTGTTCTCGTCTAGACAGTGCGTCGGCCCTGCTGTTGTCCTTACCCTTGCAGTACTAGAGTCTTATGTTAAACCAGCTTAGGTACATTGCCTATCGTACGTACCTCTCGGATAGCTTCCGAGGTTAAGTAAAGTATTCCAGGTTCTTATAGTCCGTTAGGGCGAGGAACTCGGGCACCGAGCGGAGTTCCCTATCCTAGGCTTCGCAACACCGTACAACTGCCAGCAACTCTTTGTCGTAGATAGGGTAGTTACACTTAGCTAGGGAGTTCTTCTTAGAGAAGTACGCATATAGATGTAGGAGTCCGTCCGAGCCTACCTATAACAGGATACCCCTAATGTAGTACCCCGAGGAGTCGGTTTCCAGTATTGTCGTACGCTCCGGGTTAAAGGCGGCGAGCGTTGGTCCTGTAGTAAAGAGCTCCTTTAGCTTGTCGAAGCTCCTATCGCATTCGTCCGTCTATTTGAACTGCTTGTCTTTGTACGTTAGCTTAACTAGGGGGCGTACGATCTCTAAGTAGTTCCGTATAAACTGGCGGTAGAAGTTGGCAAACCTAAGGAATTCCCGTACGCCCTTAACGTTCGTAGGCAGCTTCTATAGTTTGATAGCATCAATCTTCTTCCTATCTATACTAATGCCTTTCCCTGCCTCGATAATAAAACCTAGGTATTTCGTACGTTGGACACCGAATTTACATTTGTTAATGTCGAGGTACAAGCCAGCCTGCTGCAGTCGGTCCAGCACCTTCTTAACATCCTGTACGTAGTCTGCGTAGGTGCCGTCTGTAAAAACCAGGGTGTCGTCGAGGTATGCCGAGCAGATGTCGTCTAGTAACCCTTGCAGGGACTTGTTAATGTACCTTTAGAAGGTTGCCAGTGCATTGGCAAGGCCAAAGGGGGTAACTAGCTATTCAAAAAGACCGTATCTCGTACGGAAGGCAGTTATCTATTTACAGCCTTCCTTAATCCGTATCTTGTAGAAGGCCGAGACTACGTTAAGCTTAGTAAACTACTTCGCCTTGCTAATCCGTCCGAGGGTCTCCTTAATAAGGGGTAGGGGGTACCGGTCCTTCTTAGTAATCGCGTTGATGCCTCTATAGTCTACGCAGAAACGCAATCTAGCCTTCCCCTCCTTGTAGACAAACAGTACTAGGGCTCCCGCAGACGACGTACTGGCCTAAATAAACCCTTTAGCGAGCAGGTCGTCCAGCGTCTTGCGCAGTACCAAGAGTTCTCTAGAGGACATTCCGTACAGTGGTCCGTACAGTACCTCCGGCAGGCCCCTATCCGGACGTAGTTCTAGCTAGATGTTATAGTCAATCCCTTCCCCTCGGTATAGCAGCAGCTTCGAGGCCGACTTTAGTTCAAAAAGGTCCAGGTACCCGACATACTCTCTTAGGAGCTTCGTACAGGGGTTTGTCGCTTCCTTAGGTACCAGTGCCTTCTCGATGTCCGCCGTTGCTATGTTGATCTTAGCCTTAGCATTGCTACCTTGCAGGAACCTCCCCTAGTCCCGGATTCTCCGCTTCGTTACTGCTAGGTACAGCTGTCCTCGTCCGACGTCTAGCTTGCCCCTCTAGCGCTCTATCTAAGGGCTTCCCTAGTATTAGGTTATAACCTAACTTGTCCTATACGATATAGAGGTATAAGTCTTGCTCGTAGTGTCCCTGTACCTCTATTGTTACTTTTACTATATAGGTAATGTCCGGTCCTCGCCCGGTAATGCCCAGCATGTGTACAGGTACTGTAGGGGTCGTCTTAATCTAGTGTCTCTGTACGAAGTCTTCGCTAATTACTCTATATACCAAACATCCTGTGTCAATCAATGTCTGCGCCGTTGCAGACCCGTTTAACGTTAGCTATACGATAAACGGCGTCGTCGTTATATAATTGCTCTTGAAAGATAGCTAAGTAATGCTTTGATTTAGCAGTCTATCTCGTACCCGCCTCTAGCAGAGTCTTCGCTTAGAGGCTACTCTTTCCCCGACTTGTCGTCGTCTAAGTAGGACACCTGATCTTCTCGTTAGGGCGTTGCAGTTGCTACCCTCGCGGTAGTCGGCCGTCCCCTAGGTCTCTCTGCTAGCAGAAGCCTGCAATTCCGTACAGTGTAGCCTATCTTGCTACACCGGTAGCAGCTCCCTTCTGCTCGCCTCTTGTTAAGGGTAGCCGTGTCTACCTATTGCGCCTTTTTGGTAGCGGCCCTTGGCCGTACAGTAGCTGCTGCTGCTACCCTCGTCGTCGTCGGTTCCTAGTCTATAGCGTCTGTCTGTCGCTAGGGGGGTTGCCTTATCTCCTAAGTACGGCCTATCCGTCCTAGCCTACGTTGCTAGTCGTCGATTATCCTAAGGAGGTCGCAGAATTCCTCGTACGTAGCTGGCCGCATTACACCTACTAGCCCTGTTATAATCTCTTTAGAGAGGCCTACCTCTAAAGAGGTAATCTTTATCCTGTCCTCCTATTAGAGACCCCCTGCTTCTGCCAAAGTCTAGTTAAATTCCGCGAGGAATTCTCGTACGGTCTTGCGTCCTTGTTTTATTGTATTAACCTATAGGAGTGCTCGGCTCTTGCGGTCCAGGTCCTTGTAGCTCTTGTCTAGAGCTGCCTAGAGCATCGTCGTCGTAGCTATTGCCGGGTTGGCAATAGCCGTCTCGTAGTACAGCAGAATTCGTGCTGCCGCCCTACCCTTTAACCTCCTAAAGAGGTAGACTACCTTGTCTAGCTCGGTCGGGTATGCTCCTAAGTCGACTAGGAGCTTAGAGCGCATCTAAGCCGCCTAGGAGGGGTACTCGGCCGGAGCCTTACTATCGTACGTAGAAACGTCGGGGAGTTTGCTCTTAGGGGTCGGGGTAGGGGTTATCGTGTTCGTTATCGTAGGGGTCGGATCGCGATCGGACGCCCTAAGCTGTTGTAGCTCCTGTTCCTGTTGGGAAATTATCGCAGCCTAGTAGCTTACTTGCTGTTCGAGCTGCCTCTTGCTTTCCAGCAGCTCCTCGTATACGCGGTGCATATGTCCCTCTATAGCTGTAGGTTTTATAGGGATGTCGCTGTCCATCTTGCTCTATTACTGCGGTTACCGACAGTAAGATTAGTTCCTAATGTAAGGGGCCTAAGGATCTTAGTTTAGAAGCTTAAGGTTGGGTATCTATATAAAGGAACTAATAGGCAGTTCCTTCGTCGTCTGCTCTGTACGATTTGTACCTACGAGGCCAAGCTAGCAATTTCCCCTTTGTGCCGGGGTGCAAGGTTCACCCTCCGTACAGAGGGTTAGGGGTTACCTCCTCCGTACAGTGGTGCAGGGTTTCCCCCCTCTAATCCGAGGGGCGGTAGCTCCCCTTTGTGCAGGACCGTAGTGTTCTCCCTCTGTACGGGAGTAGGGTCCTGTCGGTGGCTCCGTACAGAGGGTGGGGTCGTGCTAGCGCTGCTAAGTCGCAATCCTTAGGGCAACGGTCGGCTCAGGTCGGGTTCAGGACCTGAGCCGGGCGGCGCCCCCTAACACTACGTCTTTTCCTTCTCTCCTTCGACGCTACCTCTTCCAACGTTACTTTATTAGATGTCACTTTATTAGACGTTACTTTATCTTATAGCCCTCCTTGTAGCGTAGCTTTACGTGCCTTCTTATATTATTGTTAGAAATCTTCGTTTCGTTGTCGTTATTATCGTCCTTTATCTAACGTTATCTGATACGGGGTGGTTGGGCCCGGGTTATTACCAAGCCTTGCCTATGGTTTATATATCTGGTACACATTAGTCAAGTTACTTCCGAGTTACTTGATCAGTTCCTTTTGGCTTAAGTGTACCGCGTTACATCAAGAAGAGGTAACGTCAGAAGAGGTAACGTTAGAAGAGGTAACGTTAGAAGAGATAACGTCCAAAAAGAGAGAAAAAGATATAGGATTCAGACACCTACAGCTAGAGATTAGACAGAAAGAGGGCGACTGCACTAAGAAAAAGAAGCAGAAAAGAAGATAAGAAAATAGATAGAAAAGAAGCCTATTAAAATAGAATAGAATAGAAGGATATAATTTGCTAAGAAGTTTAGACCAAATAAGAAGATATAGGGCCAGAATAGATAAGTAAGCGGTCGAGGGCGACTGCTAGTAAGGGAGGGGAGTAGTGTTACAACGGTAGAAGGGGGTAGGACGGACTAATAGGGTGGACCCTGGAATTTGGGCTCGGCCCTTCCGGACTGAGCCGGGTCTCGGCGCACCACAAGAAAGCCCACATCCACCACTACGTAGATTCCTTCCTTTCCCCAGTTTGCGATATAGTCTTCAAAAGAGCCGTATCGAATCACATCTACGTGTTTAGCACAAAAATAACGGAATTGAGGAGCCGGATTATTCGACGGGCTCTTTCGCGCAGGGCAGGTTTGTGGTCAATCCGAGTTTGAGATATCATGTTTCAAACCCACAGATATTACCCAATACGGCTGATTTGAAGACTATATCTCGAACGCGGGAAGGAAGAATCTATGGAGTGGCGGTGTGGTGGTGTTTCGGTGTCATGGTGGGTGCCAAGCCGGGGCGGCCCGCCCCGGAACCTCAATCCGGCGATGCCTCGGGCGGGCCATTGCGGAATTCCGGTCCACCGCCCTTTCCATCACCGCCACATCGAGAACTGCGATCGGACGAGTGATCGCAGCGTACAGCACACCCTCATACTCAGAGGTAGGATTGCGTTTCGACCCGTCCGTGCCCCGGAAATCGGATTCTGCCACGCGTACCGTTGGTGTGCCCGTGGGTGCGGCGGCGGCCGCCGCCCTTGGTATTCGGGCCGATGGACGTTTTTCGGAAAGGCCGTGGTCCGTGATGTTGACCTCTCCGCTTCGACCGGGTCACTCTTGGCGGCGAGGCCGGGCGTCCTCCACTCGCGGGCAGGCCTGATGTGCGGTGTGGTGTCGTCGTCGTCGTCGTCGTCGTGGGGCTCGGCGCATCGGTGCACGGGCTGTCGATGTCCCCTCGCTTCGAGACGGACGGGCGTCGCCGACGGTGCCCGCATTCGTCATCGAGTCGACCGGCCGACCGCCGGCCGGTCGACTGGTGAGGAGTGTGACGGAAGGAGTTTGCAGCAGCGGAGAGCCAGACCGGCAGACGAAGAAGCGGTGTGACGTTGAGACGGAGGACGTGCGCTCGATATCATCCTGCGACGGGCGCCTTTGGTGTACGGACTATAGGTGCGGCCTCGGCGGCCCTTGGCGTTGAGCCGATACACGTCAGGTGTGGCAAATTAGCTGGTCGAGGATGGCGAGGGGCGGACGAGGAAAGTCGGGACGAACAGACACAGGCTGCGGGATGATGTTCGAGGCACGTGGGAGTTGGACCGCGGGAGGATGGGGACGCTGCGACGAAGCGGTCCTGTAACAAACAGCTTCCCGAATGAGAACGAGATGAGTTGGTGCAGGGACCGCGCAGTGGTGGTGGTCAGAGGGCGGACCCGAACATGTTCCGTGCCCATCCACTTTCCCGCAGGCTGGGGCTCACTCACACGGACGCGGCTCGGGCTCGGAGGAGAAAGCAAAAGTGGGTGTTCTCCGCCCACGACGAGGGCGACGGTGGAATGAAAAGGAAAAGAAAAAAATCAAGGATGGGCATGCTGAAGGATGTGTGCGGCAGGGTGAGCTGTGGCAAGACACGAGGTGGAGGGGGGCTTGTGGGCGGGGGGGGACCGAGTTGTCGAAAGCGGAGGAAGGAGAGAGAGGGCGGAAGGCGGAAAATGTCGGGGATGATCAGATGACGGCTGACGGTTGCTCGAGGCGATGGAGCCTGCAACAAATGGGATGTCTGATCCTCTATGCGCCCACGGCGACTTCGCCTCGCCGGTTGGCTCTGCGGGGGCCGTTGGACACGGCGCCGGGACGGTTCAGGGTGTACTTGGCGAAGGCTCTCGCCAGGGCTTTCTTGCACGAGACTTTCTGCGAGCCGACGAAAGAGTCGACGGCGACGGCGATGGCGCGATCGATGTCGGTCGAGTGGCAGTACTCTGACAGACGCATCTTGGCGAACGCCTCGGAGATGCGAAGGATGCTCTCGAGATGACGGACCTGAGGAGGGGGGTCAGTCGGCAGGTTGATCATGTGAATCCGATGATGCCCTTGAGCACTTACGGTGATGGGATATGCTCCGGTCGCGAGCGACTCGCGTCTCATGTCGGCGAACAGGCGAGCGATCTTGTCTTGGTCGATCTGGTACAGCTTGGGGCGACAATGCTCGCGTGCGTAGAGGATGTACTTTCTCAGAAGCTCCTGCGGAATCTCGGTCTTGGGTCGTGGACCGGGCTCTTCGCCGTCGAGGTCCATGCCGGGTTGTGTTTCGGCTGGAGCACGCTCCGATGAGCCCATGACGGGATGTGATCGCCCGTGGGAGCTGACCACGAACGAGGCCAGGCGCTCATCCTCGGCGGGATCGACGGTATCTCGCACCACACACAGAATGTCGAAACGAGACAAGATGGGCTCGGTCAGCTCGACATTCTGGCTGAAGGGCACGGTGGCGTTGTAACGACCGCCGATGGGATTGGCCGCGGCGACGACGGCACATCGAGCCTGGAGCGTGGTCACGATGCCTGCTTTGGAGATGGAAATGGTCTGCTGTTCCATGGCTTCGTGGATGGATGTTCGGTCTTGGTCGTTCATTTTGTCGAATTCGTCGATCAAGCAGGTGCCCTTGTCCGCCAGCACCAGAGCCCCGCCTTCCAGCGTCCACTCGGCCGTGAGCGGGTCTCGTCGCACCGAAGCCGTCAGACCGACGGCGGAAGCGCCCTGACCGGTGGCAAAGACGGCTCGGTGCGCGGTGTTCTCGATGTACTTCAGCACCTGGGACTTGGCGGTCCCGGGATCACCGAGGAGCAAGATGTTGATGTCGCCACGGATGGAATGCCGACCCTGGGCCTCTTTGGCGCAGCCGCCGAAGAGTGACAGCGCGACGGCGGTCTTGATGTCGGTGTGGCCGTAGATGGAGGGTGCGATGGAGCCGATGACCTTGTCCACGATTTGGGGATCCTTGCTCAGGCGACGGATTTCGGCTTCGTCGTGGTCGGTCAGCCGGAAGCCTGCGAGCTGATCGTGTGTCTTGACGACATGGTTGGCTTCCACAATGGTGGCGAAGACGGGGAATCCGTTCTTGTTGTTGAGCTGCGCGTCGTAATTGTTGCGGTAGATGCCCGTGATCTCCACTTCCTCGCCCGGCTTGGCCGAGTCGATCAGATCCCAGAGAAGGATGACTTCTCGGTGGCGTGGCAATCGTCCCGCGGGGACGGTGCCCGGTGACTCCTGGAGCGTGAGTTTCTGGTAGTTGCGGTAGACGGTCTTCTCGCTGTTCAAGGTGAAGGGTCCACGGGATTGGCAGTTCTGGCAGAAGGAAAGCTTGACTTCGGCGTTGCTGTCCTGTGGATACGGGCCCAGCGTGACTCCGCATTTGGTGCAGTCGAATTTGACGTACTTGAGCTGGGGGAAGACGCCGGTTCTTCGGGTGACGACGCCGCTGACTCTCAGCAAGCAGTTCAGATGGCTCTGTCGGAGCTGCCGCAAGGTGTAGGAGATGGGCAGGTTGGTGATGCGGACGTGGAGCTCGGAGTGGATGCGCTCGTAGTCGGGGTAGTGGTACAGCGCGACGTCCAAAGCCACGGCGCCAAAGATGGGCAGGATGGAGGACGGCACGTTCACCAAGAAGTAAGCCAGGGTCGGCTTGGACTGCGAGAGATGGTCCCAGTCGACCTCCAGCGACTCTGCGTTGACTTCTCCCAGCGTGCGGATGCGCACGCCGTAGACCGAGGTGCCGGCGGAATCGGTGTATTCGGTGAGAAAGGACTTGAACTCGCGCGCGATGGTCTTGTGCACGGCCGGGAGCGAGACCCAGTCGGTCAAGCTGGCGGCCTTGACGTCGGACAGCGCCTCCAGGGACAGTTCTTCGGCCATGACGTCGTCGTGCATGTCGACGTCGTCTGGCTCCTCGTCGAAGCGGTGGCGGCGTCGCCGTGGCTGGCGCGTCAGATCCATGACGTCGTCGCCGTCGTCGTCGTCATCGGGGAGGAATGCGCCGGGCAACTTGCGCTCCCGGGCCAGCTCTCGGTCTCGGCGGTTGAGGCGCGCCTCGAGCTGCCTGCGCTGGCCGGCGTCCATCGCGTCGTACTCGCCTTCGTCGTCGATGTCGGCGCCCTGGTAGGCGGCGGCGTCGTCTCTCTCGTAGTCGCGGTCGAAGTTGTCGCCGAACAGGTCGATGCCGGCGTCGTCCTCGGCCAGGTCGTCGGCATCGTCGATGTCCCGGATGAGGTCCTCTTCGGGGTCGAGCGTGTCGTGCTCCTCGATGTCGTCGGGGAGCGGGAAGACCGGGGGCGACGAGGCGGGCGCTGCACGGCGACCATCAGCATCAACAACACGATGCGCCACACCCAGCATCCACCCCGCCACACGTACGGCTGGAGGGCGGTGCGCCCGCCGACGACGGCAGGTCGTCGTCCTGGTCGCGTCCGCGCTTGCGGCCCGCGGGAGCAGCGGCCGACATGGTGGGGGCGGGGGCGGCGGCGGCGGCGGCGGAGGCGGCGGCGGCGATGGCGGGTGGCTGGTGCCCGAGTCGCCGCGGAATATACTTGGGTGGTCAGGCGAGGGCGAGGGGCGGCGACGCCGTCCGTGGCAAAACCCGGCTGTTCGTAACCCGGCGTCGGCTTCCGTACATGATGACGAAGCATGGCGGGCGCAAACCACATTTCCCGCATGGGGTTAATCTGGGCTTCATCCACGATGCCATGTCAACCTTCGCAAATGACCAACCTTGGCAAATGACATGCGATAGTTGCGCCGGGGCGCCTCATGTCGACGAGGGCGCTGGCCGCGCAGGATTGCCGCCGTCATGCGCTGCCAACCGCGCCTCTCCTCCCTCCCCTCCTGCTGCTCCTCCCATCCCCTCCTTCTCCTCCCTCCCTCGCCTCCTTCTCCTCCCTCCCCGCCTCCTCCGCCCCCCGCCTGGTCCCCGCGACATCGCATCTCGCCGACACCTCCAACATGAAGCTCCTCGCCGCCGTGGCGCTGCACGGGGCCGGGCTCGCGCAGGCGCTGGTCAAAGTGGACTGGGCCATCACGGCGTACGACGGGGCGACTCTGGGCGACTGCGTGTATTCGCTGCTGCACGAACACGACCTGGGGGCGCAGTGGATCCACTCGTGGAGCCCCAAGGAGGTGGTGGCGGTGTGCTACAACCCCTACGCCCTGGGGCAGTGCCGCCGCAGCTTTTTCGACTGGGATTTCATCCGCTGCGTGCAGCGCTACGACGTCTACTACCACGACGACAACGCCCTCAAGCGCAAAAACATGTTCACCAACAGCCACGGCAACTGCTACTACCACCCCTTCTCCAACAATGCCGGCGGCGAAGTGCACGACAACTACTGCCGGTGTTCGGACGTCGGCCAACATGAAACGTGTTAGGAGAACGGGTGCTGGACACGGGTGGTGATGTGTGGAAGAAGAGGTGTTTTGTGTGGCTGGTGTGAACAGGCCGGGAAGCTGCGGAAGCACAAATCACATTCCCCGAAGTTCCTTTGCCCGGTGCCCGGTCTCCCCTTTCTCCCCTTGTCACCGACCGTATCCCGACGGTCGTGTCCGCCAATTGTCGTGCCCACCAATCGTCGGCCAGCGTACATGGCTGTCTGTTGCCCCTCAATTTATCGTTCCTCGGACGCCCGGGCGGTGTGATCTCTCTGCGCAAGGCCACTACGTGCACGTGGCTATCGGCTTCCTCTGCCTATAGTCCGTTGCGCCCTACAAATGCCCCCCTCTCCTCTGCCCCCTCCTGTTCCTCGACCCTATCCCCCCTCGACAGACCCCCAACTTACTATGAACCTCCTGGCCCTGATTACCCTCTACTTCGCCGTTACGGCACAGGCGGGCCTGGCAGTCAACTGGGCTATTACAGGTGAAAAGGGCGCGTCGCTAGGCGACTGCGTGTATTCGCTCCTAAACGAGAACCAGCTAGGAGCGCACTGGATTACCCAATCGCACCCTATCAAGACGTACTCGATTTGCTACAGCGACAATAACTACATATGCCGCCCCGCCAACCCCCACTTTGAGGAAAGGTGGCAACTGGTCCTGTGCGTAGCGCACTACTATGTCGAGTACGCCAACGGCCACCCCCCAGAAAGCTTCCAGACGTTCCACAACTCCCATGGCATATGCCACTACCACCCCCTCGGCGACGATATCGGCGGCTATCGCTACCTCAACTTTTGTGACTGCGAGAAAGTCGGAGTGCCGAACATGTGTCCACAGCTACAGCTGCATGGGTAAAAGGCGGTGGGACAAGAACACGTGTAAATAGGAGCGTGTGCGGGAAAGGCGGCGGTTGAGAACACGTGCAAGGAGCGTGTGCAGGAAAGGCGGTGGGTTGTGTACGGCCTCTGGCAGAGGGGAAATGGTCGGGAGGGAGGGGGTGTAGGGAGGTGCTGTGGCGGGACAGCACGACGGGCCGATGTGTATGTGTGGTGTGTAGTGGAAACTGCGCAAGCACAA
Source organism: Pseudocercospora ulei (assembly GCA_016165855.1). Taxonomy (NCBI): domain Eukaryota; kingdom Fungi; phylum Ascomycota; class Dothideomycetes; order Mycosphaerellales; family Mycosphaerellaceae; genus Pseudocercospora; species Pseudocercospora ulei. The sequence continues at coordinate 4,966,559 of JACWNB010000005.1, read as the reverse complement.
ATCACATTCCCGGAAGTGCCGGTGCCAGAGGTGCCAGGTGCCAGGTGCCCCCCCCCCCCCGCCTACTCCCCTTGTCGCCGGCAGTATACCGACTGTCGGCCGCCGTAGTGCCCACCAATTGTCGGCCGGCGTATATGGCTGTGTGTTATCGTTTCCGGGACGCTCGGGCGGTGTTATCTCTCTGCACAAGGCTACTGCGTGTCTGTTATACCCTACAAATGCCCCCCTCTCCCCCCTCTCCCCCCTCCGTTCCTCAACCCCACCCCCCCTCTACGAACTCCCCCAACTCACCATGAACCTCCTGGCCCTGATTACGCTCTACTGCGCCGCCGTCGCGGCGCAGGCTCCCATCCCAGTCCACTGGGCTATTACAGCCGGCAACGGGGCGTCGCTGGGCGACTGCGTGTATTCGCTGCTGCACGAGAACCAGCTGGGAGCACACTGGATCACGCACTCGTATCCTGTTAAGACGGTGTCGATTTGCTACAGCGAGAATAACATTGTATGCATCCCAGCGAAGCCCCACTTTGGCGAAATGTGGACCCCGGTGCTGTGCGTAGCGCACTACTACGTCGAGTACGCCAGCGGCCATCCTCCGGAAAGCATCCAGTCCTTCCACAACTCGCACGGCCTGTGCCGCTACCGTCCGATGGGCAACAATGTCGGCGGCTTTCGCCACCTCAACTATTGTGACTGCGAGAAAGTCGGAGTGCAGAACGCGTGTCCACAGCTGCAGCAGCATGCGTGAAAGGCGGCGGGTCGAGAACACGTATAAGGAGCGTGTGCAGGAAAGGCGGTGGGTCGCGTGCAGACTCTGGCCGAGGGGGAAATCTGGCCGAGGGGGAAATGGTCGGGAGGGAGGGGGTGTGGCGAGATGCTGTAGTGGAACAGCACGACGGGCCGATGAGTATGTGTGTATGGCTGGTGTGTGCACGTATGGCTGGTGTGTAGTGGTGTGCAAAATAGGCCGGAAGCACAAATCACATTCCCGGAAGTCCCGGTGCCAGGTGCCAGGTGCCAGGTGTCCCCCTTTCCCTTGTCGCCGCCGGCGGTATACCGACTGTCGTGCCCACCAATTGTCGGCCGGCGTCCATGGCTGTGTGTTATCGTTTCCGGGACGCTCGGGCGGTGTCATCTCTCTGCCCAGGGCCACTGCACGTGGCCGTCAGCTTCCTCTCCCTGTGGTCCGTCCGTTACGCCCTACAAATGCCCCCCTCTCCCCCCCTCTCGTTCCTCAACCCTCTCGTTCCTCAACGCCATCCCCCCTCGACGAACAGCCCCAACTCACTATGAACCTCCTGGCCCTGGTTACGCTCTCCTTCGCCGTCGCGGCGCAGGCGAACATCTCAGTCAAATGGGCCATTACAGCCTCAGGGAAGGCGACGCTCGGCGACTGTGTGTATTCGCTGCTGCACGAGAACAAGCTGGGCGCCAAATGGATTAAGCACTCGACCCCGGAGAGGACAGTGGCGATTTGCGAAGGCAGGAAGAGGAACTCCAGATGTCACAACAATGGCAATAGCCCCCACTTCGGCGGCGGAAATTGGACCCCGGTCGGGTGCGTGCAGGGCTACACCGTCGAGTACGCCAACGGCCACCAACCGGAAAGCAGCCAGGACTTCCGCAACTCGCACGGCCTGTGCAGCTACCGCCCCTACGGCGACGATATCGGCGGCAATCGCTGGCTCAACTTTTGTGACTGCGAGGAAGTCGGAGTGGCGAACCCGTGTATATAGCTAGCTGCACGCGTGAAAGGCGGCGGGTCGCGTGCGGACTCTGGCAGAGGGGGAAATGGCCGGGAGGGAGGGGGTGTGCGGAGCTCCATGCTGCGGCGGGAAAGCACCATGGGCCGATGTGTGTGTGTGTGTGTGTGTGTGTGTGTGTGGGACGGAGGATGTGGTGGTGGCCATGTAGTCGTTGCGGGACAAGTCAAGTGTGTGGGACGTGGCATTCCATCCATCTCCCCCTTTCCTTTTCACGCGCCCGCCCAACGCCGCCACCGCACCGCCCAGTTCCCCTTGGCAAACGAAGCCTCCACCACCGCGGCGGGCGGCGGATGCGTGGTGGGTGCACGATGCGGGGCGGCGGGGACGTCGAGGCTGGGGTCGACGCGGGGCGGGCATCAGGATGGGATGTGGCACACAGAGACGTGAGGTGCCACTCGTGGGGACGCCATTCTCCCTCGGCTCGTCTGCGTCGTGCGTTCCTCGTGCCGACCCGTCATGGGGATTCACATTGAAACGTGTGCCTGCCTGCATGCTACCCCTCCACCCCGTGCGTGCTTCGCCGTCCGGCGCTTCTCCTCCCCGCGCGTCTGACCTCCTCCGGCCACAGCCACGCTCCGTCCTCGCGCGTCCCACTGCTCGGCGCCCACGTGCTTCGCCGTCGTCGGACTCGGCATCGGCGATGAGGGCAGGTCTCTTCGGAAGCGTCCCGAAAGGCAGCTCGGTCGCCACGGCACGCGTCCGCGGGGTCGTCCGGCATCACGGCTTGTGGTTTGGGCGAGTTGCGTGGAGCGGAATGGTGGACTTCAGCCCCAGCATGGAGCGTGGGGGGCCATGGTCGAGACGGGATGGGTGAAGGTGTTGGCCGCATCGGCCCTAGACTTTGCGCGTGGACCGCTGAGCTGGAGGTGTGGAGGTCAGTCGGGGTGCGTGCTGCGACGCGGTCACCAAGGGAGGAGGGGGGGGGGGGGGCCGCACGTACTGACTTCCGTGTTGACGGCACGATGCAGCTGCACCAGCCAGTCCACGTAACTGCTCGCCTCGCCGTTGCGGTCTTCGTACAGCAGGCGGGCGAACTCGAATTCGGCGCCGTCCAGGCCTTGACGGGCCAGCTGGATCGCGAGGCCTTTGGACCCGCGACCCGTGCCGGCTCCCGACTCGAGCGCGATCAGGATGTTGCGCGCTTGCGCGTTGAGATGCGTCTCCAGAACCGGCAGCGCGTTCAGGTTCGGGTCGAGCTTCTGCAGCTCGTCGAACCCGTCTCCGAACAGGTCGACGAGCAGATTCGGGCTGACGAGTTGGTGGAGCCACAGGATCACCATCTGCCCGTTGTCGACGAGGTATGCACCGCCGTCCTCGATGTTGGCGAAGCTGGCGCGGACGCCGCGCGGCATCTTGAGGTGTCCGTGGTCGTCGACAAAGCCGTCGGTGGGATCCAGGGCGTGGAGGGCGATGATGCGAGGATACAGATACAGACTGAGCTCGCCCGGACCCATGCCCTTGACCAGTCGCAACTCGTGGACCCGACGGTCGCTGGGCTCTTTGCCGGCTTTGAGCGCTCGGGACTTGATGAGGCCGAGCATGTACATGGCGAACTCCTTCATGTGCTCGGGCATCACCAGCTGACCGGCGGCATGTTGTCCGGAATGGTGCTTGCGATACATGGCGAGGATGTCGACCAGTCGGTCCTGCAGCGCCTGTCGCGTGTCGGCCAGCGATCGATCGGGAACACGCGCGGCGGCCTCCTTGGCCAGGACGGTGACCACGGCATCCTGGTCGACGAAGCGCATGCTGTCGCGGGCGTTGTCCGTGACGGTGGCCACGACGTTGGAGCACCGCACGCGCCGCTGGCCGCTCGCGGTGGTGTACAGGAGAGCGGTTTGGAAGTGCGCGTCGTTCCTCGTGTCCAGCTTGCCGTCGTAGGTGAACGTGACCGACATGGAGCTGTCTTCGCTGACAATCCCCATCTCGAGATCGGCGCCGAAGGTGTGCTGGGTGAAGTTGCCGCTGTAGTGCGCGACCTGCAGTCCACTGCTGCACCGCACCTTCATGAGCGATGCAAAGCCTTGGTCACGCTGCACCGAATGGCTGAGCTCTTTCTGCAGTCTCAGCGCGTCTCGCGGGTGGGCCCAGTTGGGATAGTAGAACGTTTCGCCGCCCGTCTTCTCGGCAATGAGTCCGATGGCGGCCACGTCCAGGTAACCGCCCGCGGGTGCCGTCAGGAAGAAATCGACGCCCACGCCCGCTTTGACGCAGTCGGCTTGGAACTTTTTGTAGCTCACATGGTCCGTCTTCAACAGCACGCGATCCTGGTCGGGGTGGTCGTTGGTGGCGGTCTGCATGCCTTTGTCGCGCACCGTCAAGCGACCGGGGCCAAAGGTGGGGAGACTGGCCAGACTGCACATGATTTTGCCTCCGGTGTCCTGCAGAGCAGCGAGTGCCGCTTGGAGAGGCGGGATCAGCGTCGGCTCGGCGTGCTTGACGCGCTCGAACATGCGCGGGAGGTGGCGCAGCAGATGGACGATATTCTTCTTGCTGTCGCCAGCATCCACGAACAAATGGTGGGCCGAGATGGCTGCAAAGGGATCTTCGAGGTCGGTGACCACCAGTTGCTGGGGCGCGAGCCGCTTGCGCTCGACGTTGTAGAAGTGGATTTGGCGATCGAAGGTCATGAAGCCCACTTTGGCACCGGGCGGCACTCGGTTCGGTCTCGGACGCGTGTCGACCTCGCCGTCCTCCTCCACCCCTTCTTCATCGGCAGCATCGACCTCGAGCTGGTCGCCATAGAGGGCCGCCAGAATGCCATCGCACATGGCGGCGAGAAAGCCTCGGTTGCAAGCTTCGGCGCTGACGTCGATCAGGAAGAGATAGCGCAAGCCGACGGGCTCCTTGGACCAATACTCCTTGGGCACCAGGAACTCGCATGTTCCCAGCAACAGCTCGGGCCGGTCGTGACGATCGACGCGGACGCCCGACGGGTCGGTGGGTGCAAAGTAGCTCTGGTCGGTCTCGCTGGGATAGCCACACAAATTGCAGGTCATGCGGTTCCCGCCGTTGCCAAAGACCATGAAGGGGTTGATGTACGCTCGACACCGCCGGCATCGCGGCGGGCCCGCGTCTCCAAAGTCCAGGACGGGAATGGCCGCCTCGCCGTCGGTGTGCTTGGCCAGCGGCTGGAGGACCAGGCCCAAAGGCAGTCCCGTCGTGGCCAGTTGCTCGGTGGAAGCGGGAATGCAGCCCAGGGTCAGACGGGCATACTTGGGCGCCGCACTGCCTTGGTCCAGCGCCACCAGCGGAGTGGTGGCGGGGGGCGGCAGGCGTTGCTCCAGGGTGGGGTAGACGTGTTGCTTGTAGTGTTCCGCCGCCACATCTCGGCTCCACGGCACGCTTGGCACGAGGTCGGGATTGACGCGCTGGGCACCCGGCGCCGGCGGTGCAGCCGGGCCCACGGCGATGGGCACGGGAGGCTGCCGGTGCGGCTGCATCTGCGGCGCGGGCGGCGCCAGTTGCTGGGACTGCCACGGCTGCGCGGTCTGGGCCCACGGAGCGGCGGCCGGGTCGGCTCCCGGGTGTGCGTGAGGTGCGTAAGGTGCGTGAGGTGCGTAAGGTGCGTGAGCCGCGTAAGGTGCGTGAGCTGCTGGGCCGTCGACCCCGTGGGCGCCCGCGGCCGGCTGGTCGATGTGGTGGAAGGCGTGTCGGTTCTTCTTCTTGCGCGCCGGCTGTGTGGCGGCGGCGTCCAGGTGCATTTGGCCCATCTGCTGTGTCACGCCCGCCACATCCTGCTGGCCGTGCAGCGGCGGCGGCGGCGGCGGCGGCGGCTGCTGGGCGGACTGGCCCATTCCGGGCTGCTGTGCCGAAGCCATCGCCTGCGCTGGCGCACGTGATGGCGGTGGCAATGGGCAAGTCTGCTGCGGGGGTCGAGGCCGCTCGTCGTCGGCGGCGGCGGCGGCGGCGGCGGGCGGTCCAAAGGCGCTGGCAGGCGGAGGAGCGATGTGCAGGGACATGGACAGCGAGCGGCCGCAGCTGGGCGTGGGATGACGAGGACGGAGGTGGTGGAATGGTCACAGTTACTACATGCTATAGTCCTTCCACCGGCCCCGCGACACCGCACGAACACCTGTCCACTGCTCGCCGCCCCCCGCCGCGCTCCCCCGCCGACGGGACATGTTCCATGCGCTCCCGCTGCCGAGCAGCCTCACGGGCGGGCAAGTCCTGGCCACGACATCGGGTCGTTCGCCGTGTCTCGGGAGAGAGCCATGCAGCCCGCCGCGAGCGTCGTCCCGGCCGACGATGCTTCTCTTGTCGTCGCCGGCGCCGTGAGCAACGTGGTGAACATGCCATGTGCGCCGGCCGTGACGTCAATTCCTGGCACACACACACGCACGCACACACGCACACACGCACACCCCTCACCGCGACATCAACTCGGCCCTTCACTTCACCGCCAACCTCTCATTTCTCCGGATGACGGTGGCAGCAACGGGCGGCAGAGGGCGCGGCTGACGAAAGACAACAAACTCCCGCCGGGGCCATTCAACCCCCCCAAAAAGAAGAAGAAAAAGAAAAACCACGCCGTTCCACGTTCCACGCCCTCCCTCCGCACTGGTACCGTTTTGATCCCAGAAATACCTTCGCCTCGTCTTTCTTCCCCAAGAGCGGAGATGATCACACACGGTGCGTCGCCCGTCATCAATGGTTGATGACCTCGTCCCGTTCCCAGCCCGTGGGCTTCGGGTGGGTCAAGTCCTTGGACGGATGCGGCTGGTCGGGATCCTTGTACTCGCTCACGTAAGGATTCGGGTCGTGGTGCTGGTCCAGATTGCCCAGGGTGTGGTTGACTTCGCGGTGCTTGCTCTCGTCGGCGCGGATGTAGAGCAGCAGGTCGCGCATGGTGCGGCGTCCGGCGGGCATGTTCCAGTATGTGACGGCGATGTCGGGCGCCTGCATCTTTTCCCACCTGGGGAGACGGCCGGCGTCGAGGTCGGCGATTTCGCGGGTGTAGGTGATGACGGCTTCTTCTTCCAGCAGGCCGACGAAGCGGTGGCAGGTGCGCGGCGAGAGGAGGTAGGCGACGAAGAAGGCGTTGAAGAAAACGCCCTGCGCGCCGAGCACCATGATGCGCATGAACCTGGGAAACGCACGGGTCTCGTCAGCCGCGGGTTGGGTGGAATGAAGGTCGAGAGGGGGGTGTATGTGTGTGTGTGGGGGGGTGTGGGGGTGCGTGTGGGTGTGGGTGTGGGTGTATGTGTGTCTGTGTGTGTATGTGTGTGTGTGTGCCCAACTCACCATCCCGGCTCGGCCATTTTCAGGAATGTCAACAGGTGCATTCGCTCGTTGTAGCTCTCTTCCAGCAACGTCTCGATCCAACCGTGGTCGCGCTTCATGCGCCTCATGCTGTGCAAATGTCGGAGCATGCCCGCCACCATGCCGGGAACGCCGGCGACCGACTCCAGGAAGATGTTGCGGATCATGTACTTGCGCTCCGTCATCCGGCCGGGCTGCGTCTGGTACCCGGTGGCCACGTCCATGGCGAAGCGTAGCGTCCGGATCATGACCCACGCGACGCGGTCAGACATCGTCTTGGCGTTTCGGCGTGACACCACGACCGAGTCCATCTGTTCCTGCGTGTAGACTGGATGAGGCCACGCGGGAGCGGTCTCCTTGATGGCGGGCGCATCCGGCTTGGGGAAGAACTCCTTCCATGGGGTCCGTCGTGATGTGCTGAAGGTGCGCGAGGCTGTGAGGTGGTGTCCCAGGCCAACGAAAGCTGCTGGCCGGGTTGCGGCTGTACATCCGTTGACAGCTCTGACTGTCGCTGTGGCGAACTGCTTGGAGAGGGTTGCGTTGGTGGGGAAAAGCCGTGGGCAGCCCATGAGGGACGGGTTGCTGCTGTGCCTGGTGATGTTGTGTGATGGTGTATGCCCTACCCGCTTGTTGCACTTCGGAGATGGAGAGGCGTGGGGAAGTGCGACATGCGGCGGACAGGAATGGACATATATACTCACCGCCCGGGAAACGGAAGGCTGCGACTCACACGAAAGAAATTGCAAACGCCAGATGCTTTCAGCTTCTTGGCTCCATTACGCACACGCCCGGGATGTCGGGAGGAGATGCCCGGAGCGGGTGGGATATGGCGGAGAGGGTGGGATATGGCAGAGAGGGGTAAGGCCGACGCTTCAGCCGACGCGTCAGCCGGCCACTTCCGAAATGGTTGGTTAGAATGTGGCGGATGCGGGCGAAACAGGCCTGATGGGTTCCGGCTTCTTCTCGTTCGGAAAAACTCGCCTCGTGCGTGTGACGCGGCGACGAGGACTTTCCGGCGACGAGGACTTCCCGGCGGCGAGGGCGTTGCGGCTCCCCTTGCCGAGGGGTTCGCACCCTGGCGGGGCACACTCCATCTCCGAGCGAGTGCGTCGTACCTGCATGTCGGCGGCAGCACGATGACGCTGGCAGTCCTGCTGTCGACGTCGCTGTCGTCGCTGCTTGGCTTCCGTCTGCAGCCTGCGGGGCGAATGCCGTTCGTCTGCACTGTTGGTGCGAGCACCATCGCCCGTCCATGCTCACCGGCCGGCCCGTGCGCATCGACTTCGATAGGCTCAGTGGACATGGCCGCTGCACATGCGCTTGGTGGTGCGGAGGGAGGCATGGTCAGCAGAGTGCACGGGAAGGGACGTGTCCATGCATGTGCGGCTGGGCGGCTGATGTTTGAACAAGATCGCTCGCGTCACCTAAGGCCACAACCTGACCCCAAGCCCTCCTTGGTGAGCGCTTGGTCCCTTCATTCGGCCTCGACCGCACTTTCTGTCCCCTTCTCCTCCCACGTCGCAGGCTTGCCCTGCTTCTGACCCTTCCCGCCCGCGACTGCTCCTTTGCTCGTGGCTCTCGATTTGCCTACATTCTGCCGCACATTGTCCCTCCGTCCCACTCCAGGCTTTGATCCGGCTGCAGGGTCATGGCCCATCGCTTTCAGCCGCTGTACAGCTTCTTCATCTCCATCGGCAGCTCGTACGCGCAGCTCTCGCCGTTGCAGCTTGATGAACCTTTTCTTCTTGTACTCGGCCAACCGCTCATCTGGCGTGGGAATGGGAGGCCGTTGTTCGATGGCCGTGCCAAATGGCGAAACGATTCTCGCCACCACATGTGCGACTTGTGTGCTGACTCTGAGTCGATGGAGCTCGACCACATCCCCGGTGGTCAGGGAGTTGTTCGGATCGTGGACGAGATAATTGGTGTCGTGGCGATAGTACTGGGGACATGATCTCAGTCTCGGTGCGTCGTCACCGGCGCAAGACAGCTACCTTCTTGATCCGCGGGTTCCACCGCTGGCCGCCCACTCGCACTCTCACCGTCTTGTCCATCTTGCCATGGCTGACGACCACGCCGACAATCTGCTTGTGCGGCTCGACTTTTTCCCACTGCTCCTGTTCGTTCTGGGGCAACGCGTGAGCGTTGACATACATCAGCATCTGGGCGGGCATATGTCGTTGAGGCAGTTGTTCCGCGAGCAGTTCTGATGCATCTCGGCTCGCATAGTCTGCAGAAAGATGGCGTGTCCGGAGCGGCGCCTGCTTCGTGGCCAGACATCTTCGACAGATGCGTTGGGGGGAGATGGTCTTTGGTGCGAGTGTGCGGATGGACCAGGAGAAGACGCGCTGGGCCATGGCCATGGGAGAAGGTGGTGTTGCTGGTGGACGGGAGAAGGTGGTGGTGCTGGTGGGAGAATGTGTTTAGTCATGTTGCTGGTGAGCGCCCGTTGCTGCAGGCAAACGGCGGCCGGGGGTTGCCGCCGAAAATGTGCGGAAGTCGCAAGTGAGCTTCGTCTATTTGGCTTCTGCCTGTGCGCGCTTTCGTTCTCATCACCTTCACCCTTCTACCAACCCTACCAACCCCACCTTCACCTTCACACTTCCACCGCCTTCACCTTCACACCTCCACCACCTTCCCCTTCACACCTCCACCACCTTCCCCTTCACACTTCTACCACCTTCCCCTTCACACTTCTACCACCCCCACCGCCCGCACCGCCTCCGGACAACATGTCTCGAAGCGGCGGCACCACGCTCTATGTCACCGGCTTCGGCCACGGCACGCGCGCACGCGACTTGGCCTACGAGTTCGAGCGGTATGTCTGTCCCCCGCCGCGCTGGTCCGGTCCTGCGCTGGTCCACCCACGTCCACCCCCCATCCCTCTGCACTCGCTGGGGCGCATTGCCGGTGCAAAGGCATCGTGCTCGGCGTCGCCAAGACGCACATGGCAGAGTGAATACTGACGTGGCCGCAGCTACGGACGTCTGGTGCGCTGCGACATCCCAGCGCCACGTACCGCCAGCTCCAGACTGTGAGTATCCCATCCATCCTGCACGCGCCGTCGTTGCTAACACCCTCCAGCTTCGCTTTCGTGGAGTACGAGAAGGTGCGCGATGCCGACGATGCCTACTACGAGATGCACAACAAGCGCATCGGCCGTGATGATCTCCTCAAGATCGAGGTCAGCATCCTTCTTCTCCCGTGCTTCGCTTCCACCTAACGCTTTCTCAGTGGGCGCGCACGCCTCCTTCGGCCAGCTGGCGTTTCGATCAGGGCGCGGGCCGCGATGGACGCGACAGTGGCCGTGGCCGTCGAGAGCGCTCTCCGCGCCGCGGTCGTTCGGGCTCGCCAGCACGCAGCCGTCGCAACTACGATGACGACCGCGATCGCGACTACGACCGCGGCTCGCGCCGTGACGACCGCGACCGCCGTGAGCGAGACCGCACTCGCAGCCCAGATGACCGCGACCGTGGCGCTGACAAGGAGCGTGGTGGAGACCGCGACCGCGACACAAAGGATCGCGATCGTGAGGACCGCGACCGCGAGGAAGATCGTGAAGAGCGCCCTCGTGACACCGAGCGTGATCGCGACACCGAGCGTGATCGCGACGCCGAACGTGGTCGCGACACCGAGCGCGACACCGAGCGTGAGCATGACACCGAGCGCGAGCGCGACTACGAAGCAAACGGCACCAATGGCGAGGAACGCAAAGGTTCGTACAGTACAGGCTGCTTTTGGGAGGACGTTGCGATGGCGGGGATGTTGCGATGGGGGTGCTGATGTTAGGACGGAGCAGAGCGTGAAGAGGCTGCGCCAGCGAACGACGAGCTCGATAGAGCCGAGTGAGACTAACGTGCCCGCAGCTCTCGACGTTCACCTTTGAGACTCAGTCTAATCAGCCAATGTCGTGGAGAGAGCGGCATCGATGCCAGCAGCCCTCGATGTTGGCAGCCCTCGATCTTCGCCGTCGATGTTAGCCTTCGGGACTCGGTCTCCTCAGCCAACATCTTCGGGAGCGGCGTCAATGAGTCGGGACGAAAATCAAAATCAAAAGCAAAAGCAGGAGCAAATGTGGAAAAGTGTAACATTGACCATACACCCGATGGGGACACACACACACACACACACGGAGGGCCAGCAGATTTCCAACCGGAATCGGTACTGGACCAAGAGATCAATCGGTAATTGACCGAGAAATCAATCAGTAATCGACCGAGAAATCAAGCCCCCGAAGCGGATCGATCGATCGTCTTTCACTGACCATCCTCGACGTCTGACTGCCTCGACGCCCTGCCTCGACGCCCTGCCTCGACGCCCTGCCTCGACGCCCATCCCCGACGCCCATCCCCGACGTCTGACTGCCCCGACGCCCTGCCTCGACGCCCAGCGTTCGTTCGTCGTCTTATCGTCTACGATCCCTCGTTTCCCGTCCTACCTACCGTCCGTCGTCGTCTACGATCCCTCGTTTCCCGTCCTACCTACCGTCCGTCGTCGTCTACGATCCCTCGTTTCCCGTCCTACCTACCGTCCGTCGTCGTCGTCCGTCGTCGTCCTCCTACAGTCCGTCCTCCTACAGTCCGTCGGATCATAAAGTGGCACACAACAAGTTATTCCCATTGGCCTCCTTTATGCCCCCCGTCCATCGTCCGTCCTTCATTATCTCTCCGCCAAGCCCGCATCACCGAGCCGAGTCGTGTCTTTCCCATTCGATGCCGAGCCGAGTCGAGTCGTGTCTTTCCTGTCCGACGCCGAGCCGAGTCGTCGCCTTTTTTCCCGTTCGATGTCGACGCCGAGTCATCTCTTTCCCGTTCAATGTCGGTCGACGGCTCCCGATCCACCACCCGTGTCTGCTCACCACAACATGCCGTTTCACACTGACACCCACAGCTTCCGCACCGGGTGAGGGTGTGTTTCCCATGCCAATCCGCAACCGATGGCCTGTTTCGCGTCAGTTTTTCCGCGCGGGTGGAGGCGTGGGACGAGACGTGAGACGGGCGGGTGGGCGTGGCGCCCCACAGGTTTAGTCACGTACATGACCCATCCACCACGCCGCGATGCAATTTTCGTGCCGCCCCCCACGTGGACTGCGTCACAAATTCTTCGAATCTCCCACCCGACTCACCCGCTCCCTCCCGTCGGCCCATCATCCCGGCGGTCGTGAATCCTCTGACCCCTCCGTATCCCTTCTTCGCAGCGTATGCCCTCACCGTCCTGCACGGGGTCGATGGCATGTCCCGCTCACTCGTGGGAACGCCGGATCGAATGAATGTGCGGTCGAGTTCCGCGCCCGCGGACCCCCCACCTCCGCTCTGTGCGCCTGTAGACTTCCGCCGCCGCGCGGGGGAGGGGGATGGGATGGGATGGGGCCGCGTGGTCGGATGGGTGAGAGCGATGAGAATGGAACGCGACGGTGACGCTGCCACGGGCAGCGTCATTGCCCGTGCGGGGGGCACGGGACAGGACGGTGCGCGGCACGGGGCTGCATGGCGCCGCGATGCGGAGCCGGGGCGCGGGCCGGGGGCTCGGCGTGCGGGGGCGGAGGCGAGGGATCTCGCATGCAGGCTCGGGCGGGACGGGGGCGAGGGCTCGCCGGCGCACACGCGTCGGCGTCGGCGTCGGCGTCGGCGCTGCGCGAGGAGGCCGCGGGGGAGGATGCGGCGTCGGAGGCGTGATGCACGGCCCGGCGGCGCGCGTCGGCGCCGTCACGGGCGCCGCGCGTGAGGCGGGCGTATTTCAGGGCGTTGTAGGCGGCGATGCTGGCGACGGTGACGACCAGGCCGGAGAGGTTGACGGGCGAGAGGGCGTCGCCGAAGGCGAGGCCGGCGGCGGAGATGGTGAGGACCTCCTTGAAGATGCCGCACACGCTCAGGGTGACGACGGAGGTGCGCTGCAGCAGGGCGAACTCGGCCGCGACCATGAGGAAGGCCAGGCAGCCCGGGCACAGCAGGATGAGGGCGGCGAGGACGGGGTGGTGGGCGGCGGCGAGGGCGCGCACGCCCGCGGCCACGGCGGCGGGGCCCTCGATGGGCACCGCCAGCGCCACCAGCACCGCGAACATGGACGGGGTGAGGAAGAAGATGGAGCTGAACGGGTTGGCGGTGGCGGCGTGGCGCCGCAGCAGCATCTGCGTCAGCGACCACCGGAAGCCCGAGCACAACGACGCCGCCATGACCAGCGCGAACCCGCGCGCGTCGAAGGCCGCCTCGCCCGACACCATCAGCACCACGCCCACCGTCATGCACGCGATGATGGCGCAGAGCGTCACGCTCGCGCGTTCCAGCCCGAACACCAGCGCGAACAGCAGCACGAAGGCCAGCACCGACGACTTGCACATGGTGAAGAAGGTGAGCGAGATGAAGCGCAGGCTGAAGTTGCCGAGCCCGATGTCCAGCGCGGTGGCGGCGCCGCAGGGGGTGACGCGGGTGAGGTAGAAGGACGGGGTGATGAGGGGCGTCGCGGCCGGCGCCGCGTCGTCGTCGTCGTCGTCGTCGTCGTGCGGGGCGGGGGCTCCGGTGTGTGGCGGGCGCAGGGGTTGGTATCGGGGCGCGGGCTCGCGCGGAGAGCCGTCGCGGCCGGGGCGGAACTGCGGGCGGCAGACGATGACGGCCGAGGCCAGGGCGAACTGCATCAGCATGTGGAGGCTGGTGGTGAAGAGCGGGAAGTGGAAGTCCAGCATGTCGGCGCTGAACATCCACTTGTTGTACACGGAGATGGCGATGGAGAAGCAGTACCACAGCCCGACCAACACCCCGTTCGTCGCCAGCCGCCGCACCACCGCCGCGCGCGCCATGCCGTTCTCGTCGTCCGCCGCCCGCTCGCCGTGCCGCCGCGTGTGGCGCTCGCGGGCGGTGAGGCCGGTGTCCTCGTCGTCGTCGTCGTCGTCGTCGTCGTCGGCGGCGTCGCTGACATGCGGCGGCGGCGGCTCGGCCGGCGACGGGCGCATCGACGGCATTTCCATGCCCGCCGACGCATCGGGCATCCGGCCGGAATGGGTCGATGGGTGGTGGTGCGGTCGTCCGCGTGTGCAGGAAGTCGTCCGTCCGCCCGCACGTGCCGTCCGGCGCTCGGAAGCCGGCCCCGCCCCCCCCCCCCCCGTCGGATGGTGCGGGCGATGCCGCCGGATATCACGGCGGAAGATCCCGCCGACAGAATATCACGGCGGAATCGACAGCCGAATGTCACGGCGGAAGATACAGCCTGATGGGATCCCGCCGCCGCCGTCGTCGACCGTGACGGGCACCCACGCACGAACCCCCGACCGACCGAGCCGCGGCATATGCGGACGGTCGACGCGCCGGCCCGCGTCGTGGCGGGGCACGTCGCGCGGGGCATGTGGAGGGCGGGACATGTGGAAGCCGCGGAGGGCAGCGAAACGGACGGCGGCTGCGCAGCAGGACGGGAGGGAGAATGGATTGGGACGGGTGCTGCGGCGGCCGCAGGGTGTATAGCAGGCGTGGCCCCGAAGCCAGCGCCGACCGATCTAGTATGTGCTGGGGTGGGTGGCGGTGACGCCGCCGTCGATGACCATGATGCTGCCGTTGCAGTACGCGCCGGCGCGGCCGGCCAGGTACAGCACCGTGCCCGCCAGCTCCTCTTCGCGGCCCATCCGCTGCGCCGGCACCAGCGTGCGCGGCATCACCCCGTGCGTGTGCTTCCACGCCTGGACCACCGGCGTGGTCATGTCGGTCGGGAACCAGCCCTGCACACACGCATCGTGAGGCAATGTCTCTCTCTCTCTCTCTCTCTCTTTCTCTTTCTCTTTCTCACACACACACACCCGGCCCCGAACTTACCGGCGCGATGATGTTGGTGCGGATGTCGAACGGCACGAGGAAGTGGCCGAGGTTCTTCATCAGGTGGTGCACGGCGGCTTTGCTGGCGTTGTAGATGAACGAGTCGGTCGATTTGATCAGTCCTAGAGCAGCGGAGAGAGAGAGGCGGGTGGCGGGGTCAGCGATGTGGATGGCTCGGGGCGGGCGTGCTCGCGGCGGGGCGGGGGGGGGGGGGGGGGGGGGGGGGGGGGACTGACCGCCGGTGCTGCCCATGGCGACGACTTGCGACGTGGGGGCGCCGGCGGGGCGGCGCTGGTTGGCGGCGTCGAGGAGTTCGAGGAAGGCCATGGTGGTGGTGAAGACGGCGGCGACGTTGGTGTTGAGCGTGTCGGACCAGACCGCGGCGGGGCGGTGGTGGAAGTAGTAGTCGCGGATCTCGCGGAGCGTGTTGCGGTCGGCGGTGGGCTTGGGCCGCGCGTCGGCACGGCGGTCGACGGTGGTCTGGCCGGCGTTGCACACCAGCAGGTCGACGTGGCCCGATTGCCGCGAAACCACGTCGACCGCGCGCTGCAGGTCGTCGTGGTCGCACGTGCTGCCCGCGATCGGGATGATGTTGCCGCGTGCCCACGCCCGACGGGTCAGTCTCGCGACGCCGCCGGGCCCGAAGGGGGGGGGGGGCACCGGTCAGTCATCGGGGACTCACCGCCTGCCGCGCCGCCTCCTCCAGTCTCTCGCGTCTCCGGCCCGTGATGTAGACGGTGGCTCCGTTGTGTTCGAGCGTCTTGGCCACGATCAACCCCAGGCCTGACCACGCGCATCGGGGTCAGCGGTGGTCCGGCACAGCCATCACTCGTCACTCACCGCTGCCCCCGCCCGTGACCACGGCGACGAGCCCGGACACGGAGTGGAGCTGGGATGGATCGTATGTGGCGGACGATGCCATGATGGGGTGGTGGATCGGCTGGCAGACGGGACGGCACGGACGAGAGGGATTCTCTGCCAAATGGAAGCTCGAAAGCGACGAAGCCACCGAGTGCAGGCGAAGGGAGGGCGGCGGGTCGTGGCTCCGCGCGGCGGACCCGCGTGGAGAGCCGGGTCGGGGGGACAAGGCAGGCGAGCGGGATATGTCGGAGCGCGAGCGGGATACGTCGGAAAGCGATCTACTGATGGATCCACACCGCGACGCGGGGCGACGGCGCTCGTTCCGGTCAGCGTCTTCTGCTTCCTCCGGGTTTCCCGCCGCGCCCGGGTTTCCCGCCGCGCCCGCCGCTCGCATCGGCCGCCGCGCCGGCCAGCACGACTCTCACGGCCTTGACGGGGACGCGGCCGACCACGTCCGGCTCCCGCCACGCTGCCATCAGCTCGGCCTCGCGGGGCCCGGCCGTTTCGGCGGCGTGGGCGTGCGGGTCCCGCGTGCGGGGGTCGGCGGCATCGCGCGCCCACCGGCCCAGGATCTGTCGCACCGCCGGCGCCTTCTTCTGCGGCCCCGGCTGCATCTTCGCCTTGTACTTGAACCGCGCCAACGCCGCCCACGGCGCGCAGACGGGCATGGCGTCGAGGAGCTCGTCGCCGGCCCGCGGGTGTCCGGTCAGCGCGTCGAGCGGCACGCGGGCCGACGCGTCCTCCGCATCGCACCCGCCTTCTCCCAGCCGGCGCCGGCGGAGCTCTTCGGCTTCGAGCCCGGCGCGCTGTGCGCGTTCGTGCTGCGCTCGCCGCCGCGCGCGGGCTTCTTCCGCCGTCTCCGTCGCGGCGGCCGCGGCGGCAGCTTCGCGCTCGCGCCTCTCCGCCGCCTTTCGCGATCCGAGCAGTCGCGCGGCCATCTCGCGGTCTTCTTCGTCCTGGTCGCGATACTTCTCCGCCGCCTTCTTGGCTTTGCCTCTCTTGCCGCGCACCACCGCTTGGATCGGTTTCGCCTGGGCCGCTTGAGATGGCCGAGGCTTCTTGTCCGTTCCAACCCCTGCCAGCGCCTGGCGTTCCTTGTGCGAAAGTGTCGCCGTTCCGGCCGCGTGTTTTCCCTGCTCGGCCCCGGTGCGACCGCCACGACCCACCGGAGCGACCGCGCTTTCCGCCTCCTCTCGTCCGGGGCCGGCGCCATCTGCACTGGCTTCGGCCTTCTCGCCAGGCTCGTCGTCCGCATCCTGTGCCGGGTCGCCGTCATCGTCTCCTGGGTCGTCGTGTTCGTGCGCATTGGCCGCGGCAGGTTGTAGAGGGTTGGGTTGGCTCCGTGCGCGCTCTTCGTCATCGTCGCTGTCCTCGTGTGTATCATCAGTCCGCTCGCGTTCCTCCCCCGGCGATTCGTCGCTGGAGAGGCCCTCCCGAGCCTGCTGCACGTCCGGGAACTCGTCGTCGTCGTCGTCGCCGTCGTCGTCGTCCTCGATTCTCGGCGCGGGTGTGGCGCCCGGCCGGCCACCATCGTCACCCGCGTCGTCCGCGGGCCCACGGGCAGCCGACGATTCTGCCGTGGTCTCCGCATGTGTGAGATCTGGCGTGGCGTGATCGCTGTCCCGTCGCAGCAGACGATGCCTGACGTGCCGTGCGGCGGACTCTTCGCTGATCTGGAACATGACGCCGAGGCCCAGCAGGAGACGTGCCGGCGGCAGGAAGTTCTTCGGGCCACGGACCACGACGCCACCGGTGGTCAGGTATTCCCCCGTCTCGGCAATCTTCGATACTTGATCGGCCGTGACCCACCACGCCGACATGACCGCCTTGCTTTGCCACGCCGAACTGGTGCACACCGCGAGGTCACCCGCTTGCGCAAGCGTCGAGGGTGGGATGGGAGCGGCGGGTGTGTCGGGATGATTCTTGATGACCACGCTCGCGGCGCCATCGAGGTCCGCGTGGACGTACACATCGCCCTTCCGGAGGTGCCTCCTGTACAGCATGTCGCTTTGCTGGGAATCTTTGCCGGCGAGAATCAAATAGCCATCGGAAGACAGGAAGTAGATGAATTTCTCGAACCAAAACGGCTTGCGCACGGGACGCAGCACAGGCTTTTCTTGCCCGAGGGTTCTCTTCAATTTGGCCATGACATTCCGCTCGGTGGACTTGAGCGCCTTCTTGGATGCAGCCAGCGTCCGTTCCTGCTTGGAAGCCGCTGTGCGCTTCTGATCGTAGTACTGCCGCGCATTGCTCCAAGCCGATGCGGCGAGGTCGATATCAACGGCGAGACGCCTGTCCCCGGCACGAGCGGGCGCCGGCGGTGCATCGCCATCTTCGCGGTCCGAGGGCTCGCCGTCGGAGGACTCGCGGTCCGAGGGCTCGCTGTCGGTCACGTCCATGTCCTCATCGGGATCGTGGCCCATCTCCGCGAGAAGCAGAAGCGTGATGGTGTTCTCGTGCAGCTTGAGCGGGAGCGTGATCAGCTCGGCGACCGGGTTGCGCCGCGCCTGCTCGTGCTCGATCAGGCTGCCAATGTCGGCCCAGTCCATGCCTTGCGCGATCAGGCTGTTGACCGCCGCCCGGGCTTCTTCCACTCGCTCCACATTGGCCTCGATGGCCTGGGCTTTGCGCACGTGCAGCTCTTGCACGTGCTGTAGGCCTGCGATGCGCTGCTCCTGCTCCTTTCTCGCCTCGTCGATCCTCCTCTGGGCATGGTCTTCCTGCGCCTGGAGCCGAGACTCCAGCTTGTGGCCTTCGATTGACGAGAAGAAGTCATCCACGGCCGAATTGAAGCCGTCGTGTTCCAGGAACACGCATGACGGGTCGTCGGCCAGCTGCGCCGGCTTGAAGGGGTGGAAGTCCTCGTACGTGATGGCATGGCCGCTGTCGCCGGCCGTGCTCTCCGCACCGCCCGCCGCAGCATTCGGTGTGCGCTTCCCGACCATGTAGCCCTTTGCCACCGGCTGGCCGGTCAGATCCGCAACCAGCTGCTCGGCCTGCCTGAGCGCGTGCAACACCTGATCCAGAAGAGCATCGCTGTCCAGGACCTGCTCCGGCGGCAGCTCGCGGTCTACGCCCGACACGTGCAGCGCATGCTGGAGCAGCGCTGGCGGGAACTGGGTCGCCGTCACCGCCAATGCCTTGTCCAGCGCATGTGCCGCCGCTTTCTTGCCTTTCCGGCCCGGTCTCTGTGCGGCCGCCTGCTGCTTCTCGACCGTCCGGTGCAAGCTCGCCTTCAGCCAGTCGTGCGTGAGCGGCGGGACTCCCGCGTAGTTCTGCCGGAGGGCCAGATTGTACTTGAGGCCTTGCCGGTATTGCTCGTGCTCGGCGCCCTCGCTGACGCTGCGCAGCAGGGCGAGGATGGTCAGGTCGTTGTCGGCCAGCACGATGTTGCCACCCGCGTAGAACTCGAGGAACAACCGATAGGCGCCATCGGAAAATTGAAGCTCGATCACGCGGTCGGTGCCAATCTGCTGCACCGCCGTACACCTTCTGGTCTTCAGGAACTTGCGGAGCCGCGCCACGAACGGCGACGGCGCCGCTGCCGTCGCCCGGGCGAACTTGGTCAAATGGCATCGGAATCCGGAGTCGACGATCAGCTGTTCGCGATGCTCAGGCTTTTGGAACTTGAGGAGGAAGATGCGGGTCGATAAATCGTAGACGTTGGCCAGCCGAAGGCCGATCAGCGTGTTGGACAGCTCGTGTGCTATGACTTTCACGTCGAGCGAGGAGAATCGCTGCTTCATCTTATCCGAGTCCCGTGGTGGCGGTGGTGGTGCATGTTCAAACAGTCACTCACACCCGAATCCGACATGATCAAAACAACTGTCACTTAACTACGTCACCAGTTTCCACGAAAGTCACACCCGCCGCGAGTGAAAGTGAACAGTTTGTGCCATCCACTCGTCAACTCACTCGAGGTCGTCAACTAACTGGTTGACGACCTCATCAATAAATTGACCGAGCCGGCGTCCACTCACCAAGGCAAAGCCACAGCATGCGAGTCTCGAGGAGACGGGTAGAGCTGCTGCGAAATGTTGAACAATACGCTCCGAATCGATCAAAACACGGGACCAGGCCAGGCCCAGCACATCCCACAAGATGGCCGGCTCGCCACGGCCTCTACGAATGAACAACTGCGGCCCCGGTTCGACCATGATCCGCTCATGGCGACCCAACAGCCTTCTGCCGTGGGAATATATGTCCTCGTAATATACACGGGTGTTGAACGAGCCCGTCCTGTCTCAGGAACGCATGGCTTCCCTCACCGCATCGTCAACAGTATGGATCTCGGCAGGAGACGACAGTAACACCTGGCCAAAAGAAGCAGTCGACGCTCGGAGACGACAGTGACACCTGGCCAAAAGAAGCAGTCGACGCTAGCAGGGCCGGCAATCTTGACTTCTCGTTTTCCATTGCCTTCCCTGGTCAGTCGATGCTCGATTCGGAATGCACATGTCCAGCACAGGCGCTCGGTCGTGCAGTGGACTTCATCCCCAACAAGCTTCTCGGATATGCAAGGGAGGAGTTTCCGTGTGCCCTCAACACTCACCCAGCCCGGCCGCACAGCCGGGACACACTCTTGGACAGACGTAATACGAGAGACCATCAAACCATGAGACGCGGGTGGCTTCATACCAGGGTGGGAAAGGCTGCGGCAAGATCGGAAATGGGGCAGGGCGGAGAACGGGCGGTGGGGAAAGTGGCGAGCGAGATGATCTCGCCGCGTGGTCGGTCATCAAACCACCACCAGCATTGCCGAGGGAGAGACAACTCTTCATTTCGACCGTGGGCCGAGGAGGCGAGGAGGTGTTGATCCGCGGGCGATTGGGCCCCGGGGAAGCCATCGCCGCTGCCCGAACCATTCGTATCGCGTCGACCGGTGGTTGGGTGTCGGTCGGTCGACCGACAGGCCATCGGTGCCAATGCTCCTCCTGGCGACACCGACGCCCAGTCGTCACCCGTCAGCGCCCGTCTCGGACGAGCCGGCCAAACAACCAAGACACAGCTGCGAATGCCCTCGGGGAACCGACGACGGTCCTTCTACGAACTAGGACCACGTCGAACCGGCGAGGGAGGTCTATAGACGCCTAGATAGCGGTATGGGGAGGAGCGATCGAGTCAGGCCTCGTCGGATAGTGGGGTAGGATGAGACTGTGTGGCGGAAAAGCTGGCAAGCATTCGAGAATCTGTCGACGCCGACTCATCTCGCACCTGGGCCTCTGCGGCGCGATCACGAGCGCCGACGCCTGCTCTTCTCGGACCTCGTCCCTCCGACCACGATTGACGACCCGATCCAAGGCCACCCCGCCCCCACCACACCAAAAGCCGAGGCTCCGATTAGACGCCGCAGACGGCGTCAATCTGGCCGTGGACGCGATCAACGGCAGGGAAAATGGGCGACGACACGGGACCGCCGCGTGGCGTTCGCGACTGGATGTGGTGCACAGGCGCGCGTGGTGTTGCACAGTCGAGAAGCAGAGACGCTCCGTCCGAGGTGCGGCGCGCGCGAGTGCATGGACGGTCACGGCACGCGGGCCTGAGGATCCCGTTATTGGTGTAGTTAACTCGTGAACAAGTTCAGGCTGTTGTTGAACGCGCGCCGGGGCGCCCAGAGCCACGTGCCACGTGACATGGCGGCTGTGTCGATGACGCATCCGCCGGCCGCGCATTCTCCCCGTGTCAGCGCATTCGGTCTCTCGAGGAGACGGTGGTGTAGATGCCAGGAGGAGGCGGTGGCCCATCTCGCGTCGATGCCACTCGACACGTGGCCGCCGTCACGTCCGCGCCAGGACAGCGGGGCTGCTGTGGCCAGAACGCCACCCGCAGGCAATCGACGGCTCAAGCTGCTCCGCCTTCCAGCGGGACAGATCGCCTGCGCGCCGGACCTGACAATCGTGGGGAGCTCCGCTGCGAACGTGTTCGGTCCCGTCGCGGTGCGGTCAGCTGAGAGCCGGCATCTCCCGATCCAAGACGCGCCGGGCGTGCTGTCTTCGGGGCGCGCCCCGTACGAACCCTGCCATCCATCCGACAGTCGAGAGCCTAGGCTGGTTTTGCACAATGGACGAGTAATGAAGGGGCGAGTAATGAAGGGACGAGTAGTGAAGGGACGAGCAATGACGGGACGAGTAATGAAGGGACGAACGGGTGGCAGTGCGTCTGAACCCTGACCGCCGTATGCGCCTTGGATCGAACAAGATGACGGTGACGTGTGGCGTCCGCTTCGTGCCTTGGGAGATGTGTTGGCAGCGCGGAGGTGGAGCCGAGGCATGCGGAGGGACGTGCGCGGGGCTTCGCTCTGCAATATCAGCCGCAGAGAGCAGGTCCACCCCCGAGCACATGCATCCATGCCGGACGCCGTCGAGAGTTGGGAGAGCCCGGGCGGACAAGGGGCGTTCTACAGGCGCGATCGCGCAACTTGCCGGTCAACAGGGCTCAAGCCTGTGCGTGCCTGTGCTCGTACCGCTACCAGCCAGCTAGCCAGCGATCCCGGCGCCGCTTCCTGCCCATGTGCCTGGGCTTTGGTTTCGATGGCGGACCACGCGGGAGCCACGGTGTTCGGTCTGGTCCAGTCAAGGGGCGGGGGGGCAGTCGACGGGAGTGCTTTGGCTACCATCTTTCGCACGATCAAGACCGGAGTCCGCTCGGCTACTGTGTGCGTCCAGCTTGCCTCGCGAAGCTCTGCGGGAAGCGTGGAGCTTCGCCTCTCGGACAGGGCCGAAGAAAGGCATCACCATCACTGAGCCGACGAGATGCGCAGCAGGAATGGTTCTTGGGCGGATCATCTTGGACGTGGCAGGCTCGCTCGCTCACATAGCGGACCTCTACGTGCCGAAGTGGCGGTGTCGATGCTGAACCGCGGCACGTCCATCCCTCCCTTTCCTGGAAGTGTTCCACCACCATAATCTCTGTCCGCGAAGGCAACCAAGTCCATGTGATTGGAGACCCGACGCTCTAAGCGCCAGGAGGTCGTGGTGCGAGGATGGAGGGAATCCCCGGCGAGGGGTTTCCATCTAATCGTCCGAAGCGCCCGCAGCACCGACGAGGTTGGTTCTGAGTTTAAGCCGCCCTTCGTCGCCTGCTCGTCGTCGACAGGGACTCGGAGCTGGCACGGCTCATCATAGCGTCACCACAACAACCGACGGCTCGACTAGCAGGGTGGTACAGTGTTGTTTCTAGGGCAAAAGACATTCATGCCATGTAAACTCTCTGCAAAGACATTGATGCCACGTGGAAGTTCAAATAAGCTTCTACCCCATGTACAGACATGCATCCTATGTAGAAGTTCAGATAAGCGTCCACCGAACTAACTTCCCAGCAAACGTAGTTTCACTGGATCTGGTTAAGGCACGTCGACACTAGGAGAGCGCCGAAAGCGAGGCCATTGTCGAGGCGTAGAGACTGCTACATCGAAACTGTTCGAAGCAGTAGATCAAGCAGCCCCTACAAGTCGACATTTGTTACGGTGGTGGAAAGGGGTGGGACGGACTGATAGGGTGGACCCTGGAATTTCGGCTCGGCCCTTCCGGACCGAGCCGGGTCTTGGCACGCTACCCTTGTAAGAGCCCACATCCCCCACTATATAGATTCCTTCCTCTCCTCAGTTCGAGATATAGTTATCAAAAGAGCTGTATCGAATAATATCTGCGTAAGCTTAGATTATTATATCTCGAACTCTTCTTACACTACTACTGCGCTGCGCAGAAGGGGCCGTCAAATTACATCCAGACTTCCAAGTAACGTACGCGCACCTAACACTACGCTTAACACACCCTACGCACTGCGAGAGCTATAGAGGCCTTCTTAGCAGTAGAAGAAACCGCCGGCAGCATTACCGGCCGCAGCGGCAGAAGAAAGACGGGCTAAACTAAAGATTGGCGAACTAGCAACATCGATTTCGAAACTATCGAGGGTTTTGCCTTGGAAGAGAGTAAAGAAGTAAAGGAGCAACTAACTAAATATGTAAAGCTTTACGCGTATACGCTAGAAGAGCTTAAAAATTATGTAGTCGAGCACAGAGTTAAGAAAGTCTACAATGCTATAGACTTTATCAAGAAGCTCTACTACAAGAAGGTAGCTAAGCTAAAAAGAGCTAATGCAGCTATAGACAAACTAACAGCTTAAAACGATTAGACGCTATAAGACAAAGCCGCTGCCGATGGACAAATTAAGGCATATAAAGAACAGGAGGCCCTAAGATTGAACTAGTTAAAGTAATCCGAGCGCGCAGATATAATTCAATATAGCTGTTTTAATAACTATATCTTAAACTAAGGAGGGAAAGGAATCTATGCAGCAGTAGGTAAGGGCTTTAGGGGTGGCGTGTGTTGCAGTTGTTGCAGCAGC
Organism: Pseudocercospora ulei; assembly: GCA_016165855.1. Lineage (NCBI taxonomy): Eukaryota > Fungi > Ascomycota > Dothideomycetes > Mycosphaerellales > Mycosphaerellaceae > Pseudocercospora > Pseudocercospora ulei. The sequence continues at coordinate 4,942,528 of JACWNB010000005.1, read as the reverse complement.
AGAAAGGGGTGGGACTGAGTAATAGGGTAGACCCTCGGAATTTTGGCTCGGCCCTTCCGGACCGAGCCGGGCCTTGGCACACCTCCCCTAAAGCTCTTACCCACCACTACATAGATTCCTTTCCCTCCTCAGTTTAAGATATAGTTATTAAAAAGGCCGTATTAAATTATATCTACGTGCCCAGATTATTATATCTTGAACTCAATTACTATACTAACTCTGCACTGCGCGAAAGGGACCGTTAAACCATCCGGATACCCGAATAACGCATGCGCACTCTATAACCTAAACTAAACCAACTAGCACTGTAAGAAGGCTATAGAGAGCTTCTTAACAGCAGACGGCGGCGTTACCGGCTATAGCAGAAGAAGAAAGACTAACAGAACCAAAGATAGGCGTACTAGCATTATTGACGCCGAGACCCTTATCGAGGGCCTTACTGCAGAAGAGACCTAAGAGGTAAAAGAGCGCACGACTAACTACCTAAAGCTATACGAGTACACCCCCGACGAGCTCGAAAACTATATAATAGAACACAGAATCGAGAAGGTCTACGACGCTATAGCCCTCGTCGAGACCCTGTTTTATAAAAAGTTAGAAGAGATTAGACAGTTAAGAGAGGAAGTGTTAGGGGGCGCCGCCCAGCCCAGGTCCTGGACCTGACCTAAGCCAGCCGTCGCCCTAAGGACTGCGACTTAGCGGCGCTAGCACGACCCTACCCTCTGTACAGAATTACCGACAGGACCCTACTCCTGTACAGAGGGAGAACCCTATAGCCCTATATAGAGGAGAATTGCTGCCCCTCTAAACAGAGGGAAAACTCTGCACTACTATACAGAGGGAGATCTCCTAACCCTCTGTACAGAATGTAAACCTTGCACCCTTATATAGAGGGAAATTGCTAGCTTAGCTTCGTAGGTACAAATTGTACAGCAGCAGACGACAAAGGAACTGCCTATTACTTCCTTTATATAGATACCCAACCTTAAGTTTCTAAACTAAGATTCTTAAGCTCTTTACATTAGGAACTAATCTTACTGTCGGTAACTGTAGTAATATAACGAAGATAGACAGCGACATCTCTATAGAACCTGCGGCTATGCAGGGACAGATGCACTGCGCGTACGAGGAGCTATTGGCATACAAGGCCCAGCTCGAGCAGCAAGTAAGCTACTAGGCTGCGATAATTTCCCAACAGGAACAGGAGCTACGACAGCTTAGGGCGTCTAATTGCGATCCGACTCCTACTACGACGACGACGAACACAATAGCCTACACCCCGGCCTCTAGGAGCAAACTCCCTAACGTCACTACCTATAATAGTAAGGCTCCGGCCAAGTACCCCTCCTAGGCTGTCCAGATACGCTCTAAGCTTCTAGTCGACTTAGGAGCCTACCCGACCGAGCTAGACAAGGTAGTGTACCTCTTCGGTAGGTTAAAGCGCAGGGCAGCAGCACAGATTCTGCCGTACTACAAGACGGCTATTGCTAACCTGGTAATAGCTACGACGACGATGCTCTAGGCAGCTCTTAACAAGAGCTACAAGGACCTAGACCGCGAGAGCCGAGCACTCCTACAGGTCAACACGATAAAGCAAGGACGCAAGACTATACGAGAGTGTAAAGGGCTTAAGAATCTTGGTTTAGAAACTTAAGGTTAGGTATCTACATAAAGGAACTAATAGGCAGTTCCTTCGTCGTCTGCTGCTGTACAATTTGTACCTACGAAGCTAAGCTAGCAATTTCCTCCTATATAGGGGTATAAGGTTTACACTCTATACAGAGGATCGGGAGTTCCCCCTCTGTATAGTAGTGCAGAGTTTTCCCTCTATTTAGAGGGGCGGCAGTTCCTCTCTATATAGGACTATAGGGTTCTCCCTCTATATAGGAGTAGGGTCCTGTTAGTAGTTCTGTACAGAGGGTAGGTTTATGCTAGCGCTGCTAAGTTGCAGTCCTTAGGGCGACGGCTAGCTTAGGTCGGGTCTAGGACCTAGGCTGGGCGGTGTTACGGCGGCAGAAAGGGGTGGGACTAAGTAATAGGGTGGACCCTTGGAATTTTGGCTCGGCCCGTCCGGGCCGAGCCAGGCCTTGGCAACCACCACTACGAAAGCCTACTACCACTACTACATAGATTCCTTTCCCTCCTTAGTTCGAGATATAGTTATCAAAACAGCTGTATTGAACCTTATCTGCGCGCTCAGATTATTATATCTCAAACTCACTCTCTACACCAAACCCGCGCTGCGCGAAAGGGCCCGTCGAACTATCCGGAAACCCGAATAACGTACGCGCACCCACACACACACACTAAAACAACAACCCCCAAGGCACTGTAAGAAGATAGAAGGCTTCTTAGCGGTAGAGAGCGGCGTAACAGGCTGCCGCGGAAAGAGAAAGACTGACAGAGCGAGTAGGCGCTCTAGTGTTATTGATAATAAGATTATTATTAGCAGTTTTACAGCGGAAGAGACCGCAGAGATTAAGGAACGAATAAGCGAATACAAGAAGATCCACGACTGCACGATCGAGGAACTGGAAGACTATGTAAACGAGAATAGGATAGGAAAGGTCTACGATAGTATAGACCTTATTAAGACGCTGTTCTATAGAATGCTAGAAGAGAACAGACAACTAAGAGAAGAAACTAAAGCAGTAAGGGCCGAAAAGGAATCGGCAGAGACTATTATCGACGTGTTAGGAAACTAGGCGGCGAATCGAGTAACGCAACTAAAGGCGCTAAAGGATCAACTGGCTGATATAGAAGCAGCGAAGTCGTCGCCGCCACCGCGGCGAGAAACCTACGCAGAGACCGCCTTACTGGCGGCCTATAGTTAAGGTAGCACTACGATAACGCTACTGCCAGACCTACCTGCTTTCGGTAGCGGAGACCCTAAAGCGTAGGAGGCGTTTAAGAAGAAGATCAAGAATAAGATGAACTGCGATTACGTATCGAGCAGCGAAGAGGATAGCTTGGCGTACCTGGAATCGCGATTAGAAGGTAAAGCCTTTTTGCTGGTAGCGGACCTAGAAGAAGTGACTGCCGACGAAGCTATTAAGGCGCTGGATTAGCGTTTCGGAGACCCCTTCCGGAAGAAGACGGCCTATAAGCAGCTGGACAAGATTAACTGGAACCGGCAGACGTTCGAGGAGTTCTACGGACTGTTTAGGAAATATGCTATTAGAGCGAGAGTAGCAGAAGATAAGCAGCTGCACTTACTAAGACAGAAACTGAGCCCTAAGCTGACGACAGCTATGGCCTTAGTAGAAGACGAAGACCTTTAGAGCTTTGTGCACCAGGCGAGAGTCACTGCCAGAAACTTGAACGCGTACGGAAAAGCGGCGACACGTAAACCAGCTCAGAAGCCGTCGCTGTCGCCGCAGGGAACCAGAACCCCCGTCCTATACCGACAACGCCCCCAGCAGCCATTTAATTTGCAGCGTTCGTCGTTCGTCCCTACCTGCTACGCGTATAGAAAGCCTGGCTATATCGCTACGAGATGCCAAGCATCGGATAAGCAGAAGCAGGAATATCGTGTTATAAAGCAGCCGTAGCTACTAAGAAAGACTATACAAGCTATAGAGCCGGCTCCGAACGACACTAAGAGCGTAGACAGTAGGGTGCAGCTAAGGATTATAGGAAAAGACCAGCTGGAAGGATAGGCCCCCTATCTAGCGTAGAAGACAGGGCACCGACAAGAGCTACGTTACAGAGAAACGAAAGCATCAACAGCTGCAGCGATCCGCTCTTAGCGGCGGTAGAAGTAAACACGGAAACAGCTATTATCCTTCCAATCACTGTCCACCCCCTAGACGGATCGAGCAAACCACTTTAGTTGAAAGCTTTTATCGACACCGGAGCTCTTATTAGCGCGGCGATCCACTACCGACTGGTCCGGAAGTTAACGAATAGATACGGCTATCCAGTGGAGCTGGCGTCGCTAACGCGGATTTCGGCGTACAACGGACAAGACACAGAAAGCGTTACGCACTACGTGCCGCTAAAGACTACCTTAGGTGGTCGCACTACGGAAGCGACTTTCCGAATTATAGATATCGGAAGATTTGACATTATTATAGGGCAGAAATGGATAAAGAACCAGAAAGCCATTATCGACGTAGATAAAGGAACGATCAGATTCAAAACCCTAGGCAACAGCACCGCCGCCACCGTAGCCGAATCGAACGCCGCAGCTGCCAATGTAACCCCGTCCGACCGCCCCGAACCCCTGGTTACCGTCGGAATAATAAGCTCGGAAGCTTTATCGACCCTCGCGAAGTCACCGGACAACGAGATTTACGCTATCTTAATAAAAGACATCGAAGACTACTAGAAGATAATAGCGGAAGAAGAAGTGGATCTACTAGAGGTGCTGCCAAACGAGCTCTATAGTTACGCTAACGTCTTCTCAAAAGCCGACTCCAACCTATTGCCGCTCTATCGACCGGAATACGACAACAAGATCCGACTAAAAGAGGGGGCTACGCTGCCAAGAACCGAGCCCCTAAGACAACTAGCGCTAGCAGAGCTCGACTAGGTAGAAGTGTTTGTTCGAGAGAATCTCGCGAAGAAGTTTATTATGCCGAGCTTAGCAGAATATGCGTTACCGATTCTTTTCGTACAGAAACCCGGAGGAGGTCTCCAAGTCTGCGTGGACTATCGAGGCCTTAACGAGGTCACTAAGAGAGACGTATACCCGCTGCCGCTGATCGACGAGACTATACAACGAGTAGCTAAAGCCAAATAGTTCAGCAAACTGGACATTCGATAGGCGTTCCACTAACTAAGGAACGAAGAAGGGCAGACAGAAGATCTTACAACGTTCGCTACGCGCATAGGCAACTTTAAGTAGCTGGTAATGCCTTTCGGACTTACCAACGCGCCGGCGGTATAGCAACGCTTTATAAACCACTCCTTTATAGACATGCTAGAGCGGTTCGTATCTATCTACTTAAACGACATCCTTATCTACATAGATAGAACGAGAGAGCAGCATACGGACCACATTAAGAAGGTGCTGACCAGGCTCCGCAAGGTCGGATTGAACGCAGACACGAAGAAGAGCGAGTTCTATTAAACCGAAGTCAAATATCTCGGTCTTATCGTCAGAAGAGATATAATTCGGATAGACCCCTTAAAGGTCGCCGCCGTAGCGGGATAGAAGCAGCCGAAATCCGGAAACACTACGCAAATCAGAGCGTTTCTCGGATTCTGCAGCTACTATCGACAGTTTATCAAGGACTTCAGCAAGATCGCGAGACCCCTGAACGAAGCACTAAAGAAAGAGGCCGCCGGCCTATAGAATAAGAGGTGCACGGAAGCGTTCGACTAGCTAAAAGAAGCAGTAGCTACAGCGCTGGTTCTGGCACACTTCCGGCCAGAAAAGACGATCTACGTAGAAACGGACGCTTCCGACACAGTAACGGCAGGGGTCCTTTCTCAATACGCTGACGATAGCGAGACCCTTTACCTAGTGGCCTTCTTTAGCAAATCTATAACAGAAGCTAAGCGGAACTACGCGATCTACGACAAAGAACTACTAGCTATTATACAGGCGTTCGAGGAGTGGAAGCCAGAGCTTATAGCTAGAAAGAGCACGGTCCAGGTCCTTACGGACTACTAGTCGCTAACCTACTTTATAAAAACGCAGAAGCTCTTACGACGTTAAGCACGGTGGGCTGCCTACTTATCCGGATTCGATTTCAAGATTACTTATCGACTAGGGGCTTAAAACGGAAAGGCTAACACGCTAACGCGAAGAGAAGGGAAGACTAGCCGTGCGAAGGAAGATCCGAACATGTTTCAGAAGGTGCTAACCGAACGGATAGTAGACGCTAAGGTGTTAAAGGAAGCAGGGATCTGCGCGGCAGAACTGCAGAACGAACCGGAACCGACAGAACTGGAGACCGAAAAAGAAACGCTCTGCGAGAGGGTGGAACAGCTTAATCAATAGCAGAAGCTCGACAGAACAGGCTTAGGAAAGCTAATAGTTCTGGAAGAACTGGTTACAGAGGTTATCTAACTGGTCCATAGCTCTAAGGACGTTGGTTACGCCGGCTCGAAGAAGACAATAGAAGCCGTAAGGACGATCTACTAGTTTCCGCGGATCTACGAACAGATCCACCGATTTATCGCCAATTGCTACGTATGCCGGACTGCGAAGCTACGTTACGGTCTTCCAGCTGGTCTGCTAAAGCTACTTCCGATCCCCGAGAAACTGTAGCAACACATTACGATAGACTTCGTAACTGGCCTACCGTATTCAGATAGATACGATACCACCCTTAACGTAGTGGATAGGCTAAGCAAAGAACGCTACTTTATCCCCTATCGAGCGAGAAACGAAGGAACTACTACGGAAGAGACCGCACGAATGCTAATTAGACACGTATAGAAGCACTATAGCCTGCCGGAAACTATTGCTACAGATAGGGGTCCTCAATTCACTGCCGACGTATAGAAAGCTATTAATCAAACCCTCGGAATTCGTAGAAAGCTCAGCACGGCAGCTTACCCTCAGACCGACGGCCAGTCTAAAGTGGCTAATCGCAAGATAGAGCGATATCTGCGAACCTTCTGCGGCTATTATCAAGAAAAGTAGGTCGAGGTGTTGCCGATAGCTAAATTCTGCGCGAACTTAGCACAGTCGGAAGCAACGTTACTAGCGCTGTTTAAGATAACGCATAGATGTCTTCCGAGAATAAGCTTTTAGCTGCCAAACGAACCCAGCTCTACGGAACTATCCACCGCTACGTCGTTAAAGAGAGTCGCCGCTGCGGTGGCAGAAGCGCTACGATCTCAGATAGAAGAAGCGATTAAGGTAGCGAAAGACGCGATGGAATTGGCTCAGAAGAAGATAGTGACTCGAGCTAATAGAAAAAGGTCGCTAGTGGAATTCGAGGAAGGCCAAAAGGTATAGCTTAATACGCGAAACCTAAGGCTAAAAGGCAACGCCAAGCTCAATCTACGCTACGTAGGTCCGTTTAAGATAATAGAAAAGAGATCGCCGGTAACCTATCGGCTCCAGCTGCCGAAATCGTTCCAGATCCACGATGTCTTCTATTCGGACCTGTTAAGCTTGGACCCTAAAGACGGCCTGCTAGAACAGGGGTTCGCCGAACCCCTGCCTATCGAGATAGACGATAAGGAAGAATAGGAGGTAGAAGACGTAATAGACGTAAAGAAGATGCGAGGGTCCATTAAAGCGAGGATCTCGTAGAAGGGGTGGCCGGAAGACTATAAATAGTATCCGGTCAAAAACCTCCGGAATTCGGCGGAGCTGCTAAGAGAGTTCTACGTGCGAAACCCGAAGAAGCCGAAACCCGGATAGCTCCGAAACTGACGACCTCTGAAAGAGACGGAAGAAAAAGAAGAAAGCCGCGTCCGTTCTACCGGCGCAGAAGCCGATAAAGACGATCGTAACAGTCGCCTTTGGGGAGGTCTTTAACGCAGCCACTACCTACTGCTGGTTCGGCCGCCAGCTCGCTAACGCTGTAGCGTGCTAGCGCCGCCGACCCTGTAGTGGGTAAAGGCTTTAGTAGAAGAGAAAAAGAAGAAGAAAAACGGCGCCGCGGAAGACCTATATAGACATTCGAGGCGACGCATAGACTAGCCGAACTGCAGCTCAGATAACCTACGGCTCAGATCAGATAGCACGGATTAAACGCGCAGATCAGATAGACGCCAAGTAAAGGACTTCAGACGCCGACGATGTAAGAAATTGAAGAAGCGATAAAGAGAACGTTGTTTTTAATAGAAAACGAAGAAGTGACATCGGCATTAGAGGGGATTTTCGAGAAGGAGACGACGACAAATCAAAAAAAAAAATGGAGATTTTCGGATAGATAGGGTAACTAAGCGGTCGAGGGCGACCGCTGGTAAGGGAGGGAGGTAGTGTTACGGCGGCAGAAAGGGGTGGGACTAAGTAATAGGGTAGACCCTTGGAATTTTAGCTTGGCCCGGACGGGCCGAGCCGGGCCTTGGCAACTACTACTACGAAAGCCTACCACCACTACTATATAGATTCCTTTCCCTCCTTAGTTTGAGATATAGTTATCAAAACAGCCGTATTGAACCTTATCTGCGCGCTCGGATTAGGCGGCGCCCCCTAACAATACCCCCCCTCTCCCTTCTCGTAGTGCCCTTTTCGTACGGCAGCGTGCTAAACACCCTTAGCTCCTAGTGTTCCTTTGCTAGGTAGCGCTTTCCTGTCCTTGCCTAGGCGCCTAACTGTTGGCCTCCCTCTCCCTCGGTTTAACCTTAGACTTGTCCTCCTAAGTCTATAGGCAGGGAAGGCAGGGGATGCTAGATCGCTTCTACCTAACCTTGGCTAATTCCGTTTCTTAATTTAACGAAGCCGAGGTTAAGGCTAAGGAGGCCTGCTCGCAGTTATTGTTACAGCGGCAGAAAGGGGTGGGACTAGATAATAGGGTAGACCCTTAGAATTTCAGCCCGGCCCGTCCGGGCCGAGCCGGGCCTTGGCACCACTACTACAAAAGCCCACTACCACTACTACGAAAGCCTACTACCACCACTACATAGATTCCTTTCCCTCCTTAGTTCGAGATAAAGTTATTAAAAAGGCTGTATTAAATTATATCTGCGTGGCCAGATTATTATATCTCGAACTCAACTTACTACACTAACCCTGCGCTGCGCGAAAGGGCCTGTCGAACCATCCGGAAACCCGAATAACGCACGCGCACTCACACTAACAACAACAACCCCTAGCACTGTAAGAAGATAGAAGGCTTCTTAACAGTAGACAGCGGCGTTACAGGCCGCAGCGGAAAGAGAAAGACTAACAGACCGAGAGATAGGCGTACTAGCATCCTCGACGACAGAACGACCAATAAAGGCCTTACGGAAAAAGAGGTAGATAAAGCGAGAAAGGGCATAGAGGGCTACGCCAAACTGTACGCACGTACACTGGATAAGATAGGAGAATATCTTACAGAACACGGAGCTAAGAAGGTGTTCGATATTATAACCTTCGTCGAAAAGAAGTTCTTTAGGAACATAGAAGAAAACAGACAGCTAAGAGAGGGAAACGAGGCACTAGCAGCTAAGGAAGCGTCTTTTGAAACTATTATCGAGGTAATAGAAAGCGCAGCGGCGACGCGACTAGACCAACTAAACAAGATAAGAGCTTAACTAAATAAGGCGCAGACATCGTCACTGCACACGCGCCAGCGAGAAGACCGAACGGACCACGGCTGGCCGGCAGCGTTCAGTTAAGGTAGCACATCGATAACGCTACTACCTGATCTACCTGCCTTTAGTGGCGGAGACCCTAAAGCGTAGGAGGCGTTTAAGAAGAAGATTAAGAATAAGATAAGCCGCGACTACGCATCGAGCAGCGAAGGAGACAGACTGGCCTATCTAGAGGCGCGACTAGAAGGCGAAGCGTTCTCGCTAGTGTCGGACCTAGAAGAAGTAACCGCCAACGAAGCTATTAAAGCGTTGGATCAGCGTTTCGGAGACCCCTTCCGGAAGAAGACGGCCTATAAACAACTGGACAAGATCAGTCAGAATCGGCTAACATTTAAAGAATTTTACAGGCTGTTTAGGAAATATGCTATTAGAGCGAGAGTGGCTAAGGATAAGCAGCTACACTTACTAAGACAGAAACTGAGCCCTAAGCTCGCTGCGGCTATAGCGTCGGTAGAAGACGAGGACCTTCAGAGCTTCATACACTAGGCGAGAGTAACAGCAAGAAATCTGAACGCATAAGGAAAACCGACGACGCGAGAACCTACTTAGAAGACATCGTCGTTAATACAGACAACCAGAGCCCCCGCACCCTTCCGACGCGGCCCCTAGCCGCCTTACGTGCCGCGACCGTCGTTCGTCCCCAAGTGCTACGCATGCAGAAAGCCTGGCCACATCGCCACTAGATGCCAAGCAACGGCACAGCAGAAGCAGGAATATCGAGCAACGAAGCCGCCGCCGCCGAGGAAGACTATCCAAGCTATCGAACCGGCTCCGAACGACACCGACAGTGTAGACGGCGGGGTCCAGCTAAGAATTATAGGAAAAGATCAGCTAGACGGATAGACTCCCTATCTAGCGTAAAAAACAGAGCATCCCTACGAAAGGCACTAACAGAACGAGAGAGTATCAACAGTTGTAACGATCCACTGTCAGCAACGGTGGAAGCGAACACAGAAACAGCTATTATCCTTCCTATTAAGATCCACCCTGTTAAGAAGCAGCGCCCACTGCTCTAGTTAAAGGCTTTTATTAATACCGGAGCTCTTATCGGAGCAGCGATCCACTATCGGTTAGTTCAGAAACTGATAAAGGGATACGGCTATCTAGTAGAATTAGCGTCGCCGACGAGGATTTCGGCATACAACGAACAGGACACGGAAAGAGTTACGCACTACGTGCCGCTAAAGACTACCTTGGCTGGCCGCACTACGGAAGCGACGTTTCGAATTATAGACATTAGAAGGTTTGACATTATTATAGGGCAGAAATAGATAAAGAACCAGAAAGTGTTGCAGCGGTGGAAAGAGGTAGGACAGATTAATAGGGTGGACCCTGGATCTCGGCTCGGCCCCTTCCGGGATTTAGGTTCCGGAACGGACCGAGCCGGGCCTTAGCACCACCACCTCTACGGAAGCCCACCACTACCACTACATAGATTTTCCCTCCTCAGTTCGAGATATAGTTATCAAAACAACCGTATTGAACTACATCTGCGCGCTCGGATTATTATATCTCGAACTTACTCTCTACACCAACCCCGCGCTGTGCGAAAGGGCCCGTCGAACTGTCCGGAAACCCGAATAACGCACGCGCACCTACACACACACACCAAAACAACAACCCCCAAAGGCACCGTAAGAAGATAGAAGGCTTCTTAGCAGTAGATAGCGGTGTAACAGGCCGCCGCGGAAAGAGAAAGACTGACAGAGCGAGTAGGCGCTCTAGTGTTATTGATAATAAGATTATTATTAGCGGTTTTACAGCGGAAGAGACCGCAGAGATTAAGGAACGAATAAGCGAATACAAGAAGATCTACGACTGCACGATCGAGGAACTGGAAGACTATATAAACGAGAATAGGATAGGAAAGGTCTACGATAGTATAGACCTTATTAAGACGCTGTTCTACAGAACGCTAGAAGAAAACAGACAACTAAGAGAAGAAACTAAAGCGGTAAGGGCCGAGAAGAAATCGGCAGAAACTATTATCGACGTGTTAGAAAACCAGGCAGCGAACTGATTGGCGTAGCTAAAGGCGCTGAAGCATCAAATAGCTAATATAGAAGCAGCAAAGTCGCCGCTACCGCGGCGAGAAGCCTACGCAGAGACCGCCTTACTAGCGGCCTATAGTCAAGGTAGCACTACGATAACGCCACTGCCGGACCTACTTGCTTTCGGTAACGGAGACCCTAAAGCGTAGGAGGCATTTAAGAAGAAGATAAAGAATAAGATAAGCCGCGATTACGCATCGAGCAGCGAAGAGGATAGACTAGCGTACCTGGAATCGCGATTGGAAGGTAAAGCTTTTTCGCTAGTGGCGGACCTGGAAGAAGTGACCGCCGACGACGCTATTAAGGCGCTAGATCAGCGTTTCGGAGACCCCTTCCGGAAGAAGACGGCCTGTAAACAGCTGGATAAAATTAACCAGAACCGGCAGACGTTCGAGGAGTTCTATAGATTGTTCAGAAAATATGCTATTAGAACAAGAGTAGCTAAGGATAAGCAGCTACACTTACTAAGACAGAAACTGAGCCCTAAGCTAGCTGCGGCTATAGCGTTGGTGGAAGACAAAGATCTTCAGAGCTTTGTGCACTAGGCGAGAATAACGGCAAGAAACCTGAACGCATACGGAAAATCGACGACGCGAGAACCTACTTAGAAGACACCGTCGTCGGTGCAGGCAACCAGAGCCCCCGCACCCTTCCGACGCGGCCCCCAGCCGCCTTACGTGCCGCGACCGTCGTTCGCCCCTACGTGCTACGCATGCGGAAAGCCTGGCTATATCGCTACGAGATGCTAAGCAACGGCCCAGCAGAAGCAGGAGTATCGCGCTATAAAGCAGCCGCAGCCGCCGAGAAAGACTATTCAAGCCATCGAACCGGCGCAGAACGATACTAACAGTGTGGATAGGGGGGTGTAGTTAAGAATTATAGGAAAAGACCAGCTGGACGGATAGGCCCCCTACCCAGCATTGACAATAGGGCACCGAATCGAAGCGAATCGCTACGAGAAGAAAGCATTAACAGCTGCAGCGATCCGCTCTCGGCAGCCGTAGAAGTAAATACGGAAACGGCGATTATCCTTCCTATAACGATCCACCCTGTTAAGAAGCAACGCCCACCGCTCCAGCTGAAAGCTTTTATCGATACTGGAGCTCTTATCGGTGCAGCGATCCACTATCGGCTAGTCCGGAAGCTAACGAATGGATACGGCTATCTGGTAGAATTAGCGTCGCCGACACAGATTTTGGCGTACAACGGACAAGACACGGAGAGTGTTACGCACTATGTGCTATTAAGGACCACCTTAGCAGGTCGCACTACGGAAGCGACGTTCCGGATTATAGATATCGGAAGGTTTGACATTATTATAGGGCAGAAATAGATAAAGAACGAGGGAGCGATTATTGACGTAGGAGAAGGCACACTCGGATTCAGAAAACCGATCAGCGGCTTAGCCGCCATCAAATCAGTTACCAAATCGGTCATAGTAGCCAACGCTAAACCGAACGTTACGACGATCGAAGCGGCTCCGTCCGATCGTTCTGAACCCCCGGTTGATGCGGCGCGGTACACTTGAGCCAAAAGGGACTGGTCAAGTAACTCGGAAGTGACTTGACCAATGTGTACCAGATATATGAACCTTGGCAAGGCATAGTAATGACACGGGCCAACCCACCCTGTATCACTACCCCCTGCGCTACAGGCTCACGACCTCGTAAGCTGCGCTTACTTACAGGCCACGTATGCAATTTGCACAGCCCCCCTATGCCGCATACGCAATCAACCCCCCCCGGCAGGTCTGCACACAGCCAGCTGGACCTTTACCGGGTCTGCCTCATTCTGTACAGAGTGGTGGACAAACGGACATACGTCAACGCTGCTTCCACTCGCTAGTTGAAAGATGCGCCCCCTAGGAATTGAACCCGGGCCTTTTATCGTACACTTTCAGCAGTCACTTCCGAGTTAAGTGATGCGGCGCGGTACACTTAAGCCAAAAGGGACTGGTCAAGTAACTCGGAAGTGACTTAACCAATGTGTACCAGATATATGAACCTTGGCAAGGCATAGTAATGACACGGGCCAACCCACCCCGTATCACTGGTTATCGTCGGAATAATAAGTTCAGAAGCAATAACGACCCTCGCGAAGTCGCCGAGCAATAAGATCTACGCTATCTCGATAAAAGACATCGAAGACTACTGGAAGATAATGGCAGAAGAAGAAGTAGATCCACTGGAGGTGCTGCCAAACGAACTCTGTAGTTACGCCGACGTCTTCTTAAAAGCCGACTCCAACCTATTACCGCTCTATTGACCAGAATATAACAACAAGATTCGACTAAAAGAGGGGGCTACGCTGCCAAGAACTGAGTCCCTAAAACGACTGTCGCTGGCGGAACTGGACTAGGTAGAGGTGTTCGTTCGCGAAAACTTGGTGAAGAAGTTTATTACGCCGAGTTCTGCAGAATATGCATTACTGATTCTTGTCGTAAGGAAACTAGGGGGTGGTCTGCGACTCTACGTAGACTATCGAGGCCTTAACGAGGTTACTAAGAGGGATGTATATCTACTGCCGCTAATAGATAAGACTATACAGCGCGTAGCAAAGGCTAAGTAGTTCAGCAAGCTGGACATCCGCCAAGCGTTCTATCGACTAAGAAACGAGGAAGGGCAGACGGAAGATCTTACGACGTTCGCTACGCGTATAGGCAATTTTAAGTGGCTGGTAATGCCGTTCGGACTCACTAACGCGCCGGCGGTGTAGCAACGCTTTATAAACCACTCCTTTATAGACATGCTAGAGCAGTTCGTATCTATCTATTTGGACAACATTCTCGTCTATACGGACGGAACAAGAGATCAGCATACGGACTACGTCGAGAGGGTACTAAAGAGACTCCGCGAAGTGGGATTAAACGCGGACACAAAGAAGAGCGAGTTCTACCAAACCGAGGTCAAATATCTCGGTCTTATTATCGGAAGAGATAGAATTCGTATAGACCCCTTAAAGGTCGCCGCCGTCGCCGAATAGAAGCAGCCGAAGTCTGGAAATACTACGCAAATCAGGGCGTTTCTCGGCTTCTGCAGCTACTATCTGTTGCGGCAGTGGAAAGAGGTAGGACAGATTGATAGGGTAGACCCTGGATTTCGGCTCGGCCCCTTCCAGGATTTAGGTTCCGGAACGGACCGAGCCGGGCCTTGGCACCACCCTTACGAAAGCCCCCCACCACTACATAGATTCCTTTCCCTCCTTAGTTCGAGATATAGTTATCAAAACAGCCGTATTGAAACTTATCTGCGCGCTCAGATTATTATATCTCGAACTCGCTCTCTACACCAACCCCGCGCTGCGCGAAAGGGCCCGTCGAACCATCCGGAAACCCGAATAACGCACGCGCACTAACATACACACCAACAACAACAACCCCCAGGGCACTATAAGAAGATAGAAGGCTTCTTAGCGGTAGAGAGCGGCGTTACAGGCCGCAGCAGAAAGAGAAAGACTAACAGACCGAGAGATAGGCGTACCAGCATTCTCGACAACGGAACGACCAATAAAGGCCTTACGGAAAAAAAGGTAGATAAAGCGAGAAAGGGCATAGAGGGCTACGCCGAACTGTACGGACGCACGCTGGATAAGATAGGAGAGTATCTTACAGAGCACGGAGCTAAGAAGGTGTTTAACATTATTACCTTTATAGAAAAGAAGTTCTATAGGAACGTGGAAAAAAACAGACAGTTAAGGGAGGAAGTAGAGACGGTAAGGGCCGAGAAGGAGTCGGCAGAAACCATTATCGACGTATTAGAGAACTAGGCGGCGAATAGACTGGCGCAACTAAAGGCGCTGAAGGACCAACTGGCTAATATGGAAGCAGCGATGTCGTCGGCGCCGCCGCGGCATCGAGAAGAACAAGCAGAGACTGCCTTACCAGCAGCCTATAGTCAAGGTAGCACCTTAATAACATTATTACCGGACCTGCCGGCGTTTAGAGGCGGAGACTCTAAAGACTAGGAAGCGTTTAAGAAGAAGATAAAGAATAAGATAGACCGCGACTACGCCGGAAACAGCGCTAGAGACAGACTGGCGTACCTGGAATCGCGATTAAAAGGTAAAGCTTTTTTGCTAGTGGCAGACCTAGAAGAGGCGACCGCCGAGGAAGCGATTAGAGCACTAGACTAGCGCTTCGGAGACCTATTCCGAAAAAAGACGGCCTGTAAGCAGCTAGATAAGATCAACCAGAACCGGCAGACGTTCGAGGAGTTCTACGGTTTGTTTAGAAAATTTGCGATTAGGGCCCGAGTAGCAGAAGATAAGCAGCTCTACCTATTAAGGCAGAAGCTAAACCCTGAATTGGCCGCCGCTATAGCGTCTGTAGAAGACGAAGACCTTAAGAGCTTCGTACACAGAGCGAGAGTTACTGCAAGAAACTTGAGCGCCTACGCGAAGTTACGCAAATCGAACTAGAAGCAGTTAATAACGCAGACGGCGCGGCCCCCTGCGCCTTTCCGACGAACCCCCCAGCAATCGTCGTATTCACTACGATCGGCGTTTGTCTCCACGTGCTACGTATACGGAAAGCCCGGCTATATCGCTACGAGATGCCAAGCGTCGGACAAGCAGAAGCAGGAATATCGAGCAACGAAGCCGCCGCCGCTACTAGGAAAGGCTATACAAGCTATGGAGCTGGCTCCGAACGATACTAACAGCGTAGACGGTAGAGTGCTACTGCGAATCTTGGGAAAAGACCAGCTAGAAGGATAGGCCCCCTATCCAGCATAGACAACAGGGTATCGATGCGAACTACGTCGACGAAAGAGAGTATCAATAGCTGCAGCGATCTGCTATCGGCTGCAGTGGAAGTGAACACGGAAACAGCTATTATCCTTCTAATCGCTGTCCACCCACTTAACGGATCGAGCAAACCACTTTAGCTAAAAGCTTTTATCGACACTGGAGCTCTTATTGGCGCGGCGATCCACTACCGACTGGTCTAGAAGCTAACGAATGGATACGGCTATCCGGTGGAATTAGCGTTGCCGACACGGATTTCGGCGTACAACGGACAAGACATAGAGAGTGTTACGCACTATATGCTATTAAAGACTACACTGGCTGGTCGCACTACAGAAGCGACGTTCCGAATTATAGATATCGGAAGGTTTGACATTATTATAGGGCAGAAATGGATAAAGAATCAGGGAGCGATTATTGACGTAGGAAAAGGCACACTCGGATTCAGAAAACCGATCAGCGGCTTAGCCGCCGTCGGATCAGTCACCGAATCGGTCACAGTAGCCGACGCCAAACCGAACGTTACGACGATCGAAGCGACTCCGTCCGATCGTTCCGAACCCCCGGTTACCGTCGGAATAATAAGTTCAGAAGCAACGACGACCCTCGCGAAGTCACTAGACAACGAGGTTTACGCTATCTTAATAAAAGACATCGAAGACTACTGGAAGAAAATGGCAGAAGAAGAAGTAGATCTACTGGAGGTGCTGCCAAACGAGCTCTATAGTTATGCTGACGTCTTCTTAAGAGCCGACTCCAACCTATTACCGCTCTATCGACCGGAATATAACAACAAGATCCGACTGAAGGAGGGGGCTACGCTGCCAAGAACCGAGTCCCTAAGACGACTGTCGCCGGCCGAATTGGACTAAGTAGAGGTGTTTGTTCGCAAAAACCTGGCAAAGAAGTTTATTACGCCGAGTTCTGCCGAATATGCATTACCGATTCTTTTCGTAAGGAAACCAGGGGGTGGTCTGCGACTCTGCGTAGACTATCGAGGCCTCAACGAGGTTACTAAGAGAGACGTATATCCACTACCGCTGATAGACGAGACTATACAGCGCATAGCAAAGGCTAGGTAGTTCAGCAAGCTGGACATCTGCTAAGCGTTCTATCGACTAAGGAACGAAGAAGGGCAGACAGAAGACCTTACGACGTTCGCGACGCGTATAGGCAATTTCAAGTAGTTGGTAATGCCTTTCGGACTCACCAACGCACCGGCGGTATAGCAACGCTTTATAAACCACACCTTTATAGACATGTTGGAACGGTTCGTGTCTATTTACCTGGACGACATCCTTATCTATACAGATAGAACAAGAGAGCAACACACAGACCACATTAAGAAGGTGTTGACTAGGCTCCGCGAGGTAGGACTAAACGCGGACACGAAAAAGAGCGAGTTCTACCAAATCGAGGTCAAATATCTCGGTCTTATCGTCAGAAGAGATAGGATTCAGATAGACCTATCAAAGGTCGCCGCTGTCGCGGAATAGAAGCAGCTGAAATCCGGAAACACTACGCAGATTAGAGCGTTTCTCGGCTTCTGCAGCTACTATCGACGGTTTATTAAGGACTTTAGCAAGATAGCGAGACCCCTGAACGAGGCGCTAAAGAAAGAAGCAGCTGGCCTATAGAATAAGAAGTGTACGGAAGCTTTCGTACGGCTGAAAGATACAGTGGCCTCTGCGCTAGTGCTAGCGCACTTCCGACTAGAAAAGACGATCTACGTAGAAACGGACGCCTCCGATACAGTAACGGCAGGGGTCCTTTCTCAATATAGCGACGACGAAACCCTCCATCCAGTGGCTTTCTTTAGCAAGTCCATAAATAATGCTAAACGAAACTACGCTATCTATAATAAAGAACTGCTAGCCATTATTTAGGCCTTCGAGGAGTGGAAGCCAGAGCTTATAGCTAGAAAGAGCACGGTCCAGGTCCTTACAGACTATCAGTCGCTGACCTACTTTATAAAGACGCAGAAGCTTTTACGACGCCAAGCACGGTAGGCTGCCTACTTATCGGGGTTCGACTTTAAGATTACCTATCGACTAGGGGCTCAAAACGGAAAGGCTAACGCGCTGACGCAAAGGGAAGGAAAAACCAGCTGCGCAAAAGAAGATCCGAACATGTTCCAGAAGGTGTTAACCGAGTGGATAGTAGACGCAGAGGTGCTGAAAGAGGTAGGGGTCTGCGCAGTAGAGCCGGCCCCTAAGGAAGAAACTCTCTACGAAAAGGTAAAGCAGCTTAACTAGCAACAGAAACTCGGCAAAACCGGTTCAGGGAAGCTAATAGTTCTGGAAGAACTAATTACTAAGGTCGTCCAACTGGTCCATAGCTCTAAGGACGTTAGTTACGCCGGCTTAAAAAAGACAATAGAAGCTGTAAGGACGATCTACTAGTTTCCGCGGATCTACAAACGGATCCACCGATTTATCGCCAATTGCTACGTATGCCGAGCCGCGAAGCTACGTTACGGTCTTCCGGCCGGTCTGCTAAAGCCACTTCCGATCCCCGAGAAACCGTAGCAACACATTACGATGGATTTCGTAACCGGCCTGCTGGACTCCGATAGATATAACGCTACGTTAAACGTAGGAGATAGGCTGAGCAAAGAGCGCTACTTCATCCCCTGCCGAGCGAGAGACGAAGGAACCACTATAGAAGAGACAGCGCGAATGTTAATTCAACACGTATAGAAGCACTATAGCCTGCCGGATACTATTACTACGGATAGGGGCCCTCAATTCACCGCCGACGTATAGAAAGCCGTCAACCAAGCTCTCGGAATTAGTGGAAAGCTTAGCACAGCCGCTCACCCGCAGACCGACAGTCAGTCTGAAGTCGCTAACCGTAAGATAGAGCGATACCTACGAACCTTCTGCAGCTATTATTAAGAAGATTGGGTTAAGGTGTTGCCGATAGCCGAATTCTGCGCGAACTTAACACAGTTAGAAGCAACGTCGCTGGCGCCGTTCGAGATAACCTACGGTTATATTCCGAGGATAAGTTTTCAGCCGCCGAGCGACACTGGCTCGCCGGAGCTTTCCACCTCTACTACGTTGTCAAAGAGAGTCGCCGCCGCGGCGGCGGAAACGCTCCGATCTCAGATAGAAGAAGCGATCAAAGTGGCGAAAGGCGCGATGGAATCGGCTCAGAAGAAGATAGTAACTCGAGCTAATAAGAAGCGGTTACTAATGGAATTCGAGGAAGGCCAAAGAGTATAGCTTAACACGAAGAACCTAGGGCTAAGAGGCAACGCCAAGCTGAATCCACACTACATAGGTCCGTTTACGATAGTAGAAAAGAGTTCGCCGGTGACCTATCGACTCTAGCTACCGAAATCGTTCCGGATCCACAATGTCTTCCATTCGGACCTGTTAAGCTTAGACCCTGAAAACAGCCTGCCGGAACAGGGGTTCGCCGAACCCCTGCCAATCGAGATAGATAATAAAGAAGAATAGGAGGTAGAAGACGTAATAGACGTAAAACAGACGAGGGGGTCTATTAAAGCAAGGATCTCGTAGAAGGGGTAGCCGGAAGACTATAAGTGGTATCCGATCGAGAACCTTCGGAATTCGGCAGAGCTGCTTAGAGACTTCTACGTACGGAACCCGAAGAAGCCAAAACCCGGATGGCTCCGAAACTAACGACCTCTAAAAGAGATAGAAGAAAAACGACGAAGCCGCGTCCGCTCTATCAGCGCAGTAGCCGAAGAAAACGATTGTAGCGGTCGCCTTCAGGAAGGCCTTTAACTCGGCCGCTACCTACTACCGGTTCGACGCGGCCACTACCTACGGTTCGGCCGCCAGCTCGCTGACGCCGTAGCGTGCCAGCGCTGCCGACCCCGTAGTAGGTAAAGGCTTTGGTAGAAAAGAAAAAGAAGAAGAAAAACGGCGCTGCAGAAAGATCTATATAGACCTCCGAGACGACGCACAGACCAGCTACGCCGCAGCTTAGATAACCTACGGCTCAGATCAGATAGCACGGATCAGGCGCACCGATTACATAAACGCTAAGTGAAGGACTTTAGATACCGATAACGCGAGATATTTAAGAAGCGATAAAGAGAACGTTGTTTTTAATAGAAGATGGAAGAGGTAACATTACTATCAGAGGGGATTTTTGAGAAGGAGACGACGAATCAAAAAAAAAAAAAGAAAAAAGGGGAGATTTTCGATTGGTTGGGGTAACTAAGCAGTCGAGGGCGACCGCTGGTAAGGGGGGGGGGGGGGTAGTGTTGCGGCGGTGGAAAGAGGTGGGACAGATTAATAGGGTGGACCCCGGATTTCGGCTCGGCCCCTTCTGGGATTTAGGTTCCGGAACGGACCGAGCTGGGCCTTAGCACCACCCTTACGAAAGCCCCCCACCACTACATAGATTCCTTTCCCTCCTCAGTTCGAGATATAGTTATCAAAACAGCCGTATTGAAACTTATCTGCGCGCTCGGATCACTATCGAAGGTTTATTAAGGACTTTAGCAAGATAGCGAGACCCCTAAACGAGGCGCTAAAGAAAGAGGCCGCCAGCCCATAGAATAAGAGGTGCACGGAAGCCTTTAACCGGCTAAAAGCAGCAGTGGCCTTAGCGCCGGTTCTAGCGCACTTCCGACCGGAAAAGACGATCTACGTAGAAACGGACGCTTCCGATACAGTAACGGCAGGGGTCCTTTCTCAATACAGAGACGATAAAACCCTTTATCTAGTAGCTTTCTTTAGCAAGTCTATAACGGAGGCCGAACGGAACTACGCAATCTACGATAAAGAACTGCTGGCTATTATACAGGCGTTCGAGGAGTGGAAGCCAGAGCTTATAGCTGGAAAGAGCACGGTCCAGGTCCTTACGGACCACCAGTCGCTGACCTACTTTATAAAGACGCAGAGGCTCTTACGACGTCAAGCGCGGTAGGCTGCCTACTTATTAGGGTTTGATTTCAAGATTACTTATCGACTAGGGGCTTAAAATAGAAAGGCTAACGCGCTAGCAAGAAGAGAAGGGAAGACTAGCCGCGCGAAAGAAGATCCGAACATATTTTAGAAGGTGTTAACCGAGCGGATAGTAGACGCAGAGGTGTTGAAAGAGGTAGGGGTCTACGCAGTAGAACTGGCCTCTAAGGAAAAGACGCTCTACGAGAAGGTGGAACAGCTCAATTAGCGACAGAAGCTTGGCAGAACAGGCTCAGGGAAGCTAATAGTTCTGGAAGAACTGGTTACAGAGGTTATCCAACTGGTCTATAGCTCTAAGGACGTTGGTTACGCCGGCTTAAAGAAGACGATAGAAGCTATAAGGACGATCTACTAGTTTCCGCGGATCTACGAACGGATCCACCGATTTATCGCCAATTGCTACATATGCAGAGCCGCGAAACTACGTTACGGCCTTCCGGTAGGCTTATTGAAGCTACTGCCAATCCCCGAGAAACTATAGCAGCACATTACGATTAATTTTGTAACCGGCTTGCCGGATTCAGACAGATACGATGCTATCCTTAACATAGTGGATAGGCTAAGCAGAGAACGCTACTTCATCCCCTGTCGAGCGAGAAACGAAGGAACGACTGCGGAAGAGACCGCAAGAATGCTGATTAGACACGTATAGAAGCACTATAGCCTGCCAGACACTATTACTACGGATAGGGGTCCTCAATTCACTGCCGACGTATAGAAAGCTATTAATCAAACCCTCGGAATTCGTAGAAAGCTTAGCACGGCAGCTTACCCTTAGACCGACGGCCAGTCTGAAGTGGCTAATCGCGAGATAGAGCGATATCTGCGAACCTTCTGCAGCCATTATTAAGAAAAGTAGGTCGAGGTGTTGCCGATAGCTAAATTCTGCGCGAACTCAGCACAGTCGGAAGCAACGTCGCTGGCGCCGTTCGAGATAACGCATAGATGTCTTCCGAGAATAAGCTTTTAGCTGCCAAACGAACCTAGCCCTACGGAACTATCCACTGCCACGTCGTTAAACAGAGTCGCCGCCGCAGTGGCAGAAGCGCTACGATCTTAGATAGAAGAAGCGATCAAGGTAGCAAAAGACGCGATAGAATCGGCTTAGAAGAAGATAGTAACTCGAGCTAATAGGAAAAGGTCGCTACTAGAATTCGAAGAAGGCCAAAAGGTATAGCTCAATACGCGAAACCTAAGGCTAAAAGGCAACGCCAAGCTCAATCTACGCTACGTAGGTCCGTTCAAGATAATAGAAAAGAGATCGCCGGTGACCTATCGGCTCCAGCTGCCGAAGTCGTTCCGGATCTACGATGTCTTCCATTCGGACCTGTTAAGCTTGGACCCTGAAAACGGCCTGCTAGAACAGGGGTTCACCGAACCCCTGCCAATCGAGATAGACGATAAGGAAGAATAGGAGGTAGAAGACGTAATAGACGTAAAGCAGACGAGGGGGTCCATTAAAGCAAGGATCTCGTAGAAGGGGTGGCCGGAAGACTATAAATAGTATCCAGTTAAGAACCTGCAGAATTCGGCGGAGCTGCTTAGAGAGTTCTACGTGCGGAACCCGAAGAAACCGAAACCCGGATAGCTCCAAAACTGACGACCTCCGAAAGAGATAAAAGAAGAAAGCCGCGTCCGCTCCACCGGCGCCAAAGCCGATAAAGGCGATCGTAACGGTCGCTTTTAGGGAGGCCTTCGACTCGGCCACTACCCACTACCGGATCGGCCGCCAGCTCGCTAACGCCGTGGCGTGCCAGCGCCGCCGACCCCGTAGTAGGTAAAGGCTTTAGTAGAGAAAGAAAAAGAAGAAGAGATAGAGCCGCAGAAAGATCTATATAGACCTTCCGCTAGCGCACAGACCAGCTACGCTGCAGCTTAAGATAACCTATAGCTCAGATCAGATAGCACGCACCGATTACATAAACGCCAAGTGAAGGACCTCAGATGCCGATAACGTAAGAAGTTCAAGAAGCGATAGAAGACGGAAGAGGTAACATTACTGTCGGAGGGGATTTTCAAGAAAGAGGCAACAAATTAAAAAAAAAAAAAGTGGAGATTTTAGGATGGATGGGGTGACTAAGCGGTCGAGGGCGACCGCTAGTAAGGGAGGGGGGTAGTGTTGCAGCGGTGGAAAGAGGTGGGACAGATTAATAGGGTGGACCCTAGATCTCGGCTCGGCCCCTTCTAGGATTTAGGTTCCGGAACAGACCGAGCCGGGCCTTGGCACCACTACCTCCACGGAAGCCCACTACTACCACTATATAGATTTTCCCTCCTCAGTTCGAGATATAGTTATTAAAACAGCTGTATTAAACTATATCTGCGCGCTTGGATCAGAAAGCTATTATCGACGTAGATAGAGGTACGATCGGATTCAAAACCCGAAGCAACAGCGCTATTACTACCGAATCGGTCGCTACTAACATTGCTCGAGCAGAGGCGAAGATCGACGAAACGGTTCCGCCTACCCCTTTCGAACCTCCGCCTACGATCGGAATAATAAGCTTAGAAGCTTTAACGACCCTTGCGAGGTCGCTGGACAATAAGATTTACGCTATCTCTATAAAGGACATCGAAGACTACAGGAAGATAATGGCGGAAGAAGAAGTAGATCTACTAGAGGTGTTACTAGAAGAATTCTACAGTTACGTTAACATGTTCTCAAAGGCAGACTCCAACCTCTTGCCGCTTTACAGACTAGCATACGACAACAAGATCCGACTAAAAGAGGGAGCGAAGCTGCCAAGAACCGAGCCCCTAAGACGACTGTCGCCGGCGGAACTGGACGAAGTGGAGGTGTTTGTTCGAGAAAACCTAGTGAGGAAGTTCATTATGCCAAGCTTAGCAGAATATGCGTTACTGATTCTTTTCGTGCAGAAGCCCGGAGGTGGTCTCCGACTGTATGTGGACTACCGAGGCCTTAATAAGGTCACTAAGAGAGATGTGTATCTGCTACCTCTAATCGATGAAACTATATAACGAGTAGCTAAGGCTAAGTGGTTTAGCAAGCTAGATATTCGCTAAGCATTCTATCAATTAAGTAATAAAGAAGGACAAACGGAAGACCTTACGACATTCGCTACGCACATAGGCAATTTCAAGTAGTTGGTAATGCCTTCCAGGCTTACTAACGTGCCGGCAGTGTAGCAACACTTTATAAACTACACCTTTATAGATATGCCAGAACAGTTTGTATTAATCTACCTAGACGACATTCTTATCTATACTAAGGGAACGAGAGAACAACATACGGACTACATCGAGAGAGTGTTAAAGAGGCTCCGCAAGGTCGGATTAAACGCGGACACTGATCTGACTGCAGTAGACGCAAGGTCAATACCCGTCTTTAATAACTATATCCAAGGCTAGAGAGGGAAGAATCTACGTACAAGCGGAGGTAGAGGTATTTAAGTATGCGCCAAGCCTGGCCCTGCTAAGCCTAGCTGCTAGCTGTCTATATCCACATCCGTATTACTACCGCCCTCCCCAACTAGCGATTGCCCTTAATCGCAATCAATCCATCAATCGCAATTAGCCAATCAGGTTGCACCAATCCAGGCTGCTCCAAACCAGGCTGCTCCAAACCAGGTCGTAGGGGTCGCAAATTCAGCTTCGCTATCGGCCAATCAGGTCGCTCCAAAACAGGTCGCTTTTGAGGTCGCTTTTAAGGTCGCTTTTGAGGTCGCTTTTGAGGTCGCTTTTGAGCTTCAATTTCCATGCGTTTTAAGCCTTAATCTCGTGCCTTTTAACGTCGCTTTAGTGCCTTGTTTGCTGCCTTGTTTGCTGCAGAGGTTGCGGAGGTCGTAGCTGCAGATGTCGTTTGTCGCAGAGCTCGCAGAGGTTGCTTTTCGACAGTCGCTCACTTCTCGACGGTCGCTTCTTAGACAGTCGGTTCTCGAGCTGTCGCTTTTCAAGCCGTCGCTTTGGTGCCTTGCCAAGGCTGCAGAGGTCTTAGAGGTCGCGGAGGTTGTTGGGGGCGCAGAGGTCGTTAGGGGCGCAGAGGCTTCCAGAGGTCGCAGAGGTTTCCAAAGGTCGCAGAGGTTTCCAGAGGTCGCAGAGGTTGCCTTGCAAACATATGTCGCTTCTTAAGCCGTCGCTCGCTTCTCGAACCGTCGCTTCTTATTCTCGACGGTCGCTTCTCGACGGTCGCTTCTTAGACGGTAAGCCGTCGCTTTGCCTGTACTTTGCCTATGTTGTCTGCAGCAGCTCTGTATTGTCTGCAGCTGTACCTCTGTTGTCTGTAGCAGCTATGCCTCTGTTGTCTGCAGCAGCTGTGCCTGTCTGTAGCTTTGCCTGTCTAGTGCTCTGCCTTGTGCTCTGCCTTTTGCTCTGTATAGCAGCTCTGTGTTGCCTACAGCAGCTGTGCCTGTCTGTAGCTGCTGTGCCTGTCTGCAGCTGCCTTTCTGAACATGCAGTGCCTGTGTTGTCTGCAGCTGCCTGTTGTCTGCAGCAGCTGTGCCTTGTGCTTGTGCCTGCAGCTGTGCCTCGTGCTCTGCCTTATGCTCTTCTAAACCTAAACAGTGTATGTTGTCTGCAGCTGCCTTTCTGAACATGCAGTGCCTGTATTGTCTGCAGCTGCTGTGCCTTGTCTGCAGTAGCCTTGTATTGTCTGCAGCTGCTGTGCCTTGTCTGCAGCAGCTGTGCCTGCCTATAGCAGCTGTGTTAACTGCCAGCTATATTGACTAACTTGTGCTCTGCCTAGTGCTCTGCCTAGTGCTCTGCCTAGTGCTCTGTCTTGTGCTGGCCGTACGCCTCGATTGCGAAAGGTCTGTTGGCTAAATAGAATGGTCTGTTAAAGACCCGAAAAAAA
This sequence comes from Pseudocercospora ulei, assembly GCA_016165855.1. NCBI lineage: Eukaryota > Fungi > Ascomycota > Dothideomycetes > Mycosphaerellales > Mycosphaerellaceae > Pseudocercospora > Pseudocercospora ulei. The sequence goes on along the minus strand of JACWNB010000005.1, from coordinate 4,916,768 downwards.
CAAATGTCGTTACCCTAGGTCCTGCTAGGTACGTCTTGTCGTCGTCGCCGCTCTTACTCCTTGCTCTTGCTCCTCGTCCTCGTCGCTCCTACATTGTCCTTCTCGACCTTCTCGTCGCTCTCTCGCTCTCGTCGCTCTCTTACTCTTCTTCAAAACTTGCGATCTGCTTATAGGGGCACTCTCTTCCTAACATCCCTCTCGTAGGGGCACTCTCTCTCTTCAAAACTCTCTCTCTTCTCGATAGGGGCACTTCTCTTCCCTAAAACTCTTCTTCTCGATGTCCTCTGTAATGGACCTCTCTCTTTAAAACTCTTCTTCTCGATCGGGGGAGGGGGGGGTGTTACGGTAGTGGAAAGAGGTGGGACAGATTAATAGGGTGGACCCTGGAATTTCGGCTCGGCCCGTCCGGGCCGAGCCGGGCCTTGGCACCACTACTACGAAAGTCCTCCACTACTACCCTATAGATTCCTTTCCCTCCTTAGTTCGAGATATAGTTATTAAAAAGGCCGTATTGAATTATATCTGTGTGCCCGGATCATTATATCTCGAACTTACTCTCTACACCAACCCTGCACTGCGCGAAAGGGCCCGTCGAACTATCCGGAAACCCGAATAACGCACGCGCACCTACACTAACACTAACAACAACCCCCAAGGCACTGTAAGAAGATAGAAGGCTTCTTAGCGGTAGAGAGCGGCGTTATAGGCTGCAGCGGAAAGAGAAAGACTAACAGACCGAGAGATAGGCGTACTAGCATTCTCGATAACAGAACGACTATAGAAGGCCTTATAGAAAAAGAGGTAGACGAAGCGAGAAAAGGCATAGAGGGCTACGCCAAACTATACGGACGCACGCCGGATAAGATAGGAGAATATCTCACTAAGCACAGAGCTAAGAAGGTGTTTGACATCGTTACCTTTATAGAAAAGAGGTTCTATAGGAACGTAGAAGAAAACAGACAGTTAAGGGAGGAAGTAGAGACAGTAAGGGCCGAGAAGGAATCGGCAGAAACCATTATCGACATACTAGAGAACTAGGCGGCGAATAGGCTAGCGCAACTAAAGGCGCTAAAGGACTAACTGGCTAACATAGAAGCAGCGATGTCGTCGCTGCCACCGCATCGAGAAGAACTAGCAGAGACTGCCTTACTAGCGGCCTATAGTTAAGGTAGCACCTTAATAACATTATTGCCGGACCTGCCGGCATTTAAAGGCAGAGACCCTAAAGACTAGGAAGAGTTTAAGAAGAAGATCAAGAATAAGATAAGCCGCGATTACGCATCGAACAGCGCCGGAGATAGATTGGCGTACCTGGAATCGCAGTTAGAAGGAGAAGCTTTTTCGCTAGTAGCAGACCTAGAAGAGGTAACCGCTAAAGAAGCGATCAAAGCGCTAGATCAACCCTTCGGAGATCCATTCTGAAAGAAGACAGCCCGTAAGCAGCTAGACAAGATCAATTAGAACCGGCAGACGTTTAAAGAATTCTACGGTTTGTTTAGAAAACATGCAATTAGGGCCCGGGTAGCGGAAGATAAGCAGCTTTACCTATTAAGGCAGAAGCTAAACCCTGAACTGGCTGCAGCTATAGCGTCTGTAGAAGACGAAGACCTTAAGAGCTTCGTGCATAGAGCGAGAGTTACCGGGAGAAACTTAAGCGCTTACGCGAAATCACGCGAATCGGTTTAGAAGCCGTCGCCGTCGGCGCAGACAACACGACCCCCTGCGCCTTTCCGGAGAGCACCCCAGCAGCCACCTTATCAGCCACAGCGTTCGTCGTTCGTCCCCACCTGCTACGCGTATAGAAAACCCGGCTATATCGCTACGAGATGCTAAGCAACGGCACGGCAGAAGCAAGAGTATCGAGCAACAAAGCAGCCGCCACCGCCGAGAAAGACTATTCAAGCTATCGAACCGGCTCCGAACGACACTAACAGCGTAGACGGCGGGGTGCAGCTAAGAATCTTGGGAAAAGGCCAGCTAGAAGGATAGGCCCCCTATCCAGCGAGGACAACAGGGCATTAACGCGAACTACATCGACGAAAGAGAGCATCAATAGCTGCAGCGATCCGCTGTCGGCAGCGGTGGAAGTAAACACAGAAACAGCTATTATCCTTCTAATCACTGTCTACCCCCTTAACAGATCGGGCAAGCCACTTCAGTTAAGAGCTTTCATTAACACCGGAGCTCTTATTAGCGCGGCAATCCACCACCGACTGGTCCGGAAGCTAATAAATAGATACAGCTATCCGGTAGAACTAGCGTCGCCGACGCGGATTTCGGCATACAACGGACAAGACACGGAAAGCGTTACGCACTATGTGCCGCTAAAGACTACCTTGGCTGGTCGCACTACGGAAGCGACGTTCCGAATTATAGATATCGGAAGATTTGACATTATTATAGGGCAGAAATAGATAAAGAACCAGAAAGCCATTATTAACGTAGATAAAGGCACGATAGGATTCAAAACCCCAGGTAGCGAAACAGGGACCACCGAAACGACCGCCATCGCTAAGCCGAACGCCGCGGCGTCTACGAAAGAGGCTCCGCCTGATCGCTCCGAACCCCTGGTCACTGTCGGAATAGAAAGTTCAGAAGCTATAACGGCCCTCGCGAAGTCGCCGGACAATAAAATCTACGCTATCTCGATAAAAGACATTAAAGACTACAGGAAGATAATAGCGGAAGAAGAGGTAGATCTACTAGAGGTGCTGCCGGCGGAGCTCTACGGTTATGCTAACGTGTTCTTAAAAGCAGACTCCAACCTCCTGCCGCTCCACCGGCCGGAATACGACAACAAGATCAGGTTGAAAGAGGGGGCCACATTGCCAAGAACCGAGCCCCTAAGAAGACTGTCACTGGCCGAATTGGACTAAGTAGAGGTGTTTGTTCGCGAAAACCTAGCGAAGAAGTTTATTACGCCGAGTTCTGCCGAATATGCGTTACCGATCCTTTTCGTACGGAAGTCTGGAGGTGGTCTCCGACTGTATGTAGACTATCGAGGCCTTAATAAGGTCACTAAGAGAGACGTGTATCTACTGCCGCTGATTAATAAGACTATACAGCGGGTAGCGAAGGCTAAGTAGTTTAGCAAGCTGGACATCTGCCAAGCATTCTATCGACCAAGGAATAAAGAAGGGCAGACAGAAGACCTTACGACGTTCGCGACGCGTATAGGCAATTTTAAGTAGTTAGTTATGCCTTTCGGACTTACTAACGCGCCGGCAGTGTAGCAACGCTTTATAAACTACACTTTTATAGACATGTTGGAACGGTTTATGTCTATCTACTTAGACGACATCCTTATCTACACCGATAGAACGAGAGAGCAACATACAGACTACATTAAGAAGGTGCTAACTAGGCTCTGCGAGGTCGGATTGAACGCGGACACGAAGAAGAGCGAATTCTATTAGACCGAAGTTAAATATCTCGGTCTTATCGTCGGAAGAAACGGAATTCGTATAGACCCCTTAAAGGTCGCCGCCGTCGCGGAATGGAAGCAGCCGAAATCCGGAAACACTACGCAGATCCGAGCGTTTCTCGGCTTCTGCAGCTACTATCGACGGTTTATTAAGGACTTTAGCAAGATAGCAAGACCCCTGAATAAGGCATTAAAGAAGGAGGCTGCTAGCCTATAGAATAAGAGGTGCACGGAAGCGTTTAACCGGCTGAAAGAAGCAGTGGCCTCGGCGCCGGTTCTAGCACACTTCCGGCCGGAAAAGACGATCTACGTAGAAACGGACGCTTCTGACACAGTAACGGCGGGGGTCCTTTCTTAATACGGAGACGATGAAACCCTTTATCTAGTGGCTTTCTTCAGCAAATCTATAACGGAAGCTAAGAGGAACTACGCGATCTACGATAAAGAACTACTGGCTATTATACAGGCGTTCGAGGAGTGGAAGCCAGAGCTTATAGCTAGAAAGAGCACGGTCCAGGTCCTTACGGACCACCAGTCGCTGACTTACTTTATAAAGATGCAGAAGCTCTTACGCCGTTAAGCGCAGTAGGCGGCCTACTTATTAGGGTTCGACTTTAAGATTACTTATTGACCCGGAGCTCAAAATAGAAAGGCCGACGCGTTAACGAGAAGGGAAGGAAAAACCAGCCGCGCGAAAGAAGACCCTAACATGTTTCAGAAGGTGTTGACCGAACGGATAGTAGACGCTGAGGTGTTAAGGGAAGCGGGGATCTGCGCAGTGGAACCAGCCCCTAAGGAAGAGACTCTCTACGAAAAGGTAAAACAGCTCAACTAGCAACAGAAGCTCGGCAGAACCGGCTTAGGAAAGCTAATAGTGCTGGAAGAACTAATTACTAAGGTTATCCAATCGGTCCATAAGTCTATAGATGTTGGCTATGCTAGAGCGAAGAAAACGATGCAGGCCGTAAGGACGATCTACTGGTTTCCGCGGATCTACGCGCGAATCCACCGGTTTATCGCCAATTGCTACGTATGCCGAACCGCGAAGCTACGTTACAGTCTTCCGGCTAGTCTACTGAAGCCGCTTCCGATCCCCGAGAAGCCGTAGCAGCACATTACGATGGATTTCGTAACCGGCCTGCCGAATTCGGATAGATATAACGCTACGCTAAACGTAGTGGATAGGCTAAGCAAAGAACGACACTTCATCCCCTGCCGAGCGAGAGACGAAGGAACCACTACAGAAGAGACCGCACGGATGCTAATTCAATACGTGTAGAAGCACTATGGCCTGCCGGACACTATCACTACAGATAGGGGTCCTTAATTCACCGCCGACGTATAGAAAGCTATTAACCAAGCTCTCGGAATTTATAGAAAGCTCAGCACCGCCGCTTTCCCTCAAACTAACAGTTAGTCTAAAGTGGCTAATTGCGAGATAGAGCAATATCTGCGAACCTTCTGCAGCTACCATTAAGAAGAATGGGTTCAGGTGTTGCCGATAGCCGAGTTCTGCGCTAACTCGGCACCGTCTAAGGCTACCTCGCTGGCGCCGTTCGAGATAACGCACGGCTATCTTCCGAGGATGAGCTTTCAGCTACTAAACGAACCCAGCTCTGCGGAACTATCTACCGCTACGTCGTCGAAGAGGGTCGCCGCCGCGGCGGCAGAAGCGCTACGATCTCAGATAGAAGAAGCGATCAAAGTAGCGAAAGAAGCAATGGAATCGGCTTAGAAGAAGATAGTAACTCGAGCTAATAAGAAACGGTTACTAACGGAATTCGAGGAAGGCCAAAGGGTATAGCTTAACACAAAGAACCTAAGGCTAAAAGGCAACGCCAAGCTGAATTTACGCCATGTAGGTCCGTTTAAGATAGTGGAAAAGAGATCGCCGGTGACTTATCGGCTTTAGCTGCCAAAGGCGTTCCGGATCTACGACGTTTTCCATTTAGATCTGCTAAGCCTAGACCCTAAGGACGGCCTTCCGGAACAGGGCTTCGCCAAACCCCTACTAGTTAATATGGACGGTAATGAAGAAGAGTGGGAGGTAGAAGACGTAATGGACGTAAAGAAGACGAGGGGGTCCATTAAAGCAAGGATCTCGTAGAAGGGGTGGCCGGAAGACTATAAATAGTATCCGATCGAGAACCTCCGGAATTCAGCGGAGCTGCTAAGGGAGTTCTACGTGCAGAACCCGGAGAAACCGAAGCCGGAATGGCTCTGAAGCCGATCCTTCCGGAAGAAAACAAAGAAAGCCACGTCCGCTCCACCGGCGCGGAAGCCGATAAAAACGATCGTGCTTCGGGAAGTGATTGCTTCAGGCACTACCGCGTCGGCCGGTAGCTCGCGCACGCCATAGCGTGCTAGCGCCGCCGACCCTATAGTGGGTAAAGGCTTTGGTAGAAGAGAAAAAGAAGAAGAAAAACAGTGCTACGGAAAGATCTATATAGACCCCTAAGACGACGCACAGACCAGCCACGCCGCAGCTCAGATAACCTACGGCTCAGATCAGATAGCACGGATTAGGCGCACCGATTACATAAACGACAAGTGAAGAACCTTAGACGCCGATAACGTAAGAAACTCAAGAAGCGATGGAAGACGGAAGAGGTAACATTACCGTCGGAGGGGATTTTCAAGAAAGAGACGATAAATCAAAAAAAAAAGTGGAGACTTTCGGATAGATGTAGTAACTAAGCGGTCGAGGGCGACCGCTAGTAAGGGAGGGGGGTAGTGTTGCAGTAGTGGAAAGAGGTGGGACAGATTGATAGGGTGGACCCTGGAATTTCGGCTCGGCCCGTCCAGGCCGAGCCGGGCCTTAGCACTACTACTACGAAAGTCCTCCACTACTACCCTATAGATTCCTTTCCCTCCTCAGTTCGAGATATAGTTATCAAAAAGGCCGTATTGAATTATATCTGCGTGCCCGGATCAGGGGGGTAGAGTAGCATGCACATATACGATTAAGTAACTGGATATAATTGAACGGCCTCCTTCGTACATATACAGTACAAACTCTGGATTGTCGGTTGCACATACGTTATTCAAGTACTCGGATGTAATTTAACAGGCTCTTTCGCGTAGTGCAGGTGTTGTTAAAGTGAGCCTTGGATATAATAATCTGACTGCAGTAGACTCTAGGTCAATACCCGTCTTTAATAACTATATCCAAGGCTAGAGAGGGAAGAATCTACATACAAGCGGAGGTGGAGGTATTTGAGTGTGCGCCAAGCCTGGCCCTGCCAAGCCTAGCTGCCAGCTGTCTACATCCACATCCGTATTAGACACAAAGAAGAGCGAGTTCTATCAAACCGAGGTCAAGTATCTCGGTCTTATCGTCGGAAGAGACGGAATTCGTATAGACCTATTAAAGGTCGCCGCCGTTGCAGAATAGAGGCAGCCGAAATCCGGAAACACTACACAGATCAGGGCGTTTCTCGGATTCTGCAGCTACTATCGACAGTTTATTAAGGACTTTAGCAAGATCGCGAGACCCCTAAACGAAGCACTAAAGAAAGAGGCCGCCGGCCTATAAATAAGAAGTGCACAGAAGCCTTTAACTGGCTGAAAGAAGCAGTGGCCTCGGCGCCGGTTCTGGCACACTTCCGGCCGGAAAAGACAATCTATGTAGAAACGGACGCTTCCGACACAGTAAAGGCAGGGGTCCTTTCTTAATACGGAGATAATGAAACCCTTTATCAAGTAGCTTTCTTTAGCAAGTCTATAAACGAAGCTAAACGGAACTACGCTATCTATAACAAGGAACTGTTAGCTATTATTCAGGCCTTTAAAGAATAGAAACCGGAGCTTATAGCTAGACAGAGCACGATCCAAGTCCTTACGGACTACCAGTCGCTAACCTACTTTATAAAGACTTAGAAACTCTTACGACGTTAAGCACAGTAGGCCGCCTACTTGTCCGGGTTTGATTTCAAGATCACTTATCGACTAGGGGCTTAAAACGGAAAGGCTAACGCACTAAGGCAAAGAGAAGGGAAGACCAGCTGCGTAAAGGAAGATCCGAACATGTTTCAGAAGGTGCTAACCGAACGGATAGTAGACGCCGAGGTGTTAAAGGAAGTAGGGATCTGCGCGGCAGAACTGCAGACTGAACCGGAACCGACAGAACTGGAGACCGAAAAAGAAACGCTCTACGAGAGGGTGGAACGGCTTAATTAACAGCAGAAGCTTAGCAAAACAGGCTTAGGGAAGCTAATAGTTCTGGAAGAACTAATTACAGAGGTTATCCAGCTGGTCTATAGCTCTAAGGATGTTAGTTACGCAGGGTTAAAGAAGATAATAGAAGCTATAAGGACGACATACTAGTTTCCGCGAATCTACGAGCGGATCCACCGGTTTATCGGCAATTGCTACACGTGCCGGGCCGCAAAGCCACGTTACAGTCTTCCGGTCGGCCTGCTGAAGCCACTTCCGATCTCTAAGAAACCGTAGCAACACATTACGATAGACTTCGTAACCGGCCTGCCGGACTCCAATAGATATAACGCTACGCTAAACGTAGTAGACAGACTAAGCAAGGAACGCTACTTTATCCCCTGCCGAGCGAGAGACGAAGGAACCACTGCAGAAGAGACTGTACGGATGTTAATTCAACACGTATAGAAGCACTATAGCCTGCCAGACACTATCACTACAGATAGGGGTCCTCAATTCACCGCCGACGTATAGAAAGCCATTAACCAAGCTCTCGGAATTAGTGGAAAGCTCAGCACAGCAGCTTACCCTTAGACCGATAGTTAGTCCAAGGTGGCCAATCGCGAGATAGAGCGATATCTAAGAACCTTCTGCAGCTATTATTAAGAAAAGTGGGTCGAGGTGTTGCCGATAGCTAAATTCTGCGCCAACTTAGCACGATCGGACGCAACGTCGCTAGCGCTGTTCGAAATAACGCATAGCTATCTTCCGAGAATGAGTTTCCAGCCGCCGAGCAAACCTAGCTCCGCAGAACTATCCACCGCTACGTCGTTAAAAAGAGTCGCCGCCGCGACGGCAGAAGCGCTCCGATCTTAGATAGACGAAGCAATCAAAGTGGCGAAAGAAGCGATGGAATTGGCTTAGAAGAAGATAATAAATCGAGCAAACAGGAAGAGGTTACTGCTAGAATTCGAGGAAGGCCAAAAGGTATAGCTTAACATGCAAAACCTAAGGCTAAAAGGCAACGCCAAGCTTAATCCACGCTACGTAGGTCCGTTTACGATAGTGGAAAAGAGGTCGCCAGTAACTTATCGGCTCTAGCTACCGAAATCGTTCCGAATCTACGATGTCTTTTATTCGGATCTGCTAAGCCTGGACCCTAAGGACGGCCTTCCGGAACAGGGGTTCGCCGAACCCCTGCCAATCGAGATAGACGGTAAGGAAGAAAAGTGGGAGGTAGAGGATGTAATAGACGTAAAGAAGATAAGAGGGTCTATTAAAGCGAACATCGTGTAGAAGGGGTAGCTAGAAGACTACGAATAGTATCCTATCGAGAACCTGCGGAATTCGGTAGAGCTGCTGGAAGAATTCTATATACGGAACCTATAGAAGCCGAAACCGCTCCGAAGCTAATTATTCCGGAAAGAAGAAAGCCGCGTCCGCTCTATCGACGCAAAGGCCGAAGAAAACAATCGTAACGGTCGCCTCGGAGAGGTATTTAACGCGGCCACTACCTACTACCGGTTCGGCAGGCAGCTCGCCGACGCCGTAGCGTGCCAGCCCCGCTGACGCTGCGGTAGGTAAGCGCTTTAGTAGAAGAAAAAGAAGAGGAAGAAACGCCGCTATAGAAGGATCTATATAGACCCCAGAGGCAGTGCATAGACCGGCTAAGCCGCAGCTTAGAAGACTGCTAATTAATTAACGAGACGATCAGATAAGCGCTAAGTAAAGGACTTCAGATACCGACAATGTGAAAAATAGAAAAAGTAACGAAAAGAACGCCGGTTGTAATGGAAGATAGAAGAGGCGACGTTAGCGTTAGAAGGGGTTTTAGAAGGAGACGACAAAAAAAAAGAAGAGAGAGAAGATTTTCGAATAGATAAGGTAGCTAAGCAGTCGAGGGCGACTGCTGGCGAGGAAGGGGGGTAGTGTTACAGCAGCAGAAAGGGGTGGGACTGGATAATAGGGTGGACCCTTAGAATTTTGGCCCGGCCTGTCCGGGCCGAGCCGGGCCTTAGCACTACTACTACGAAAGCCTACAACTACTACTACATAGATTCCTTTCCCTCCTCAGTTCGAGATAAAGTTATTAAAAAGGCCGTATTGAATTATATCTGCGTGCCCAGATTAGTTATAAAGGTGCAGGAGGTGCTCGGTCCCCTCTGCTCCTTCTCCTCCTACCCTCGAGCCCTAGCTATGCACTCTACGTCCTAACCGTACAGTCCGGTGCTACTAGGCTATTTGGTTTTTGTCCCTGTCCCTTAGTCGTCGTCTAGAGTTTTACTCCTAGGTAGATGTTCCCGCCTCTGTCCGGTTGTCTAGTAGGCTGTCGCTTGTAATCCGGGCACGCAGATATGATTTAATACAGCCTTTTTAATAACTATATCTCGAACTAAGGGGGGAAAGGAGTCTTTATAGTGGTGGTGGTAGACTTTCGTAGTGGTAGTGCCAAGGCCCGGCTCGGCCTATAAGGGCCGAGCTGAAATTCTAAGGATCTACCCTATTACTTAGTCCCACCCCTTTCTGCCGCCGTACCACTACCCCCCTCCCTTACTAGCGGTCGCCCTTGACCGCTTAGTCACCCTACCTATCCGAAAATCTTTACTCTTTTTTTTTTTGATTCGTCCCCTCCTTCTCGAAAATCCCCTCTAACAGTAATGTTACCTCTTCCGTCTTCTATTAAAAACAACGTTCTCTTTATCGCTTCTTGAATTTCTTACGTCGTCGGCATCTGAAGTCCTTCACTTGGCGTTTATATAATCGACGCTATCTGATCTGATCTGCAGTCTTCTAAGCTGCGGCTCGGCTGGTCTGTGCGTCGCCTCGGAGGTCTATCGCTTTCTTCGCCACCTTAATAGCTTCTTCTATTTAAGCCTTAAGTGCTTTAGCCGCGGCGGCGGCGGCCCTCTTTAACAACGTAGCAGTAGATAGTTCCGCAGAGCTGGGTTCGTTCGGCGGCTGGAAACTTATTCTCGGAAGGTAACCGTAAGTTATCTCGAACGGCGCCAGTAACGTGGCTTCTAACCGTGCTGAATTGGCGCAGAACTCAGCTATCGGCAGCATCTCGACCCACTTTTCTTAATAGTGGCTGCAGAAGATTCGTAGATATTTTTCTATCTTACAGTTGGCTACTTTAGACTGACTGTCAGTTTGAGGGTGAGCGGCTGTGCTGAGCTTTCTACGAATTCCGAGGGCTTGGTTAATGGCTTTCTATACGTCGGCTGTGAATTAAGGACCCCTATCTGTAGTAATAGTGTCCGGCAGCCTATAGTGCTTCTACACGTGTTGGATTAACATTCTCGCCGTTTCTTCCGCAGTAGTTCCTTTATCTCTCGATCGGCAGGGGATAAAGTGGCGCTCTTTGCTTAGCTGATCCACTACATTGAGCGTAGCGTTATATCTATCGGATTCCGGCAGGCCGGTTACGAAATCAATCGTAATGTGCTGCTATAGTTTCTCGGGAATCGGCAGTGGCTTAATAAGCCTGCTGGAAAGCCGTAACGCGGCTTTGCTAATTGGCACACGTAGCAGTTAGCGATAAATCGGTGGATCTGTTCGTAGATCCGCGGAAACTAGTAGATCGTCCTTATAGCTTCTATCGTCTTCTTCGAGCTAGCGTAACCAACGTCCTTAGAGCTATAGACCAGTTGGACGACCTTAGTAACTAGTTCTTCCAGAACTATCAGCTTCCCTGAACCGGTTTTGCCTAGCTTCTGCTGCTAATTGAGCTGCTCTACCTTCTCGTAGAGAGTCTCTTCCTTAGGGGCCGGTTCCACCGCGTAGACCCCTACCTCTTTCAACACCTCTGCGTCTACTATCCGCTCGGTTAACACCTTCTGGAACATGTTCGGATCTTCTTTCGCGCAGCTGGTTTTCCCTTCTCTTCTCGTTAGCGCGTCGGCCTTTCCGTTTTAAGCTCTGGGTCGATAGGTAATCTTGAAGTCAAACCCGGATAAGTAGGCTGCCTACTAGGCTTGGCAGCGTAATAGCTTCTGCGTCTTTATAAAGTAGGTCAGTGACTGGTGGTCCGTAAGGACCTGGATCGTGCTCTGTCTAGCTATAAGCTCCGGTTTCCACTCTTTAAAGGCCTGAATAATAGCTAGCAGTTCCTTATCGTAGATAGCGTAGTTCCGCTTAGCTTCCTTCCATTATAGATTTGCTAAAGAAGGCCACTAGGTAAAGGGTCTTACTATCGTTAGCGTATTAAGAAAAAACTCCGGCCGTTACTGTATCAGAAGCGTCCGTTTCTACGTAGATTGTCTTTTCCGGTCGGAACTGTGCCAGAACTGGCGCCGAGGCCACTGCTTCTTTTAGCTAGTTAAAGGCTTCTGTGCACTTCTCGCTCTATAGGCCGGCAGCCTCTTTCTTTAACATTTCGTTTAGGGGTATTGCTATCCTGCTAAAGTCCTTAATAAACCTTCGATAGTAGCTGCAGAATCCGAGAAACGCTCTGATCTGTGTAGTGTTTCCGGATTTCGGCTGCTTCCATTCCGCGACGGCGGCGACCTTTAAGGGGTCTATACGAATTCTATCTCTTCTAACGATAAGACCGAGATACTTAACCTCGGTTTAATAGAACTCGCTCTTCTTCGTGTCTGCGTTCAATCCGACCTCGCGGAGCCTGGTTAGCACCTTCTCGATGTAGTCCGTGTGTTGCTCTCTCGTTCTATCTGTATAGATAAGGATGTCGTCCGAGTAGATAGACACGAACCTTCTAGCATGTCTATAAAGAAGTGGTTTATAAAGCGTTGCCACACCGCCGGCGCGTTAGTAAGTCCGAACGGCATTACTAGCTACTTAAAATTGCCTATACGCGTGGCGAACGTCGTAAGATCTTCTGTTTGCCCTTCCTCGTTTCTTAGTCGATAGAACGCTTAGCGGATGTCTAGCTTGCTAAACCACTTAGCCTTTGCTATGCGCTGTATAGTCTTATCTATTAGCGGCAGTAGGTATACGTCTCTCTTAGTGACCTCGTTAAGGCCTCGATAGTCTACGTAGAGTCGCAGACTACCCCCTAGTTTCCTTACGAAAAGGATTGGTAACGTATATTCGGCAGAACTCGGCGTAATAAACTTCTTCGCCAGATTTTCGCGAACGAACACCTCTACCTAGTCCAGTTCCGCCAGCGACAGTCGTCTTAAGGGCTCGGTTCTTAGCAGCGTAGCTCCCTCTTTTAGTCGGATCTTGTTGTCGTATTCTGGCTGGTAGAGCGGCAGGAGGTTGGAGTCGGCTTTTGAGAACACGTTAGCGTAACCGTAGAGCTCGTTTGGCAACACCTCTAGTAGGTCTACCTCTTCTTCCGCTATTATCTTCCTATAGTCTTCGATATCCTTTATAGAGATAGCATAAATCTTATTGTCCAGCGACTTCGCGAGGGTCGTTATAGCTTCTAAACTTATTATTCTGACGGTGACCAGGGATTCAGAGCGATCGGACGGAGCCTCTCTCGCGGACTCCGTAGCTTTCGGCTCGGCAGCGGTGGCGGCCGTTCCGAGGGTCCCTGCTCCGCTACCCGGGGTTTTGAATCCTATCGTGCCTTTATCTATGTTAATAATAGTCTTCTGGTTCTTTATCTATTTCTGCCCTATAATAATGTCAAATCGTCCGAGATCCATAATCCGGAACGTCGCTTCTGTGGTTCGACTAGCTAGTGTAGTCCTTAACGGCACGTAGTGCGTAACGTTTTCCGTGTCTTGTCCGTTGTGTACCGAAATCTTCGTCGGCGACGCCAGTTCCACCAGATAGCCGTATCTATTCATTAGCTTCTGAACTAGCCGGTAGTAGATCGCCGCGCTAATAAGAGCTCCAGTGTCGATAAAAGCTTTCAGCTAGAGGGGTTGGCGCGACTTCTTAACAGGGTAGATCGTAATAGGAAGGATAATAGCCGTTTCCGTATTTACTTCTACAGCTGCTAAGAGCGGGTCGTTACAGCTGTTAATGCTCTCTTCTCGCGGCGGTTCGTTTCTATTCGGTGCCCTTCTATTAATGCTGGGCAGGGGGTCTATCCGTCCAGCTAGTCTTTTCCCGTAATTCTTAACTAAACCCCGCTGTCCACACTGTTAGTGTCGTTCGGAGCCGGCTCTATAGCTTGTATAGTCTTTCTTAGTGGCTGCGGCTGCTTTATAACACGATACTCCTGCTTCTGCTTATCCGATGCTTGGCATCTCGTAGCGATGTAGCCAGGCTTGCCACACGCGTAGCAGGTAGGGACGAACGACGAACGCTGCGAATTAAATGGCTGCTGGGGGCGTTGTCGGTATAGGACGGGGGCTCTGGTTCCCTGCTACGACGGCGACGGCTTCTGAACCGATTCGCGTAATTTCGCGTAAGCGCTCAAGTTTCTCGCAGTGACTCTCGCTCGGTGCACGAAGCTCTTAAGGTCTTCGTCTTCTACAGACGCTATAGCGGCGGCCAGTTCAGGGTTCAGCTTCTGCCTTAGTAGGTGGAGCTGCTTATCTTCCGCTACTCGGGCCCTAATCGCATATTTTCTGAACAAACTGTAGAACTCCTCGAACGTCTGCCGGTTCTGGTTAATCTTGTCTAACTGCCTACGGGCCGTCTTCTTCCGGAATAGGTCTCCGAAGCGTTAATCTAGCGCTTTAATTGCTTCCTTAGCGGTTACCTCTTCTAGGTCCGCTACTAGCGAAAAAGCTTTACCTTCTAATCGCGATTCCAGGTATGCCAATCTATCTCCGGCGCTGTTTCCAGCATAGTCTCGATCTATCTTGTTCTTTATCTTCTTCTTAAATGCTGCCTAATCCTTAGGATCCCCGCCTCTAAACGCTAGTGGATCTGGTAGTAACGTTATCAATATGCTGCCTTAACTGTAGGCCGCTAGTAAGGCGGTCTCTGCTTGTTCTTCTCGACGCAGTAGCGGCGACGACTTTGCTGCTTCTATATCAGCTAGTTAATCCTTTAGCGCCTTTAGTTGCGCCAGTCTATTCGCCGCCTGGTTCTCTAATACGTCGATAATGGTTTCTGCCGATTCCTTCTCGGATCTTACCGCTTTAGTTTCTTCTCTTAGTTGTCTGTTCTCTTCTAGCGTTCTGTAAAACAGCATCTCAATAAGGTCTATGCCGTCGTAGACCTTCCCTATTCTATTCTCGTTTACATAGTCTTCTAGTTCCTCGATCGTACAGTCGTGGATCTTCCTATATTCGGCTATTCGTTCCTTGACCTCCGCAGTCTCTTCCGCTGTAAAACCACTAATAACGACCTTATTATTAATTACACTGGAGCGCCTATTCGCTCTGTTAGCCTTTCCTTTTCTGCTTCTGCTACGGCCTGTAACGCCGCTCTCTGCCGCTAAGAAGCTCTCTATAGCTTTCTTACAGTGCTGGGGTTTGTTGTTGTTGGTGTGTGTGTGTGTGTGCGCGTGCGTTATTCGAGCGTCCGGATAGTTCGACAGGCCCTTTCGCGCAGCGTAGGGTTTGTTGTAGTAAGTGAGTTCGAGATATAATAATCTGGGCACGCAGATATAATTCAATACAGCCTTTTTAATAACTATATCTCGAACTAAGGAGGGAAAGGAATCTATGTAGTAGTGGTGGTGGGCTTTCGTAGTAGTAGTGCTAAGGCCCGGCTCGGCCTGTAAGGGCCGAGCCGAAATTCTAAGGGTCTACCCTATTACTTAGTCCTACCCCTTTCTGCCGCTGTAACAGCTTGTACAGGCTTTAGGTCGTAGTTGCCTCGCTTGTCCCCCTTTATACAGTTGTAGTAGCTGCCCTAGTTGTTATTGCCCTACAAGGCAGGCAGCTACTACTCTGTATATAAACCCCTTCCCTTTCCCCTCTCTCTCTTCTTCTCTTTCTTTTTTATCCTCTACCTGCTACCCTTCCGTCCGGCCGTCCACTACTACTACTATTACTACTACTAACCTACCTGCCCTGTCCGGCTGTGCTTATCGTAGCTCCCTTATAGTCGCTGGCTCCCCCTCCGCTCGTCCGGCTAGGGTCTCCTCCTATTTCTACCTCTAGTAGTGGGATGCTTAATTCGACTAGCAGCTTCGCTTCTAGTTTGTACAGATTTCCGTCCTCTGTACGGTCTAAGCTAACATCTTAGGTACTATATTAACTAGTAGCAGGGTGTTGCTAAGCTACCCTTCCACTTTTCCTAGTGCTAGGGCCCCTTCTGTCCAGGAGGTAATTAAGGTTATAGGTGTGGAGTTGGCTGCCCTAGGTCCTAGGAGTAGTAGCTAGTAGGCTACCTTAAGTAGCATATAAAAGTTTTCGGACGGTGTCGCTCTTAACCTCTCTTACTTCTACTTTCCCTCCCTCCTGTTTTCTGGCTGTTCCCTTCCTCTAGCCCTTCCTTCGTACGATGTCGTACAGTGTTATATTAGTAGGATCCTATAGTGTCCTACGTCCTTATTCTTAATCCTTTAGCAACTTAAGTTGCCGGCGGCTACCCTGTCCTTAGGGCGGATCGTGCCCTTCTTCGCTGTATAGCGCAGTGTTACTGTAGCTGGGTAGTAGGATAGTTCTCCTCCTACCTGTCTAGTACGGTTGTGTCCTGTAGGGCCTCGTACAGTTCCTACGTAGGCTCTGCCTATCCTCTCTATTTTACTAGGTACTCTACCCTCTTCCGCCTCCTTCGGCTCTTAAGGATTCCTTCTACCTCGTACTCTTCCTGGCCCTTAGTTATAATCGCTAGTAGGCGCGCGTTGTCCGTCGTCTAGTGCAGTAGGGGGTCCGTGTTCGCTGGCTGTACGAGGTCTTTATAGAAGACTAGATAGATCCCTAGGGGGGTGTTTAGTCGTACGGCGTGTGTCCCTACTAGTCGGACTACTGTAAACTTCCTGTTCTTCTAATCTAGCTTCTTGCTTAGCCGGTCTATACAGATGTTACGCTGGTTTATCTAGACCTTATCCCTTGCCTCGTACCTAGGTGCGGCCTGTTGTCCTTTGTTAGCCTGCTCTTCTGCATTCTGTTAAGCTATAGCTAGACTCGCCTTTGCCTATTAATAGGCATTCGTAATCGTCTGTACGATAGCCTCTCCCTGCTAAATAGGGGATCGTATAGGGTGCAGGGTATTACTACTTAGGGTCAGTAGGAGCAGGAAATAGTCGTATCTGTAGGCTATAAAGAAGGGGGACAATCCTGTAGCGTTAGCCGTACGGCTGTTAATAGCTAGCTCCGCTATAGGGAGAAGGCGGTTCCAGTTCGTCTAGTTATAGTCGACGTACGCTTAGAGGTATGCGTCCAACGTCGAATTGACCCTCTCTGTCGCCCTATCTGTCTGCAGGTACTATGCAGTTAACAGGCGACGTTCTACCTTTAGCAACTAGCAGACCCTTGCCTAGAGCTGGCTTGTAAACTGCGTGCCCCGGTCCAATACAATTGACCTAGGTAACCTGTGCTTGCTGAACGTCGTCTATATAAATGCCTAGGCAGTGTCTTTAGCTATAATAGAGTCTATTCCCTCTAGTATTATCCCCTTCGTTAGCTTGTCCGTAACTACTATAATGTTCCGCTGTCCGTCGCTCTTAGGTAGGTCTGTAATAAAGTCTACTGTTAGGTCTTGCTAGGGCCAGTCTGGGATCGGTAGGGGTTTTAGCAACCTATACTTTAGCTTACGCTATGTAAGGGGCTCAAGAATCTTGATTTAGAAACTTAAGGCTAGGTATCTATATAAAGGAACTAATAGGCAGTTCCTTCGTCGTCTGCTGCCGTACGATTTGTACCTACGAAGCCAAGCTAGCAATTTCCCCCTTTGTGCAGGGGTGCTAGGTTTACCCTTCGTACAGAGGGTCGGGAGTTACCTCCTCCGTACAGTAGTGCATAGTTTACCCCCCCCTATTTAGAGGGGCGGTAGCTCCCCTTTGCGCAGGACCGTAGTGTTCTCCCTCTGTACAGGAGTAGGGTCCTGTCGGTAGTTCCGTACAGAGGGTAGGGTCGTGCTAGCGCCGCTAAGTCGCAGTCCTTAGGACGACGTTCAGCTTAGGTCGGGTTCAGGGCCTGGGCCGGACGGCAGGTCCCTAACAATACCCCCCCCCTTCCCTTCTCGTAGTGTTTCTTCCGTACGGCGTCGCGCCTAAATCAACCAGCTCCTGTTGTTCCTTTAGCGGGTTGCGGCTTCCTATTCCGTCCAGTCGTCTAAGTCGTCGCCCCTCGCTACTTCCCTTAGGTCGTAGTTGCCTCTTGCTATTTTACCTGTTTGTAGCAGCTGCCTTGTTTGCTATTTCCCTTATAGCAGGCAGTTGGCTCTAGCCTTCTCCCTTCTTTTCCTTCCCTTATACCGTCTACTGTCTACCGTCTATCTACTACCGTCTACTATCTACTATCTACTATCTACTATTACTACTAGCTACTAACTACCAACTACTACTAGCTACTATCTACTAACTACTACTAGCTACTATCTACTATGTTGTCTGCCCTGTCTAATAGCTCCCTTATAGTTGCTAGCCCTGCCTCCTCCCCTCGTCTAGCTAGGGTCCTACCCTACTTCGTCCTCTAGGAGTAGGACCCTTAACTTAACTAGCAGCTGCTTTTCCAGCTCGTACGGAATCCCGTCTTCTGTACGGTCTGGGCTAACGTCTTAGGTGCTACACCTGCGAGCAGCAGGATGCGGCCGGGCTCCCCTTCTACGCCTTCTAGTGTAACCCCGTCCGGGTTATACCTAAGCAGGTAGGTACAGCCCGGCCGTCGTACGTTAATGCCCTTCTTATCGCTACCTAGGGCTAGCTCTATGCCCCCTGCCCCAACTCCCCCTAGCCTACACTTGGCCTATACCGCCTCCTAGGCTTCTGGGCTAGGGTGTGTACCTCGTGCAAGTAGAAGGATAGCTCCTTCTACTGCCCCTTCCGCCGTCTAGGGGAGGCACGTAGGGGTAGGGGGGTGCCTCCGCTTCCTAGGGCTGGTTCTAGTAGGGGCGGGGCCCGGCCGGGCCCGAGGTAGTAGAGGTTACAGATAATAAGTAGGTAGTTCTAGTTCCCCCTAGGGGGGGTGGCTTACTAGCCACCCCCCCCCCGGCCGGGCCCGAGGTAGTAGAGGTTACAGATAATAAGTAGGTAGTTCTAGTTCCCCCTAGGGGGGGTGGCTAGTAAGCCCCCCCCCCCCCCCCCCCCCCCCCCCCCCCCCCCCCCTAGGTAGCGTAAGGAATTTCGGACGGTTTTCTTTTAACTCCTTCTATTTCCACTTCCCCTCCTATTCGTCCCTTAGCTGTTCCTTTCTTCCAGCCTTTATTTCGTACAGTGTCGTACGATGTCGTGTTAGCGGGGCCCTATAGAGTCCTACGTTGTAATGCTCGATCCTTTAACAACCCTGGTCTGCCTGTAGCTACCCTATCCTTAGGGCGGATCGTGCCTCCTTCCGTCGTATAGCGCAGTGTTACTGTAACTGGGTAGGGGGATAATTCTCCTCCTACCTGTCCAGTGCGGTTGTGTCTTGCAGAGCCTCGTACGGTTCCTACGTAGGCTCTGCCTATCCTCTTTATTTTACTAAGCACTCTGTCTTCCCTCGCCTCCTTCGACTCTTAAGGATCCCCTCTACTTTATACTCTTCCTAGCCCTTGGTTATAATTGCAGGTAGGCGCGCGTCGTTAGTCGTCTAGTGCGGCAGGGGGTCCGTGTTCGCCGGTCGTACGAGGTCTACGTAAAAGACTAGGTAGATCCCTAGGGGGGTGTATAGCGTATATCCCTACTGGCCGGATTACCGTAAACTTCCTGTTCCTCTAATCTAGCTTCTTGCTCAGCCGGTCTGTACAGATGTTCCGCTAGTTTAGCTAGACCTAATCCCCTGCCTCGTACCTTGGTGCCGCCTGTCGTCCCTTGTTGGCCTGCTCTTCCGCATTCTGCTAGGCTATAGCTAGGCTCGCCTTTGCCTATTAGTAGGCGTTCGTAATCGTCTGTACAATAGCCTCTCCTTGCTAGATTAGGGATCGTACAGGGCGCAGGGTGTTACCGCTCGGGGTCGGTAGGAGCGGGGAGTAGTCGTATCTGTAGGTCGTAAAGAAGGGGGACAGTCCTATAGCATTAGCCGTACAGCTATTAATAGCCAGCTCCGCTATAGGGAGGAGTCGGTTCCAGTTCGTCTGGTTATAGTCTACATACGCTTGGAGGTACGCTTCCAAAGTTGAATTGACCCTCTCCGTCGCCCCGTCTATTTGTAGGTGCTATGCGGTTAATAGACGACGTTCTACCTTTAGCAACTAGCAGATCCTTGCCTAGAGCTAGCTCGTAAACTGTGTCCCCCGGTCTAATACGATTGACCTAGGGAAACCGTACTTGCTGAACGTCGTCCGTATAAAGGCCTAGGCAGTGTCCTTAGCTATAATAGAGTCCATTCCCTCTAGTATTACCCCCTTCGTTAACTTGTCCGTAACTACTATAATGTTCTGCCGTCTATCGCTCTTAGGGAGGTCTGTAATAAAGTCTACTGTTAGATCTTGCTAGGGCCGGTCCGGTATCGGCAGGGGCTTCAGCAGCCTATGCTTTAGCTCGCGCTAGGGCTTCGTTCGTCCGCATATATCGCAGTTCCGTACGAACCTGCGAATGTCCTTTGCTATCGCCGGCTAGTAGTAGTCCCGGGCGATAATGCTGTACGTCTCCTCGCGCCCTAGGTGCCCGGTGGCTATAGAGTTATGCGCCTGTTGTATTAAGCTCGTACAGAGCTTCTCGTCTGCTAGGACCTATATCCGATTCCTAAACCTTAGGTTGTTCTCCTCGTCTACTAAACACTCGGCTGTCGACACCTTAAGATAGAGCTCGGCTAGGAGCTTCCGTTGCCCTCCCTAGATCGCCGTACAGGCCTCTCGGTATACCTCGTCCTTTTCTACTGCCTCTTCCTATGCTTGCAGTTAGGGTTCCTATAGGTGTGTCGCTGCTAGGCGGATAGTCTCCCCGTCCGGCTCCCCCTTAAACATCTGGAATGTTCGTAACTTTAGCCGGTCGTCTTCGTATGTCGTTAGCATGTCCTAGTCCCGTCTAGACAGTGCATCGGCCCTGCTGTTATCCTTGCCCTTGCGGTACTAGAGTCTTATATTAAACCGGCTTAGGTACATTGCCTATCGTACGTGCCTCTTAGACAGCTTCCAGGGTTAAGTAAAGTATTCCAGGTTCTTGTAGTCTATTAGGGCGAGGAACTTAGGCACTAAGCGGAGTTCTCTATTCCAGGCTTTGCAACACCGTACGACTGCTAGCAACTCTTTGTCGTAGATAGGGTAGTTGCACTTAGCTAGGGAGTTCTTCTTAGAGAAATACATGCATAGGTGTAGGAGTCCGTCCGAGCCTACCTGTAACAGGATACCCCTAATGTAGTACCCCGAGGAGTCAGTTTCCAGTATTGTCGTACGCTCCGGGTCGAAGGCGGCGAGCGTTAGTCCTATAGTAAAGAGCTCCTTTAGCTTGTGGAAGCTCCTATTACATTCGTCCGTCTATTTAAACTGCTTGTCTTTGTGCGTTAGTTCAACTAGGGGGCGTACGATCTCTAAGTAGCTCTATATAAACTGGCGGTAGAAGTTGGCAAACCCAAGAAATTCCTGTACGCCCTTAACGTTCGTAGGTGGCTTCTATTGCTTGATAGCATTAATCTTCTTCCTGTCTATACTGATGCCTTTCCCTGTCTCGACAATAAAACCTAGGTATTTCGTACGTTAGACGCCGAATTCGCATTTGTCGATGTGGAGGTACAAGCCTGCCCGCTGCAGTCGGTCTAGCACCTTCTTAACATCTCGTACGTAATCTGCGTAGGTGCCGTCCGTAAAAACCAGGGTGTCGTCGAGGTATGCCGAGCAGATGTCGTCTAGTAACCCTTGTAGGGACTTGTTAATGTACCTTTAGAAGGTTGCCGGTGCATTGGCAAGGCCGAAGGGGGTAATAAGCTACTTAAAAAGGCCGTATCTTGTATAGAAGGCCGTTATCTATTTACAGCCTTCCTTGATCCGTATCTTATAGAAGGCCGAGACTACGTTAAGCTTAGTGAACTACTTCGCCTTGCTAATCCGCCCGAGGGTCTCCTTAATAAGGGGTAGGGGGTACCGGTCCTTCTTAGTAATCGCGTTAATGCCCCTGTAGTCTATGTAGAAACGTAATCCGGCCTTCCCCTCCTTATAGACAAACAGTACTAGGGCTCCCGCGGACGACGTACTGGCCCGAATAAACCCTTTAGTAAGCAGGTCGTCCAGCGTCTTGCGCAGTACTAAGAGTTCTCTAGAGGACATTCCGTATAGCAGTCCGTACGGTACCTCCGGCTGGCCCCTATCTAGACGGGGTTCTAGCTAGATGTTATAATCAATCCCTTCCCCTCGGTATAGCGGCAGCTTCGAGGCTAACTTTGGTTTAAAGAGGTCCAGGTACCTAACATACTCTCTTAGGAGCTTCGTATAGGGGTTTGTCGCCTCCTTAGGTGCTAATACCTTCTCGATGTCCGCCGTCGCTATGTTAATTTCGGCCTTAGTATTGCTACCTTGTAGGTACCTCCCCTGATCCCGGATCCTCCGCCTCGTTACTGCCAGGTACAGCCGTCCTCGTCCGATATCCAGCTTGCCCCTCTAGCGCTCTATCTAAGGCTTTCCTAGTATTAGGTTATACCCTAACTTGTCCTGTACAATATAGAGGTATAAGTCTCGCTTATAGTGTCCCTGTACCTCCAATGTTCCTTTTACTATATAGGTAATGTCCGGTCCTCGCCTGGTAATGCCTAGCATGCGTATAGGTACCGTAGGGGTCGTCTTAATCCGATGTCTCTGTACGAAGTCCTCGCTGATTACTCTATACACCAAACATCCTGTGTTAATTAATGTCCGCGCCGTTGCGGACCTGTTTAACGTCGGCTGTACGATAAACAGCGTCGTCGTTATGTAATTGCTCTTAAAAGATAGCCAAGTAACGCTTTAATTTGGCAGTCTATCTCGCGCCTGCCTCTAGCAGAGTCTTCGCTTAGAGGCAACTCTTTTCCCGACTTGTTGTCGTCTAAGTAGGACACCTAATCTTCTTGTTAAGGCGCCGCAGTTGCTACCCTCGCAGTAGTCGGCCGTCCCCTAGGTCTCTCTGCTAGCAGAAGCCCGCAATTCCGTACAGTGTAGCCTATCTTGCTACACCGGTAGCAGCTCCCTTCTGCTCGCCTCTTGTTAAGGGTAGCCGTATCTACCTATTGCGCCCTTTTGGTAGCGGTCCTTGGCCGTACAGTAGCTGCTGCTGCTACCCTCGTCGTCGTCGGTTCCTAGTCTATAGCGTCTATCTGTCGCTGGGGGGGTTGTCTTATCTCCTAAGTACGGCCTATCCGTCCTAGCCTGCGTTGCTAGTCGTCGACTATCCTAAGAAGGTCGCAGAATTCCTCGTACGTAGCTGGCCGCATTACACCTACTAGCCCCGTTATAATCTCCTTAGAGAGGCCTACCTCTAAAGAAGTAATCTTTATCCTGTCCTCCTATTGGAGACCCCCTGCTTCTGCCAAAGTCTGGTCAAATTCCGCGAGGAATTCTCGTACGGTCTTGCGTCCTTGTTTTATCGTATTGACCCGTAGGAGTGCTCGGCTCTCGCGGTCTAGGTCCTTGTAGCTCTTGTCTAGAGCTGCCTAGAGCATCGTCGTCGTAGCTATCGCCGGGTTGGCGATAGCCGTCTCGTAGTACGGCAGAATTCGTGCTGCCGCCCTGCCCTTTAACCTCCTAAAGAGGTAGACCACCTTGTCTAGCTCGGTCGGGTATGCTCCTAAGTCTACTAGGAGCTTGGAGCGTATCTGAGCCGCCTAGGAGGGGTACTCGGCCGGAGCCTTACTATCGTATGTAGAGACGTCGGGGAGTTTGCTCTTAGGGGTCGGGGTGTAGGTTATAGTGTTCGTCGTCGTTGTAGGAGTCGGATCGCGATCGGACGCCCTAAGCTGTCGTAGCTCCTGTTCTTGTTAGGAAATTATCGCAGCCTAGTAGCTTACTTGTTGTTCGAGCTGCCTCTTGCTTTCTAGCAGCTCCTCGTATACGCAGTGCATATGTCCCTCTATGGCTGTAGGTTCTATAGGGATGTCGCCGTCCATCTTTGTTCTATTACTGCGGTTACCGACAGTGAGATCAGTTCCTAATATAAGGGGCTCAAGAATCTTAATTTAGAAACTTGAGGCTGGGTATCTATATAAAGGAACTGATAGGCAGTTCCTTCGTCGTCTGCTGCCGTACGATTTGTACCTACGAAGCCAAGCTAGCAATTTCCCCCTTTGTGCAGGGATGCTAGGTTCACCCTTCGTATAGAGGGTCGGGAGTTACCTCCTCTATATAGTGGTGCATAGTTTACCCCTCCCTATTTAGAGGGGCGGTAGCTCCCCTTTGCGCAGGACCGTAGTGTTCTCCCTCTGTACGGGAGTGGGGTCCTGTTAGTAGTTCTGTACGGAGGATGGGGTCGTGCTGGCGCCGCTAAGTCGCAGTCCTTAGGACGACGTTCGGCTTAGGTCGGATTTAGGGCCTGGGCCGGACGGCGGGTCCCTAACACGCTAGGGCTTCGTCCGTCTGTATATATCGCAGTTCTGTACGAACCTGCAGATATCTTTTGCTATCGCCGGCTAGTAGTAGTCCCTAGCGACAATGCTATACGTCTCCTTACGCCCTAGGTGCCTAGTTGCTATAGAATCGTGTGCCCGTTGTATTAAGCTTGTACAGAGCTTCTCGTCTGCCGGGACCCAAATCCGATTCCTGAACTTAAGGTTGTTCTCCCTGTCTACTGAGCACTCTGCTGCCGACACCTTAAGGTAGAGCTCTGCTAGGAGCTTCCGCTGTCCTCCTTAGATCTCTGTACAGGCCCCTCGGTATACCTCGTCCTTTTCTACTGCCTCTTCCTATACTTACAGTTAGGGTTCCTATAGGTGTGTCGCTGCTAGGCGGATAGTCTCCTCGTCTAGCTCCTCCTTAAACATCTGGAATGTTCGTAACTTTAGCCGGTCGTCCTTGTACGTCGTAGGCATGTCCTAGTCCTGTCTAGATAACATATCGGCCCTGCTGTTGTCCTTACCCTTGCGATACTAGAGTCTTATATTAAACCGGCCTAGGTACATCGCCTATCGTACGTGTCTCTTAGACAGCTTCCGGGGCTGCGTAAAGTACTCCAGACTCTTATAGTTAGTTAGGGTGAGAAACTTAGGCACCGAGCAGAGTTCTCTATCCTATAGTTCGCAACACCGTACGACTGCTAGCAACTCCTTGTCGTAGATAGGGTAGTTGCAATTAGCTAGGGAGTTCTTCTTAGAGAAATACGTATATAGGTAAAGGAGTCTGTCTAAGCCTACCTGTAACAGGATACCTCTAATGCAATACCCTAAGGAGTCGGTCTCTAGTATAGTCGTACGCTCTGGGTTAAAGGTAGCAAGTGTTGGTCCTATAGTAAAGAGCTCCTTTAGCTTGTTAAAGCTCCTGTCGCACTCGTCCGTCTACTTAAACTGCTTGTCCTTATGTGTTAGCTCGACTAGGGGGCGTACGATCTCCGAGTAGTTCTGTATAAACTAGCAGTAGAAGTTAGCAAACCTAAGAAATTCCTGTACGCCCTTAACGTTCGTAGGCGGCTTCTATTGCTTAATAGCATTAATCTTCTTCCTATCTATACTAATGCCTCTCTCCGCCTCGATAATAAACTCTAGGTATTTTATATGCTAGACACCAAATTCACATTTGTCGATGTCGAGGTACAAGCTAGCCTGCTGTAGTCAGTCCAGTACCTTCTTAACGTCTCGTATGTAATCTGCATAGGTGCTGTCTGTAAAAACTAGGGTGTCGTTAAGGTATACTAAGCAGATGTCGTCTAGTAACCCTTGCAAGGACTTGTTAATGTACCTTTAGAAGGTTGCCAGTGCGATGGCAAGGCTAAAGGGGGTAACAAGCTACTTAAAAAGACTATATCTTGTACAGAAGGCAGTTATCTATTTACAACCTTCCTTAATCTGTATCTTGTAGAAGGCTGAGACTACGTTAAGCTTAGTAAACTACTTCGCCTTGCTGATCCGTCCGAGAGTCTCCTTAATAAGGGGTAGGGGGTACCGGTCCTTCTTAGTAATCGCGTTAATACCTCTGTAGTCTACGCAGAAACGTAAGCTGGCCTTCCCCTCCTTATAGACAAACAGTACTAGGGCTCCTACAGACGACGTACTTGCCTAAATAAAACCCTTAGCAAATAGGTCGTCCAGTGTCTTGCGGAGTACTAGGAGTTCTCTAGAGGACATTCTCTACAGCAGTCCGTACAGTACCTCCAGTAGGCTCCTATCCAGACGGGGTTCTAGCTAGATGTCGTAGGTAATCCCTTCTCCTTAGTGTAGCAGCAGCTTTAAGGCCGACTTCGGCTCGAAGAGGTCTAGGTATCCTGCGTATTCCTTTAGGAGCTTCGTATAGGGGTCTGTTACTTTCTTAGGTACTAATACCTTCTTAATGTCCGCCGTCGCCGTATTGATTTTAGCCTTAGCATTGTTACCCTACGGAGCCTTCCCTTGGTCTCGGGGCCTCTGCTTCGTCGACGTATTGGCTCCAGCTGTAGCGTTGTCGTCCTGCTGGACCCTCCCCTAGTCTTAGAGCCTCTGCTTCGTTACTGCTAGGTACAACCGTCCTCGTCTAACATCTAGCTTGCCCCTCTAGCGCTCTATCTATAGCTTCCCTAGTATTAGGTTATACCCTAGCTTGTCCTATACGACATAGAGGTATAAGTCCTGCTTATAGTGTCCCTGTACCTCTATCGTTACTTTTACTATATAGGTAATGTCCGGTCCTCGCCTAGTAATGCCCAACATGCGTACAGGTACAGTAGGGGTCGTCTTAATCCGGTGTCTCTGTACGAAGTCTTCGCTAATTACTCTGTACACTAAACATCCTATGTTAGTTAATGTCCGCGCTGTTGCAGACCCGTTTAACGTTAGCTGTACGATAAACAGCATCGTCGTTATGTAGTTGCTCTTAAAAGATAGCTAAGTAGTGCTTTGATTTAGCAATCTATCTCGTATACGCCTCTAGCAGAGCCTTTGCTTAGAGGCTACTCTTTTCCTAACTCGTCGTCGTCTAAGTAGGACTCCTAATCTTCTCGTTAGGACGCCGCAGTTGCTACCCTTGCAGTAGTTGGCCGTCCCCTAGGTCTCTCTGCTAGCAAAAGCCTACAATTCCGTACAGTATAGCCTATCTTGCTACACTGGTAGCAGCTCCCTTCTGCTTGTCTCTTATTAAGGGTAGCTATGTCTACCTATTGCGCCCTTTTAGTAGCAGCCCTTAGCTGTACAGTAACGGCTGCCGCTACCCTCGTTGTCGTTAGTTCCTAGTCTATAGCGTCTGTCTGCTGCTAGAGGGGTTGTCTTATCTCTTAAGCGCAGCTTATCTGTCCAAGCCTACACTGCTACTCGTCGACTATCCTAAGGAGATCGTAGAATTCCTTATATGTAGCTGGTCGCATTACGCCTACTAGCCCTGTTATAATCTCCTTAGAGAGGCCTACCTCTAAAGAGGTAATTTTTATCCTGTCCTCCTATTAGAGACCTCCTGCTTCTGCCAAAGTCTAGTTAAATTCTGCGAGGAATTCTCGTACAGTCTTGCGTCCTTGCTTTATCGTATTAACCTGTAGGAGTGCTCGGCTCTTGCAGTCTAGGTCCTTGTAGCTCTTGTCTAGAGCTGCCTAGAGTATCGTCGTCGTAGCTATTGCTAGGTTAGCAATGGCCGTCTTGTAGTACGGCAGAATTCGTGCTGCTGCCCTGCCCTTTAACCTCCTAAAGAGGTAAACTACCTTATCTAGCTCGGTCGGGTATGCTCCTAAGTCGACCAGAAGCTTAGAGCGCATCTGGGCAGCCTAGGAGGGGTACTCGACCGGAGCCTTACTATCGTATATAGAGACGTCGGGGAGTTTACTTTTAGGGGTTAGGGTGTAGGCTATTATGTTTGTCGTCGTCGTAGGGGTCGGATCGCAATCGGACGCCCTAAGCTGTTGTAGCTCCTGTTCCTGTTAGGAAATTATCGCAGCCTAGTAGCTTACTTGCTGCTCGAGCTGCCTCTTGCTTTCCAGCAGCTCCTCGTACATGCAGTGCATATGTCCCTCTATAGCTGTAGTTTCTATAGGGATGTCGCTGTCTATCTTTGTTTTATTACTGCAGTTACTAATAGTAAGATTAGTTCCTAATATAAAGGGCTTAAGAATCTTAGTTTAGAAACTTAAGGTTAGGTATCTATATAAAGGAACTAATAGCCAGTTCCTTTGTCGTCCACTGCTGTACAATTTGTACCTACGAAGCTAAGCTAGCAATTTCCTCCTATATAGGGGTGCAAGGTTTACACTCTATATAGAGGATCGGAAGTTCCCCCTCTGTATAGTAGTGCAGAGTTTTCCCTCTATTTAGAGAGGCGGCAGTTCCCCTCTATATAGGACTATAGGGTTCTCCCTCTGTACAGGAGTAGGGTCCTGTCGGTAGTTCTATACATAGGGTAGGGTTATACTGGCGCCGCTAATTCGCAGTCCTTAGGGCGACGGCTGGCTTAGGTCGGGTCCAGGACCTAGGCTGGGCGGCGCCCCTTAACAGAGAGTTCCTCGTAGAATTTGACTAGACCCTAGCAGAGGCAGGAGGACTCTAATAGGAGGACAGGATAAAAATTACCTCCTTAGAGGTAGGCCTCTCTAAGGAGATTATAACAGGACTAGTAGGCGTAATGCGACTAGCTACGTACAAGGAATTCTGTAATCTCTATAGGATAGTCGACGACTAGCAGCGTAGGCTCAGACGGATAAGCCGCGCTTACGAGATACGACAACCCCTCTAGCAGCAGACGGACGCTATAGACTAGGAACTAACGACGACGAGGGTAGCGGCAGCCGTTACTGTACAGCTAAGGGCCGCTACTAAAAGGGCACAATAGGTAGATATAGCTACCCTTAACAAGAGGCGAGCAGAAGGGAGCTGCTACTAGTGTAGCAAGATAGGCTACACTATACAGAATTGCAGGCTTTTGCTAGTAGAGAGACCTAGGGGACAGCCGACTACTGCGAGGGTAGTAACTGCGGCGCCCTAATAAGAGAATTAGGAGTCCTACTTAGACGACGACGAGTTAGGAAAAGAGTAGCCTCTAAGCAAAGGCTCTACTAGAGGCGTATAAGAGATAGATTGCTAAATTAAAGCACTACTTAGCTATCTTTTAAGAGCAACTATATAACGACTATGCTGTTTATCGTACAGCCTACGCTAAACGGGTCCGCAACAGCGCGGACATTAATTAACACAGGATGTTTAGTGTACAGAGTAATTAGCGAAGACTTCGTACAGAGACACTATATTAAGACAACCCCTACTGTATCTGTATGCATGTTAGGCATTACCAGGCGAGGACTGGACATTACCTATATAGTGAAAGTAACGATAGAGATACAGGGACACTATAAGCAGGACTTATACCTCTATATTGTACAGGACAAGTTGGGGTATAACCTAATACTAGGGAAGCTATAGATAGAGCGCTGGCGAGGCAAGCTAGACGTTGGACGAGGACGGCTGTACCTAGCGGCGACGAAGCAGAGGCTCCGAGACTAAGGGAGGGCTCCGTAGGGTAGCAATGCCAAGGCCGAAATCAACACTGCGACTGTAGACATTAAGAAGGCATTAGCGCCTAAGAAAGCGACGGACCCCTATACGAAGCTCCTAAGGGAATACGCGGGATACCTAGACCTCTTTAAGCCAAAGTCAGCCTCGAAACTGCTACTACACCGAGGAGAAGGGATTAACTACGACATCTAGCTAGAGCCCCGTCCGGATAGGAGTCTGCCTAAGGTACCGTACGGCCCGCTGTATAGAATGTCCTCTAGAGAACTCCTAATACTGCGCAAGACACTAGACGACCTACTTGCTAAAGGTTTCATTTAGGCAAGTACCTCGTCCGTAGGAGCCCCAGTACTGTTTATCTATAAGGAGGGGAAGGCCGGCTTGCGTTTCTGCATAGACTATAGAGACCTTAACGCGATTACTAAGAAGGACCGGTACCCCCTACTCCTTATTAAGGAAACTCTTAGACGGATTAGTAAGGCAAAGTAGTTTACTAAGCTTAACGTAGTCTTAGCCTTCTACAAGATATAGATTAAGGAAGGCTGTAAATAGATAACTGCCTTCCGTACAAGATATAGTCTTTTTAAGTAGCTTGTTACCCCCTTTAGCCTTGCTAACGCACTAGCAACCTTCTAAAGGTACATTAACAGGTCCCTGCAAGGGCTACTAGACGACATCTACTCGGCGTACCTCGACGACACCCTGGTTCTTACGGACGGCACCTATACAGACTACATACAGGACGTTAAGAAGGTACTAGATCGACTGTAGCAGGCTAGATTATACCTTAACATCGACAAATGCGAGTTTGGTGTACGCTATACAAAGTACCTAGAGTTCATTATCGAGGCAGGGAAAGGCATTAGTATAGATGGGAAAAAGATTAATGCTATTAAGCAATAGAAGCCGCCTACGAGCGTTAAGGGCGTACAGGAATTTCTTAGGTTTGCTAACTTTTACCGCTAGTTTATATAGAACTACTTAGAGATCGTACGCCCCCTAGTCGAGCTAATCTATAAGGACAAGCAGTTTAAGTAGACGGACGAGTGCAATAGGAGCTTTAACAAGCTAAAGGAGCTCTTTACTACAGGACCAACGCTTGCCGCCTTTAACCTAGAATGTACGACGATACTGGAAACCGACTCCTTAGGATACTGCATAGGAGGCATCTTGTTATAGGTAGGCTTAGACAGACTTCTGCACCTATACGCGTACTTCTCTAAGAAGAACTCCCTAGCTAAGTGCAACTACCCTATCTACGACAAGGAATTGCTAGCAGTCGTACAGTGTTGCGAAGCATAGGATAGAGAACTCCGCTCGGTTCCCGAGTTCCTCGCCCTAACTAACTACAAGAACCTAGAGTACTTTACGCAACCCCGGAAGCTGTCTAAGAGGCACGTACGATAGGCAATGTACCTAAGCTGGTTTAATATAAGACTCCAGTATTGCAAGGGTAAGAATAACAGCAGGGCCGATACGCTATCTAGACAGAACTAGGACATGCTAACGACGTACGAGGACGACTGGCTAAAGTTACGAACATTCCAGATGTTTAAGGAGGAGCCAGGCGAAGGGACTATCCGCCTAGCAGCGGCATATATATAGGAACCCTAACTATAGGCATAGGAAGAGGCAGTAGAAAAGGACGATATATACCGAGGGGCCTGTACAGCGATCTAAGGAGGATAACGGAAGCTCCCAGCCGAGTTCTATCTTAAGGTATCGGTAGCAGAGTGCTTAGTAAACGAGGAGAACAACCTGAAGTTCAGGAATCGGATCTGGGTCCTAGCAGACGAGAAGCTCTGTACGAGCTTAATACAACGGGCGTTCAATTCTATAGCTACTAGGCACCTAGGGCGCAAGGAGACGTACAGCATCGTTGCTAGGGACTACTACTAGCCGGCGATAGCGAAGGACATCCGCAGGTTCGTACAGAACTGCGATATATATAGACGGACGAAGCCCTAGCGTAAACTGAAGCATAGGCTGCTAAAACCCCTACTAATACCGGACTAGCCCTAGCAAGACCTAACAGTAGACTTTATTACAGACCTCCCTAAGAGCGACGGACAGCGAAACATTATAGTAGTTATAGACAAGCTAACGAAGGGGGTAATACTAGACTCTATTACAGCTAAGGACACTGCCTAGGCGTTTATACAGACGACGTTTAGCAAGCACAGATTCCCTAGGTCAATTGTCTTAGACCGGGGTATACAGTTTACGAGCTAGCTCTAGGCTAGGGTGTGTCAGTTGCTAAACGTAGAACACTGCCTGTCAACCGTATAGCATCTGCAGACAGACAGTGCGACAGAGAGGGTTAATTTAACGTTAGAAGCGTACCTCTAAGCGTACGTCGACTATAATTAGACGAACTAGAACCGCCTCCTCCCTATAGCGGAGCTGGCTATTAATAGCCGTACGGCTAATGCTATAGGATTGTCCCCCTTTTTTATAGCCTATAGATACGACTACTCCCTGCTCCTACTAACTCTAAGTAGTAACACCCTGCGCCCTATACGATCCTTAATTCAGCAGGGAGAAGCTATCGTACGGACGATTACGAACGCCTATTGATAGGTGAAAGCGAGTCTAGCTATAGCTTAACAGAATGCAGAGGAGCAGGCCAACAAGGGACGACAGGCTGCCCTAAGGTACAAGGCAGGGGATAAGGTCTAGCTAAACTAGCGCAATATTCGTATAGACCGGCCGAGCAAGAAGCTAGATTAGAAGAACTAGAAGTTTACAGTAGTCTGACTAGTAGGGACATACGCTATACGACTTAACACTCCCCTAGGGATCTATCCAGTCTTCTATATAGACCTCGTATAGCTAGCGAATACGGACCTCCTGCCGCACTAGACGACAGACAACGCGCGCCTACTAGCGATTATAACTAAGGGCTAGGAAGAGTACGAGGTAGAAGGAATCCTTAAGAGCTAAAGGAAGGGGAAGAAGGTAGAGTACCTAGTAAAGTAGAGAGGATAGGTAGGGCCTACGTAGGAACCGTACGAGGCCCTATAGGACACAACTGCACTAGACAGGAAGAAGGAGAACCATCCCCCTGCCCAGTTACAGTAATACTGCGCCGTATAGCGAAAATGGGCACGATCTACCCTAAGGACAGGGCAGCCGCTAACAACTTAGGTTGTTAAAGGATCGAGAACTAAGACATAGGACATTACAGGATCCTACCGACACTATACTATACGACACTGTACAGAAGAAGGCTAGGAGACAGGTAAGAATAAGAGTAGAAGTAGGAGGAGAACGAGAGCAACACTGTCCGAAAGCTTTTATATGCTACCTTAAGGTAGCCTACTAGCCACCAACCCCCAGAGCCTAGGCAACCAACTCTATACCCGAAATCTTAATTACCTCCCGGCCGGCAAGGACCCCAACACTAGAAGAAGTAGAGGTTGGCTTAGCAACACCCTGTTGCTAGTTGATGTAGCACCTAAGACGTTAGCTTAAAACGTACAGAAGGCGGAAACTCGTATAAACCAGAAGCGAAGCTGCTAGTTAAGCTAAGCACTCTATTGTTAGAGGTAAAAATAGGAGGGGACACTAGCCAGACAGGCAGAAGAAGAGCCAGCAGCTACAAGAGAAACATAGCGGGAACAGCTAGATAAGATAGGTAGTATAACGATAGTGGCTAGTAGTAGTAGTTAGTAGTAGCAACTAGTAGTAATAGTAGTAATAGTAGTAGTAGCGGACGGCTAGGCAGACAGGTAGCAGATAGGGAATAAAGGAGAAAGAGAAGAAGAGAGAGAGAGAAAGAGAAAAGGGTTTATATAAAGGGTAGTAGCTACATGCCTGTAGGGCAATAACAACTAGGGCAGCCGCTACAACCGTATAAGGGGGAGACAAACAAGGCAACTACGACCTAGGACCTGTACGAGCGACGGCCTACTAGACAATCGGACAGAGGCGGGAACATCTACCTAGGAGTAAACTCTGGACGACGACCAAGGGACAGGGACAGAGCCAAATAGCCCGTTAGCGCCGGACCATACAGTTAGGACACAGAGTGCACAGCTAAGGGCTAGAGGATAGGAGAGGAACGGACAGACGGGACCGAGCACCTCCTGCACCTTTAGGACCGCTCGCAGGCCTCCTCCGCCTTAGCCTCGGCATCGTTAAATTAGCAAACGGAATCGCTCGAGTCTAGGTAGAAGCGATCTAGCACTACCTGCCTTCCCTATACGCAGACCTAGGAGGACAAGTCCAAGGTTGGACCAGCAGAGAGGGAGGTCGATAGACAAGTGCCTAGGCGAAGGAGAAGTCGCGACCTCCTAAAAGAACACTAGGAGCTTAGGGTGTATAACACGCCGCTGTACGAAAGAGGCACCACGAGAAGGGAGGGGGGTATTGTTAGGGGGCGCCGCCCAGCCTAGGTCCTGGACCTGGGCCAGCTATTGCCCTAAGGACTGCGACTTAGCAGCGCTAGCACGACCCTACCCTCTGTACGGAATTACCGATACGACCCTACTCCTGTATAGAGGGAGAACCCTATTAATCCGGGCACGCAGATAAGATTTAATACAGCCTTTTTAATAACTATATCTTAAACTAAGGAGGGAAAGGAATCTATATAGTAGTAGGTAAGAGCTTTAGGGGGGTGGTGTGCTAAGGCCCGGCTTGGTCCGGAAGGGCCGAGCCGAAATTCTAAGGGTCCACCCTATTACTTAGTCCTACCCCTTTCTGCCGCTGCAACACTACCCCCCTCCCTTATTAGCGGTCGCCCTTAACTGCTTACTTATCTGTTCCTCCCTTTTTTTTTAGATTTATATCGTTACTATCTAACATCTTTACTTAGCGTCTATCTAATCCGTTCTATCTGATCAGAGCTATCTGATTGGAGCTAGCGGTTACTAGAGCTGCGGCGTAACCAGTCCGTGCTTTGCTGTAGAGGTCTATATAGATCTATCCGCGGCTCGTTATCTTCTTCTTTTTCTTCCTCTACTAAGGCCTTTAGTGCTACCGCGAGGCTGCTTTAATAGCAGCCGCTTCGTTCTTCGTCGTTGTTAGGGGGCGCCGCCTAGCCCAGGTCCTGGACCCGACCTAAGCCTACCGTCGCCCTAAGGACTGCGACTTAGCGGCGCTAGCATAACCCTACCCTCTGTACAGAACTACCGACAGGACCCCACTCCTGTACAGAGGGAGAACCCTATAGTCCTGCACAGAGGGGAACTGCCGCCCCTCTAAATAGAGGGAAAACTCTGTACTACTGTATAGAGGAGGGAACTCCCGATCCCCTGTACAGAGGGTAAACCTTACATCCCTATACAGAGGGAAATTGCTAGCTTGGCTTCGTAGGTACAAATTGTACAGTAGCAGACGACGAAGGAACTGCCTATTAGTTCCTTTATATAGATACCTAGCCTTAAGTTTCTGAATTAAGATTCTTAAGCCCTTTATAGTCGTTACTATCCTTTCGGTCGAGTCGGCAGATAGCGGTAATAGAGAGCAAAGACGGTTACTGAGCGCGCCGACGCGGTAGCGCCGTTCCTCGCCTTACCTCTCTATCCGCTGGTCCTGGCCAGCGGTAGTAGTAGTAAGACCTAAGACAACGGCCGGAGGATTCTACGATCGTTTCTATTAGCTTCTATGTCGATAGAGCGGACGTGGATTTTCTTCTTCTTTATCGACTTTCGAGCTATACAGGCCTCGGCTTCCTCGGGTTTCGAACGTAAAATTCTCTTAGCAGCTCTACCAAATTCCGCAGATTCTCGGCCGGATACTATTTATAGTCTTCCGGCTATCCTTTCTATAAGATCCTCGCTTCAATAGATCCTCTTTGTCTTCTTACATCTATAACATCTTCTACCTCCTATTCTTCTTCTTTACCGTCTATTTCGATCGACAGGGGTTCGGCGAACCCCTGATCCGGGAAGACTATCTTTAGGGTCTAGGCTTAGCAGATCCGAGTAAAAGACATCGTAGATCCAGAATAATTTCGGCAGCTAGAGCCGGTAGGTTACCGGCGACCTCTTTTCTATTATCTTAAACGGACCTACGTAACGAGGATTAAGCTTCGCGTTGCCTTTTAGCCTTAGGTTCTGCGTGTTAAGCTATACCTTTTGGCCTTCCTCGAATTCTATCGGTAACCTCTTTCTATTAGCTCGAGTTACTATCTTCTTCTAAGCTAATTCTATCGCCTCTTTCGCCACCTTAATTGCTTCTTCTATCTAAGATTGGAGCGCTTGTGCCGCCGCTATAGCGATTCTCTTCGACGAAGTAGTGGTAGAAGGTTCTAAAGAGCTGGGTTTGTTCGGCAGCTAAAAGCTTATCCTTGGAAGATAACTGTATATTATCTTAAACGGCGCTAGTAAGGTAGCTTCCGACTGTGCTGAATTGGCGCGGAATTCGGCTATTAGCAACATCTTAATCTATTCTGCTTAATGATAACTGCAGAAGATCCGTAGATACTTTTCTATCTTACAGTTGGCTACTTTAGACTGTCCGTCGGTCTAAGAGTAAGCGGCTGTGCTGAGCTTTCTACGAATTCCAAGGGCTTGGTTGATAGCGTTCCATACGTCGGCAGTGAATTAAGGACCCCTATCCGTAGTAATAGTATCCGGTAGGCCGTAGTGCTTCTATACGTGCTGGATCAACATTCTCGCCGTTTCTTCCGTAGTAGTTCCTTTATCCTTAGCTCGGCAGGGGATGAAATAGCGCTCTTTGCTTAGCCAATCCACTACATTAAGCATAGCATTGTATCCGTCGGAATCCGGCAGGCCAGTTACGAAGTCTATCGTAATGTGCTGCTATAGTTTCTCAGGAATCGGAAGTAGCTTTAGTAGGCCGGCCGGAAGGCCGTAACGTAGCTTCTGCATCTTTATAAAGTAGGTCAGCGACTGGTAGTCCGTAAGGACCTAGATCGTGCTCTGTCTAGCTATAAGCTCCGGTTTCCACTCTTCGAACGCCTGTATAATAGCTAACAGTTCTTTATTATATATAGCGTAGTTCCGCTTAGCATTATTTATAGACTTGCTAAAGAAAGCTACTAGATAGAGAGTTTCTTTATCGTTAGCGTACTGCGAAAGGACCCCTGCTGTCACTATGTCGGAAGCGTCCGTCTCTACGTAGATTGTCTTTTCCGGTCGGAAGTGCGCTAGTACTAGCGCTAAGGCTACCGCCTCCTTTAGTTAGTTAAAAGCTTCTGTACACTTCTTGTTCTATAGGCTAGCGGCCTTCTTTTTCAATGCCTTATTCAGGGGTCTCGCTATCTTACTGAAGTCTTTGATAAACCGTCGAAAGTAGCTGCAGAATCCGAGGAACGCTTTGATTTGCGTAGTGTTTCCAGATGTTGATTGCTTCCACTCTGCAACAGCGGCTACTTTCGATAGGTCTATCCGAATTCCTTCTCTTCTAACGATAAGACCGAGGTATTTGACTTTAGTCTAGTAGAACTCACTCTTCTTCGTGTCTACGTTCAATCCGACCTCGCGGAGTCTCTTTAACATCCTCTTAATGTAGTCTGTATGTTGCTCTCTCGTTCCTTCGTTGTAGATCAGAATGTCGTCTAAGTAGATAGATACGAACTGTTCCAGCATGTCTATAAAGGTGTAGTTTATAAAGCGTTGCTACACTATAAGGGGCTTAAGAATCTTAGTTTAGAAACTTAAGGCTAGGTATCTACATAAAGGAACTAATAGGGAGTTCCTTCGTCGTCTGCTGCTGTACAATTTGTACCTACAAAGCCAAGCTAGCAATTTCCTCCTATGCAGGGGTATAAGGTTTACACTCCGTACAGAGGATCGGGAGTTCTCCCTCTGTATAGTAGTGTAGAGTTTTCCCTCTATTTAGAGGGGCGGCAGTTCCCCTCTATATAGGACTATAGGGTTCTCTCTCTATACAGGAGAACGGAGGGTAGGGTTGTGCTAGCGCCGCTAAGTCGCAGTCCTTAGGGCGACAGCTAGCTTAGGTCAGGTCCAGGACTTAGGCTGGGCGGCGCCCCCTAACAATATCCCTCCCCTCCCTTCTTATAGTGCCTTTTTGTACAGCGCTGTGCTGGACACCCTTAGCTCCTAGTGTTCCTCTGCCGGGTAGCGCTTTCCTGTCCTTGCCTAGCTACCTAACTGTTAGCCTCCCTCTTTGCCGGTTTAACCTTGGACTTGTCCTCCTAAGTCTGTAGGTAGGGAAGGTAGGGGGTGCTGGATCGCTTCTACCTAACCTTAGCCAGCTCTGTTTTCCAATTTAACAGAGCCGAAGTTAAGGCTAAGGAGGCCTGCCTGCAGTTATAAAGGTGCAGGAGGCGCTCGGACCTGCCTGCTCCTTCTCCTCCTACCCTCGAGCCCTAGCTATACGCTCTACGTCCTAACTGTACAGACCAGTACTAACAGGCTATTTGGCTCTGTTCCTGTCCCTTAGTCGTCGTCCGGAGTTTTACTCCTAAGTGGATGTTCCCGCCTCCGTCTGGTTGTCTAGTAGGCTGCCGCTCGTATAGGCTCTAGGTCGTTGTTGCCTCGTCTGTCCCCCTTTATCTAGCTGTAGTAGCTGCCCTAGTTGTTATTGCTCTACAAGGCGGGCAGCTACTACCCTGTATATTAACCCCTTCCCTTTCCCCTCTCTCTCTTCTTCTCCTTCTTCTTTATCCTCTACCTGCTACCTGTCCGTCCGGCTGTCTACTACTACTACTATTACTACTACTAATTACTATCTACTAGCTACTACTAGTTACTACTACTATGCTACCTACCCTGTCCGGGCGTGCTTATTATAGCTCCCTCGTAGTCGCTGGCTCTCCCTCCGCTCGTCCGGCTAGGGTCTCCTCCTATTTCTACCTCTAGTAGTAGGATGCTTAATTTGAGCTGCAGCTTCGCTTCTAGTTCGTATAGGTTTCCGTCCCTGTACGGTCTAAGCTAACATCTTAGATACTACATTAACTAGCAGCAGGGTGTTACTAAGCTACTCTTCCACTTTTCCTAGTGCTAGGGCACCTTCTGTCTAGGAGGTAATTAAGGTTATAGGTATAGAGTTGGCTGCCCTAGGTCCTAGGGGTAGTAGCTAGTAGGCTACCTTAAGGTAGTATGTAAAAGTTTTCGGACAGTGTCGCTCTTAACCTCTCTTACTTCTACTTTCCCTCCCTCCTGTTTTCTAGCTGTTCCCTTCCTCTAGCCCTTCCTTCGTACAGTGTCGTACAGTGTCGTATTAGTAGGATTCTATAGTGTCCTATATCGTCGTCCTCGATCCTTTGGCAACTTAAGTTGCTAGCAGTTACCCTGTCCTTAGGGTAGATTATGCCCCTCTTCGCTATATAGCGTAGTGTTACTGTAACTAGGCAGGGGGATAGTTCTCCTCCTACCTGTCTAGTGCAGTTGTGTCTTATAGAGCCTTGTATAGTTCCTACGTAGGCTCTGCCTATCCTCTCTACTTTACTAGATATTCTACCCTCTTCTGCCTTCTTTAGCTCTTAAGGATTCCTTCTACCTTATACTCTTCTTGGCCCTCGGTTATAATTGCCGGTAGGCGCGCGTCGTCTGTCGTCTGGTGCGGCAGGGGGTCCGTGTTCGCTAGCTGTACGAGGTCTACGTAGAAGACTGGATAGATCCCTAGGGGAGTGTTTAGTCGTATAGCGTATGTCCCTACCGGTCTAACTACTGTAAACTTCCTGTTCTTCTAGTCTAATTTCTTGCTCAGCCAGTCTATATAGATATGTCGCTGGTTTAGCCAGACCTTATCCCCTGCCTTGTACCTTAGTGCAGCCTGCCGTCCTTTGTTAGCCTGCTCTTCCGCACTCTGTTAAGCTATAGCTAGGCTCGCCTTCGCCTATTGATAGGCGTTCGTAATCGTCCGTACGATAGCCTCTCCTTGCTAAATTAGGGATCGTACAGAACGCAGGGTATTACTACTTAGGGTCGGTAGGAGTAGGGAATAGTCGTATCTGTAGGCTATAAAGAATGAGGACAGTCCTGTAGCATTAGCCGTACGGCTGTTAATAGCTAGCTCTGCTATAGGGAGAAGTCGGTTCTAGTTTGTCTGGTTATAGTCGACGTACGTACAGAGGTATGCTTCCAACGTCGAATTAACCCTCTTCGTCGCCCCGTCCGTCTGCGGATGCTATACGGTTAACAGGCGACGTTCTACCTTTAGCAACTAGCAGACCCTCGCCTAGAGCTGGCTCGTAAACTGCGTGCCCCGGTCTAACACAATTGACGAAGGGAATCCGTGTTTGTTAAACGTCGTCTGGATAAATGCCTAGGCAGTGTCTTTAGCCGTAATAGAGTCTATTCCCTCTAGTATTACCCTCTTTGTTAGCTTGTCTGTAACTACTATAATGTTCTGCCGTCCGTTACTCCTAGGGAGGTCAGTAATAAAGTCTACTGTTAGGTCTTGCTAGGGCCGGTCCGGTATCGGTAGGGGTTTCAACAGCCTATGTTTCAGTTTACGCTAGGGCTTCGTCTGTCTGCATATATCGCAGTTCTGTACGAACCTGCGGATATCCTTCGCTATCGCTAGCTAGTAGTAGTCCCTAGCGACAATGCTGTACGTCTCCTCTCGCCCTAGGTGCCTAGTAGCTATAGAATCGTATGCCCGTTGTATTAAGCTCGTACGGAGCTTCTCGTCTGCTAGGACCTAAATCCGATTCCTGAACTTTAGGTTGTTCTCCTCGTCTACTAAGCACTCTGCTACCGACACCTTAAGATAGAGCTGTGCTAGGAGCTTCCGCTGTCCTCCTTAGATCGCTGTACAGGCTCCTTAGTATACCTCGTCCTTCTCTACTGCCTCTTCCTATGCTTGTAGTTAGGGTTCCTATAGGTGCGTTACCGCTAGGCGGATAGTCTCCTCGCCTGGCTCCTCCTTAAACATCTAGAA
The DNA here is from genome assembly GCA_016165855.1 of Pseudocercospora ulei. Classification (NCBI taxonomy): domain Eukaryota; kingdom Fungi; phylum Ascomycota; class Dothideomycetes; order Mycosphaerellales; family Mycosphaerellaceae; genus Pseudocercospora; species Pseudocercospora ulei. The sequence continues at coordinate 4,876,901 of JACWNB010000005.1, read as the reverse complement.
TGTTCGTAACTTCAGCCAGTCGTCCTCGTACGTCGTTGGTATATCCTGGTCCTGTCTAGATAGCGCATCGGCCCTGCTGTTGTCCTTACCCTTGCAGTACTAGAGTCTTATATTAAACCGGCTTAGGTACATTGCCTATTGTACGTGCCTCTTAGACAGCTTTCGGGACTGCGTAAAGTACTCTAGGTTCTTATAGTCTGTTAGGGCAAGGAACTCGGGCACTAAGCAGAGTTCTCTATCCTATACTTCGCAGCACTGTACGACTGCTAGCAACTCCTTGTCGTAGATAGGGTAGTTGCACTTAGCTAGGGAGTTCTTCTTAGAGAAATACGCATATAGGTACAGGAGTCCGTCCGAGCCTACCTATAACAGGATACCTCTAATACAGTACTCTAAAGAGTCGGTTTCCAGTATCGTTGTATGCTCTAGGTCGAAGGCGGCAAGCGTTGGTCCTATGGTAAAGAGCTCCTTTAGCTTGTTAAAGCTGCTATCGCATTCGTCTGTCTATTTAAACTGCTTGTCCTTATATGTTAGTTTAACTAGGGGGCGTACGATCTCTAAGTAGTTCTGTATAAACTGGCGGTAGAAGTTGGCAAACCCAAGAAATTCCCGTACGCCCTTAACGTTCGTAGGCGGCTTCTATTGCTTAATAGCGTTAATCTTCTTCCTATCTATACTAATGCCTTTCCCTGCCTCGATAATAAAACCTAGGTATTTCGTACGCTAGATACCGAATTTACATTTGTCGATGTCGAGGTACAAGCCAGCCTGCTGCAGTCGGTCTAGCACCTTCTTAACGTCCTGTACGTAGTCTGCGTAGGTGCCGTCCGTAAAAACCAGGGTGTCGTCGAGGTATGCTGAGCAGATGTCGTCTAGTAGCCCTTATAGGGACTTGTTAATGTACCTTTAGAAGGTTGCTAGTACGTTGGCAAGGCTAAAGGGGGTAACAAGCTACTTAAAAAGACCGTATCTCGTACAGAAGGCAGTAATCTATTTACAGCCTTCCTTAATCCGTATCTTGTAGAAGGCTAAGACTACGTTAAGCTTGGTAAACTACTTCGCCTTGCTGATCCGTCCGAGAGTCTCCTTAATAAGGGGTAGGGGGTACCGGTCCTTCTTAGTAATCGCGTTAATGCCTCTATAGTCTATACAGAAACGCAAGCCGGCCTTCCCCTCCTTATAGACAAACAACACTAGGGCTCCCGCAGACGAGGTACTTGCCTAAATAAAACCTTTAGTAAGCAGGTCGTCTAGTGTCTTGCGCAGTACTAGGAGTTCTCTAGAGGACATTCTATACAGCAGTCCGTACAGTACCTTAGGCAGGCTCCTATCCGGACAGGGTTCTAGCTAGATGTCGTAGTTAATCCCTTCTCCTTGGTGTAGCAGCAGTTTCGAGGCCGACTTCGGCTTAAAGAGGTCTAGGTATCCAGCATACTCCTTTAGGAGCTTCGTATAGGGGTCCGTTACTTTCTTAGGTGCTAGTGCCTTCTTAATGTCCGCCGTCGCTGTGTTGATTTCGGCCTTAGTATTGTTACCCTACAGAGCCTTCCCTTAGTCTTAGGGCCTCTGCTTTATCGACATGTTGGCTCTGGCCGTAACGTTGTCGTCCTGCTAGACCCTCCCCTAGTCTCGGAGCCTCTGCTTTGTTACTGCTAGGTACAACCGTCCTCGTCCAACGTCCAGCTTGCCCCTCTAGCGCTCTATCTATAGCTTCCCTAGTATTAGGTTATACCCTAACTTGTCCTGTACGATATAGAGGTATAAGTCCTGCTTATAGTGTCCCTGTACCTCTATCGTTACTTTTACTATATAGGTAATGTCCGGTCCTCGCCCGGTAATGTCCAACATGCGTACTAGTACAGTAGGGGTCGTCTCGATCTAGTGTCTCTATACGAAGTCTTTGGTAATCACTCTGTATACCAAACATCCTGTGTTAATTAATGTCTGCACCGTTGCAGACCTGTTTAACGTTGGCCGTACGATAAACGGCGTCGTCGTTATGTAGTTGCTCTTAAAAGATAGCTAAGTAATGCTTTGATTTAGTAATCTATCTCGTATACGCCTCTGGCAGAGCCTTCGCTTAGAGGCTACTCTTTTCCCGACTTGTTATCGTCTGATTAGGACTCCTAATCTTCTCGTTAGGGCGCTACAGTTGCTACCCTTACAGTGGTCGGTCGTCCCCTAGGTCTCTCTGCTAGCAAAAGCCCGCAATTTTGTACAGTGTAGCCTATCTTGCTACACTAGTAGCAGCTCCCTTCTGCTCGTCTCTTGTTAAGGGTAGCTATGTCTACCTATTGCGCCCTTTTAGTAGCAGCCCTTGGCCGTACAGTAACGGCTGCCGCTACCCTCGTTGTCGTTAGTTCCTAGTCTATAGCGTCCGTCTGCCGCTAGAGGGGTTGTCTTATCTCTTAAGCGCGGCTTATCTGTCTAAGTCTGCGCTGCTAGTCGTCGACTATCCTAAGGAGATCGCAGAATTCCTTATATGTAGCTGGTCGCATTACGCCTAGTAGCCCTGTTATAATCTCCTTAGAGAGGCCTACCTCTAAAGAGGTAATTTTTATCCTGTCCTCCTATTAGAGACCTCCTGCTTCTGCCAAAGTCTAGTTAAATTCCGCGAGGAATTCTCGTACAGTCTTACGTCCTTGCTTTATCGTATTGACCTGTAGGAGTGCTCGGCTCTCGCAGTCTAGGTCCTTGTAGCTCTTGTTTAGAGCTGCCTAGAGCATCGTCGTCGTAGCTATTGCTAGGTTGGCAATAGCCGTCTCGTAGTACGGCAGAATTCGTGCTACTGCCCTGCCCTTTAACCTCCTAAAGAGGTAAACTACCTTATCTAGCTTGGTTAGGTATGCTCCTAAGTCGACCAGAAGCTTAGAGCGCATCTGGGCAGCCTAGAAGGGGTACTCGGCCGGAGCCTTACTATCGTACGTAGAGACGTCGGGGAGTTTGCTTTTAGGGGTCGGGGTGTAGGCTATTATATTCGTCGTCGTCGTAGGGGTTAGATCGCGATCGGACGCCATAAGCTGTTGTAGCTCGGTTCCTGTTAGGAAATTATCGCAGCCTGGTAGCTTACTTGCTGCTTAAGCTGCCTCTTGCTTTCTAGCAGCTCCTTGTATACGCAGTGCATATGCCCCTCTATAGCCGTAGTTTCTATAGGGATGTCGCTGTCTATCTTTGTTTTATTACTGCAGTTACTAACAGTAAGATTAGTTCCTAATATAAGGGGCTTAAGAATCTTGGTTTAGAAACTTAAGGCTAGGTATCTATATAAAGGAACTAATAGCCAGTTCCTTTGTCGTCTGCTGCTGTACAATTTGTACCTATAAAGCTAAGCTAGCAATTTCCTCCTGTGTAGGGGTGCAAGGTTTACACTCTGTACAGAGGATCGGGAGTTCCCCCTCTGTAAGGTAGTACAGAGTTTTCCCTCTCTTTAGAGGGGTAGCAGTTCCTCTCTATGTAGGACTATAGGGTTCTCCCTCTGTACAGGAGAACGGAGGGTAGGGTTATGCTGGCGCCGCTAAGTCGCAGTCCTTAGGGCGACGGCTGGCTTAGGTCGGGTCCAGGACCTGGGCTGGGCGGCGCCCCCTAACATACACTGCTAGCGCGTTAGTGAGTCCGAAAGGCATTACCAGCTACTTGAAATTGCCTATACGCGTAGCGAATGTCGTAAGGTCTTCTGTTTGTCCTTCCTCGTTCCTTAACCGATAGAACGCTTAGCGAATATCCAGCTTACTAAACCACTTAGCCTTAGCTACTCGTTGTATAGTCTCGTCTATTAGCGGCAGCGGATACACATCTCTCTTAGTAACCTTATTAAGGCTACGATAATCTACGCACAGTCGGAGACTACCTCCTAGTTTCCGTACAAAAAGAATCGGCAACGTATATTCTGCTAAGCTTGGCGTAATAAACTTCTTCGCTAAGTTTTCTCTAACAAATACTTCTACCTAGTCTAACTCCGCTAGCGACAGTCTTCTTAAGGGCTCGGTTCTCGGTAGCTTAGCTCCTTCTTTTAGCCGGATCTCGTTGTTATATTCTAGTCGGTAGAGCGGCAAGAGGTTGGAGTCGGCTTTCAAGAACACATTAGTGTAGCTATAGAGTTCTTTTAGTAACACCTCTATCGGGTCTTCTTCTTCTTCCGCTATTATCTTCCGATAGTCTTCAATATCCTTTATTAAGATAGCATAAATCTCGTTGTCCGATAACCTCGCGAGGGTCGTTAAAGCCTCTGAGCTCAGCATTCCGATCGTGTTTCTAGGTTCGGACCGATCCTTCTAGACCGCTTCGATGGTCGTAGCGTTCGGTTTGGCGTTGGCTACTGTGACCGATTCGGCAGCGATTTTGGTCTGCTGGTTTTTGAATCTAAGAGTGACTTTACCTACGTTAATAATAGCTTTCTAGTTCTTTATCTATTTCTGTCCTATAATAATGTTAAATCTTCCGATATCTATAATTCGGAACGTCGCTTCTGTGGTGCGACCTGCTAAGGTGGTCTTTAATAGCATATAATGCGTAACACTCTCTGTGTCTTGTCCGTTGTACGCCGAAATCTGTGTCGGGGATGCTATCCCTACTGGATAGCTATATCTCTTTATCAGTTTTTGAACTAATCGATAGTGGATAGCCGCTCCGATAAGGGCCCCTGTGTCGATAAAAGCTTTTAGCTAAAGTGGTTTGCTCGATCTATCGAGGAGGTAGACAGTAATTAGAAGGATAATAGCTGTTTCCGTGTTTACTTCCACCGCCGCCGAGAGCGGATCGCTGCAGCTGTTAATGCTTCCTTTCTCCGGTAACGTAGTTCGTGTCAGTGCCCTGTTGTCTACGCTAGATAGGGGGCCTATCCTTCTAGCTGGTCTTTTCCTAGGACTCGTAGTGGCACTCTACCGTCCACGCTGTCGGTGTCGTTCGGAGCCGGCTCTATAGCTTGTATAGTCTTTCTCGGCGGCTGCGGCTGCGGCTGCTTCGTAACACGATACTCCTGCTTCTGCTTATCTAATGCTTGGCATCTCGTAGCGATATAGCTAGGCTTTCTATACGCGTAACAGGTAGGGGCGAACGACGAACGCGGTGACTGGTAAGATGGCTGCGGAGGTGCTCTCCGGAAAGGTGCAGGGGGTCTCGTCGCCTGCGTTAACAACGGCTTCTAGTTCGATTCGCGTAATTTCGCGTAAGCGCTTAGGTTTCTCGCAGTAACTCTCGCTCGGTGCACGAAGCTCTTAAGGTCTTCGTCTTCTACCGACGCTATAGCTGCTGCCAGTTCAGGGTTTAGCTTCTGCCTTAGTAGGTAGAGCTGCTTATCTTCCGCTACTCGGGCCCTAATCGCATATTTTCTAAACAATCTGTAGAACTCTTCGAACATCTGCCGGTTGTGGTTGATCTTATCTAGCTGTTCGCAGGCCGTCTTCTTGCGGAAGGGGTCCCCGAAGTGTTGATCCAGCGCTTTAATCGCTTCTTTAGCGGTTACCTCTTCTAGGTCCGCTACTAGCGAAAAAGCTTCGCCTTCCAATCGCGATTCCAGGTAGGCCAATCTATCTCTGGCACTGTTTCCCGCGTAGTCGCGGTCTATCTTGTTCTTTATCTTCTTCTTAAACGCTTCCCAATCCTTAGGATCTCTGCCTCTAAACGCCGGTAGATCCGGTAGTAACGTTATTAGTATGCCGCCTTAACTGTAGGCCGCCGGCGAGACGGTCTCTACTGGTTCTTCTTAGCGCGGTAGCGGCGACATCGCTGCTTCCATCTTAGCTAACTGAGCCTTTATCGCTTTTAGTTGTGCTAGTCGGTTTGCCGCTTGGTTTTCCAGCATATCTATAATAGTCTCTGCCGATTCCTTCTCGGCTCTTACCGCCTCTATTTCCTCTCTTAACTGCCTCTTTTCTTCTAGGGTTCTGTAAAACAGCTTCTTAATAAGGTCTATGCTGTCGTAGACCTTTCCTACTCCGTTCTCGTTTACGTAATCCTTAAGTTCCTTAAGTGTGCAGTTGTGGATTTTCTTATATTCGTTTATTTGTTCCTTAATCTCTGCGGTCTCTTCCGCTGTAAAACCTCCGATAATGAACTTATTATCGATAACACTGGAGCGCCTACTCGCTCTGTTAGTCTTTTCTCTTCTGCTTCTGCTTCGGCCTGTAACGCCACTCTCTACCGTCGAGAAGCTCTCTATAGCTATCTTACGGTGCTGGTGTTTTGTTTGTTTTGTATAGTGCGCATGCGTTATTTGGGTGTCCGGATAGTTTAACGGTCCCTTTCGCGCAGCGCGGTAATAGTGTAGGGAGTAAGTTCGAGATATAATAATCCGGGCACGCAGATAAGATTTAATACGGCCTTTTTAATAACTATATCTCGAACTAAGGAGGGAAAGGAATCTATATAGTAGTGGGTGAGAGCTTTGGGGGGGTGGTGTGCCAAGGCCCGGCTCGGTCCAGAAGGGCCGAGCCGAAATTCCAAGGGTCTACCCTATTACTTAGTCCCACCCCTTTCTGCTGCTGTAACACCTATAGCCTTGCACAGAGGGGAATTGCCGCCCCTCTAAACGGAGGGAAAACTCTGCACTACTATACAGAGGGAGAACTCCCGATCCTCTATACGGAGTGTAAACCTTATATCCCTGCATAGAGGGAAATTGCTAGCTTAGCTTCGTAGGTACAAATTGCATAGTAGCAGATAAGAAAGGAACTGCCTATTAGTTCCTTTATATAGATACCTAACCTTAAGTTTCTAAACCAAGATTCTTAAGTCCTTTACATAGCCCTCGTCAAGACCCTGTTCTATAAGAAGTTAGAAGAGAATAGACAGTTAAGAGAGGAAGTAGAAGCGATAGCCGCTAAGAGGGCTATAGCGGAAACTACTATCGAAGTGCTCGAGAATTAGGCCGCTGTACGGTTAGCTTAACTAAATAGATATTAGGGGACGCCGTCCTGCCAGGTCTCGGACCTGGACCGACTGTCGTCCTAAGGAGTACGACTTAGCTACGCCAGCAAGACCCAGCTAAACCGAGTCCTAACCCGGCCTGGCCAAGTCGGCAGCCCCTCCCCCTACACCCTATACAGAGGGAATTCTCTGCACCCCTATACAGAGGGAAATCTCTGCACCCCTGTACAGAGAGAAATCTCTGCACCCTATATAGAGAGAAATTGCTAGCTTGCTTCGTAGGTACAAATGTACAGCAGCGGACGACGAAGGAACTGCCTATTAGTTCCTTTATGTAGATACCCAGCTTTAAGTTTCTAAACTAAGATTCTTAAACCCATTACATTAGGAACTAATCTTACTGTCGGTAACTGCAATAATACAACGAAGATAGACAGCGACATCCCTCTAGAAACCTCGGCTATATAGGATTATATACGCGACATATACGACGAGCTAATAGCTCGTAAGATTTAGCTTAAACAACAAATAGGCTATTAGGCCTCGACGATTTCCCGACAGGAACAGGAGCTCCGACAGCTTAGGGCGTCTAGTTGCGACCCGACCCCTACGACGACGACGACGACGACGAACATAACGGCCTACACTGCGGTCCCTAAGAGCAAACTCCCTAACGTTACTACCTACGATAGTAAGGCACCGGCCGAGTACCCCTCCTAGGCTGCCTAGATGCGCTCTAAGCTTCTAGTCGACTTATAAGTATACCTAACTAAGCTTAATAAGGTAGTATATCTCTTTAGGAGGTTAAAGGGCAAGGCGGCAGCACAAATTCTGCTGTACTACGAATCGGCTATTGCTAACCCGGCGATAGCAACTACGACGATGCTCTAGGCAGCTCTAGACAGGAGCTACAAGGACCTAGACTGCGAAAGCCGAGCCCTCGTACAGGTTAATACTATAAAGTAAGGACGCAAGTCTGTATAAGAGTTCCTCGCAGAATTCGACTAGACCCTAGCAGAGGCAGGAGAACTCTAAAAGGAGGACAGGGTAAAGGTAACTACCCTAGAAGTTGGACTCTCTAGGGAGATTATAACAGGACTAGTAGGCGTAATGCGACCAGCCTCGTATAAGGCGTTCTGTAATCTCCTTAGAATAATCGACGACTAACAGCGCAGGCTCAGACAGATAAGCTGCGCCTACAAGATGCGACAACTCCTCTATTGGCAGCAGGACGCTATAGACTAGGAACTAACAACGACGACGAGAGTAGCAGCAGCCGTTACTGTACGACTAAGGGCTGGCGCTAAGAGGGCGCTATAGGTAGATGCAGCTACCCTTAATAAGAGACAAGCAGAAGGGAGCTGCTACTAGTGTAGCTAGATAGGGCACATTGTACAGAATTGCAGGCTTTTGCTAGTAGAGAGACCTAGGGGACGGCCGGCTACCGCAAGGGTAGCAACTGCGGCACCCTAACACGAGACCTAAGAGTTCCCCTTGGACGGTAACGAGTTGGGAAAAGAATAGCCTCTAAGCAAAGTATATACGAGATAGATTGCCAAATCAAAGCACTACTTAGCTATCTTTTAAGAGCAACTATATAACGACTATACCGTTTATCGTACAACCTACGCTATACGGGACCGCTACTGCGCAGACGCTAATTAACACAGGGTGTTTAGTGTACGGAGTAATTAGCAAAGACTTCGTACAGAAACACTACATCGAGACAACCCCTACTGTACCTGTACGCATGCTGGGCATTACCGGACGAGGACCGGACATTACCTATATAGTAAAAGTAACAATAGGGCTATAGAGACACTACGAGCAGGACTCGTACCTCTACGTCGTACGAGACAAGTTGGGGTATAACCTAATATTAGGGAAACTATAGATAGAGCGCTAGCAGGGCAAGCTCGACGTCGGACGAGGACGCCTGTACCTGGCAGCTACGAAGCAGAGACTCCGAGATTAAGGGAGGGTTCCACTAGGTAGCAATGCCAAAGCCGAGGTCAACACTGCGACTATAGACATTAAGAAGGCCTTAGCGCCTAAGAAAGTTACAGACCCCTACACGAAGCTCCTATCGGAATACTCAGTATACCTGGACCTCTTGAAACCAAAATTGGCCTCGAAACTGCCCCTGCACCGAGGAGAGGGAATCGACTACGACATCTAGCTTAAGCCCCGTCCGGATAGAAGCCTGCCTAAAGTACGGTATAGCCTACTGTATAGCATGTCCTCTAGAGAACTCCTAGTGCTATGCAACACACTAGACGACCTACTTGCTAAAGGTTTCATTCGTGCAAGTACGTTATCGGCTGGAGCCCTAGTGTTGTTTGTTTACAAGGAAGGCTCGGCCAGCTTGCGTTTCTGCGTAGACTACAGAGGCATTAACGCGATTACTAAGAAGGACCGGTACCCCCTACCCCTTATTAAGGAGACCCTTAGACGGATTAGCAAGGCAAAGTAGTTTACGAAGCTTAACGTTGTCTTAGCCTTCTATAAGATACAGATTAAGGAAGGATATAAATAGATAACCGCTTTCTGTACAAGGTACAGACTTTTCGAGTAGCTTGTTACCCCCTTTAGCCTTACGAACGCGCCGGCAACCTTCTAGAGGTACATTAACAGGTCTTTGCAAGGACTTCTAGACGACATCTGCTCTATATACCTTAACGACACCCTAGTATTTACAGACAGCACCTGCGAGGACTATATACAAGATATTAAGAATTTGTTGGACCGTTTGCAGCAGGCTAGATTGTACCTCGACATCGATAAATGTAAATTCGGTATACAGTATACGAAATACCTAGGGTTTATTATCGAGGTAGGGTGTTACAGCGGCAGAAAGGGGTGGGACTGGATAATGGGGTGGACCCTTGGAATTTCGGCTGGGCCCTTCCGGACCGAGCCGGGCCTTGGCACGCCACCCCCCAAAGGTCTCGTCCACCACTACATAGATTCCTTTCCCTCCTCAGTTCGAGATATAGTTATCAAAAAGGCCGTATTGAATCATATCTGCATGCCCGGATCATTATATCTCGAACTCACTTACTACACCAAACCCCGCGCTGCGCGAAAGGGCCTGTCGAACTATCCGGACGCTCGAATAACGCACGCGCACACACATACCAAAACAACAACCCCCAAGGCACTGTAAGAAGATAGAAGGCTTCTCAACGGTAGAGAGCGGCGTAACAGGCCGCTGCGGAAAGAGAAAGACTAACAGAGCGAGTAGGCGCTCTAGTGTCATTAATAATAAGATTATTATTAGCGGTTTTACGGCAGAAGAGACTGCAGAGATTAAGGAACGAATAAGCGAATACAAGAAAATCCACGACTGCACGCTCGAGGAACTTAAGGACTATGTAAACGAGAATAGGATCGGAAAGGTCTACGACGGAATGGACCTCCTCGAGACGCTGTTCTTTAGAACGCTAGAAGAAAAGAGACAGTTAAGAGAGGAAGTAGAGACGGTGAGAGCTAAGAGGGAATCGGCCGAGACTATTATAGATGTGTTAGAGAACCAGGCGGCGAATCGACTGGCGCAGCTAAAGGCGCTAAAGGATCAACTGGCTAATATAGAAGCAGCAAAGTCGTCGCCGCCACTGCGGCGAGAAACCTATGCGGAGACCGCCTTACTAGCGGCCTATAGTTAAGGTGGCACTACGATAAGGCCACTGCCGGACCTACCTGCTTTCGGTGGCAGAGACCCTAAAGCGTAGGAGGCGTTTAAGAAGAAGATTAAGAATAAGATAAGCCGCGACTACGCATCGAGCAGCGAAGGAGACAGACTGGCCTATCTAGAGGCGCGACTAGAAGGCGAAGCGTTCTCGCTAGTGTTGGACCTAGAAGAAGTGACCGCCGACGAAGCTATCAAAGCGCTGGATCAGCGTTTCGGAGACCCCTTCTGGAAGAAGACGGCCTGCGAACAACTGGACAAGATCAGTCAGAATCGGCTGACATTTGAAGAATTTTACGGGCTGTTTAGGAAATATACTATTAGAGCGAGAGTGGCTAAGGATAAGCAGCTACACTTACTGAGACAGAAACTGAGCCCTGAGCTCGCTGCGGCCATAGCGTCGGTGGAAGACGAAGACCTTTAGAGCTTCGTGCACTAGGCGAGAGTAACAGCAAGAAATCTCAACGTATACGGAAAACCGACGACGCAAGAACCTAACTAGAAGCCGTCGATAACGTAGACAACACGACCCCCTACGCCTTTCCAGAGAGCACCCCAGCAGCCACCTTATCAGTCACAGCGTTCGTCGTTCGTCCCTACCTGTTACACGTACGGAAAGCCGGGCTATATCGCTACGAGATGCCAAGCATCGGATAAGCAGAAGCAGGAGTATCGTGTTATGAAGCAGCCGCAGCCGCAGCCACCGAGAAAGACTATACAAGCTATAGAGCCGGCTCCGAACGACGCCGAGAGCGTAGACGGTGGGGTGCAGTTAAGGATTATAGGAAAAGACCAGCTGGACGGATAGGCCCCCTATCTAGCATTAACAATAGGGCACCGCACTGGAGCGAATCGACACGAGGAGAAAGCATTAACAGCTGTAGCGATCCGCTCTCGGCAGCCGTAGAGGTAAATACGGAAACGGCAATCATTCTTTCTATTACGATCCATCCTGTTAAGAAGTCGCGCCAACCCCTCTAGTTAAAAGCTTTTATCGACACCGGAGCTCTTATTGGCGCGACGATCCACTACCGGCTGGTTTAGAAGCTGATAAATGGATACGGCTATCTAGTAGAACTGGCGTCGCCGACGAAGATTTCGGCATACAACAGACAAGACACGGAAAACGTTACGCACTACGTACTGTTAAGGACTACACTAGCTAGTCGAACTACGGAAGCGACGTTCCGGATTATAGATCTCGGACGATTTGACATTATTATAGGGCAGAAATGGATAAAGAACCAGAAGACTATCATTGACGTAGATAAAGGCACGATAGGATTTAAAACCCTGGGTAGCAGAGCAGGGACCCTCGGAACGGCCGCCACCGCTGCTAAGCCGAAAGCTACGGAGTCCGCGAGAGAGGCTCTGTCCGATCGCTCCGGATCCCTAGTCACCGTCGAAATGATAAGTTCAGAAGCTATAACGACCCTCGCGAAGTCGCCGGACAATAAGATTTATGCTATCTCTATAAAGGATATCGAAGACTATAGGAAGATAATAGCGGAAGAAGAGGTGGACCTACTAGAGGTGCTGCCAAACGAGCTCTACGGTTACGCTAACGTGTTCTTAAGAGCCGACTCCAACCTCCTGCTGCTCTATCGACCGGAATACGACAACAAGATCCGACTAAAGGAGGGGGCTACGTTGCTGAGAACCGAGCCCCTAAGAAGATTGTTACTGGCCGAATTGGACTAAGTAGAGGTGTTTGTTTGAGAAAATCTGGCAAAGAAGTTTATTATGCCGAGCTCTGCTAAATACGCGTTGCCGATTCTTTTTGTACAGAAGCCCGGAGGTGGTCTCCGACTGTGCGTAGACTATCGAGGCCTTAACGAGGTCACTAAGAGAGACGTATACCCGCTGCCGCTGATCGACGAGACTATACAACGAGTGGCTAAAGCTAAATAGTTCAGCAAACTGGACATTCGACAGGCGTTCTACTGACTAAGGAACGAAGAAGGGCAGACGGAAGATCTTACGACGTTCGCTACGCGCATAGGCAACTTCAAGTAGCTGGTAATGCCTTTCGGACTTACTAACGCGCCGGCAGTGTAGCAATGCTTTATAAACCACTCCTTTATAGATATGCTGGAGCGGCTCGTATCCGTCTATTTAGACGACATCCTTATCTACACCGATAGGACGAGAGAGCAGCACACGGACCACATCGAGAAGGTGCTGACCAGGCTCTGCGAGGTCGGATTGAACGCGGACACGAAGAAGAGCGAGTTCTATTAGACCGAGGTCAAGTATCTCGGTCTTATTGTAGGAAGAGATAGAATTTGTATGGACCCCTCAAAGGTCGCCGCCGTCGCCGAATAGAAGCAGCCGAAGTCTGGGAATACTATGCAAATCAGAGCGTTTCTCGGCTTCTGCAGCTACTATTAACAGTTTATTAAGGACTTCAGCAAGATAGCGAGACCCCTGAACGAGGCGTTAAAGAAGGAGGCCGCTAGCCTATAGAACGAGAAGTGCACGGAAGCCTTTAACTAGCTAAAAGAAGCGGTGGCCTCTGCGCCAGTTCTAGCACACTTCCGGCCGGAAAAGACAATCTACGTAGAAACGGACGCTTCCGATACAGTGACGGCAGGGGTCCTTTCTCAATATAGCGACGATAAAACCCTCTATCTAGTGGCTTTCTTCAGCAAGTCTATAAACGAAGCTAAGCGGAACTACGCTATCTACGATAAGGAACTGCTGGCCATTATTCAGGCCTTTAAAGAGTGAAATCTAGAGCTTATAGCTACACAGAGCACGATCCAGGTCCTTACAGACTACTAGTTACTAACCTACTTTATAAAGACGCAGAAGCTATTACGCCGCCAAGCCCGGTAGACAGCCTACTTATCTGGGTTCGACTTTAAGATTACCTATTGACCTGGAGCTCAAAACGGAAAGGCTAATGCGCTAACGAGAAGGGAAGGAAAGACCAGCCGCGCGAAGGAAGATCTAAACATGTTTCAGAAGGTGTTAACTAAACGTATAGTAGACGCAGAGGTGTTGAAAGAGGTAGGGGTCTGCGCAGTAGAACCGGCCAGTAAGGAAGAAACTCTCTACGAGAAGATAGAGCAGCTTAACCAGCAACAGAAGCTCGGCAAAACCGGTTCAGGGAAGATAATAGTTCTGGAAAAACTAATTACTAAGGTCATCCAGCTAGTCTATAGCTCCGTAGATGTTGGCTATGCAGGCGCGAAGAAGACGATGCAGGCAGTAAGAACGATCTACTAGTTTCCGCAGATCTATAAGCGGATCCACCGGTTTATCGCTAATTGCTACGTGTGCCGAGCCGCGAAGCCACGTTACGGTCTTCTGGCGGGTCTACTAAAGCCACTTCCGATCCCCGAGAAGCCGTAGCAGCACATTACAATAGATTTCGTAACCGGCCTGCCGAATTCAGATAGATACAATGCCACCCTTAACGTAGTGGATAGGCTAAGCAAAGAGCGCCACTTCATCCCCTGTCGAGCAAGAGACGAAGGAACCACTGCGGAAGAGACTGCGCGGATACTGATTAGACACGTATAGAAGCACTATAGCCTGCCGGACACTATTACTACAGATAGGGGTCCTCAATTTACCGCCGACGTGTGGAAAGCTATTAACCAAGCTCTCGGAATTCGTAGAAAGCTCAGCACAGCCGCTTACCCGCAGACCGACAGTCAGTCTAAAGTGGCTAACCGAGAGATAGAGCGATATCTGAGAACCTTCTGCGGCCATTACCAAGAAGAATAGATCAAGGTGTTGCCGATAGCCGAGTTCTGCGCCAACTCGGCACTGTCTAAAGCCACCTCGCTGGCGCCGTTCGAAATAACGCATAGCTATCTTCCGAAAATAAGTTTCCAGCCGCTAAGCGAACCCAGCTCTGCAGAACTATCCACCGCTACGTCGTTAAAGAGAGTCGCCGCTGCGGCGGCGGAAGCGTTCCGATCTCAGATAGAAGAAGCGATCAAAGTAGCGAAAGAAGCGATGGAATCGGCTTAGAAGAAGATAGTAACTCGAGCTAATAAGAAGCGGTCACCGATAGAATTCGAGCAGGGCCAAAAGGTGTGGCTCAGCACGCGGAACCTAAGGCTAAAAGGCAACGCCAAGCTTAATCTACGCTACGTAGGTCCGTTTACAATAGTGGAAAAGAGGTCGCTAGTGACTTATCGGCTCCAGCTACCGAAATCGTTCCGGATCTACGGCGTTTTCCATTTAGATCTACTAAGCTTGGACCCTAAAAACGGTCTGCTACGACAGGGGTTCGCCGAACCCCTGTCAATCGAGATAGACAGTAAGGAAGAAGAGTAGGAGGTAGAAGATGTAATGGACGTAAAGAAGATAAGGGGGTCCATCGAAGCGAGGATCTCGTAGAAAGGGTGGCCGGAAGACTATAAATAGTATCCGATCAAAAACCTCCGGAATTCGGCAGAGCTGCTAAGAGAGTTCTATATAGACCTCTGCGCTAGCGCACAGACCAGCTACGCTGCAGCTCAGATAACCTACGGCTTAGATCAGATAGCACGGATCAGGCGCACGGATCAGATAGACGCTAAGTGAAGGACTTCAGACGCCGACGACGTAAGAAATTAAAGAAGCGATAAAGAGAACGTTGTTTTTAATAGAAGACGGAAGAGGTAACATCGGCTATAGAGGGGATTTTCGAGAAGGAGACAACAAAAAAAAAGTAGAGATTTTCGGATAGATAGGGTGACTAAGCAGTCGAGGGCGACCGCTAGTAAGGGAGGGGGGTAGTGTTACGGCGGCAGAAAGGGGTGGGACTGGATAATAGGGTAGACCCTTAGAATTTCGGCTCGGCCCTTCCGGACCGAGCCGGGCCTTGGCACGCCACCCCCCAAAGGTCTCGTCCACCACTACATAGATTCCTTTCCCTCCTCAGTTCGAGATATAGTTATCAAAAAGGCCGTATTGAATTATATCTGCGTGCCCGGATTATAGGGAAAGGCATTAGCATAGACGGGAAGAAGATTAATGCTATTAGGCAAAAGAAGCCTCCTACGAGTGTTAAGGGCGTACGAGAATTTATTAGGTTTGCTAACTTCTACTGCTAGTTTATACAGAACTACTTGGAGATAGTACGCCCCCTAGTTAAGCTAATATATAAGGACAAGCAGTTTAAGTAGACGGACGAGTATAATAGAAGCTTTAACAAGCTAAAGGAGCTCTTTACTACAGGACCAACGCTTACCGCCTTCAATCCGGAACGTATAACAATACTGGAAACCGACTCCTTAGGGTACTGTATAGGAGGTATCTTCTCGCAGGTAGGCCCGGACGGCCTCCTACACCTATACGCGTATTTCTCTAAGAAGAACTCCCTAGCAGAATGCAACTACCCTATCTACGACAAGGAATTACTAGCAGTTATACAGTGCTATAAAGCGTAGGACGGAGAACTCCGCTTAGTTCCTAAGTTCCTTGCCCTAACCGACTATAAGAACCTCGAGTACTTTACGCAACCCTAGAAACTCTCTAAGAGACATATACAATAGGCGATGTATCTAAGCCGCTTTAATATAAGACTCCAATACTGCAAAGAAAAGGACAATAGTAGGGCCGACGCACTATCCAGACGAGACCAAGACATGCTAGCAACGTATAACGATAAACGACTAAAATTACGAACATTCCAGATAGTTAAGGAGGAACCAGACGAGGAGGTTATCCGCCTAGCGGCGACACATACATAGGAACCCTAGCTATAGGCGTAGGAAGAGGCAGTAGAAAAGGACGACGTCTACCGAGGTGCCTATACAGCGATTTAAGGAGGATAGCGGAGGCTCCCAGCAGAGCTCCGCCTTAAGGTATCAGCAGTAGAGTGCATAGTAGACGAGGAGAACAACCTAAAGTTTAGGAATCGGATTTAGGTCCTAGCAGACGAGAAGCTCCGTACGAGCTTAATACAACAGGCATATAACTTAATAGCAACTAGACACCTAGGGCATAAGGAGACGTACAGCATCGTTACTAGAGACTACTACTAGCCGGCGATAGCGAAGGATATCCGTAGGTTCGTACAGAACTGCGATGTCTATAGACAGACAAAGCCCTAGTGTAAACTAAAGCATAGGCTGTTAAAACCCCTACTAATACCAGACCGGCCCTAGCAAGACCTAACAGTAGACTTTATTACAGACCTCCCTAAGAGCGACGGACGACAGAACATTATAGTAGTAACAGACAAGCTAACGAGGGGGGTAATACTAGAGGAAATAGACTCTATTACAGCTAAGGACACTGCCTAGGCATTCGTACGGACGACGTTTAGCAAGCATAGGCTCCCTAGGTCAATTGTGTCTAACCGTAGTACGCAGTTTACGAGCTAACTCTAGGCAAGGATATGCTAATTGTTAAACATAGAACGTCGTCTATCGACTATATAGCACCTATAGACAGACAGCGCGACGGAAAGAGTTAACTTAACACTAGAAGCGTACCTCCGGGCGTACGTTAACTATAACTAGACGAATTGGAACCGCCTCCTCCCTATAGCGGAGCTGGCTATTAACAGCTATACGGCTAATGCTACAGGACTGTCCCCCTTCTTTATAACCTATAGGTAAAACCACTCCCTGCTCCTACCGACCCTAAGTGGCGCTACTCTACACTCCGTACGTTCCCTAATTTAGCAGGGGGAAGCTATCGTACAGACGATTACGAATGCCTACTAATAGGCAAAAGCGAGCCTAGCTATAGTCTAACAGAGTGCAGAAGAACAGGCCAAGAAGAGACGGCAGGCTGCACTAAGGTACAAGGTAAGGGACGAGGTATAGCTAAACTAACGCAACATTTGTATAGACCGGCTAAGCAAGAAACTGGACTAGAAGAACCGGAAGTTTATAGTAGTCTAGCCAGTAGGGACATACGCTGTACCACTTAACACTCTCCTAGAGATTTATCCAGTTTTCTATACAGACCTCGTACAGCTAGCATACACAGACCCCCTCCTACATTAAACGACGGACGACGTACGCCCCCTAGCAATAATTACTAAGGGCTAGGAAGAGTATAAGGTAGAAGAAATCCTTAAGAGCCAGAAGAAGCAGAAGAGGTTAGAATACCTAGTTGGGTAGACAGGGTAGGTAGAGCCTATATAGGAACTATACGAGGCCCTTTAGGACATATTAGCACTAGATAGGTAGGAAGAGAAATACCCCGTTAAACAGTTACAGTAACACTATGCTGTACAGGGTAGGACAGATAGTAGCTATAGGATTAGGCAGCTATAAGAAACATTAGGCAGCTATAGGGAGCAGCTGTAAGGGATGTAGGGCAGCGGCAGGCAGGACTAGGCAGCTGCAGGAGACAATAGGCAGCTACAGAGGATATTGGGAAGCTGCAGAGGACATTAGGAAGCTGTAGAGGAAGAGTAGGAACAGAGGGGAACTAGGAACATGCTACCCCTAGGGACAAGAAAGAGGGGATAACACTAGGGAACCTGTAGGAGGTATAGCCTAGTTGTAAGGAGCGGAAGGATATAAGAAGGGTAGGAATAGAGGAAATAGTTTGGGGGGGGATAAGACTGTACAAAAGAACGCTAGATAAACACCTACTACCTTACCCTGCAGGCGACGATAGACCGGGACATCTACCCGAGTCTATAATAAGCCCGGACAGCGACCGAAGCACCAGAAAACTACGAAATTGTAGATCTTACGCTAGTATCCGACGACAGGGGTTTCTGTCCAGATAATGGAGTTAAGGTAGGGGGACGGTAATTCCCTATACCAACTACATTATCCGCAATAAAGCTTTGCTAACTAAAGCCTGTCGCCGCTAGACTGTACGAGTTGGACGCAGGAAGCGTAGTTAGGGCTATAAGATAAGAGATAATTAGGATAGGAGGTAGATAAATAGACAGGTAAAGACCGGACGGCTTACTTACACAAGGTTAGGGCCCTATAGAGGGAGGTTCCCAGATTCCCTACTACTAACCTACAGTCCAGCCCTATAACTGTATAAGATAGTTAACTAGGGCATTGCCGACATCCTACCTAGGTTAGCTACCTCCTACTAGAACATCGTAGACACATATAGGCTATATAAGCTTTATCTAGACAGCGACCGTTTATTTACTGTTTAGGAGACCCCCCGGTTGTAGGGATTCCCTAATACGTATACATACGACTGCTATACTAGAGGAGAGGCTATAACTATAGCTAGCGATACTGTGCTACCCGTCTTTGCTAATCATATGTTAAAGGAGTGCTTTAAGGCACTAAAGCATACTAGGGGAGAGATAGGGTGCTTAACCCTTGCTAACAGGCTCAGAGATATAGCAGCGTTAAGGAGGGGGAGGGGGGGTATTGTTAGGGGACGCCGTCCTGCCAGGTCTCGGACCTGGACCGGCTGTTGTCCTAAGGAGTACGGCTTAGCTGCGCTAGCAAGACCCAGCTAGACCGAGTCCTAACCCGGCCTGTTGCAGCGGCAGAAAGGGGTAGGACTAAGTAATAGGGTGGACCCTTGGAATTTCGGCTCGGCCCTTCTAGACCGAGCCGGGCCTTAGCATACTACCCCTAAAGCTCTTACCTACTACTACATAGATTCCTTTCCCTCCTTAGTTCGAGATATAGTTATTAAAAAGGCCGTATTAAATCACATCTGGGTGCCCGGATTACGGCCTAGCTAAGTCGGCAGCCCCTCCCCCTGCATCCTATATAGAGGGAATTCTCTACACCCCTATACGGAGGGAAATCTCTGCACCCCTGTACACAGGGAACTCTCTACACCCTGTACAGAGGGAAATTGCTAGCTTGCTTCGTAGGTACAAATGTACAGTAGCGAACGACGAAGGAACTACCTATTAGTTCCTTTATGTAGATACCTAGCTTGAAGTTTCTAAACCAAGATTCTTAAACCTATTACAATAGGCTAAGAGCTTAGTTAGCTAATATAGCAGCGTTAACATCGTCGGCGGTGCCGCTACTGCCGCTACTAGAAGGCTATACTAATTACGCCTTCCCTGCTGCCTACAGTTAAGGTAGCCTTTTAATAACGTTATTGCCTAACCTACAGGTCTTTAGCGACGGCAATCCAGTGTTAGGGGCTCAAGAATCTTGGTTTAGAAACTTAAAGCCGGGTATATACATAAAGGAACTAATAAGCAGTTCCTTTGTCGTCCGCTAATCTGAGCACGTAGATAATTCAATACGGCTACTTTAATAACTATATCCAAGGCTAGAGAGGGAAGAATCTACGTACAAGCGGAGGTGGAGGTATTTGAGTGTGCGCCAAGCCTGGCCCTGCCAGCTGTCTACATCTACATCCGTATCACTACCGCCCTCCCTAACCAGCGATTGCCCTTAATCGCAATCAGCCTATTAATCGCAATTAGCTAACCCAGGTCGCGTCGTGCTAAACCAGGTTGCATTGTAGTCGCATTGTGCCAAACCAGGTCGCAGGGGTCGCAAATTCAGCTTCGCTTGTGCAGTGCCTTTTTAAGCCTTAATCTCGTGCCTTTTTAACGTCGCTTTCGGCCTCGATTGGTGCCTTGTTTGGTGCCTTGCCAAGGCTGCAGAATTCTTAGAGGTCGCGGCTGCAGAGGTCGTAGAGGTCGTAGAGATCGTCGGGGCTGCGGAGGTTGTACTAAACCAGGTCGCACCTATGTTGCCTGCAGCTGTGCCTCTGTTGTCTGCAGCAGCTGTACCTGTCTGCAGCAGTGCTTCTGAATTCTGGATGTGCTTCTAGACGTGCTTCTAGACGTGCTCTTCTAAACCTGAACAGTGTGTGTTGTCTACAGCTGCCTGTTGTCTGCAGCTGCCTTCTGTGCCTTTTTGAACGTGCTGTCTGCGGCTGCAGCTAGTGCTCTGCAGCTAGTGCTCTGCAGCTAGTGCTCTGTTGTTTGCAGCAGCTGTGCCTGTCTGCAGCTGCCTGTTGCCTGTAGCAGCCCTATATTGTCTGCAGCAGCTGTATTGACTGCAGCAGCTCTGGTGCTCTGCCTGGTGTTCTGCCTAATAGCTCTGCCTAGATTGCTTGGCCTGGTGCTCGGCCTAGTGCTCTGCCTAGTGCTCTGCCTGATGCTCTGCCTAGTGTTCTGCCTGGTAGCTCTGCCTAGTGTTCTGCCTAGTGGCTCTGCCTAGATTGCTCGGCCTAGTGCTCGGCCTAGTGCTCTGCCTAGTAGCTCTGCCTAGTGCCTTGCCTCTGCTTTGCCTGTATTGTCTACAGCAGCTTTGCCTGCCTGTAGCTGCTGTATTGACTGCTAGCTGTGTTAACTGCAGCAGCTGTGCCTGTCTGCAGCTGCTTGTATTGTCTGCGATGTCTGCACCTGTGTTGCCTGCAGCAGCTCTGTATTGTCTACAGCTGTACTGAACTGTATATTGCTAAACTTGTCGCTTTTGGCTGCTCTTGTCGCTCGTGCTGCTGCAGAGGTCGCGGAGGTCGCAAGGGTCGCGAGGTCGCGGATGTTGCAGCGGCAGAAAGGGGTGGGACTAAGTAATAGGGTGGACCCTCGGAATTTTGGCTCGGCCCTTCCGGACCGAGCCGGGCCTTGGCACGTTACCCCCCAAAGGTCTCGTCCACTACTACATAGATTCCTTTCCCTCCTTAGTTCGAGATATAGTTATTAAAAAGGCTGTATTGAATTATATCTACGTGCCCGGATTATTATATCTCGAACTCACTCCCTACACCTCCGCGCTGTGCGAAAGGGACCGTTGAACTATCCGGACCTCCGAATAACGTACGCGCACTACACTAAACCAAACCCTAGCACTGTAAGAAAGCTATAGAGAGCTTCTTAGCGGTAGAGAGCGGCGTTACAGGCCGAAGCAGAAGCAGAAGAGAAAAGAGTAACAGAGCGAGCAGGCGCTCTAGTGTTATCGATAATAAGTTTATTATTAGAGGTTTTACAGCGGAAGAGACTGCAGAGATTAAGGAACGAATAAGCGAATACAAGAAAATCCACGACTGCACGCTCGAGGAACTCGAGGATTACGTAAACGAGAACAGAGTAGGAAAGGTCTACGACAGCATAGACCTTATTAAGAAGCTGTTTTACAGAACCCTAGAAGAAAAGAGACAGTTAAGAGAGGAAGTAGAGACAGTAAGAGCTAAGAAGGAATCGGCCGAGACTATTATAGATGTGCTGGAAAACCAAGCGGCGAACCGACTGGCACAACTAAAGGAGATAAAGACTTAGCTAGCTAAGATGGAAGCGGCGATGTCGTCGGCGCCGCTACCGCATCGAGAAGAACTAGCAGAGACCGCCTTACTAGCAGCCTACAGTTAAGGCGGCACGTTAATAACGTTACTACCGGATCTACCGGCGTTTAGAGGCAGAGACCCCAAGGATTAGGAAGGATTTAAGAAGAAGATAAAGAACAAGATAGACCGAGACTATGCCAGAAACAGCGCCAGAGATAGATTGGCGTACCTGGAATCGCGATTAGAAGGCGAAGCTTTTTCGCTAGTAGCGGACCTAGAAGAGGTAACCGCCAAGGAAGCGATCAAAGCGCTGGATCAACGCTTCGGAGACCCATTCCGAAAAAAGACGGCACGTAAGCAGCTGGACAAGATCAACTAGGACCGACAGATGTTTGAAGAATTCTACAGACTGTTCAGAAAATATGCTATTAGGGCCAGAGTAGCGGAAGATAAGCAGCTCTATCTATTAAGACAGAAGCTAAACCCTAAACTAGCCGCAGCTATAGCCTTGGTAGAAGATAAAGACCTTAAGAGCTTCGTGCACCGAGCGAGAGTTACTGTACAGAACCTAAGCGCTTACGCGAAATTACGCGAATCGAACTAGAAGCCGTTAATAACGCAGACAACGCGACCCCCTGCGCCTTTCCGGAGAGTACCCCAGCAGCCACCTTATTAGCCACCGCGTCCGTCGTTCGTCCCTACCTGCTACGCGTGTAGAAAGCCTGGCTATATCGCTACGAGATGCTAAGCAACGGCCTAGCAGAAGCAGGAGTATCGTGTTATAAAGCAGCCGCAGCTGCAGCCACCGAGAAAGACTATACAAGCTATAGAGCCGGCTCCGAACGAGACTAACAGTGTAGACAGTGGAGTGCCACTGCGAATCCTAGGAAAAGACCAGCTAGAAGGATAGGCCCCCTATCCAGCGTAGAAAACAGGGCACTAACAAGAACTACGTTACAGAAAAATAAGAGCATTAACAGCTGCAGCAATCCGCTCTTAGCAGCGGTAAAAGTAAACACGGAAACAGCTATTATCCTTCTAATTACCGTCTACCCCCTCGATAGATCAAGCAAACCACTATAGCTAAGAGCTTTTATCGACACGGGGGCCCTTATCAGAGCGGCTATCCACTATCGATTAGTTCAAAAGCTGATAAAAGGATACAGCTATCCAGTGGAGCTAGCGTTGCCGACACGGATTTTGGCGTACAACGGACAGGACACAGAGAGTGTTACGTAATCCGGGCACGCAGATATAATTCAATACGGCCTTTTTGATAACTATATCTCGAACTAAGGAGGGAAAGGAGTCTATGTAGTAGTGGATAAGACCTTTTGGGGGGTGGCGTGCCAAGGCCTGGCTTGGTCCGGAAGGGCCGAGCCGAAATTCCAAGGGTCCACTCTATTATCCAGTCCTACCCCTTTCTGCCGCCGTAACACTACCCCCCTCCCTCACTAGCGGTCGCCCTCGACCGCTTAGTTACCCTATCTATCTGAAAATCTTCACTGTTTTTTTTTTTCGTCGTCTCCTTCTCGAAAATCCCCTCCAACGCCGATGTTACCTCTTCCTTCTTCTATTAAAAACAGCGTTCTCTTTATTGTTTCTTCAATTTCTTACGTCGTCGGTATCTGAAGTCCTTCACTTAGCGTTAATGTAATCGACGCTATCTGATCTAATCCGCGGTCTTCTAAGCTGCGGCTCGGCTAGTCTGTACGTCGCCTCGGAGGTCTATATAGATCTGTCCGCAGCGTTTCTTCCTCTTCTTTTTCTTCTACCAAAGCGCTTACCCACCGCAGGGTCGGCGGCGCTGGCACGCTACGGCGTCGGCGAGCTGCCTGCGGAACCAGCAGTGGGTAGTGGCTGCGTTAAAGACCTCCCTAAGGCGACCGCTACGATCGTTTTTATCGGCTTCCGCGCCGGTAGAGCGGACGCGGCTTTTCTTCTTTCTGAACTATTAACTTTGGAGCCACTCAGGCTTCGGCTTCTACGGGTTCTGCACGTAGAACTCTCTTAGCAGCTCTGCCGAATTCCGGAGGTTCTCGACCGGATACTATTTATAGTCTTCTAGCCACCCCTTCTACGAGATCTTTGCTTTAATAGACCCCCTTATCTTCTTTACGTCTATTACATCTTCTACCTCCTACTCTTCTTCCTTACCGTCCATCTCGATTGGCGGAGGTTCGGCGAACCCCTGTTCCGGAAGGCCGTCCTTAGGGTCTAGGCTTAGCAGATCCGAATGGAAAACGTCGTAGATCCGGAACGCCTTTGGCAGCTGGAGCCGATAAGTCACTGGCGATCTCTTTTCCACTATCTTAAACGGACCTACGTAGCGTAGGTTAAGCTTCGCGTTGCCTTTTAGCCTTAGGTTTCGCGTGTTGAGCTAGACCTTTTAACCTTCCTCGAATTCTATCGGCGACCACTTTCTATTAGTTCGAGTTACTATCTTCTTCTAAGCCGATTCCATCGCTTCTTTCGCCACTTTGATCGCTTCTTCTATCTAAGATCGGAGCGCTTCCGCCGCTACGGCGGCGGCTCTCTTTAACGACGTGTTGGTGGAAAGCTCCGGCGAGCCGGCGTCGCTTAGCGGCTAGAAGCTCAGCCTCGGAAGATAACTGTAGGTTATCTCGAACGGCGCTAGCGACGTTGCTTCTAACTATGCTAAGTTCGCGCAGAATTCAGCTATTGGCAGCATCTTAACCTACTTTTCTTAATAATAGCTGCAGAAGATCTGTAGATATTTCTCTATCTTACAGTTGGCTACCTCGGACTAACTGTCGGTCTAAGGGTAAGCTGCTGTGCTGAGCTTTCCACTAATTCCGAGAGCTTGGTTAATGGCTTTCTATACGTCGGCGGTGAATTAAGGACCCCTATCCGTAGTGATAGTTTCTAGCAGGCCATAGTGCTTCTATACGTGTTGAATTAACATCCGTGCAGTCTCTTCCGCAGTAGTTCCTTCGTCTCTCGCTCAGTAGGGGATGAAGTGGCGTTCCTTGCTTAGTCGATCCACTACATTAAGCGTAGCGTCGTAGCCGTCCGAGTCCGGCAGTCCGGTTACGAAATCTATCGTAATGTGCTGCTATGGCTTCTCGGGGATCGGAAGCGGCTTCAGTAGGCCTGCTGAAAGGCCGTAACGTAGCTTTACGGCTCGGCACACGTAGCAATTGGCGATAAATCGGTGGATCCGTTCACAGATCCGCAGAAACCAGTAGATCGTTCTTACTGCCTGCATCGTCTTCTTCGCGCCTGCGTAGCCTATATCTACGGAGCTATAGACCAGCTGGATAACCTCTGTAATTAGTTCTTCCGGAACTATCAGCCTCCCTGAACCGGTTTTGCCTAGCTTCTGCTGCTGATTAAGCTGCTCTACCTTCTCGTAGAGAGTCTCTTCCTTAGGGGCCGGTTCTACTGCGCAGACCCCTACCTCTTTTAACACCTCTGCGTCTACTATTTGCTCGGTCAACACCTTCTAGAACATGTTCGGATCTTCTTTCGCACGGCTGGTTTTTCCTTCCCTTCTCGTTGTTACAGCGGCAGAAAGGGGTGGGACTAAGTAATAGGGTGGACCCTTGGAATTTCAGCTCGGCCCGTCCGGGCCGAGCCGGGCCTTGGCACTACTACCACTACAGAAGCCTACTACCACTACTACATAGATTCCTTTCCCTCCTTAGTTCGAGATATAGTTATTAAAACAGCCGTATTGAACCTTATCTGCGCGCTCGGATTATTATATCTCGAACTTACTCTCTACACTAACCCTGCGCTGCGCGAAAGGGCCCGTCGAACTATCCGGAAACCCGAAAAACGCACGCGCACCTACACACACACCAAAACAACAACCCCCAAAGGCACTGTAAGAAGATAGAAGGCTTCTCAGCAGTAGAGAGCGGCGTAACAGGTCGCCGCAGAAAGAGAAAGACTAACAGAGCGAGTAGGCGCTCTAGTGTTATTAATAATAAGATCATTATTAGCGGTTTTACGGCGGAAGAGACCGCAGAGATTAAGGAACGAATAAGCGAATACAAGAAGATCCACGACTGCACGATCGAGGAACTGGAAGACTATGTAAACGAGAATAGGATAGGAAAGGTCTACGATAGTATAGACCTTTTTAAGACGCTGTTTTACAGAACGCTAGAAGAGAACAGACAACTAAGAGAAGAAACCGAAGCAGTAAGGGCCGAGAAGGAATCGGCAGAAACTATTATCGACGTGTTAGAAAACTAGGCGGCGAATCGATTAGCGCAGCTAAAGGCGCTAAAGCATTAAATAGCTAATACGGAAGCAGCGAAGTCGCCGCTACCGCAGCGAGAAGCCTACGCGGAGACCGCCTTACCAGCGGCCTATAGTCAAGGTGGCACTACGATAACGCTACTGCCGGACCCACCTGCTTTTAGTAGCGGAGACCCTAAAGCGTAAGAGGCATTTAAGAAGAAGATTAAGAATAAGATAAGCCGCGATTACGCATCGAGCAGCGAAGAGGATAGATTGGCGTACCTAGAATCGCGATTAGAAGGTGAAGCTTTTTCGCTAGTAGCGGACCTAGAAGAAGTGACCGCCGACGAAGCTATTAAGGCGCTGGACCAGCGTTTTGGAGACCCCTTCTGGAAGAAGACCGCCCGCGAACAACTGGACAAGATCAGTTAGAATCGGCTGACATTTAAAGAATTTTACGGGCTGTTTAGGAAATATGCTATTAGAGCGAGAGTGGCTAAGGATAAGCAGCTACACTTACTAATACAGAAACTGAGCCCTGAGCTCGCTGCGGCTATAGCGTCGGTAGAAGATGAAGACCTTTAGAGCTTCGTGCACTAGGCGAGAGTCACTGCCAGAAACTTGAACGCGTACGGAAAACCGACGACACGTAAACTAATTCAGAAGCCGTCGCTGTCGGCGCAGCTAACAAGAGCCCCTGCGCCCTTCCGACAACGCCCCTAGCAGCTATTTAATTCGCAGCGTTCATCGTTCGTCCCTACCTGCTATGCGTGTAGCAAGCCTGGCCACATCGCTACGAGATGCCAAGCATCAGATAAGCAGAAGCAGGAGTATCGTGTTATGAAGCAGCCGCAGGCACTAAGAAAGACCATACAAGCTATAGAGCCGGCTCCGAACGACACTAACAGCGTGGACGGCAGGGTTTAGTTAAGAATTATAGGAAAACATTAGCTGGACGGATAGACCCCCTATCTAGCGTAAAAAACAGGGCATCCCCGCGAAAGGCACTAACGGAACGAGAGAGCATCAACAGTTGTAACGATCCGCTGTCGGCGACGGTAGAAGCGAACACAGAAACAGTGATTATTCTTCCTATTACAATCCACCCTGTTAAGAAGTCGCGCCAACCCCTCCAGTTAAAAGCTTTTATCGACACTAGAGCTCTTATTAGCGCGGCGATCTACTACCGACTGGTTCAGAAACTGATAAAAGGATATAGCTATCCAGTGGAGCTGGCGTCGCCAACGCGGATTTCGGCGTATAATCGACAAGACACGGAAAGCGTTACGCACTACGTGCCGCTAAAGACTACCTTGGCTGGTCGCACTACAGAAGCGACGTTCCGGATTATGGATCTCGGACGGTTTGACATTATTATAGGGCAGAAATAGATAAAGAACCAGAAGACGATT
Source organism: Pseudocercospora ulei (assembly GCA_016165855.1). Classification (NCBI taxonomy): domain Eukaryota; kingdom Fungi; phylum Ascomycota; class Dothideomycetes; order Mycosphaerellales; family Mycosphaerellaceae; genus Pseudocercospora; species Pseudocercospora ulei. The sequence continues at coordinate 4,849,580 of JACWNB010000005.1, read as the reverse complement.
ATTAACGTAGACGAAGGCACAATAGGGTTCAAAACCCTAGGCAACGGCACCGCCGCCGCCGAACCGACCGCCGCCACCGTAGCCGAATTGAAAGCTGCGGCTGCCAATGTAACCCTGTCCGATCGCCCCGAACCCCTAGTCACCGTCGGAATAATGAGTTCAGAAGCTATAACGACTCTCGCGAAGTCGCTAGGCAATAAGATCTACGCTATCTCTATAAAGGACATCGAAGACTACCGGAAGATAATAGCGGAAGAAGAAACGGACTCGTTAGAGGTGCTGCCGGCAGAGCTCTATAATTACGCTAACGTCTTCTTAAAAGCCGACTCCAACCTATTGCCGCTCTATCGACTGGAATATAACAACAAGATCCGACTGAAAGAGGGAGCTACGCTGCTAAGGACCGAGCCCCTAAGACGACTGTCGCCGGCGGAACTGGACTAAGTAGAGGTGTTTGTTCGCGAAAATCTGGCGAAGAAGTTTATTACGCTGAGTTCTGCCGAATATGCGTTACCGATTCTTTTCGTAAGGAAACTAGGGGGTAGTCTGCGACTCTGCGTAGACTATCGAGGCCTTGACGAGGTTACTAAGAGAGACGTATACCCGCTGCCGCTGATCGACGAGACTATACAACGAGTAGCTAAAGCTAAATAGTTCAGCAAACTGGACATTCGACAGGCGTTCCACTAACTAAGGAACGAAGAAGGGCAGACGGAAGATCTTTCTTACGACGTTCGCTATGCGTATAGGCAATTTTAAGTGGCTAGTAATGCCGTTTGGACTTACTAACACGCCGGCAGTGTATCAACGCTTTTTAAACTACTCCTTTATAGACATGCTAGAGCGGTTTGTGTCTATCTATTTGGACGACATTCTTATCTATACGGACGGAACGAGAGATCAGCATACGGACCACGTCGAGAGGGTGCTAAACAGACTCCGCGAAGTGGGATTGAACGCGGACACGAAGAAGAGCGAGTTCTACCAAACCGAGGTCAAATATCTCGGTCTTATCGTCGGAAGGAATAGAATTCGGATAGACCCCTTAAAGGTCGCCGCCGTCGCCGAATAGAAGCAGCTGAAGTCTGGAAATACTACACAAATCAGAGCGTTTCTCGGCTTCTGCAGCTACTATCGACGGTTTATCAAGGACTTTAGCAAGATAGCGAGACCCCTAAACGAGGCGCTAAAGAAAGAAGCAGCTGGCCTATAGAATAAGAAGTGTACGGAAGCCTTTAACCGGCTGAAAGAAGCGGTGGCCTCTGCGCCAGTTCTGGCACACTTCCGGCCGGAAAAGATAATCTACGTAGAAACGGACGCTTCCGATACAGTAACGGCAGGGGTCCTTTCTCAATACAGAGACGATAAAACCCTTTATCTAGTAGCTTTCTTTAGCAAGTCTATAAATAATGCTAAACGAAACTACGCTATCTACGACAAGGAACTGCTGGCTATTATTCAGGCCTTTAAAGAGTGGAAACCGGAGCTTATAGCTAGAAAGAGCACGGTCCAGGTCCTTACGGACCACTAGTCGCTGACCTACTTTATAAAGACGCAGAAGCTCTTACGACGTCAAGCACGGTAGGCTGCCTACCTATCCGGGTTCGACTTTAAGATTACCTATCGACCCGGAGCTTAAAACGGAAAGGCTAACGCCCTAACGAGAAGGGAAGGAAAGGCCAGCCGCGCGAAAGAAGATCCAAACATGTTCCAGAAGATGTTGACCGAGCGTATAGTAGACGCAGAGGTGTTAAAAGAGGTAGGGGTCTGCGCAGTAGAACTGGCCCCTAAGGAAGAGACTCTATACGAAAAGGTAAGGCAGCTTAACTAGCAACAGAATCTTGGCGAAACCGGTTTAGGGAAGATAATAGTTCCGGAAGAACTAATTACGGAGGTTATCCAGCTGGTCCATAACTCTATAGATGTTGGCTACGCTGGAGCAAAGAAAACGACGCAGGCTGTAAGAACGATCTACTGGTTTCCGCGGATCTACGAGCGGATCCACCGGTTTATCGCCAATTGCTACGTGTGCCAAGCCGCGAAGCTACGTTACGGTCTTCCGGCGGGTCTAATGAAGCCACTTCCGATCCCCGAGAAGCCGTAGCAGCACATTACGATGGATTTCGTAACCGGCCTGCCGAATTCAGATAGTTACAATGCTACGCTTAACGTAGTGGATAGGCTAAGCAAAGAGCGCTACTTCATCCCCTGCCGAGCGAGAGACGATAGAACCGCTGCGGAAGAGACCGCGCGGATGCTAGTTAGATACGTATAGAGGCACTATAGCCTGCCGGACACTATTACTACAGATAGGGGTCCCTAATTCACCGCCGACGTATAGAAAGCTATCAACCAAGCTCTCGGAATTCGTAGAAAGCTCAGCACAGCTGCTTACCTGCAAACTAACAGTCAGTCTAAAGTGGCTAGTCGGGAGATAGAGCGATATCTGCGAACCTTCTGCGGCCATTATTAAGAAAAGTGGGTCGAGATGCTGCCGATAGCTGAGTTCTGCGCCAATTCAGCACAGTTAGAAGCTACGTTACTGGCGCCGTTCGAGATAACTTACGGTTACCTTCCGAGAATGAGTTTCCAGCCGCCGAACGAACCCAGCTCTAAGGAACTATCCACTGCTACGTCGTCAAAGAGGGTCGCCGCCGCCGCGGCTAAAGCACTTAAGGCTTAAATAGAAGAAGCCATCAAGGTAGCAAAGAAAGCGATGGAATCGACTCAGAAGAAGATAGTAACTCGAGCTAATAAGAAGCGGTTACCAATAGAATTCGAAGAAGATCAAAAGGTCTGGCTCAACACACGAAACCTAAGGCTGAAAGGCAACGCGAAGCCTAACCTACGCTACGTGGGTCCGTTCAAGATAATAGAAAAGAGGTCGCCGGTAACCTATCGGCTCCAGCTACCGAAATCGTTCCAGATCTACGATGTCTTCCATTCGGACCTGTTGAGCTTGGACCCTAAAGACGGCCTGCTAGAACAGGGGTTAGCCGAACCCCTGCCAATCGAGATAGACAATAAGGAAGAATAGGAGGTAGAAGACGTAATAGACGTAAAAAAGATAAGGGAGTCCATCAAAGCGAGGATCTCGTAGAAGGGGTGGCCGGAAGACTACGAATAGTATCCGATCGAGAACCTGCAGAACTCAGAAGAGCTACTAAGAGAGTTTTACGTCCAAAATCCAACGAAGCCGAAACCAGCGTGGCTCTGATGTCGACGATGCGGAAGTTAATAGTTTAGAAAGAAGAAAGCCGCGTCCGCTCCACCGGCGCGGAAGCCGATAAAGACGATCGTAACGGTTGCCTTAGGGAGGTCTTCGACGCGGCCACTACCTACTATCGGTTCGGCAGGCAGCTCGCCGACGCCGTAGCGTGACAGCGCCGCCGACCCTGTAGTAGGTAAAGGCTTTGGTAGAAGAGAAAAAGAAGAAGAAAAACGGCGCCGCGGAAAGATCTATATAGACCTCTAAGGCGACGCACAGACTAGCCGAGCCGCAGCTTAGAAGACCGCGGATCAGATCAGATAGCGTCGGTTACATAAACGCTAAGTAAAGGACTTCAGATGCCGACGACGTAAGAAATTCAAGAAGCGATAAAGAGAACGTTGTTTTTAATAGAAGACAGAAGAGATAACATTACCGTTAGAGGGGATTTTCAAAAAAAAAAAAAAAAAAAAAGATTTTCAGATAGATAGGGTGACTAAGCGGTCGAGGGCGACTGCTAGTAAGGGAGGGGGGTAGTGTTACGGCAGCAGAAAGGGGTAGGACTAAGTGATAGGGTGGAGCCTTGGAATTTCAGCTCGGCCTGTCCGGGCCGAGCCGGGCCTTGGCACTACCACTACTACGGAAGCCCACCACCACCCCTACATAGATTCCTTTCCCTCCTTAGTTCGAGATATAGTTATTAAAACAGCCGTATTGAACCTTATCTGCGCGCTCGGATTACTCGTTAGCGCGTTAGCCTTCCCGTTTTAAGCTCTGGGTCGATAGGCAATCTTGAAGTCAAACCCGGATAAATAGGCAGCCTACTATGCTTAACGTCTTAAGAGCTTCTGCATCTTTATAAAATAGGTTAGCGACTAGTAGTCCGTAAGGACCTGGACTGTGCTCTTTCCAGCTATAAGCTCCGGCTTCTACTCCTCGAACGCCTGTATAATAGCTAGCAGTTCTTTATCGTAGATTGCGTAGTTCCGTTCGGCCTCTGTTATGGACTTGCTGAAGAAAGCCACCGGATGGAGCGTTTTGTCGTCGTTAGCGTATTAAGAAAGGACCCCTGCTGTTACTGTGTCGGAAGCGTCTGTCTCTATGTAGATCGTCTTTTCCGGTCTGAAGTGCGCTAACACTAGCGCTGAGGCCACTGCCTCCTTTAGTCGGTTGAAAGCTTCTGTACACTTTTTATTCTATAGGCCAGCGGCCTCCTTTTTCAATGCCTTATTTAGGGGTCTCGCGATCTTGCTAAAGTCCTTAATAAACTGTCGATAGTAGCTGCAGAATCCGAGAAACGCTCTGATTTGCGTAGTGTTTCCGGATTTCGGCTGCCTCCATTCCGCAACAGCGGCGACCTTTAATAGGTCTATACGAATTCTGTCTCTTCCGACGATAAGACCGAGATATTTGACCTTAGTCTAATAGAACTCGCTCTTCTTCGTGTCCGCGTTTAATCCTACTTCGCAGAGTCTCTTTAGCACCCTCTCGACGTAGTCCGTATGCTGCTCTCTCGTTCTATCTGTGTAGATAAGGATGTTGTCCAAGTAGATAGATACGAACTGCTCCAGCATGTCTATAAAGGAGTGGTTTATAAAGCGTTGCTACACCGCCGGCGCGTTGGTAAGTCCGAAAGGCATTACTAGCCACTTAAAGTTGCCTATACGCGTAGCGAACGTCGTAAGATCTTCCGTCTACCCTTCTTCGTTCCTTAGTCGGTGGAACGCCTGTCGAATGTCCAGTTTGCTGAACTATTTAGCTTTAGCTACTTGTTGTATAGTCTCGTCGATCAGCGGCAGCGGGTATACGTCTCTCTTAGTAACCTCGTTAAGGCCTCGATAGTCTATACAGAGTCGCAGACTACCCCCTAGTTTCCTTACGAAAAGAATCGGTAACGCATATTCGGCGGAGCTCGGCGTAATAAACTTCTTAGCTAGATTCTCTCGAACAAACACCTCTACTTAGTCCAGTTTAGCCAGCGACAATCTTCTTAGGGGCTCGGTTCGTAGCAACGTAGCCCCCTCTCTTAACCTGATCTTGTTGTCGTATTCCGGCCGGTAGAGCGGCAGGAGGTTGGAGTCAGCTTTTAAGAACACGTTAGCGTAATTATGGAATTCTTCTGGTAATACCTCCAGTAGATCCACTTCTTCTTCCGCTGTTATCTTCCTGTAGTCTTCGATGTCCTTTATAGAAATAGCGTAGATCTTGTTGTCCGGCGACTTCGCGAGAGTCGTTATAGCTTCTGAACTTATTATTCCGACGGTAACTAGGGGTTCGGAACGATCGGACGGAGCCTCTTTCGCGGACTCCGTAGCTTTCGGCTCGGCGGCGGCAGTGGCAGTGGCGGCCGTTCCGATGGTCCCTGCTCCGCTACCCGGGGTTTTGAATCCTATCGTGCCTTCGTCTACGTTAATAACCGTCTTCTGGTTCTTTATCTATTTCTGCCCTATAATAATGTTAAACCGTCCGAGATCCATAATCCGGAACGTTGCTTCCGTGGTTCGACCAGCTAGTGTAGTCCTTAATAGCACGTAGTGCGTAACGTTTTCCGTGTCTTGTCCGTTATACGCCGAAATCCGCGTCGGCGACGCTATCTCCACCGGATAGCCGTATCCTTTTATCAGCTTTTGAACCAATCGATAGTGGATAGCCGCTCCGATAAGGGCCCCCGTGTCGATAAAAGCCCTTAGCTAAAGTGGTTTGCTCGATCTGTTAAGGGAGTGGACAGTAATTAGAAGGATAATAGCTGTTTCCGTGTTCACTTCCACTGCCGCTAAGAGCGGATCGCTGCAGCTGTTGATGCTCTCGTCTCTCTGTAACGTAGCTCTTGTTAGTGCCCTGTCTTCTACGCTGGATAGGGGGCCTATCCTTCTAGCTAGTCTTTTCCCAGGATTCGCAGTAGCATTCCACCGTCTACACTGTTAGCATCGTTCGGAGCTGGCTCTATAGCTTGTATAGTCTTTCTCGGTAGCTGCGGCTGCTGCTGCTTTATAACACGATACTCCTGCTTCTGCTAGGCCGTTGCTTGGCATCTCGTCGCGATATAGCTGGGCTTTCCGCACGCGTAGCAGGTAGGGACGAACGACGAACGCTGTAACTAATAAGGTGGCTGCTATAGTGTTCTCCGGAAAGGCGCAGGGAGTCGTGTAGTCTGCGTTATTAACGGCTTCTGGTTCAATTCGCGTAATTTTGCGTAAGCGCTTAAGTTTCTCGCAGTGACTCTCGCTCTGTGCACGAAGCTCTTAAGGTCTTCGTCTTCTACAGACGCTATAGCGGCGGCCAATTCAGGGTTCAGCTTCTGCCTTAGTAGGTGGAGCTGCTCGTCTTCTGCTACTCTGGCCCTAATAGCATGTTTTCTAAATAGCCCGTAGAATTCTTTGAACGTCTGCCGGTTCTAATTGATCTTGTCTAGCTCCTTACAGGCTGTCTTCTTTCGGAATGGGTCTCCGAAGCGCTAGTCTAGTGCTTTAATCGCTTCCTCGGCGGTTACCTCTTCTAGGTCCGCTACTAGCGAGAAAGCTTTACTTTCTAATCGCGATTCTAGGTACGCCAATCTATCTCCGGCGCTGTTTCCGGCATAGTCTCGATCTATCTTGTTCTTTATCTTCTTCTTAAATGCTTCCCAATCCTTAGGATCTCCGCCTCTAAACGCCGGTAGATCCAGTAGTGACGTTATTAACGTGCCGCCTTAACTGTAGGCCGCCGGTAAGGCGGTCTCTGCTTGTTCTTCTCGATGCGGTAGTAGCGCCGACGACCTCGCTGCTTCCTTCTCCTCTAGCTGAGCCTTTATCGCTTTTAACTGTGCCAGTCGGTTCGCCGCTTGGTTCTCCAGCATATCTATAATAGTCTCGGCCGATTCCTTCTCGGCTCTTACTGTCTCTACTTCCTTTCTTAGCTGTCTGTTCTCTTCTAGCGTTCTGTAGAACAGCGTCTTAATAAGGTCTATACTATCGTAGATCTTTCCTATCCTATTCTCGTTTATATAGTCTTCCAGTTCCTCGATTATGCAGTCGTAGATCTTCCTATATTCGGCTATTCGTTCCTTGACCTTAGCAGTCTCTTCCGCTGTAAAACCGCTAATAACGATCTTATTGTTAATTACACTGGAGCGCCTACTCGCTCTGTTAGCCTTTCCTTTTCTGCTTCTGCTGCGGCCTGTAACGCCGCCCTCTACTATTAAGAAGCCCTCTATCGCTTCCTTACGGTGCTGATGTTTGGTTTGGTTGTGTGGGTGCGCGTGCGTTATTCGGGTTTCCGGATAGCTCGGAGGGCCCTTTCGCGCAGCGCAGGGTTGGTGTGTTGAGTGAGTTCGAGATATAATAATCCGGGCACGCAGATATAATTTAATACGGCCTTTTTGATGACTATATCTCGAACTAAGGAGAGAAAGGAGTCTATGTAGTAGTGGATAAGACCTTTGGGGGGGAAGGCGTGCCAAGGCCCGGCTCGGTCCGGAAGGGCCGAGCCGAAATTCCAAGGGTCTACCCTATTATCTAGTCCCACCCCTTTCTGCCGCTGTAACACCCCTAATAATACCCGTACTCCCTTCTCGTAGTGCCCTATTCGTACAGCGGCGTGCCGAATACCCTTAGCTCCCAGTGTTCCTTTGCTAGGTAGCGCTTTCCTGTCCTTGCCTAAGTACCTAACTGTTAGCCTCCCTCTCTGCCGGTTTAGCCTTAGACTTGTCGTCCTAGGTCCGCAGGCAGGGAAAGCAGGGGGTGCTGGATCGCTTCTACCTAACCTTAGCCGGTTCCGTTTTCTAATTCAACGGAGCTAAGGTTAAGGCTAAGGAGGCCTGCCTGCAGTTATAAAGGTGCAGGAGGTGCCCTGTCCTGTCTGCTCCTTCTCCTCCTACCCTTAAGCCCTAGCTATATACTCTACGTCCTAACCGTACAGTCCGGTGCTACTGGGCTATTTGGCTCTGTCCCTGTCCCTTAGTCGTCGTCCGGAGTTTTACTCCTAGGTAGATGTTCCTGCCTCCGTCCGGTTGTCTAGTAGGCCGCTGCCTATACAGGCTCTAGGTCGTAGTTGCCTCGTTTGTCCCCCTTTATACAGCTGTAGCAGCTGCCCTAGTTGTTATTGCCCTATAAGGCAGGCAGCTACTACCCTGTATATAAACCCTTTCCCTTTCCCCTCTCTCTCTTCTTCTCTTTCTTCTTTATCCTCTACCTGCTACCCGTCCGTCTGGCCGTCCACTACTACTACTATCTATTAGCTACTACTAGTTACTACTACTATACTATCCGCTCCGTCCGGCCGTGCTTATCGTAGCTCCCTCGTAGTTGCTGGCTCCCCCTCTACTCGTCCGGCTAGGGTCTCCTCCTATTTCTACCTCTAGTAGTAGGATACTTAATTCGACTAGCAGCTTCGCTTCCGGTTCGTACGGATTTCCGTCCTCTGTAAAGTCCAAGCTGACATCTTAGGTGCTATATTAACTAGCAGCAGGGTGTTGCTAGGCTACTCTTCTACTTTTCCTAGTGCTAGGGCCCCTTCCGTCTAGGAGGTAATTAAGGTTATAGGTATAGAGTTGGCTGCCCTAGGTCCTAGGGGTAAGGGCTAGTAGGCTACCTTAAGGTAGCATGTAAAAGTTTTCAGACAGTGTCGCTCTTAACCTCTCTTACTTCCACTTTTCCTCCCTCCTGTTTTCTAGCTGTTCCCTTCCTCTAGCCCTTCCTTCGTATAGTGTCGTACAGTGTCGTGTTAGTAGGATCCTATAGTGTCCTACATTGTTATTCTCGATCCTTTAGCAACTTAAGTTGCCGGCAGCTACCCTGTCCTTAGGGTAGATTGTGCCCCTCTTCGCTGTACAGCGCAGTGTTACTGTAGCTAGGTAGGGGGATGGTTCTCCTCCTACCTGTCCAGCGCAGTTGTGTCCTGTAGGGCCTTATATAGTTCCTACGTAGGCTCTGCCTATCCTCTCTATTTTACTAGGTACTCTACCTTCCCCTGCTTCCTTCGGCTCTTAAGGATCCCTTATACCTTATACTCTTCCTGGCCCTTAGTTATAATCGCGGGTAGGCGCGCGTCGTCTGTTATCTAGTGCGGCAGGGGGTCCGTATTCGCCGGCTGTACGAGGTCTACGTAGAAGACTGGATAAATCCCTAGGGGAGTGTTTAGTTATATAGCATATGTCCCTACTGGTCGGACTACTATAAACTTCCTGTTCTTCCAATCTAGTTTCTTGCTTAGCCGGTCTATACAGATGTTATACTAGTTTAGCCAGACCTTATCTCCTGCCTCGTACCTTGGTGCAGCCTGTCGTCCTTTGTTGGCCTGCTCTTCCGTATTCTGTTAAGCTATAGCTAGGCTCGCCTTTGCCTATTGGTAGGCGTTCGTAATCGTCTGTACAATGGCCTCTCCTTGCTGAATTGGGGATCGTACAGGGCGCGGGGTATTACTACTTAGGGTCGGTAGGAGCGGGGAATAGTCGTATCTATAGGTTATAAAGAAGGGGGACAATCCTGTAGCATTAGCTGTACAGCTGTTAATAGCTAGCTCCGCTATAGGGAGAAGTCGGTTCTAGTTTGTCTAGTTATAGTCGACTTACGCTTAGAGGTACGCTTCCAACATCGAATTGACCCTCTCTGTCGCTCCGTCCGTCTGTAGGTGCTATAAAGTTAACAGGCGACGTTCTACCTTTAGCAACTGGCAGACCCTCGCCTAGAGCTAGCTCGTAAACTGCGTGCCCCGGTCCGACATAATCGACTAAGGGAAACCGTACTTGCTAAACGTCGTCTGTATAAATGCCTAGGCAGTGTCCTTAGCTGTAATAGAGTCTATTCCCTCTAGTATTACCCCCTTCGTTAGTTTGTCCGTAACTACTATAATGTTCTGCCGTCCGTCGCTCTTAGGTAGGTCTGTAATAAAGTCTACCGTTAGGTCTTGCTAGGGCCGGTCCGGGATCGGTAGGGGTTTTAGTAGCCTATGCTTTAGTTTACGCTAGGGCTTCGTTCGTCTGCATATATCGCAGTTTCGTACAAACCTGCGGATGTCCTTCGCTATCGCCGGCTAGTAGTAGTCCTAGGCGACAATGCTGTACGTTTCCTCGCGCCCTAGGTGCCTAGTAGCTATAGAGTTGTGCGCCCGTTGTATTAAGCTCGTACGGAGCTTCTCGTCTGCTAGGACCTAAATCCGATTCCTGAACTTTAGGTTGTTCTCTCTGTCTACTAAGCACTCTGCTGCCGACACCTTAAGATAGAGCTCGGCTGGGAGCTTCCGTTGCCCTCCTTAGATCGCTGTACGGGCCCCTCGGTATACCTCGTCCTTTTCCACTGCCTCTTCCTATGCTTGCAGTTAGGGTTCCTATAGGTGCGTCGCCGCTAGGCGGATAGTCTCCTCGCCTGGCTCCTCCCTAAACATCTGGAATGTTTATAACTTTAACTGGTCGTCCTCGTACGTCGTTAGCATGTCCTAGTCCCGTCTAGATAGCGTATCGGCCCTGCTGTTGTCCTTACCCTTGCAATACTAGAGTCTTATATTCAACTGGCTTAGGTATATTGCTTATCGTACGTGCCTCTTAGACAGCTTCCAGGGCTGCGTAAAGTACTCTAGATTCTTGTAGTTAGTTAGGGCGAGGAACTTAGGAACTGAGCGGAGTTCTCTATCCTACACTTTATAACACTGTATAACTGCTAGCAACTCCTTGTCGTAGATAGGGTAGTTGCACTTAGCTAGGGAGTTCTTCTTCGAGAAATATGCGTATAGGTGCAGGAGTCTGTCTGAGCCTACCTGTAACAGGATACCTCCAATGTAATACCCTAAGGAGTCGGTTTCCAGTATTGTCGTACGCTCTAGGTTAAAGGCGGCAAGCGTTGGTCCTGTAGTAAAGAGCTCCTTTAGCTTGTTAAAGCTCTTATCGCATTCGTCCGTCTATCTAAACTGCTTGTCCTTATACGTTAGCTCGACTAGGGGGCGTACGATCTCCGAGTAATTCCGTATAAACTGGCGGTAGAAGTTGGCAAACCTAAGAAATTCCTGTACGCCCTTAACGTTCGTAGGCGGCTTCTATTGCTTAATAGCATTAATCTTCTTCCTATCTATACTAATACCTTTCCCTGCCTCGATAATAAACCCTAGGTATTTCGTACGCTAGACACCAAATTTACATTTGTCGATGTCGAGGTATAAGCTAGCCTGCTGCAGTCGATCTAGCATCTTCTTAACGTCCTGTACGTAATCTGTATAGGTGCCGTCCGTAAAAACCAGGGTGTCGTCGAGGTATGCCGAGCAGATGTCGTCTAGTAACCCTTAAAAGGACTTGTTAATGTATCTTTAGAAGGTTGCCAGTGCGTTGGCAAGGCTAAAGGGGGTAACAAGCTACTTAAAAAGACTATATCTCGTATAGAAGGCGGTTATCTATTTACAGCCTTCCTTAATCCGTATCTTGTAGAAAGCCGAGACTACGTTAAGCTTAGTAAACTACTTCGCCTTGCTGATCTGTCCGAGGGTCTCCTTAACAAGGGGTAGGGGGTACCGGTCCTTCTTGGTAATCGCGTTAATGCCTCTGTAGTCTATATAGAAACGCAAGCCGGCCTTCCCCTCCTTATAAACAAACAGCAATAGGGCTCCTGCAGACGAGGTACTTGCCTAAATGAAACCTTTAGCAAGCAGGTCGTTCAATGTCTTGCGCAGTACTAGGAGTTCTCTAGAGGACATTCTACATAGCGGTCTGTACAGTACCTCCGGCAGACTCCTATCCGGACGGGGTTCTAGCTAAATGTCGTAGTTAATCCCTTCTCCTAGATATAGCAGCAGTTTTAAGGCCGACTTTGGCTCGAAGAGGTCTAGGTATCCAGCATATTCCCTTAGGAGCTTCGTACAGGGGTCCGTTACTTTCTTAAGTGCCAATGCCTTCTTAATGTCCGCTGTCACCGTATTGATTTCGGCCTTGGAATTGTTACCCTACAGAGCCTCTCCTTAGTCTCAGGGCCTCTGCTTTGTCGACGTATTGGCTCCAGCCGTAGCGTTGTCGTCCTACCGGACTCTCCCTTGGTCTCGGAGCCTCTGCTTCGTTACTGCCAGGTACAGCCGCCCTCGTCCTACGTCTAGCTTGCCCCTCTAGCGCTCTATCTATAGCTTCCCTAGTATTAGGTTATACCCCAGCTTGTCCTGTACGACATAGAGGTATAAGTCCTGCTTATAGTGTCCCTGTACCTCTATCTTTATTTTTACTATATAGGTAATGTCCGGTCCTTGCCCGGTAATGCCCAGCATATATATAGGTACAGTGGGGGTCGTCTTAATCCAGTGTCTCTGTACAAAGTCTTCGCTAATTACTCTGTACACTAAACATCCTGTGTTAATTAATGTCCGCGATGTTGCGGACCCGTTTAACGCTAGCTATACAATAAACGGTATAGTCGTTATATAGTTGCTCTTAAAAGATAGCTAAGTAGTACTTTAATTTGGCAATCTATCTCGTATACGCCTCTAGCAGAGCCTTCGCTTAGAGGCTACTTTTTTCCCGACTCGTCGTCGTCTAAGTAAGACTCCTAATCCTCTTGTTAGGGCGCCGCAGTTGCTACCCTTGCAGTGGTCGGCCGTTCCCTAGGTCTCTCTGCTAGCAAAAGCCCGCAATTCTGTACAGTATAGCCTATCTTGCTATACCGGTAGCAGCTCCCTTCTGCTCGCCTCTTGTTAAGGGTAGCTATATCTACCTATTGCGCCCTTTTAGTAGCGGCCCTTGGCCGTACAGTAACGGCTGCCGCTACCCTCGTCGTCGTTGGTTCCTAGTCTATAGCGTTCGTCTGCCGCTAGAGGGGTTGTCTTATCTCTTAAGCGCAGCTTATCCGTCTAAGCCTACGCTGCTAGTCGTCGACTATCCTAAGGAGATTGCAGAATTCCTTGTACGTAGCTAGTCGCATTACGCCTACCAGCCCTGTTATAATCTCCTTAGAGAGGCCTAGCTCTAAAGAGGTAATTTTTATCCTGTCCTCCTATTAGAGACCTCCTGCTTCTGCCAAAGTCTAGTCAAATTCCGCGAGGAATTCTTATATAGTCTTGCGTCCTTGCTTTATCGTATTAACCTATAGGAGTGCTCGGCTCTCGCAGTCTAGGTCCTTGTAGCTCTTATCTAGAGCTGCCTAGAGCATCGTCGTCGTAGCTATTGCTAGGTTGGCAATAGCTATCTCGTAGTACAGCAGAATCCGTACTGCTACCCTGCCCTTTAACCTCCTAAAGAGGTAAACTACCTTGTCTAGCTCGGTCGGGTATGCTCCTAAGTCGACTAGAAGCTTAGAGCGCATCTAGGCAGCCTAGAGGGGTACTCGGCCAGAGCCTTACTATTGTACGTAGAGACGTCGGGGAGTTTGCTCTTAGGGGTCGGGGTGTAGGCTATCGTGTTTGTTGCGGCAGTGGAAAGAGGTAGGACAGATTAATAGGGTGGACCCCGGACTTCGGCTCAGCCCGCCCGGGACGAGCCGGGCCTTGGCACTACTACTACGAAAGCCCTCCACTACCACTACATAGGTTCCTTTCCCTCCTTAGTTCGAGATATAGTTATCAAAACAGCCGTATTGAAGCCTATCTGCGCGCTCAGATTATTATATCTCGAACTCACTCTCTACACCAATCCCTGCGCTGCGCGAAAGGGCCCGTCGAACTATCCGGAAACCCGAATAACGCACACGCACCCACATACACACCAAAACAACAACCCCTAAAGGCACTGTAAGAAGATGGAAGGCTTCTTAGCGGTAGAGAGCAGCGTTATAGGCCGCAGCAGAAGCAGAAAAGGAAAGGCTAACAGAGCGAGCAGGCGCTCCAGTGTCATTTATAATAAGATTATTATTAGCGGTTTTATAGCAGAAGAGACTGCAGAGATCAAGGAACGAATAAGTAAATACAAGAAGATCTACGACTGCACGATCGAGGAACTCGAAGACTATGTAAATAAGAATAGGGTAGGAAAGGTCTACGATAGTATAGACCTTATTAAGACGCTGTTCTACAGGACGCTAGAAGAGAACAGGCAACTAAGAGAAGAAACTAAAGCAGTAAGGGCCGAAAAGGAATCGGCAGAGACTATTATCGACGTGTTAGAAAACCAGGCGGCGAATAGACTAACGCAACTAAAGGCGCTAAAGGATCAACTGACTGATATGGAAGCAGCTAGGTCGTTAGTCCTGCTACTGCATCGAGAAGAACAAGCAGAGACCGCCTTACTAGCGGCCTATAGTTAAGGTAGCACCTTAATAACATTATTACCGGACCTGCCAGCGTTTAGAGGTAGAGACCCTAAAGACTGGGAAGCGTTTAAGAGGAAGATAAAGAATAAGATAGACTGCGACTATGCCGGAAACAGCGCCAGAGACAGACTAGCGTACCTGGAATCGCGATTAGAAGGCGAAGCTTTTTCGCTAGTAGCAGACCTAGAAGAGGCGACTGCCGAGGAAGCGATTAGAGCACTAGACCAGCGCTTCGGAGACCTATTCCGAAAGAAGACGGCCCGTAAGCAGCTAGATAAGATCAACTAGAACCGGCAGACGTTCGAGGAGTTCTACGGTTTGTTCAGAAAATATGCGATTAGGGCCCGGGTAGCGGAAGATAAGCAGCTCTACCTATTAAGGCAGAAGCTAAACCCTGAACTGGCCGCAGCTATAGCGTCGGTAGAAGACGAAGACCTCGAGAGCTTCGTGCACAGAGCGAGAGTTACCGCGAGAAACTTAAGCGCTTACGCGAAATTACGCGAATCGGTTTAGAAGTCGTCGCCGTTGGCGCAGACAGCGCGGCCCCCTGCGCCTTTCCGACGAACGCCCTAGCAGTCGTCGTATTCACTACGATCGGCGTTCGTCCCTACCTGCTACGTATGCAGAAAGTCCGGCTATATCGCTACGAGATGCCAAGCAATAGCACAGCAGAAGCAGGAATATCGAGCAACGAAGCCGCTGCTGCCGAGAAAGACTATCCAAGCTATCGAGCCGGCTCCGAACGATGCTAACAGCGTAGACGGCGGGGTACAGCTAAGAATTATAGGAAAAGACTAGCTGGACGGATAGGCCCCCTACCTAGCATTAACAATAGGGCACCGAATCGAAGCGAATCGCTACGAGAAGAAAGCATTAACAGCTGCAGCGATCCGCTCTCGGCAGCTATAGAAGTGAATACAGAAACGGCGATTATCCTTCCTATTACGATCTACCCTGTTAAGAAGCAACGTCCACCGCTCTAGCTAAGAGCTTTTATCGATACTGGAGCTCTTATTAGTGCAGCGATCCACTATCGGCTGGTCCGGAAGCTAACGAATAGATACGGCTATCCAGTGGAATTAGCGTCGCCGACACGGATTTCGGCATATAACGGACAGGACACAGAGAGTGTTATGCACTATGTGCTATTAAAGACTACACTAGCTGGTCGCACTACGGAAGCGACGTTCCGAATTATAGATATCGGAAGGTTTGACATTATTATAGGGCAGAAATAGATAAAGAACCAGAAAGCTATTATCGACGTATATAAAGGAACGATCAGATTCAAAACCCCGGGTAGCAGAGCAGGGACTATCGGAAAGGTCGCCGCCGCCGCCGTCGAGCCGAAAGCTACAGAGTCCGCGAAAGAGGCTCTGTCCGATCGTTCCGAACCCCTAGTTACCGTCAGAATAATAAGTTCAGAAGCTATAACGACCCTCGCGAAATCGCCGGACAATAAGATTTACGCTATCTCTATTAAGGACATCGAAGACTACCGAAAGATAATAGCGGAAGAGGAGGTAGGCCCACTGGAGGTGTTGCCAAACGAACTCTACAGTTACGCTAACGTGTTCTTAAGAGCCGACTCCAACCTCCTGCTGCTCCACCGGCCGGAATACGACAACAAGATCCGACTAAAAGAGGGAGCTACGCTGCTAAGAACCGAGCCCCTAAGACGACTGTCGCTGGCGGAACTGGACTAGGTAGAGGTGTTCGTTCGCGAAAACCTAGCGAAGAAGTTTATTACGCCGAGTTCTGCTAAATATACGTTACCGATTCTTTTCGTAAGGAAACTAGGGGGTAGTCTGCGACTCTGCGTAGACTATCGAGGCCTTAACGAGGTCACTAAGAGAGACGTATACCTGCTGCCGCTGATCGATAAGACTATATAGCGGGTAGCAAAGGCTAAGTGGTTCAGCAAGCTGGACATCCGCTAAGCGTTCTATCGACTAAGAAACGAGGAAGGATAGACAGAAGATCTTACGACGTTTGCAACGCGCATAGGCAACTTTAAGTAGCTAGTAATGCCTTTCGGACTTACCAACGCGCCGGCAGTGTAGCAACGCTTTATAAACCACACCTTTATAGACATATTGGAACGGTTCGTGTCTATTTACCTAGACGATATCCTTATCTATATAGATAGAACGAGAGAGCAACACACGGACTACATCAAGAAGGTATTGACCAGGCTCCGTAAGGCCGGACTGAACGCGGATACGAAAAAGAGCGAGTTCTACCAGACCGAGGTCAAATATCTCAGTCTTATCGTCGGAAGAGATAGAATTCGGATAGACCTATCAAAGGTCGCTGCTGTCGCGGAATGGAAGCAGCCGAAATTAGGAAACACTACGCAGATTAGAGCGTTTCTCGGCTTCTGCAGCTACTATCGACGATTTATAAAGGACTTCAGCAAGATAGCGAGACCCCTGAACGAGGCGCTAATAAAAGAAGCAGCTGGCCTATAGAATAAGAAGTGCACAGAAGCTTTCGTACAGCTGAAAGAAGCAGTGGCCTCTACGCTAGTGCTAGCGCACTTCCGACTAGAAAAGACGATCTACGTAGAAACGGACGCTTCCGATACAGTAACGTTAGGAGTCCTTTCTTAATATAGCGACGACGAGACCCTTTATCCAGTAGCTTTCTTTAGCAAGTCTATAACGGAGGCTAAACGGAACTACGCAATCTACGATAAAGAACTGCTGGCTATTATTTAGGCTTTCGAGGAGTGGAAACCGGAGCTTATAGCTAGAAAGAGCACGGTTCAGGTCCTTACGGACCACCAATCGCTGGTCTACTTTATAAAGACGCAGAAGCTCTTACGTTGCCAAGCTCGGTAGGCCGTCTACTTATTAGGGTTCAACTTTAAGATTACCTATCGACTAGGGGCTCAAAATAGAAAGGCTAACGCGCTAACGCGAAGAGAAGGGAAGACGAGCTGCGCGAAGGAAGATCCGAACATGTTTCAGAAGATGCTGACTGAACGGATAGTAGACGCCGAGGTGTTGAAAGAAGCGGGGATCTGCGCAGCGGAACTGCAGACTAAACTGGAACCAATAGAGCCGCCGATCGAAGAAAAGACTCTCTACGAAAAGGTGGAGCAGCTTAACCAGCGACAGAAACTCGGCAAAACCGGTTCAGGGAAGCTAATAGTTCCAGAAGAACTAATCACTAAGGTCGTCCAGCTGGTCCATAGCTCTAAGGACGTTAGTTACGCCGGCTCGAAGAAGACAATAGAAGCTGTAAGAACGATCTACTGGTTTCCGCGTATCTACGAACGGATCCACCGATTTATCGCCAATTGCTACGTATACCGAGCTGCGAAGCTACGTTACGGTCTTCCGGCCGGTCTGCTAAAGCCACTTCCGATCCCTAAGAAACTGTAGCAACATATTACGATAGACTTCGTAACTGGCCTGCCGGATTCGGATGGATATAACGCTACGCTAAACGTAGTATATAGGCTAAGCAAAGAACGACACTTTATCCCCTGCTAAGCGAGAGACGAAGGAACCACTACAGAAGAGACCGCACGGATGTTGATTCAACACGTATAGAAGCACTATAGCCTGCCGGACACTATCACTACGGATAGGGGTCCTCAATTTACCGTCGACGTGTAGAAAGCTATTAACTAAGCTCTCGGAATTTATAGAAAACTCAGCACCGCCGCTTACCCTTAAACTGACAGTCAGTCTAAAGTAGTTAATCGAGAGATAGAGCGATATTTGCGAACCTTCTGCAGCTACTATTAAGAAGAATGGGTTAAGGTGTTACCGATAGCCGAGTTCTGCGCCAACTCGGCACTGTCTAAGGCCACCTCGCTGGCGCTGTTCGAGATAACGCACAGCTATCTCCTAAGGATAAGCTTTCAGCCGCCAAACAAACCCAGCTCTGCGGAACTACCCACTGCTACGTCGTCAAAGAGAGTCGCCGCCGCGGCGGCAGAAGCGCTACGATCTAAGATGGAAGAAGCGATCAAGGTAGCGAAAGACGCAATTGAATCGGCTTAGAATAAGATAGTGACTCGAGCTAATAAGAAGCGGTCACCGATAGAATTCGAGGAAGGCCAAAAGGTATAGCTTAACACGCGGAACCTGAGGCTAAAAGGGAACGTTAAGCTTAACCCCCGCTACGTAGGTCCGTTTACGATAGTAGAAAAGAGGTCGCCGGTAACCTATCGACTCCAGCTACCGAAATCGTTCCGGATCCACAATGTCTTCTATTCGGACCTGTTGAACTTAGACCCTGAAAACGGCCTGCCGGAACAGGGGTTCGCTGAACCCCCGCCAATCGAGATGGACGATAAGGAAGAATAGGAGGTAGAAGACGTAATAGACGTAAAGAAGACAAGGGGGTCTATTAAAGCGAGGATCTCGTAGAAGGGGTGGCCAGAAGACTACGAATAGTATCCGGTCAAAAATCTGCGAAACTCGTCGGAGCTGCTAAGGGAGTTCTATACGCGGAACCCGGAAAAGCCGAAACCAGCGTAGCTCTAATGTCGACAACGCCGGAAGAAAGAAAGAAAAAAGCCACGTCCGCTCTACCGGCGCGGAAGCCGATAAAGACGATCGTGTCGGTCGCCTTTGGGGAGGCCTTCGACTCGGCCACTACCCACTACCGGTTCGACGCAGCCACTACCTACCGCGGTTCGGCCGCCAGCTGGCTAACGCCGTGGCGTGCCAGCGCCGCCGACCCCGTAGTAGGTAAAGGCTTTAGTAGAGAAAGAAAAAGAAGAAGAGATAGAGCCGAGGAAAGATCTATATAGACCTTCCGCGCCAGCGCACAGACCAGCTACGCCGCAGCTCAGATAACCTACAGCTTAGATCAGATGGCACGGATTAGGCGCACCGATTACATAAACGCTAAGTAAAGGACCTTAGACGCCAATAACGTAAGGAATTCAAGAAGCGATAGAAGACGGAAGAGGTAACATCACCGTCAGAGGGGATTTTCGAGAAAGAGACGACAAATCAAAAAAAAAAAAGTGGAGATTTTCAGATGGATGGGGTGACTAAGCGGTCGAGGGCGACCGCTAGTAAGGGAGGGGGGTAGTGTTGCGGCAGTGGAAAGAGGTGGGACAGATTAATAGGGTGGACCCTGGATTTCGGCTTAGCCCGGGCGGGCCGAGCCGGGCCTTGGCACCACTACTACGAAAGCCCTCTACCACTACTACATAGCTTTCTTTCCCTCCTCAGTTCGAGATATAGTTATCAAAACAGCCGTATTGAACCCTATCTGCGCGCTCGGATTAGTACTATGCAGTTAATAGGCAACGTTCTACGTTTAACAACTAGCAGACCCTTGCCTAGAGCTGGCTCGTAAACTGTGTGACCTAGTCTAATACAATTGACCTAGGGAATCCGTGCTTGCTGAACGTCGTCTGTATAAATGTCTAAGCAGTGTCTTTAGCTGCAATAGAGTCTATCCCTTCTAGTATTACCCCCTTTGTTAGCTTGTCCGTAATTACTATAATGTTCCGCCGTCTGTCGCTCTTAGGGAGGTCTGTAATAAAGTCTACTGTTAGGTCTTGCTAGGGCCGGTCCGGTATTAGTAGGGGTTTCAGCAGCCTATACTTTAGTTTACGCTAGGGCTTTATCCTCCTGTATATATCGCAGTTCTGTATAAACCTGCGGATGTCCTTTGCTATCGCCGGCCAGTAGTAGTCCCTAGCGACGATGCTGTACGTCTCCTCGCGCCCTGGGTGCCTAGTTGCTATAGAGTTATGCGCCTGTTGTATTAAGCTCGTACAGAGCTTCTCGTCTGCTAGGACCTAAATCCGATTCCTAAACTTTAGGTTGTTCTCCTCGTTTACTAAACATTCCACTGCTAACACCTTAAGGTAAAGCTCTGCTAGGAGCTTCCACTGTCCTCCTTAGATCGCTATATAGGCCCCTTAGTAAACGTCGTCCTTTTCTACTACCTCTTCCTATACCTGCACTTAGGGTTCCTATATATGTGTTGCTGCTAGGCGGATAGTCCCTTTGCCTAGCTCTTCCTTAAATATCTGGAATGTTCGTAATTTTAATAGGTCGTCCTTGTACGTCGTTGGCATGTCCTAATCCTGTCTAGATAGCGCATCGGCCCTGCTGTTGTCTTTTCCCTTGCGATACTGGAGTCTTATATTAAAGCGGCTTAGGTACATTGCCTATCGTACGTGTCTCTTAGACAGCTTCTAGGGTTGCGTAAAGTACTCTAGATTTTTATAGTTAGTTAGGGCGAGGAACTCGGGAACTGAGCGGAGTTCTCTATCCTACGCTTTGCAACACTGTACGACTGCTAGCAATTCCTTGTCGTAGATAGGGTAGTTGCACTTAGCTAGGGAGTTCTTCTTAGAGAAGTATGCGTATAGGTACAGAAGTCCGTCCGAGCCTACCTATAACAGGATACCCCCTATATAGTACCCTAAGGAGTCGGTTTCCAGTATCGTCGTACGTTCCGGGTTTAGGGCAGCAAGCGTTGGTCCTATAGTAAGGAGCTCCTTTAGCCTGTTAAAGCTCCTATTGCACTCGTCTATCTACTTAAACTGCTTGTCCTTGTATGTTAGCTCGACTAGGGGGCGTACGATCTCCGAGTAGTTCTGTATAAACTAGCGGTAGAAGTTGGCAAAGCTAAGGAATTCCTGTACGCCCTTAACACTTGTAGGCAGCTTCTATTGCTTAATAGCATTAATCTTCTTCCTATCTATGCTAATACCTTTCCCTACCTCGATAATAAACCCTAGGTATTTTATACGCTGTATACCAAATTTACATTTGTCGATGTCGAGGTACAAGCTAGCCTGTTGCAGTCGATCTAGTATCTTTTTGACGTCCTGTACGTACTCTGCATAGGTACCGTCTGTAAAAACCAGTATATCGTCGAGGTAGGCCGAACAGATATCGTCTAGTAACCCTTGTAGGGACCTGTTAATGTACCTCTAGAAGGTTGCTAGTGCATTGGCAAGGCTAAAGGGGGTAACAAGCTACTCGAAAAGTCTATATCCCGTACAGAAGGCAGTTATCTATCTACAGCCTTCCTTAATCTGTATCTTGTAGAAAGCCGAGACTACGTTAAGCTTAGTAAACTACTTTGCCTTGCTAATCCGCCTAAGAGTCTCCTTAATAAGGGGTAGGGGGTACCGGTCCTTCTTAGTAATCGCGTTAATGCCTCTGTAGTCTACGCAGAAACGCAAGCTAGCCTTACCCTCCTTATAGACAAACAGCACTAGGGCTCCTACGGAAGAGGTACTTGCCAAAATGAAACCTTTAGCAAGTAGGTCGTCCAGTGTCTTGCGCAGTACTAGGAGTTCTCTAGAGGACATACTATATAGCAGGCCGTACAGCACTTCGGGTAGACGCCTATCCGGATAGGGCTCTAGCTAGATGTTATAGTTAATTCCTTCTCCTCGGTGTAGTGGCAGTTTCAAGGCCGACTTTAGCTCGAAGAGGTCCAGGTATTCTGCGTATTCCGCTAGGAGCTTCGTATAGAGGTCTGTCGTTTTCTTGGGCGCTAATACCTTCTTAATGTCCGCAGTCGCAGTGTTGATTTCGGCCTTGGCATTGCCGCTTTGCGGAACCCTCCCTTAGTCTCGGAGCCTCTGCTTTATCGCTACTAGGTACAGCCGTCCTCGTCCAACGTCTAGCTTGCCTCGCTAGTGCTCCATCTATAGCTTCCCTAGTATTGGGTTATACCCTAACTTGTCCTATACGATGTAGAGGTAAAAGTTCTGCTCGTAGTATCCTTATAGCTCTATCGTTACTTTTACTATATAGGTAATGTCCAGTCCTCGCCTAGTAATGCCTAGCATGCGCACAGGTACAGTAGGGGTCGTCTTAATACAGTGTCTCTGTACGAAGTCTTCGCTAATTACTCTATACACTAAACATCCTGTGTTAATTAATGTCCGCGCCGTAGCCATCCCGTTTAGCGTAGGCTATACGATAAACGGCGTAGTCGTTATATAGTTGCTCTTAAAAGATAGCTAAGTAGTGCTTTAATTTAGCAATCTATCTTATACACGCCTCTAGCAGAGCCTTCGCTTAGAGGCTATTCTTTTCCCGACTTGTCGTTATCTGAGGAGGACTCCTAATTCTCTTGTTAGGGCACCCCAGTTGCTACCCTTGCAGTGGTCGGCCGTCCCCTAGGTCTCTCTGTTAGCAAAAGTCCGCAATTCCGTACAGTATAGCCTATCTTGCTACACCTATAGCAGCTCCCTTCTGCTCTTCTCTTGTCTAGGGTAGCTATATCTACCTACTGTGCCCTTTTAGCAGCAGCCCTTAGCCGTACGGTAACGGCTGCCGCTACTCTCGTTGTCGTTGGTTCCTAGTCTATAGCGTCCGTCTGCTGCTAGAGGGGTTGTCGCATCTTATAAGCGCGGCTTATCCGTCCGATCCTGCGCTGCTAGTCGTCGACTATCCTAAGGAGATTACAGAATTCCTCGTACGTAGCTGGTCGCATTACGCCTACTAGTCCTATTATAATATCCTTAGAGAAGCCTACCTCTAAGGTAGTAATTTTTACCCTGTCCTCCTATTAGAGTCCTCCTACCTCTGCCAGGGTCTGGTTGTATTCTGTAAGGAACTCTTTACGGTCTTGCGTCCTTGCTTTATCGTATTAATATGTAGGAGTGCTCGGCTCTCGCGGTCTAGGTCCTTGTAGCCCCTGTTAAGAGCTGCCTAGAGCATTGCTGTAGTTGCTATTGCTGGGTTAGCAATAGCTATCTCGTAGTATGGCAGAATCCGTACTGCCGCCCTGCCCTTTAACCTCCTAAAGAGGTATACTACCTTGTCCAGCTTAGTTAGGTATGCTCCTAAGTCGACTAAAAGCTTAGAGTGTATCTAGGTAGCCTAGGAGGGGTACTCGGCCGGAGCCTTACTATCGTAAGTAGTAACGTTAGGGAGTTTGCTCTTAGGGGCCGGGGTATAGGCTATCGTGTCCGTCGTCGTTGTCGTCGTAGGGGTCGGATCGCAATTAAACGCCCTAAGCTGTCGTAGCTCCTGTTCCTATTAGGAAATTATCGCAGCCTAGTAGCTTACTTGTTGTTCGAGCTACCTCTTGTGTTTCAGCAGCTCCTCGTATGCACAGTGCATCTGATTCTGTATAGTCGCAGGATCTATAGGGATGTCGCCGTCTATCTTCGTTGTATTACCGCAGTTACCGAAAGTAAGATTAGTTCCTAATATAAGGGCTTAAGAATCTTAGTTTAGAAACTTAAGGTTAGGTACCTATATAAAGAAACTAATAGGCAGTTCCTTTATCGTCTGCTGCTGTACAATTTGTACCTACGAAGCTAAGCTAGCAATTTCCCTCTGTATAGGGGTGCAAGGTTCGCACTCTGTATAGAGGATCGGGAGTTTCCCTCTATACGGTAGGGCAGAGTTTTCCCTTTGTTTAGAGGGGCAACGATTCCCCTCTGTATAGTGCTATAGGATTCTCTCTCTATACAGGAGTAGGGTCGTGCTAGTAACTCTGTACAGAGGGTAGGGCCGTGCTAGCGCCGCTAAGTCGCAGTCCTTAGGGCGACGGCTGGCTTAGGTCCAGGACCTGGGCTGGGCGGCGCCTCCTAACAGCAAGACACTCCCCCTTAGCCCCCTTTACTAGATCCCTTGCGAAGAACTCTAAGTCCTGCAAAAGTTCCTATAGCAGAACCTCTAGAAAGGCTTTATTAGATCCAGTCGCTCTCCTGTAGCCAGTCCTGTTATGTTTGTTAAGAATCCTAGTAGAGGGCTACGCTTCTGTGTCGACTATCGCAACCTTAATACTATTTCTAAGAAGAATCGCTACCCAATCCCTCTAATACAGGAAATTCTAGAACGCCTTTCGAAAGCAAAATAGTTCACTAAGCTAGATGTAATTGCAGCATTTAACAAGATTCGAATAGCAGAAGGACAAGAATAGATAACTGCATTCAGGACTCGATACGGCTTGTTTGAATCCTTGGTTATGCCCTTTAGCATATGCAATGCACCTAGCACCTTCTAGGAATGTATAAACGACACCCTAAGAGAATACTTAGATCAGTTTGTTACGGCTTACATTAACGATATCTTAGTGTACAGCAAGACACTAAGAGAACACTAGGGACACGTCCGCAAAGTACTGGCCAAACTGGAAGAAGCAGGCTTACATCTAGACATTAACAAGTGTAAATTCTATAAGCAAGAAGTCTAATTCCTTAGACTTATTCTTTTAGACAAAGGTATATAAATAGACCTAGCAAAGATCTAAGCAATTCTTAACTAGAAGGTTCCAAAGGCAGTTAAAGAAGTACAAGGCTTCCTTAGGTTTGCTAATTTCTATCGCTGCTTTATTTAAGGCTTTAGCTTAATTGTAAAGCCTCTAACAACTCTAACAAGGAAAGAAGCTAAGTTTGAATAGACTAGAGTATGCCAACAAGCCTTCGAACTCCTACAATAAAGGTTTACTAAGGATCCTATCCTTTAACACTTCGACTTTGATTTAGAAACCCGTATAGAAACAGACGCCTCTAATGGAGCTATTAGAGCTGTCCTTCTTTAAAGAAAAGCACCTAACTAACTATAGCTTCTAGTAGCCTACCTCTCTAAGAAGATAATTCTAGCTAAATGTAATTACGAAATTTAGGACAAGGAACTCCTAGCTATTGTAAAGGCCTTTAAAGAATAGCGTCTAGAACTTAAAGGTGCAGCCTTTCTAACTTAAGTAAGCTCTAATTACAAGAACTTGGTCCACTTTATAAAGAACAAGATCCTTAACAGACGACAAGCTAGATAGAGTAAATTCCTTTCTAGGTTTAACTTTGTTATTTAATACGCACTAGGATTCCTTGATTCAAGAGCTAACGCCCTTACTAGGATGCCTGGAATCCATCTAGTAGACAGAGGAGAAGGTTAAGCAATTTGTTACTAAACTATCCTATAGGCCTACAACCTAAGTAAAGACTTAAAGACCTACTTATAGGAAGGCAACTAATCAATTGCTGCCTCTTTTGCCCTGTGTCTTGCGCCTGCTTTCCTAGAAGATAACGATTTAGAAAGCACAACAGACAATACTAAAGACTCTGAAACTGAAGGCTCTGTTACCTCTAACACTAACTTGGAAGATAAAGAAGTAGCTAAAGAAGCAAACTACCCTAGAGGACTGCTTCCAATAATTAGAGAGGCTTACGAATTAGACCAGCAAGCTTAAGAGTTGATCTAAGCCCTTAAGATAGGCCAACGCACCTTCCCTGGCTTTTCCCTCTTAGAATGTAAGCTTAGGCATAGACTAGTCTACTTTCGCTCCCGTCTTTTTATTCCTAAAGGGGCAGACAACTTAATACGACCCTACATCCTTGGGACAGTTTACAACTTAGCAGCAGGGGGCTACCTAGGACGCTTAAAGCTTTACAAGTTTACCTTACGCTACTACTAGTGGCCATCAATATAGAAGCATGTACGTAGGTATAGAAACAACTGTCCTATCTATAAAGCAGCCAAAGATAATAGTTAGCCTCTACAGGGCTTACTGAAACCTCTCCCGGCTCCTAAACACCCTTAGAAACACATTACGATAGACTTTGTTACCTGTCTCCCTTAAGGAACTACTTAGGCAGGTGTTAAGGCAGAGAATGTCTTTGTAGTTATAGATCGACACTCTAAGGACCGTTTTATCGTACCCTGCTAGAGCATAACTTCTAAGGAAACCGCCAGGCTCTTTTACGAATACGTCTGGCGTTACGTAGGCCTCCCTAACAGCATTACCTCTAATAGAGGCTCTTAGTTTATTGCTAAATTCTGGAAACGCTTATGCAAACTTCTGAACATTAACTACTATATTTCGACCTCCTACTACCTAGAAATAGATAGACAGACAGAGATTGCTAATGCCCTGTTCGAACAGACGCTGCGTTGCTTTATCGACTACTACTAGAAGGATTGGCCAAAGCACATTCCTACAGTGGAATTCTTAGCTCGCAACTAGGAAATAGAGACAACTGGACACTCCCCCTTCTACACTACTAGAGGTTACTACCCCAGAACAGGAATGGAACCTTAAGACCTACTACTACGACCTAACAACCTAGATAAAGTTAATGCAGACAACTAGGCAACACACCTTTCCTAGATCTACTAAGAAGTCTAAGAAGAAATGACTTACGCTTAGGCTGTCTACGAAGACCAAGCTAATCGAAAAGGACAGCCAGCTCCTGACTATTAAGTAGGAGACAGAGTGTACCTTAACTCTAAGAACATTATTACAGGAAGACCTTCTCGCAAACTCGACTGGAAAAAACTGGGCCCCTTTCCTATTACAGAGAAGATTAGCTTGCACGTATACCGTCTCTAACTGCCTAAAGAATGGGAAATCTACAACGTCTTTTATCCTGTTAGGCTAAGGCCTAAGGAAGGAGATCCCTTCCTAATTTAAGTACAAGATTAGGAACGAACTTACATCCTCCCTGCAGCAGATAATAATAAAGATAAGGAAGAAGAGTACTACGTACGCAACATTACAGACTGTTAGGTTATAGATAGACAAACTAAGTACAAAGTCCAAAAGCAAAGCTATAAAGACTGGGACACTACTTAGGAACCCTTTAGGAACATTATCTTTAACAAGGACAAGAATAAAGCCTTCTACTTACAAGACCTCTTAGACTCTTAAGGACATTACCTTAAAGACAGGTACAACTAAGAGGAACTGGATGCTTTATACTAATAGAATATTAACCGTAACATCAGACCTGCTCCTAGGAATAGACAGGCTTACTCTTAGTATCTAGAACTACTTAGGCTTCGTAGGAACTTAGCTATATTAAGGGAGGCTACTGTTACGGTCAATAGCTAGAAGAACAAGGACAACAGTACTAAAGTACTACTAACAGAACAGCTACTATAGTAGCGCGCCTAGTAACATCTAAGTAGAGATTTGTAAGGGCTTAAGAATCTTAGTTTAGAAACTTAAGGTTAGGTATCTATATAAAGGAACTAATAGGCAGTTCCTTCGTTGTCTGCTGCTGTACAATTTATACCTACGAAACTAAGCCAGCAATTTCCCTCTATGCAGGGGTGCAAGGTTTACACTCTGTACAGAGGATCGGGAGTTTCCCTCTGTATAGTAGTGCAGAGTTTTCCCTCTGTTTAGAGGGGCGGCAATTTCCCTCTATATAGGGCTATAGGATTCTCTCTCTGTATAGGAGTGGGGTCGTATTAGTAATTCCGTACGGAGGGTAGGGTCGTGCTAGCGCTACTAAGTCGCAGTCCTTAGGGCGACGGCTGGCTTAGGTCCAGGATCTGGGCTGGGCAGCGCCCTCTAACAATACCCCCCTCCCTTCTCGTAGTGCTTCTTTCGTATAGCGGCATCTCGTATACCCTTAGCTCCTAGTGTTCCTTTGGCAGGTCGCGACTTCTTATCTCTGTCCGGTCGTCTATAGGGCCGTTGTTCGTCGCCTACTAGGTCGTAGTTGCCTTCTTGCTCCCTTTTTATACAGTTGTAGCAGCTGCTCTAGTTGCTATTGCCTCGCATAGCAGGTACCTACTTCCTAAATATCAAGCCTCCTCCTTCTCTTTCCCTTCCCTCCTTCTCTTCTCTTCCCTGCCTGCTACCCCCCCTTCTACGCCGTCTACCGTCTACTACTGTCTACTGTCTACCGTCCACTACTAACGTCTACCGTCTACCGTCTACCTAGCCCCTACTACTAGTTACTACTACTAGCTACTACTACTAGCTACTACTATTATACTACGCACCCTGTCCGGCCGTTCCCGCTGCAGTTCTCTCGTAGTTGCTAGCTTTTCTCTTGTAGTTCCTGGCTCTTCCTCCGCCCGTCCGGCTAGTGTCCCCCTTTATTTTTACCTCTAACAATGGAATGCCTACCTCGACTAGCAACTTCGCTTCCAGTTCGTATAGGTCCCCGTCTTCTGTACAGTCTAAGCTAACGTCTTAGATGCTATACTAATAAGCAGCAGGACGCTGCCGAGCTACCCTTCTACGCCTTCTAGTATAACCCTGCCTAGGTTACGCCTTAGCGGGTCGCTACGGCCTGCGCGTCGTACGTTAATGCTATCCTTAGTGCCACTCGGGGCCAGCTCTGCGCCTCCTGCAAATAGAAGGACGGCTCCCTCCACTGCCCCTACTACTGTCTAGAGGAGGCGCGTAGGGGTAGGGGGGTGCCTCTGCTCCCTAGGGCTGGCCTAGGTAGGGGTCCTGCCAGGCAGGAGGTAATTGAGATTTTAGATAGGGAGTCGGCCGCCCTGGTCCTACAGAGTAGTAGCTAGTAAGACACCCCCCCCCCCTCCTCCCTAGGTAGTGTAAGAAGTTTTCGGACGGTTCTGCTCTTATCCCCTCCTACTTCCACTCTTATTCCTCCCTGTCTCCTGGCTGTCCTCTCCCTCCTACCCCTTCCGTATAGTGTAGTGTCGGTAGGGCCTAGTAGGGTCCTACGTCTTAATTTCCGATCCTTCGACAACCTAAGTTGCTAGTAGCTGCCCTATACCTAGGGTAGATCGTGCCCCTTTTCGCTGTACAGCGTAGTGTTACTGTAACTAGGCAGGGGGATAGTTCTCCTCCTACCTGTCTAGTGTAGTTGTGTTCTGCAGGGCCTTGTACGGTTTCTACGTCGGCTCTAGCTATCCTCTCTATTTTACTAAATGCCTAGCTCGACTAGCAACTTCGCTTCCGGTTTGTACAGGTCCCCGTCTTCTATATAGTCTAAGCTGACGTCTTAGGTACTATATTAACTAGCAGCAGGGTGTTGCTAAGCTACCCTTTTACTTCTTCTAGTGGTAGGGCCCCTTGCCAGCTAGGAGGCGATTAAGATTTCAGGTATAGAGTTGGCTGCCTTGGTCCTAAGGGTAGTAGCTAGTAAGCTACCTTAAGGTAGCATATAAAAGCTTTCGGACAGTGTTGCTCTTATTCCCCTCCTACTTCTACTCTTATTCTTACCTGTCTCCTGGCTGTTCCCTTCCTCTTGCCCTCTTCTTCTGTATAGTGTCGTACAGTGTAGTGTTAGTGGGATCCTGTAGTGTCCTACGTCTTAATTCTCGATCCTTTAACAACCTTGGTTGCTAGCAGCTGCCCTGTACTTAGGGTATATTATGCCCCTTTTCGCCGTACAGTGTAGTGTTACTGTAACTGGGCAGGGGGATGGTTCTCCTCCTACCTGTCTAGCGCGTTTGTGTCCTGTAGGGCCTTGTACAGTTCCTATATAGGCTCTGCCTATCCTCTCTATTTTACTAGGTACTCTACCCTCTTCTGCTTTCTTCTACTCTTAAGGATTCCTTCTACCTCGTACTCTTCCTAGCCCTCTGTAATAATCGCTAGTAGGCGCGCGTCGTCTGTCGTCTAGTACAGTAGGGGGTCCGTGTTCGCTAGCTGTACGAGGTCTATATAGAAGACTAGGTAGATCCCTAGGGAAGTGTTAAGTCGTACAGCGTATAGCTCTACTAGTCGGACTACTGTAAACTTCCGGTTCTTCTAATCTAGCTTCTTGCTTAGCCGGTCTGTACAGATATTACGCTAGTTTAGCTAGACCTTATCCCCTGCCTTATACTTTAGTGCAGCCTGTCGTCCCTTGTTGGCCTACTCTTCCGCATTCTGTTAAGCTATAGCCAGACTTGCTTTTACCTATTAATAGATGTTCGTAATTGTCTATACGATAGCCTCTTCCTGCTAAATACGGGATTATACAGGGCGCAGGGTGTTACTACTTAGGGTCGGTAGCAGCAGAGAGTGGTCGTATTTATAGGCTATAAAGAAGGGGGACAATCCTGTAGCATTAGCCGTACGGCTGTTAATAGCCAGCTCCGCTATAGGGAGAAGGCGGTTCCAGTTTGTCTAATTATAGTCGACGTACGCTCGGAGGTACGCTTCCAACGTCGAATTAACCCTCTCTGTCGCACCGTCCGTCTGCAGGTGCTATACAGTTAACAGGCGACATTCTACGTTTAGCAACTAACAGACCCTTGCCTAAAGCTGGCTCGTAAACTGTGTACCCTAGTCCTATACAATTAACCTAGGGAATCCGTGCTTGCTAAACGTCGTCTGTATAAATGCCTAGGTAGTGTCTTCGGCTGTATAGAGTCTATTCCCTCTAGTAATACCCCCTTCGTTAGCTTGTCTGTTACTACTATAATATTCTGCTATCCGTCGCTCTTAGGGAGGTCTGTAATAAAGTCTACTGTTAGATCTTGCTAGGGCCGGTCTAGTATTAGTAGGGGTTTTAGCAGCCTATGCTTTAGTTTACGCTAGGGCTTCGTCCATCTATAGACATCGCAGTTCTGTACGAACCTAGAGATGTCCTTTGCTATCGCCGGCTAGTAGTAGTCCCTAGCGATAATGCTGTACGTCTCCTCGTGCCCTAGGTGCCCGGTTGCTATAGAATTATGCACCCGTTGTATTAAGCTCGTACAGAGCTTCTCGTCTGCCAGGACCTAAATCCGATTCCTGAACTTTAGGTTGTTCTCCTCGTCTACTAAGCACTCTGCTGCCGACACCTTAAGGTAAAGCTCTGCTAGGAGCTTCCGCTGTCCTCCTTAGATCGCTGTACAGGCCCCTCGGTATATATCGTCCTTTTCTACTGCCTCTTCCTATACCTGCAGTTAGGGTTCCTATATGTATACCGCTGCTAGGCGGATAGTCCCTTCGCCTAGCTCCTCCTTAAACATCTAGAATGTTTGTAATTTTAGCCGGTCGTTCTCGTAAGTCTTTAGTATGTCCTGGTCCTGTATAGATAGTGCATCGGCCTAGCTGTTGTTCTTTCCCTTACGATACTAGAGTCTTATATTAAAGCAGCTTAGGTACATCGCCTATTATACGTATCTCTCGGACAGCTTCCGGGGTTGCGTAAAGTACTCTAGATTCTTGTAGTTAGTTAGGGCGAGGAACTCGGGTACCGAGCAGAGTTCTCTATCCTACGCTTTGCAACACTGTACGACTGCTAGCAATTCCTTGTAGTAGATAAGGTAGTTGCACTTAGCTAGGGAGTTCTTCTTAGAGAAGTACGCGTATAGGTATAAGAGTCCGTCCGAGCCTACCTGTAACAAGATGCCTCCTATGCAGTACCCTAAGGAGTCGGTTTCCAGTATTGTCGTACGCTCCGGGTCGAAGGCAGCAAGCGTTAGTCCTGTAGTAAAGAGCTCCTTTAGCTTATTAAAGCTCCTATCGCATTCTTCCGTCTACTTAAACTGCTTGTTCTTGTATAATAGCTTAACTAGGGGGCGTACGATCTCTAAGTAGTTCTGTATAAACTAGCAGTAGAAGTTAGCAAACCTAAGAAATTCTATACGCCCTTAACGCTTGTAGGCGGCTTCTGTTGCTTAATAGCATTAATCTTCTTTCTATCTATGCTAATGCCTTTCCCTACCTCGATAATATACTCTAGGTATTTTGTATAGTGTACACCGAATTCGCATTTGTCGATGTTAAGGTACAATCTAGCCTGTTGCAGTCGATCTAGTACCTTCTTAACGTCCTGTACGTAATCTACATAGGTGCCGTCTGTAAAAACCAGTATGTCGTCGAGGTACGCCGAACAGATGTCCTCTAGTAACCCTTGCAGGTAATCTAGGCACGCAGATATGATTCAACACAGCCTTTTTAATAACTATATCTCGAACTGAGGAGGGAAAGGAATCCATGTAGTAATGGACGAGACCTTTGGGAGGTGGCGTGCTAAGGCCCGGCTTGGTCTAGAAGGGCCGAGCCGAAATTCCGAGGGTCTACCCTATTACTTAGTCCCACCCCTTTCCACCGCTGTAACACTACCTCCCTCCCTTATCAGCGGTCGTCCTCGACCGCTTACTTATCTAATCGTCCTCTTTTCCTTTTTTTTTTTATATCGTTACTATTTAACGTCTTTACTTGGCGTCTATCTGATCTGTTCTATCTAATCGAGGCCAGCGGTTACTAGAGCTGCGGCGTGACCGGTCCGTACGCCATTACATAGGTCTATATAGATCCGTCTGCTTCTCTCTATTTTCTTCTTTTTCTTTCTCTACTAAGGACCTTAGCTACCGCAGGGCTGGCGGCGTCGGTTTCGTTCCCTAGCGAACCGGCGTTACCAAAAGCACCGGAACCGGTGGTTCCGTCCCGATCTCGACGTCGTTATCCTTTCGGCGAAGCCGACTAATAAGGATGATCCTGATAAGGGCAGTGGCCAGGCTCGCCGATCTCGATTGTTTTCACTAATATCTATATCGATAGGGCGAACGCGGTTCTTCTTTTTCTTCCTAATCCGCTAGCTTTATAGCTACTTAGGCCGCGGTTTCTTCGGGTTCTGAACGTAAAACTCTCTTAGCAGCTCCGCCGAATTCCGTAGGTTCTCGGCCGGATACTATTTATAGTCTTCCGGCTATCCTTTCTATAAGATCCTCGCTTCGATAGATCCCCTTCGTCTTCTTACGTCTATAACATCTTCAACTTCCTATTCTTCTTCTTCTCTGTCTATTTCGATCGACAGGGGTTCGGCGAACCCCTGATCCGGAAGACTATCTTTAGGGTCTAGGCTTAGCAGGTCCGAATGAAAGATATCGTAGATCCGGAACGATTTCGGCAGCTGGAGCCGGTAGGTTACCGGCGACCTCTTTTCTATTATCTTAAACGGGCCTATGTAACGAGGGTTGAGCTTCGCGTTGCCTTTTAGTCTTAGGTTCCGTATGTTGAGCTATACCTTTTGGCCTTCCTCAAATTCTATCGGTAACCTCTTTCTATTAGCTCGAGGTGCTATCTTCTTCTAAGCTGATTCTATCGCTTCTTTCGCTACCTTAATCGCCTCTTCTATCTGAGATCGTAGCGCTTCTGCCGCCGCTGCGGCGATTCTCTTCGACGAAGTAGTAGCAGAAGGTTCTAAAGAGCTAAGTTTGTTTAGCGGCTGAAAGCTTATCCTCGGAAGATAACTATATGTTATCTTAAACGGCGCCAGTAAGGTGGCTTCCAACTGTGCTGAATTGGCGCAGAATTCGGCCATCGGCAACACCTTAACCTATCCTTCTTAATAATAGCTGCAGAAGATTCTTAGGTATTTTTCTATCTTACGATTGGCCACTTTAGACTGGCCGTCGGTCTGAGGGTGAGCGGCCGTGCTAAGCTTTCCACGAATTCCGAGGGCTTGGTTGATGGCTTTCTATACGTCTGCTGTAAATTGAGGACCCCTATCCGTGGTTATAGTGTCCGGCAGCCCGTAGTGCTTCTATACGTGCTGGATCAACATTCCCGCCGTTTCTTCCGCCGTAGTTCCTCTATTCTTAGCTCGACAGGGGATGAAATAGCGCTCTTTGCTTAGCCGATCCACTACATTAAGCGTAGCGTTATATCTATTAGAGTCCAGCAGGCCGGTTACGAAATCTATCGTAATGTGCTGCTATAGTTTCTCGGGGATCGGAAGTGGCTTTAGCAGGCCGGCCGGAAGGCCGTAACGTGGCTTCGCTGCTCGGCACACGTAACAGTTAGTTATAAACTGGTGGATCCTCTTGAAAATTCGCGGGAACTAGTAGGTCGTCCTTACTGCTTCTATCGTCTTCTTTGATCCTGCGTAGCCTATATCCGTAGATCTATAGACTAGCTGTATAACCTCTGTAATCAGTTCTTCCGGAACGATCAGTTTTCCTAAGCCGGTTTTGCCGAGCTTCTACTGCTGATTAAGCCGTTCCACTCTCTCGTAGAGCGTCTCTTCTTCAATTAGTGGCTCTATCGCACAGATCCCTACTTCTTTCAATACCTCGGCGTCTACTATTCGTTCTGTTAGCACCTTCTGAAACATGTTCGGATCTTCTTTTGTGCGGCTGGTCTTCCCTTCTCTTCTCGTCAACGCGTCTGCCTTTCTATTTTAAGCTCCAGGTCGATAAGTGATCTTGAAATCGAATCCGGACAGGTAGGCAGCCTACCGTACTTGGTAGCGTAATAGCTTCTAAGTCTTTATAAAGTAGGTCAACGACTGGTAGTCCGTAAGGACCTGGATCGTGCTCTGTCCAGCTATAAGCTCCAGTTTCCACTCTTCGAAGGCCTGAATAATAGCTAGCAGTTCTTTATTATAGATAGCGTAGTTCCGTTTAGCATTATTTATAGACTTGCTAAAGAAAGCCACCAGATAGAGAGTCTCGTCGTCGTTAGCGTATTGAGAAAGGACCCCTGCTGTCACTGTGTTGGAAGCGTCTGTCTCTACGTAGATCGTCTTTTCCAGTCTAAAGTGCACTAGCACTGGTGCTAAGGCTACCGCCACCTTTTGTTAGTTGAAAGCTACCGTACACTTCTTATTCTATAGGCTAGCGGCCTCCTTCTTTAACGCCTTATTCAGTGGTCTCGCTATCTTACTAAAGTCCTTAATAAACCGTCGATAGTAGCTGCAGAATCCGAGAAACGCTCTAATTTGCGTAGTGTTTCCAGATGTCGGTTGCTTCCATTCCGCGACGGCTGCCACTTTCGACAGGTCTATCCGAATTCCTTCTCTTCTGACGATAAGATCGAGGTATTTGACTTCGGTCTAATAGAACTCGCTCTTCTTCGTGTCCGCGTTTAATCCGACCTCGCGGAGCCTCTTTAACACTCTCTCGATGTAGTCCGTATGTTGTTCTCTCGTTCCCTTAGTGTAGATAAGAATGTCGTCTAAGGAGATTAAAAAGAACTGTTCTAGCATGTCTATAAAAGTGTGGTTTATAAAGCGTTGCTACACTGCCGGCGCGTTAGTAAGTCCGAAAGGCATTACTAGCTACTTGAAATTGCCTATGCGCGTGGCGAATGTCGGAAGGTCTTTAGTTTGTCCTTCTTCGTTCCTTAACCGGTAGAACGCTTAGCGGATATCCAGCTTGCTGAACTACTTAGCCTTAGCCACTCGTTGTATAGTCTTATCGATCAGAGGCAGTAGATACATATCTCTCTTGGTGACCTTATTAAGGCCTCGGTAGTCCACGTATAGGCAGAGGCTACCTCCGGGTTTCTGCACAAAAAGAATCGGTAACGCATATTCCGCAGAGCTTGGCGTAATAAACTTCTTCGCTAGATTCTCTCGGACAAACACTTCTACCTAGTCTAGCTCGGCCGGAGATAAGCGTCTTAGGGGCTCGGTTCTTAGCAGCGCGGCTCCTTCTTTTAGCCGGATCTTGTTGTTGTATTCCAGTCGGTAGAGCGGCAGTAGGTTGGAGTCGGCTTTCGAGAAGACGTTAGCGTAATCGTAGAGTTCTTTCGGCAACACCTCTAGCAGATCTGTTTCCTCTTCCGCCATTATCTTCCAGTAGTCTTCGATGTCTCTTATTAAGATAGCGTAAATCTCGTTGTCTAGTAACCTTGCGAGGGTCGTCAAAGCTTCTGAACTTATTATTCTGATTGTGTCTTAAGGTTCGGACCGATCCTTCGGAGCCACTTCGATAGTCGTAACATTCGGTTTGGCGTTGGCGACTGTGGCCGGTTCAGTGACTGGTTTGACAGCAGCGGAGCCGCTGATTGGTGTTCTGAATCCGAGTGTGCCTTTACCTACGTTAATAATTGCTCCCTAGTTCCTTATCCATTTCTGCCCTATAATAATGTTAAACCTTCCGATATCCATAATTCGGAGCGTCGCTTCTGTAGTGCGACCTGCTAAGGTAGTCCTTAATGGCATATAATGCGTAACACTCTCTGTGTCTTGTCCGTTGTACGCCGAAATCCGTGTCGGCGACGCTAGCTCTACTGGATAGCTGTATCCTTTTATTAGCTTTTGAACCAATCGATGGTGGATAGCCGCTCCGATAAGGGCCCCTGTGTCGATAAAGGCTCTTAGCTAAAGTGGTTTGCTCGATCCGTCAAGGGGGTAGACAGTAATTCGAAGGATAATAGCTGTTTCCGTATTCACTTCCACCGCCGCCGAGAGCGGATCGCTGCAGCTGTTAATACTTCTTTTCTGTAATGTAGTTCGTATTAGTGCCCTGTTGTCTATACTGGATAGGGGGCCTATCCTTCCAGCTGATCTTTTCCTAGGATTCTTAGTAGCACTCCACCGTCCACGCTGTCGGTGTCGTTTAGAGCCGGCTCTATAGCTTGTATAGTCTTTCTCGGTGGCTGTAGCTGCGGCTGCTTTATAACACGATATTCCTGCTTCTGCTTATCTAATACTTGGCATCTCGTAGCAATGTGGCCAGGCTTTCTACACACGTAGCAGGTAGGGACAAACGACGAACGCAGTGACTGGTAAGATAGCTGCGGAGGCGCTCTCCGGAAAGGTGCAGGGGGTCTCGTCGCCTGCGTTAACAACGGCTTCTAGTTCGATTTACGCGATTTCGCGTAAGCGCTTAGGTTTCTCGCAGTAACTCTCGCTTAGTGCACGAAGCTCTTAAGGTCTTTATCTTCTACCAAGGCTATAGCTGCGGCCAGTTCAGGGTTTAGCTTCTGTCTTAATAGATAGAGCTGCTTATCTTCCGCCACTCTGGCCCTAATAGCATATTTTCTAAACAGTCCGTAGAATTCTTCGAACGTCTGCCGGTTCTGATTGATCTTGTCCAGTTGCTTACAGGCTGTCTTCTTTCGGAATAGGTCTCCAAAGCGTTGATCTAGTGCTTTAATCGCTTCTTTAGCGGTTACCTCTTCCAGGTCCGCTACTAGCGAAAAAGCTTCTCCCTCTTATCGCGATTCCAGGTAGGCCAATCTGTCTCCGGCACTGTTTCTGGCATAGTCTTGGTCTATCTTGTTCTTTATCTTCTTCTTAAATGCTTCGCAATCCTTAGGATCTCCGCCTCTAAACGCCGGTAGATCCGGTAGTAACGTTATTAACGTGCCGCCTTGACTGTAGGCTGCCAGTAAGGCGGTCTCTGCTTGTTCTTCTCGATGCAGTAGCGGCGCCGACGACATCGCTGCTTCCATTTTATCTAGCTGTCCCTTTATCGCGTTTAGTTGTGCTAGTCGGTTCGCTGCTTGGTTTTCCAGCGCATCTATAATAGTCTCTGCCGATTCCTTCTCGGCTCTTACCGCTTTAATTTCCTCTCTTAACTGTCTCTTTTCTTCTAGGTTTCTGTAAAACAGCTTCTCGATAAGGTCTATACTGTTGTAGACCTTTCCTACTCTATTCTCGTTTACGTAATCCTTAAGTTCCTCGAGCGTGCAGTCGTAGATTTTCTTGTATTCGCTTATTCGTTCCTTAATCTCTGCGGTCTCTTCTGCTATAAAACCTCTAATAATGAACTTATTATCAATAACACTCGAGCGCCTGCTCGCTCTGTTAGTCTTTTCTCTTCTGCTTCTGCTTCGGCCTGTAACGCCGCTCTCTACTGCTAAGAAGCTCTCTATAGCTTTCTTACAGTACTGGGGTTGTTTGGTTTGGTGTGTTGGTGCGCGTGCGTTATTTGGGGGTCCAGATAATTCAACGGTCCCTTTCGCGCAACGCGGTAGTGGTGTAGGGAGTAAGTTCGAGATATAATAATCCGGGCACGCAGATATGATTCAATACGGCCTTTTTAATAACTATATCTCGAACTAAGGAGGGAAAGGAATCTATGTAGTAATGGACGAGACCTTTGGAGGATGGCGTGCCAAGGCCCGGCTCGGTCTGGAAGGGCCGAGCCAAAATTCCGAGGGT
Organism: Pseudocercospora ulei; assembly: GCA_016165855.1. Classification (NCBI taxonomy): domain Eukaryota; kingdom Fungi; phylum Ascomycota; class Dothideomycetes; order Mycosphaerellales; family Mycosphaerellaceae; genus Pseudocercospora; species Pseudocercospora ulei. Next base: position 4,811,704 of record JACWNB010000005.1, on the reverse strand, counting down.
CTACCCTATTACTTAGTCCCACCCCTTTCCACCGCCGCAACAGCAGGGACCTGTTAATATACCTCTAGAAGGTTGCCGGTACGTTGGCAAGGCTAAAGGGAGTAACAAGCTACTCGAAAAGACTATATCTCGTATAGAAGGCAGTTATCTATTTACAGCCTTCCTTAATCTGTATCCTATAGAAGGCCGAGACTATATTAAGCTTAGTAAACTACTTTACCTTACTAATCCGTCTAAGAGTCTCCTTAATAAGGGGTAGGGAGTACCGGTCCTTCTTAGTAATCGCGTTAATGCCTCTGTAGTCTACGTAGAAACGCAAGCCGGCCTTGCCCTCTTTATAGACAAACAGCACTAGGGCTCCTACAGACGAGGTACTTGTCTAAATGAAACCTTTAGTAAGTAGGTCGTCTAGTGTCTTGCGCAGTACTAGGAGTTCTCTAGAGGACATTCCGTACAGCGGACCGTACAGTACCTTAGGCAGACTCCTATCTGGACGGAGCTCTAGCTAAATGTTGTAGTTAATCCCTTCTCCTCAGGGTAGCGGCAGTTTCAAGGCCGACTTTAGCTCGAAGAGGTCTAGGTATCCTGCGTATTCCCTTAGGAGCTTTGTATAGGGGTCCGTTGCTTTCTTAGGCGCTAATGCCTTCTTAATGTCTGTAGTCGCAGTGTTGATTTCGGCCTAAGCATTGCTACCCTGCAGAGCCCTCCCTTAGTCTCGGAGCCTCTGCTTCGTCGTAGTGTTAACTTCGGCCTTGGCATTGCCGCCCTGCGGGACCCTCCCTTGGTCTTAGAGTCTCTGCTTTGTTGCTACTAGGTACAGCTATCCTCGTCTAACGTCCAGCTTGCCTTGCTAGCGCTCTATCTATAGCTTCTCTAGTATTAGGTTATACCCTAACTTGTCCTGTACGACATAGAGGTATAAGTCCTGCTTATAGTGTCCCTGTAGCTCTATCGTTACTTCTACTATATAGTTAATGTCCGGTCCTTGCCCGGTAATGCCTAGTATTTGTACAGGTACAGTAGGGGTCGTCTTAATACAGTGTCTCTGTACGAAGTCTTCGCTAATTACTCTGTGTACTAAACATCCTGTATTAATTAATGTCCACGCCGTTGCGGACCCGTTTAACGTAGGCCGTATAATAAACAGCGTAGTCGTTATGTAGTTGCTCTTAAAAGATAGCTAAATAGTGCTTTAATTTAGCAATCTATCTTGTATACGCCTCTAGCAGAGCCTTCGCTTAGAGGCTACTCTTTTCCCGACTCGTTGTCGTCTAAGTGGGACTCCTAATCCTCTTGTTAGGGCGCTGTAGTTGCTACCCTTGCAGTAGTCGGCCGTCCCCTAGGTCTCTCTACTAGCAAAAGTCTGCAGTTCTATGCAGTGTAGCCTATCTTACTATACTGGTAGCAGCTCCCTCCTGCCCTTCTCTTGTCTAGGGTAGCTATATCTACCTACTGTGCCCTTTTAGCAGCGGCCCTTGGCCGTACAGTAACGGCTGCCGCTACCCTCGTCGTCGTTGTTAGTTCCTAGTCTATAGCGTCCGTCTGCTGCTAGAGGGGTTGTCGCATCTTATAAGCGCAGCTTATCTGTCCGAGCCTGCACTGCTAGTCGTCGACTATCTTAAGGAGATTACAGAACTCCTTGTACGTAGCTGGTCGCATTATGCCTACTAGTCCTATTATAATCTCCTTAGAGAGGCCTACCTCTAAGGAGGTAAATTTTATCCTGTCCTTATATTAGAGTCCTCCTGCCTCTACTAGGGTCTAGTTGTATTCCGCGAGGAACTCTCGTATAGTCTTGCGTCCTTGCTTTATTGTATTAACCTATAGGAGTGCTCGGCTCTCGCGGTCTAGGTCCTTGTAGCTCTTGTTAAGAGCTGCCTAGAGCATCGTAGTCGTAGCTATTGCCAGGTAAGCAATAGCCGTCTTATAGTACGACAGAATCTGTACTGCCGCCCTGCCCTTTAACCTTCTAAAGAGGTACACTACCTTGTCTAGCTTAGTCGGGTATACTCCTAAGTTAACTAGAAGCTTAGAGCGTATCTAGGCAGCCTAGGAGGGGTACTCGGCCGGAGCCTTACTATCGTAAATAGTAACGTTAGGGAGTTTGCTTTTGGGGGTTAGGGTATAGGCTATCGTGTTCGTTGTCGTAGGGGTCAGATCGTAATCGGACGCCCTAAGCTGTCGTAGCTCCTGTTCCTGTTAGGAACAGGAGCTGCCTAGTGGCTTACTTGCTATTTAAGCTGCCTCTTGTGTTCTAGTAGCTCCTCGTACGCGCAGTGCATCTGTCCCTATATAGCTATAGGTTCTATAGAGATATCGCCGTCTATCTTTGTTATATTACTGCGGTTACTAACAGTAAGATTAGTTCCTAATGTAAGGGCTTAAGAATCTTAGTTTAGAAACTTAAGGTTAGGTATCTATATAAAGGAACTGATAGGCAGTTCCTTCGTCGTCTGCTGCTGTACAATTTGTACCTACGAAGCCAAGCCAGCAATTTCCCTCTATATAGAGGTGTAAGGTTTACACTCTATACAGAGGATTAGGAGTATCCCCTATATAGTAGTGCAGAGTCTTCCCTCTGTTTAGAGGGGCGGCAACTCCCCTCTATATAGGGCTATAGTATTCTCCTTCTGTATAGGAGTAGGGACGTATTAGTGATTCCGTATAGAGGATAGGGTTGTGCTAGCGCTGCTAAGTCGCAGTCCTTAGGGCGACGGCTGGCTTAGGTCCAGGATCTGGGCTGGGCGGCGCCCCCTAACAAGATTATACAAATGTACTATAACAACCTGCTAGTAAGACACTTTAGAGTTAACAAAACCTTAGAGCTAATCCAGCGCAAGTACTACTAGGCTGGGATAGCTGTAGACCTTAGGGGGTATATTAGTACTTGCAGGGTCTGCTAGTAGACTAAGGCACGCCGCTAGGCTCTATTTAGGTAGCTAAGTACACTGCTAATGCCGACGAGACTATAGTAGGAGTTAACAATAGACTTTATTACAGACCTCCTGCTGTCTATGTCGCTATAAGCGTCTAGTATAGGTCTGTTAGGGGGCGCCGTCTAGCCCAGGTCCTAGACCTAAGGTAGCCGTCGCCCTAAGGACTGCGACTTAGCGGAGCTAGCACAACCCTACCCTCTATACGGAGTTACCGATAGGACCCCACTTCTATATAGAGGGAGAATCCTATAGCCCTGCACAGAGGGGAGTTACTGCCCCTCTAAACGGAGGGCAAACTCTGCACTACTATATAGAGAGAAACTCCTAATCCTCTATACAGAGTACGAACCTTGCATCCCTATATAGAGGGAAATTGCTAGCTTAGCTTCGTAGGTACAAAGTGTACAGTAGCAGACGACGAAGGAACTGCCTATTAGTTCCTTTATATAGATACCTAACCTTAAGTTTCTAAACTAAGATTCTTAAGCCCTTATATTAGGAACTAATCTTACTGTCGGTAACTGCAGTAATATAACGAAGATAGACGGCGACATCTCTATAGAACCTATAGCTATGTAGGGACAGATGCACTGCACGTACGAGGAGCTGCTAGAACACAAGAGGCAGCTCGAACAGCAAGTAAGCTACTAGGCTGCGATAATTTCCTAACGGGAACAGGAGCTACGACAGCTTAGGCCGTCTGATTGCGATCCGACCCCTACGACAACGAACAAGATAGCCTATACCCTAGCCTCTAAGAGCAAACTCCCTAACGTTACTACTTACAATAGTAGGGCTCTGGCCGAGTACCCCTCCTAGGCTGCCTAGATACGCTCTAAGCTTCTAGTCGACTAAGGAGTATACCCGACTAAGCTAGACAAGGTAGTGTACCTCTTTAAGAGGTTAAAGGGCAGGGCGGCAGTACCGATTCTGCTGTACTACGAGACGGCTATTGCTAACCTGGCAATAGCAACGACGACGATGCTCTAGGCAGCTCTTAACAAGAGCTACAAGGACCTAGACCGCGAGAGCCGAGCTCTTGTACAGGTTAATACGATAAAGCAAGGGCGCAAGACCGTACAAGAGTTCCTTGCAGAATACGACTAGACCCTAGCAGAGGCAGGAGGACTCTAATAGGAGGACAGGATAAAAATTGCTACCCTAGAGGTAGGTCTCTCTAAGCAGATTATAATAGGACTAGTAGACGTAATGCGACCAGCTACGTACGAGGAATTCTATAATCTCCTTAGGATAGTCGACGACTAGCAGCGCAGGCTCGGACGGATAAGCCGCGCTTATAAGATACGACAACCCCTCTAGCGGCAGACGGACGCTATAGACTAGGAACCAATAACGACGAGGGTAGCGGCAGCTGTCACTATATAGCCAAGGGCCGCTGCCAAAAGGGCACAGTAGGTAGATATAGCTACCCTAGACAAGAGAAGGGCAGAAGGGAGCTGCTACTAGTATAGCAAGATAGGCTACACTGTACAGAATTGCAGGCTTTTGCTAGTAGAGAGACCTAGGGGACGGCCGACCACTGCAAGGATAGCAACTACAGCGTCCTAACAAGAGGATTAGGAGTCCTACTTAGACGACGACGAGTCGGGAGAAGAATAGCCTCTAAGCGAAGGCTCTACTAGAGGCATATATAAGATAGATTGCCAAATTAAAGTACTACTTAGGTATCTTTTAAGAGCAACTACATAACGACTACGCCGTTTATCGTACGGCCTACGCTAAACGGGTCCGCAACAGCGCGGACATTAATTAATATAGAATGTTTAGTAGACGGAGTAATTAGCGAAGACTTCGTACAGAGACACTGTATTAAGACGACCCCTACTGTACCTGTACGCATACTAGGAATTACTAGGCGAGGACTGGACATTACCTATATATTAAAAGTAACGATAGAGCTGTAGGGACACTATAAGCAGGACTTATACCTCTATATCGTACAGGACAAGTTGGAGTATAACCTAATATTAGGGAAGCTATAGATAGAGCGCTAGCGGGGCAAGCTAGACGTTGGACGAGGACGGCTGTACCTAGCAGCGACGAAGCAGAGGCTCCGAGACTAAGGGAGGGTTCTACAGGGCGGCAATGCCAAGGCCAAAATCAACACTGCGACTGCGGACATTAAGAAGGCATTAGCGCCTAAGAAAGCAACGGACCCTCGTACGAAGCTTCTAAGGGAATACGCAGGATACCTAGACCTCTTTAAGCTAAAGTCGGCCTCGAAACTGCCACTAGATCGAGGAGAAGGGATTAACTACGACATCTAGCTAGAGCCCCGTCTAGATAGGAGTCTGCCTAAGGTACTGTACAGTCCGCTGTACGGAATGTCCTCTAGAGAACTCCTAGTACTGCGCAAGATACTAGACGACCTACTTGCCAAAAGGTTTTATTTAGGCAAGTACCTCGTCTGTAGGAGCCCTAGTGCTGTTTGTCTATAAGGAGGGGAAGGCCAGCTTGCGTTTCTACGTAGACTACAGAGGCATTAACGCGATTACTAAGAAGGACCGGTACCCCCTACCCCTTATTAAGGAGACTCTTAGACGAATTAGCAAGGCAAAGTAGTTTACTAAGCTTAACGTAGTCTCGGCTTTCTACAAGATACAGATTAAGGAAGGCTATAAATAGATAACTGCCTTCTGTACGAGATATAGTCTTTTTAAGTAGCTTGTTACTCCCTTTAGCCTTACCAACGTACTAGCAACCTTCTAGAGGTACATTAACAAGTCCCTACAAGAGTTAGTAGACGACATCTGCTCGGCGTACCTCGACGACACCCTGGTTTTTACAGACGGCACCTATGCAGATTACGTACAGGACGTTAAGAAGGTATTAGATCGACTGCAGCAGGCTAGCTTATACCTTAACATCAACAAATGTAAATTCGGTGTACAGCGTACGAAATACCTAGGTTTTATTATCGAGGCAGGGAAAGGCATCAGCATAGATAGGAAGAAGATTGATGCTATTAAGCAATAGAAGCCGCCAAAGAGCATTAAGGGCGTACGGGAATTTCTAGGGTTTGCCAACTCCTACCGCTAGTTTATACAGAACTACTTAGAGATCGTACGCCCCCTAGTCGAGCTAACACACAAGGACAAGCAGTTTAAGTGGACGGACGAGTGTAATAGAAGCTTTAACAGGCTAAAGGAGCTCTTTACAACGGAACTAACACTTGCCGCCTTTAACCTAGAACGTACTATAATACTGGAAACCGACTCCTTAGGGTACTATATAGGAGGCATCTTGTTATAGGTAGGCTCGGACGGACTCCTGCACCTATGCACGTACTTCTCTAAGAAGAACTCCCTAGCTAAGTGCAACTACCCTATCTACAACAAGGAATTGCTAGCAGTCGTATAGTGTTGCGAAGCGTAGGATAGAGAACTTCGCTTAGTACCCGAGTTTCTCGCCCTAACTAACTACAAGAATCTAGAGTACTTTACGCAGCCCCGGAAGCTGGCTAAGAAATACGTACGATAGGTAATATACCTAAGCTGGTTCAATATAAGACTCTAGCATCGTAAGGGTAAGGACAACAGCAGGGCTAATGCGCTATCCAGACAGGACTAGGACATGCTAACGACGTACGAGGACGACTGGCTAAAGTTACGAACATTCCAGATGTTTAAGGAGGAGCCAGGCGAAGAGACTATCCGCCTAGCAGCGGCATATATATAGGAACCCCAACTGCAGGCATAGGAAGAGGCAGTAGAAAAGGACGAGGTGCACCGAGGGGCCTGTACGGCGATCTAAGGAGGACAGCGGAAGCTCCTAGCAGAGCTTTATCTTAAGGTGTCGGTAGCAGAGTGCTTAGTAGATAAGGAGAACAACCTAAAGTTTAGGAATCGGATTTGGGTCCCAGCAGACGAGAAGCTTCGTACGAGCTTAATACAACAGGCGCATAATTCTATAGCAACTAGGCACCTAGGGCGTAAGGAGACGTACACTATCGTCGCTAGGGACTACTACTAGCCGGCGATAGCGAAGGACATTCGCAGGTTCGTACAGAACTGCGATGTATATAGGAGGACAAAGCCCTAGCGTAAACTAAAGCATAGGCTGCTAAAACCCCTACCGATACTGGACCGGCCCTAGCAAGACCTAACAGTAGATTTTATTACAGACCTCCCTAGGAGCGACGGACGGCAGAACATTATAGTAGTTTTAGACAAACTTACGAAGGAGGTAATATTAGAAGGAATAGACTCTATTACAGCTAAGGACACTGCCTAGGCATTATACGGACGACGTTTAGCAAGTACAGATTCCCTAGGTAAATTGTATCGGACTGGGGTATACAGTTTACGAGCCAGCTCGAGGCAAGGGTCTGCCAGTTGTTAAACGTAGAACGTCGCCTATTAACAGTATAGCACCCGTAGACGGACAGCGCGACAGAAAGGGTTAATTCAACATTAGAAGCGTACCTCTAAGCGTACGTCCACTATAACTAGACAAACTGGAACTGCCTTCTCCCTATAGCGGAGCTGGCTATTAGCAGCTGTACAGCTAATGCTATAGGATTGTCCCCCTTCTTTATAACCTATAGATATAACTACTCTCTGCTCCTACTAACTCTAAGCAGTAACACCCTACGCCCTATACGATCCCCAATTTAGCAGGGAGAGGCTATCGTACGGACGATTACAAACGCCTATTAATAGGCGAAAGCGAGTCTAGCTATAGCTTAACATAATACGGAAGAGCAGGCCAACAAGGGACAGTAGGCTGCACTAAGATACAAGGCAGGAGATAAGGTCTAGCTAAACCAGCGCAACATCTGTACAGACTGGCCGAGCAAGAAGCTGGATTAGAAGAACCAGAAGTTTACAGTAGTCCGACCAGTAGGGACATACGCTATACGACTTAACACTCTCCTAGGGATCTATCCAGTCTTCTATATAGGCCTTGTACAGCTAGCGAACACAGACCCCCTACTGCACTAGACGACAGACGACACGCGCCCCCTAACGATCCTTACTAAAGGCTAGGAAGAGTACGAGGCAGAAGGAATCCTTAAGAGCTAAAGGAAGCGGAAGAGGGTAGAGTACCTAGTAAAATAGAGAGGATAGGCAGAGCCTACGTAGGAACCATACGAGGCCCTGCAGGACACAACTGCGCTGGACAGGTAGGAGGAGAACTATCCCCCTGCCCAGTTACAGTAACACTGCGCCGTATAGCGAAAAGGGGCATAATCTACCCTAAGTACAGGGCAGCCGCTAGCAACTTAGGTTGTTAAAGGATCGAGAATTAAGACGTAGGACACTACGGGATCCTACCGACACTACACTGTACAGAAGGGGGGCAAGAGGAAGAGAACAGCTAGGAGACAGGTAAGAATAAGAGTGGAAGTAGGAGGGGAATAAGAGCAACACCGTCTAAAAGCTTTTATATGCTATCTTAAGGTAGCTTACTAGCTACTACCCCTAGGACCAAGGCAGCCAACTCTATACCTGAAATCTCAATCGCCTCCCAGTCGGCAGGGGCCCTAGCACTAGAAGAAGTAAAAGGGTAGCTTAGCAACACCCTGCTACTAGTTAATATAGCACCTCAGACGTCAGCTTAGACCGTACGGAAGACGGGGACCTGTACGAACCGGAAGCGAAGTTGCTAGTCAAGCTAGGCATTCTATTGCTAGAGGTAAGAATAGGAGGGGACACCAGCCGGACAGGCAGAAGAAGAGCTAGCAACTACGAGAGAACTACAGCAGGAACGGCCGGACGGGATACATAGTATAACGGTAGTAGCTAGTAGTAGTAGCTAGTAGTAGTAACTAGTAGTAACTAGTAGTAGTAATAGTAGTAATAGTAGTAGTAGCGGACGGCTAGGCGGACGGGTAGCAGATAGGAGGAGATAAAGGAGAAAGAGAAGAAGAGAGAGAGAGAAAGGAGAAAGGGTTTATATACAGGGTAGTAGCTACCTGCTATATAGGGCAATAACAACTAGGGCAGCTGCTACAACTGTATAAGGGAGGACAAACGAGGCAACTACGACCTAGGACCTGTACGAGCGACGGCCTACTAGATAACCAGACAGAGGCGGGAACATCTACCTAGGAGTAAACTCCGGACGACGACCAAGGGACAGGGACAGAGCCAGATAGCCCGGCGGCGCCGGACCGTACAGTTAGGATGCAGAGTGTATAGCTAAGGGCTAGAGGGTAGGAGGGGAACGAACAGATAGGACTAAGCACCTCCTGCACCTTTATAACTGCTCCCAGGCCTCCTCCGCCTTAGCCTCGGCATCCTTAAAGTAGCAAACAGAATCGTTTAAGTTCAGGTAGAAGCGATCTAGTACTACCTGCCTTCCCTACCTGCGGGTCCTCCTCCGCCCTAGCTACGGGATCTAGGAGGACAAGTCTAAGGTCGCAACAGCAGAGAGGGAGGTCGATAGGCAAGTGCCTAGGCGAAGATAGGAAAGCGCCACCCGCTAGAGGAACAGCTAAGGGTATACGACTCGCTGTCGTACGAAAGAAGCACTACGAGAAGGGAGGGGGGTATTATTAGGGGGCGCCGTCTAGCCTAGGTCCTGTACCTAAGCTAGCCGTCGCCCTAAGGACTACGAATTAGCGGCGCTAGCACGACCCTACCCTCTGTACGGAGTTACCGATAGGACCCTACTCCCGTACAGAGGGAGAACCCTATAGCCCTATATAGAGGGGAATTGCCGCCCCTCTAAACAGAGGGAAAACTCTGTACTACTATATAGAGGGAAACTCCCGACCCTTTGTACAGAGTGCGAACCTTACATCCCTATATAGAGGGAAATTGCTAGCTTAGCTTCGTAGGTACAAATCGTACAGCAGCAGACGACGAAGGAACTGCCTATTAGTTCCTTTATATAGAAACCTAACCTTAAGTTTCTAAACTAAGATTCTTAAGCCCTTATAGCGTACAGGAATTTCTTAGGTTTGCTAACTTCTACCGCTAGTTTATACAGAACTACTCGGAGATTGTACGCCCTCTAGTCGAGCTAATACATAAAGACAAGCAGTTTAAGTAGACGGATAAGTGCAATAGGAGCTTTAACAAGCTAAAGGAGCTCTTTACTATAGGACCAACGCTTGCTGCCTTTGACCTAGAACGTACGACGATATTGGAAACCGACTCCTTAGGGTACTATATAGGAGGTATCCTGTTACAGGTAGGCTTGGATAGACTTCTGCACCTGAACGCGTACTTCTCTAAGAAGAACTCCCTAGAGAAGTGCAATTACCCTATCTACAACAAGGAATTGCTAGCAGTCGTACAGTGTTGCAAAGCGTAGGATAGAGAACTCTGCTCGGTTCCTAAGTTCCTTACCCTAACTAACTACAAGAATCTGGAGTACTTTACGTAACCCTAGAAGCTGTCTAAGAGACACGTACGATAGGCAATGTACCTAAGCCGGTTTAATATAAGACTCTAGTATCGCAAGGGTAAGGACAACAGCAGGGCCGATACGCTATCTAGACAGGACTAGGACATGCCAACGACGTACGAGGACGACCAGTTAAAATTACGAACATTTCAGATGTTTAAGGAGAAGCCAGGCGAAGGGACTATCTGCCTAGCAGCAACATATATATAGGAACCCTAACTGCAGGTATAGGAAGAGGCAGTAGAAAAAGACGATATATACCGAGGAGCCCGTACAGCAATCTAAAGAGGACAGCGGAAGCTCCCGGCAGAGCTCTACCTTAAAGTGTCGGCAGCAGAATACTTAGTAGACGAGGAGAACAACCTAAAGTTCAGAAATCGGATTTAGGTCCTGGTAGACGAGAAGCTCTGTACGAGCTTAATACAACAGGCGCATAATTGTATAGCAACCAGGCACCTAGGGCGTAAAGAAACGTACAGCATCGTCGCTAGGAACTACTACTAGCTAGCGATAGCGAAGGACATCTGCAGGTTTATACAGAACTGCGATATATACAGACGGACGAAGCCCTAGCGTAAACTAAAGTATAGGCTGCTAAAGCCCTTACCGATACTGGACCGGCCCTAGCAAGACCTAACAGTAGACTTTATTACGGACCTCCCTAAGAGCGACGGACGGCGGAATATTATAGTAGTAACAGACAAGCTAACGAAGGGAGTAATACTAGAGGGAATGGACTCTATTACGGCTAAAGACACTGCCTAGGCATTTATACAGACGACGTTCAGCAAGTACAGATTCCCTAGGTCAATTGTATCGGACTAGGGTACACAGTTTACGAGCTAGCTCTAGGCAAGGGTCTGTTAGTTGCTAAACGTAGAACGTCGCCTGTTAACTGTATAGCATCTGTAGACAGACGGTGTGACAGAGAGAGTTAATTTAACGTTAGAAGCGTACCTCTAAGCGTACGTTAACTATAACCAGACAAACTGGAACCGCCTTCTCCCTATAGCAGAGCTAGCTATTAACAGCTGTACGGCTAACGCTATAGGATTGTCCCCCTTCTTTATAGCCTACAGATACGACTACTCCCTGCTCCTACCGACCCTAAGTAGTAACACCCTGCGCCCTGTACGATCCCTAATTTAGCAGAGAGAGGCTATCGTACGGACGATTACGAACGCCTATTAATAGGCGAAAGCGAGTCTAGCTATAGCTTAACAGAATGCAGAAGAGCAGGCTAACAAGGGACGGCAGGCCGCACTAAGGTACGAGGCAGGGGATAAGGTCTAGCTAAACTAGCGCAACATCCGTACAGACCGGCTAAGCAAGAAGCTAGATTAGAAGAACCGGAAGTTTACAGTAGTCCGACCAGTAGGGACATACGCCGTACGACTTAACACTCCCCTAGGGATCTACCTAGTCTTCTACGTAGACCTCGTACAGCTAGCGAATACGGATCCCCTACTGCACTAGACGATAGACGACGCGCGCCTACTAGCGATTATAACTAAAGGCTAGGAAGAGTACGAGGTAGAAGGAATCCTTAAGAGCCGAAGGAAGCGGAAGAGGGTAGAGTACCTAGTTAAGAAGAGAGGGTAGGCAGAGCCTATATAGGAACTATACGAGGCCCTACAGGACACAACCGCGCTAGACAGGTAGGAGGAGAACCACCCCCTGCCTATTTACAGTAACACTACGCTGTACGGCGAACAGGGGCACGATCTACCCTAAGTACAGGGCAGCTGCTAGCAACTTAGGTTGTCGAAGGATCGAGGATTAAGACGTAGGACCCTACCGGGTCCTGCCGATACGACACTATACAGAAGAGGGGCAGGAGGAAGAGAACGGTTAGGAGACAGGTAAGATAGGTAGAAATAAGAGCGGGATAAGAGCAAAACTGTCTAAAAATTTCTTACACTACCTTAGGGAGTAGCTTACTAGCCACCACCCCCCAGAACTAGGGCAGCCGACTCCCTATCTGAAATTTCAATTACCTCCCGGCCGGCAGGGGCCCCAGCACTAGAAGAAGTAGAAGGGTAGCTTAGCAACATTCTGCTGCTAGTTAATGTAGCACCTAAGACGTTAGCTTAGACTGTACGGAAGACGGGGACCTGTACGAACCGGAAGCGAAGTTGCTGGTCGAGCTAGGCACTCTATTGCTAGAGGTAAAAATAGGAGGGGACACCAGCTAGACAGGCAGAAGAAGAGCTAGGAACTATAAGAGAAGAGCTAGCAACTACGAGAGAACTATAGCAGGAACTGCCAGACAAGGTGTGTAGCATAACAGTAGTAGCAAGTAGTAGTAGCTAGTAGTAGTAACTAGTAGTAGTAATAGTAGTAGTAGCGGACGGCTAGGCGGACAGGTAGCAGTTAGGGGAATAGAGGAGAAAGAGAAGAAGAGAGAGAGAGAAGGAGGAAAGGGTTTATATACAGGGTAGTAGCTGCCTACTATATAGGGCAATAGCAACTAGGGCAGCTGCTACAACTGTATAAGGGAGGACAAACGAGGCAACTACGACCTAGGGCCTGTACGAGCGACGGCCCTCTAGAAGACCGGACGGAGATAGGAACATCTACCTTGGAGCTAAACTCTAGATAACGACTAAGGCACAGGGACAGAGCCAGATAGCCCGGCGGCGCTAGACTGTACAGTTAGGACGCAGAGTGTATAGTTAGGGGCTGTAGGGTAGGAGGGGAACAAGCAGACAGGACCGAGCACCTCCTGCACCTTTATAACCGCTCGCAGGCCTCCTCTGCATTGGCCTCGGCACCCTTACAGTAGCAAACGGAATCGGTTAAGATTAGGTAGAAGCGATCCAGCACTACCTGCCTTCCCTGCCTATAGGTCCTCCTCTGCCCTAGCTATAGGATCTAGGAGGACAGGTCCAAGGTTGCAACAGCGGAGAGGGAGGTCGGCAGGCAAGTGCCTAGGCGAAGATAGGAAAGCGCTACTAGCCAGAGGAACCCCAAGAGCTAAGGGTATACGACACGCCGTCGTACGAAAGAAGCACTATAAGAAGGGAGGGGGGTATTGTTAGGGGGCGCTGTCCAGCCCAGGTCCTGGACCTAAGCTAGCCGTCGCCCTAAGGACTGCGACTTAGCAGAGCTAGTACGACCCTACCCTCTGTACGGAGTTGCTGATACGACCCCACTCCTATACAGAGGGAGAATCCTATAGCCCTATATAGAGGGGAGTTCCTGCCCCTCTAAACGGAGGGAAAACTCTATACTACTGTATAGAGGGAAACTCCCAATCCTCTGTACGGAGTGCGAACCTTATATCCCTATATAGAGGGAAATTGCTAGCTTAGCTTCGTAGGTACAAAGTATACAGCAGCAGACGACGAAGGAACTGCCTTCTAGTTCCTTTATATAGATACCCAACCTTAAGTTTCTAAACCAAGATTTTTAAGCCCTTACAGGTTCCGTTGTATACACTACAGTTCTCGTAATTATTAACAGATATATAAAGATAGCTGCTTTCGTCCCTATAACGAAAACGTATATAGTAGTTAAGCTTGTAGAGGGTCTCTTAAGGGAAGTAGTTAGAAGATTCAGCGTCCCTACAGGTATTGTACCGGATCGGGGTTCCCTTTTTACTAGCTAGTATTAGGTAGACTTCTGCCTAGAGGCGAGGGTAAAACGCAAGCTAAGTACTGCCTTTTACCCCTAAACCAATAGTTAGACAGAGCGTACTAACTAGACTCTTAAACAGTATCTACGCTGCTACTATAGGGAGCAGCAGGATAAGTAAGCTAAGTAGCTTCTATTAGCAGAGTTCGCCTGTAACAACGCAGTGTATACAGGGCTTAGTATAAGCCTGTTTATAATACTATATAGTTTCTATCTGGAAAGCGTGCCTAGACTAGCCCTAGCTCGGGATAGGCTAGCTAGGTAGAGGGCACTAGCAGCAACCAATACTACGAGACGCCTGTACACCTAAAGCGAGGTCCTTAAGCAACGCTAGAAGGCTACCTAGAAGTACTAGCCCAAGTACTATAATACCTATTATAAGGCCTAATTGTACAATATAGGTAATATAGTAATACTCTCTACAAAGAACCTTAAGCTTGCCCTACTAAGCAAGAAGCTTAGCCTAAAACGCATCGGACTATTTAGAGTGCTTAACCTAGTAGGCACCTAGGTGTTAGGGGACGCCCTCCTGTTAGGCCGCGAGCCTAAGCCGACCGGCGTCCTAAGGATTACGACTTAGCAGCGCTAGCATAACCCGGCTAGCCTAAGACATAACTCGGACTAGCCGAAACAGCGCCTCTCCCCTTCACCCCCCCATTACTATAGTTGCTGGCTGACTTCGTAGATATAAATTGTACAGTAACAGACGGAGTACGAAGGAAATGCTTATTAGTTCCTTCCTATGTATACAAGGCCTTAAGTTTCTAAACTAAGATCCTTACGCCCCTAACATTAGGAACTAATCTTATTAATAGTACCTGCAGTAATACTACGAACAACACTGTCCAGATAGATACGACAGACATGCAGGCCTAGATACAGCGCATATATAAGAAGCTACTAGCTTGTACGAACTAGCTCGAAGAACAACCAGGTTTCTAAGCCTCGACAATTTCCTAACAGGAACAGGAGCTCCGACAGCTTAGGGCGTCCGATCGCGGTCCGACCCCTAATACGACGACGATTACGAATACGACAGCCGAAGAATCTGCAGCGATCTATAAGAACAAGCTCCCTAACATTACTACCTATAACAGTAAGTTACCGGCCCAGTACCCCTCCTAGGCAGCCTAGATGCGCTCTAAGCTTCTAGTCGATTTAGCAGCGTATCCAGCCGAGCTCGACAAAGTAGTGTACCTGTTTAGGAGACTAAAAGGCAAGGCAGCAGCACGAATCCTACTGTACTAAGAATCTGCTATCGCTAGACTAGTAGAGGCAATAACGATAACCCTCTGGACAGCTCTTAACAAGAGCTACAAGGACCTTGACTGTAGGAGCTAAGCTCTCGTACGCCTTAGCACTATAAAGCAAGGCTGCAAGTACGTCTAAGAATTTCTTACAGAGTTATAGCTTAGCATCGCATTTATAACGTGCTTATACTCGTATAGGTAGTTAGTACGAGTTAAGCCTAGACCTACTACCTAGTTAGACTCCTAGCAGGGGCTAGCCGAGCGCTCTCGCGTATACAAACGTGTAGCAAGACGCTAGTTAAGCTCTATAGACTAAGCTTAGAGATCCTTAACAGACAGCAGGGTGCCTTTAGAGGTAGTAGTATAGCAGGCAGTGTTAGTAGCAGAGTAGGCAATAGCGTTAGTAGTAGTGCTGTTGTTAGTAGGGCTAGGAGTTATATTAGTGTTAGTGTTAGTGTTAGGGAGTGTAGTAGCTATAGTAATAGTAGTAGTACTGCTGCTAGCAGTAGTGGTATTGCGTAGTAGTAGTAGTAGTAGTAGTAGTATTATTAGTAGTAAAGGCAAAGGGTCGTAAGAAAGAGAAAATAAGCTGTAGAAGGGCGCACTGCCTATAGCTATAACAGCACAGGCGGACTACAATAATGCAGTTAGGAGGGTTAACTACAACAACCAGCCGCCTAGCAACTGCAATATTAACGTTAGCTATAGTAACAAGGCGAGCGCGCAGAATTAGTATTGCTACTACAGGACCTAAAGGAGATATTAGCGAGGCCTAGAGGCTACAGCATATACAGAAAGCACAGACTAACTAAAGCAGCGATTTGGCGCAGCTATTGCAGTAGCTAGAGGGGCCCTCTATGTATACAATAGCTGCAGTGTACACAGAAACACACCTATCGATCGGTACGCTAGCCGACAGCGCTAGCGCAAGGGCGAAGCTAAGCCTATACCAATCCCTAGGTATATACTAAAGGTCTATAAACTAGTATAAAGTATTAGCAAGGTCGGAGTTTAGAGGAGGTTCCTAAGGGCTCGCTAAGCTGCTTATATACAGATTTGTAGATAATAGTACACAGACTACTATAATACGCTAGCTACTTACCCTTTACAGCACTAAGGCGCAGATAAAGTAAGTCGAAGGAAGCGAAACTCTAGGTAGACAGCTAGAAACATCTACCTTAGGGAGGGGAGGTAGTTATTATAGAAAAACTACTAGGGAGGTCTAGCAGGAGTATAGAGGTCTCTAGCAGCACAACTATAGACCTAAGGATAGCCTAATACTAAGGACAGCTTGCGCTGCTCCAGTATATATACAAAAGGCACGTATATAAGAATAGTATAGGGACACTTGTTAGTTTAAACATAATACTAGTTATTGGTATTAGGTGCCCTATACGCTGCTACAGTCCAATTCTATAATACCTACCTTAGTCTAGAAGAGCCGAGCCGAAATTCTAGGATCTGCCCTATGTACCCTTTCTACTACTATAACATCCTCTATCTGTTAGCTATAGTGTCAAGAGGAGGCTGTAGTATGTGTAGGTTGCTGTAAGAACTGAGGTTAGGAGGAGGGGCTAAAGAACTAAAGTCTAAAGTATAGTTATAGGTTAGGAGTTAGAAGGTTGTTCTAGGTTAAATATATAAGACAAGCTATAAAGAAGGAAAACAGAAAGATAAGAGGGCGTCAGCTGCTTCTTATGTTCTTCTGCCCTAGCTAGTTGTTTGCCCTTTTGCTACTAGCTTTCCTAAGAGGTTTCTTAATAAACTTCCTTCCTTTGTTCTGCTAACTAAGTTACTTCTAAAACCTTCTTTTCCTAAGGGTTCTAGAACTGAAACAGAAACTTCTAAAGGGCGGATCGAGTCGCTTCTAACGCGCCTAGAAGCTTCTTACTTAGGCTAGTAAGTGTTAAGTTGTAGGCTGTTAAGAGTAGTAGAGCTAGATAGGACCTTAGGACTGCTAGGAGTTTTCCACTATCTGTTAGCTATAGTTCTAGTGCCTTCCCTAACCTGATTGTTTATCCTTATAGAACTGATTATAGCGCTTCCAACGCAGTAGGAATTGTCTTAGTTAGATCTTTAGTTGTAAAGATATAGCCTATAAATTATAGTAGTACTTAGTAGGACTTTAGTACTGTTGTCCTTGCTCTTCTAGCTATTAACTGTAATAGGAGCCTCCCTTAATATAGCTAAGTTCCTACGAAGCCTAAGTAGTTCTAGATACCGAGGGTAAGCCTACTTATTCCTAGGAGCAGGTCTAAAGTTATAGTTAATATTCTATTAGTATGCAGCATTCAGTTTCTCTTAGCTGTACCGATTTTCTAGGTAATGTCCTTAAGAGTCTAAGAGATCCTGTTAGTAGAAGGCTTTAATCTTGTCCTTGTTAAGGATAATGTTCCTAAGGGGTTCCTAAGTAGTATCCTAGTCTTTATAGCTTTGCTATTAGACCTTATACTTAGTTTGTCTATCTACAACTTAACAGTCTATAATGTTGTATACGTAGTACTCTTCTTCCTTATCTTTATTATTATCTGCTGCAGGGAGGATAAATGTTTGTTTCTAATCTTATACTTAAACTAGGAAGGGGTCTCCTTCCTTAGACCTTAGCCTAACAGGATAAAAGACGTTGTAGATTTCCTATTCTTTAGGCAGTGAGAGGCGGTATGCGTACGAGCTAATTAATCCAAGCACGTAGATATAATTTGATACAGCTGTTTTAATAACTATATCTCGAACTAAGGAGGGAAAGTAATCTACGTATGCGCGGATGTAAGCCCTCGTAGGGGTGGTGTGCCAAGATCCGGCTCGGTCTGGAAGGGCCGAGCCGAAATTCTAAGGGTCCACCCTATTACTTAGTCCTACTACTTTCTGTTGCTGCAACACTGCCCCCCTCCCTTATTAGCGGTCGCTCTCGACTACTTACCTATCTCTTCCGTCTATTCTATCTTATTCTAGCTAATTAGGCTTCTCGTTCTTCTATCTATCTTGTTCTGTTTCGGTCTCTTTTTCTTCTTGCTTTTCTTCTTCTTTTTCCGTCTAGTTCGCGGCTCTTTTCGCGAAAATTCTTCTTAAAATTGACGTTACTTCTTCTCTTCTTCTATCTTAAAACTATTATCCTTTTCCTGTCTGCTTCTTTCTTACGTTATCGTTGTCCGAAGTCTTTTACTTAGCGTCTATCTGACTCGCGCTATATGATCAGAGCTATCTAATTAGTGCTATAGCTCTTTATAGGTGCAGATGCGACCTTCCGATTTCTTCTTAATAAGGCTCAAGCGACACTAGCAAAAAGGGGCGTCGCCGACTTCGTCTATAAAGTCTATCTAGCCAAGCTATTAGACTTCATAGACGTCGTTAAAGACAGTTACGAAGCGCGCAGCTGCGATCGTTTCTTCGGCTTACTCTTACCGATAGAACAGACGCGGCTCTTCTTCTTTTCTATTGATTCTGGAGCTATCGTTTCTAGAGCTATCGTTTCTAGAGCTATTGTTCCCGGAGCTACTCTTTCTTTATTTCCAGAGCTATCTAGGTCTCAGTTTTCTCGGGTTCTAGGTATAGAATTCTTCTAGTAGCTCTGCTAAATTCCGGAAATTCTTAATTAGATACTATTTATAGTCTTCCGGCTACCTCTTCTATAAGATCCTCGCTTTAATAGACCCCCTTATCTTCTTTACGTTTATTACATCTTCTACCTTCTACTCTTCTTCTTTACCGTCCGTCTATCTCGATTGGCAGGGGTCCGGTAAACCCCTGCCCTAGCAGGCTATCTTCAGGGTCTAGGATTAGCAGATCCGAATGAAAGACATTGTAGATCCGGAACAATCTCGGCAGCTGGAGCCGATAGGTTACCGGTAACCTCTTTTCCACTATAGTAAACGAACCTACGTAACAGGGATTAAGCTTACTGTTGCCTTTTAGCCTAAGGTTCTGCGTATTAAGCTATACCTTTTGGCCTTCCTCGAATTCTATTGGTAACCGCTTTCTATTAGCTCGAGTTACTATCTTCGTCTAAGCTAATTCTATTGCTTCTTTTACTATTCGGACCGCTTCTTCTATCTGAGCCTTAAGCGCTTCCGCTGTAGCGGCGGCGACCCTCTTTGACAAAGTAGTAGTAGAAGGTTCTAAAGGGTCTATTCTATCCAGCGGTTGAAAGCTTATCCTTGGAAAATAGCTGTAAGTTATCTTAAATAGCGCCAGCGAGGTAGCTTCGGATAGAGCCGAGTTAGCGCAGAATTCGTCTATTGGTAGCACCTTAGTCTAACAGAAGATCCGCAGATATTTTTCTATTTTACAGTTAGCTACCTTCGATTGACTGTCTGTCTAGGGATAGATAAGCGGCTGTGCTAAGCTTTTTACGAATTCTGGGAGCTTAGTTAATAGCCTTCTATACATCGGTAGTGAATTAAGGACCCCTATCTGTAGTAATAGTGTCTGGCAGGCTATAACACCTCTATACGTGCTAAATTAGCATCCTCGCAGTTTCTTCCGCTATAGTGCCTTTATCCTGTGCGTAACAGGGGATAAAGTAGCATTCTTTACTTAACCAATCTACTACGTTAAGTGTAGCATTGTATCTATCGGAATCCGGTAAGCCAGTTACGAAGTCTATCGTAATGTGCTACTACAGTTTCTCGGGTATCGGTAACGGCTTTAGCAGGCCGGCCGGAAGGCCGTAACGTACCTTCGCTGCTCGACAAGCGTAACAATTAGCGATAAACCGGTAGATTTGCTCGAAGATTTGCAGAAACCAGTAGACAGTCCTAATAGCTTCTTTTGTCTTTCTAGCACCTGCGTAGCCAAAATCCTTAGAGCTATAAACTAGCTAAATAACCTCTGTAACTAGTTCTTCTAGAACTATTAGCTTCTCTAAACTAGGTTTGCCTAGTTTCTTATTATAGTTAAGTCGCTCTACCTTTTCGTAAAGCCTCTCTTCCTCAGCTGTCGGTCCTATAGTGCAGATCCCTACTTCTTTTAGCACTTCGGCGTCTACTATTCGTTCGGTAAGCACCTTCTAGAACATATTCGGATCTTCCTTTGCGTAGCTAGTTTTTCCTTCTCTTCTTGTTAGTGTATCGGCTTTTCTGTTTTAAGCTCCTAGTCGATAGGTAATCTTGAAATCGAATCTAGCTAAGTAGGCAGCTTATCGGTCTTGGCAGCGTAAGAGCATCTGCATCTTTATAAAATAGATTAGTAACTAATAGTCAGTAAGGACCTAGACAGTGCTCTTTCTAGCTATAAGTTCCGGTTTCTATTCCTTAAAAGGTTAGATAGTAGCTAACAATTCCTTGTCGTAAATAGCGTAGTTCCGCTTAGCTTCGTTTATAGATTTGCTAAAGAAAGCTACTAGATAGAGGGCCTCGTCTTCGTTGTTATACTAAGAAAGGACCCCTGCTGTAACTGTATCGGAAGCGTCCGTTTCTAGGAAGATTGTCTTTTCTAGCTAGAAGTGCGCTAGCACTGGTGCTAAGGCTACGCCGACCTTTAGTTAGTTAAAAGTCTCTGTACAATTCTTATTCTAGAGGCTAGCTGCTTCCTTCTTTAATGCCCTATTTAGGGGTTTTGCTATCTTGCTATAGTCCTTAATAAAATAGCGATAGTAGCTGCAGAATCTAAGAAAAGCTCTAATTTAGGTAGTGTTTCCGGACTTCGGCTGCTTCTATTCCGCTATAGCAGCGACCTCTAAGGGGTCTATCCGGATGCCCTCCTTTCCGACGATAAGACCTAGGTATTTAACTTCGGACTAATAGAATTTACTCTTCTTCGTATCCGCGTTTAATCCGACCTCTTAGAGCCTAGTTAACACCTGCTTAATGTAGTCTGTATGCTGTTGTCTTAATCCGTTAGTGTAGATAAGGATGTCGTCTAGGTAGATAGATACGAACTGCTCTAGTATGTCTAGAAAGGTGTAGTTTATAAAGCGTTGCTATACAGCCAGCGCGTTAGTAAGTCCAAAAGGCATAACTAGCTACTTGAAATTGCCTATGCGCGTAGCGAATGTCGTAAGGTCTTCCGTCTGCCCTTCTTCGTTCCTTAGCTAATAGAACGCTTAGCGAATGTCTAGCTTGCTGAACTATTTAGCTTTTGCTACCTGCTGTATAGTCTCGTCGATTAGCGGCAGTAGGTATACGTCTCTCTTGGTAACTTCGTTAAAGCCTCTATAGTCTACGCATAGCCGGAGGCCGCCTCTAGGCTTCTGTATAAAAAGGATTAACGATGCATACTCGGCTAAGCTTAGCGTAATAAATCTCTTCGCTAGGTTTTCTCGAACGAACACCTCTACCTAGTCCAGCTTAGCCGGTAACAGTCGTCTTAACAGTTCGGTTCTTAGCAGCGTAGCTCCTTCCTTTAGCCGAATCTTATTGTTATATTCTAGTCGGTAGAGCGGCAGAAGGTTGGAATCGGCTTTTAAGAACACGTTAGCGTAGCGATAGAGTTCTTTCAGTAAAACTTCTAGTAGGTCCGCTTCTTCTTCCGCTATTATATTTCGGTAGTCTTTGATATCCTTTATTAAGATAGCGTAGATATTTATCCGTCTAGCTGGTCTTTTCCTAGGATTCTTAATAGTACTCCGCCGTCTACACTGTCGGTGTCGTTCGGTGTTGATTCTATAGCCTGGACGCTCTTCCTTGGTAGCAGTAGCAGTGTAGGTCTTGTTGCTTAATACTCTTGCTTCTGCTAAGCGGTCGCTTGGCATCTGGTAGCGATATAACTAGGCCTTCTATATGCGTAACAAGTAGGGACGAATGTCGAACGCAGTGGATAGGATGGTTGCTAGGGGCCTCGTCGGAACAAGGAAGGACACTAGTATAATAGCGTAAACAGCAGTCGCTAACTTAGTTCTTAGGTTGCTAGTCTTCTATATTCTTTTATGTTTCTAGCAGTAACTCTCGCTTAATCTACGAAGGCTTAGAGGTCTCTAGTTCGCATAGAGACTAGAGCATTAGCTAGCTTAGGCCTTAATTTCTTCCTTAATAGGTGCAGCTGTTCGCTCTTAGGCACCTTAGCTCGAATTGCGTAATTCCGGAATTGTCTAAAGAATTCTTTAAATAACAGCTGGTGCTGGCTGACTTTATCGAGTTGTTTACGAACTGACTACTTACGGAAGTGGTCAGCAAAACGTTGGTCTAAGGCTTCGACAGCCTTAGTAGCGGTAGCTTCTTCCAAGTCCGCTACTAACGTAAACGCTTTACCGTCCAGCTGCGATTAAAGGTATACTAACTTGTCGTCTTTACTGTTAGTAGCATAATCGCAGTTTATCTTATTTATTATCTTGTTCTTAAAAACTTTATATATTTCTAGATTGCCGCTTCTAAAGACCTGTAGGTTAGGTAATAACGTTATTGAAATGCTACCTTAACTGTAGGCGGCAGGAGAGGCATGTTTAGTTTAGCCTTCTTGTAGCGGCGCCGGCCCCGGCAATAACGTTAACGCTGCTACATTAGCTAACTAAGCCCTTAGCCTATTTAGTTAAGCTAATTGTGCTGCTGCCTAGTTCTTAAGCACTTTAATAGTAGTTTCTACAGACGCCCTCTCTGCTGCTATCGCTTCTACTTCCTCTCTTAGCTGCTTATTCTCTTCTAACTTTCTATAGAACAGCTTCTTAATAAAGGTTATAGCGTTATAGACCTTCTCGACCCCGTGTTCTATTATATACTCTTCGAGCTTATTAGGCGTACAGGCGTACAGCTCCTTGTAGTTAGCTATTTGCTCCTTTACCTTATTCGTCTCTTCTGCTGTAAGACCTTCGATAACTGTCCTATTATCTATAACGCTAGTGCGCCTGTCTTTCGTCCTGTTAGTCTTTCTTCTGCTTCTGCTACAGTCCGTAACGCCGCTCTCTGCTGTCGAGAAGCTCTCTATAGCCTTCTTGCAGTGTTGGTTAGTTGTTTAGGTTGGGTTGTAGGGTGCGCGTGCGTTATTTGGGTAACTGGATGTAATTCGACGGGCCCTTTCGCGCAGCGCAGTGTTAGTGTAGGTAGTAAGTTCGAGATATAATAATCCGAATATGCAGATATAATTCAATACGGCTGTTTTAATAACTAAACCTCGAACTAAGAAGGGAAAGGAATCTACGTATGCGCGGATGTAAGCCCTCGTAGGGGTGGTGTGCCAAGACCCGGCTCGGTCCGGAAGGACCGAGCCGAAATTCTAACGGTCCACCCTATTACTTAGTCCTACAACTTTCCGTCGCTGCAACACTAATCTTCTCTATAATGGGACAGGGGCCTAGCTTTTTCCAGTTAAGTTTACGAGAAGGTCTTCCTATAACAATGTTCTTAGAGTTAAGGTACACTCTGTCTCCTACTTAGTAGTTAGGAGCTAGCTGTATTTTTCGATTAGCTTGTTCATTATAGACAGCCTAAGTATAAGTTTTTTCTTCTTAGACTTCTTAGTAGATCTAGGAAAGATGTATTGCCTAGTTATCTACATTAACTTCGTCTAGGTTGTTAGGTCGTAGTAGTAGGTCTTAAGGCTCTATTTATGTTCTCGGATAGTAGCCTCTAGTAGTATAGAAGGGGGAGTGTCTAGTTGTCTCTAATTCCTAGTTGCAAGCTAAGGATTCTACTGTAGGAATGTGTTTTAGCCAATCCTTCTAGTAGTAATTAATAAAGCAACGCAGCGTCTGTTTGGATAGGGTATTAGCAATCTCTGTCTATCTATCTGTTTCTAGATAGTAGGAGGCTGAAATATAGTAGTTAATGTTTAGAAGCTTGTATAGGCGTTCCAGAACTTAGCAATAAACTAAGAGCCTCTATTGGAGGTAATGCTGTTAGGAAGGCCTATGTAGCGCTAGACGTATTCCTAAAAGAGCCTAGCAGTTTCCTTAGAAGTTATGCTCTAGCAGGGTACTATAAAGCGGTCCTTAGAGTGTCGATCTACAACTACAAAGACGTTCTTTGCCTTAACACCTGCCTAAGTAGTTCCTTAAGGGAGACAGGTAACAAAGTCTATCGCAATGTGTTTTTAAGGGTATTTAGGAGCTAGGAGAGGTTTTAGTAAGCAGTATAGAGGTTAATAATTATATTTAGCTGCTTTACAGATAGGACAGTTGTTTATATATCTACGTATATACTTCTATATTAATAGCTACTAGTAGTAGCGTCAGGTAAGCTTGTAAAGCTTCGAGCGTCTTAGGTAGCCTCCTGTTGCTAAGTTGTAAACTGTCCTAGAGATGTAGAGTCGTATTAAGTTGTCCGCTTCTTTAGAAACAAAAAGGCGAGAGCGAAAGTAGACCAGTCTATTCCTAAGTTTACATTCTAAGAGGGAAAAGCTAGGGAAGGTAGACTAACCTATCTAAAGGGCTTAGATCAATCCTTAGGCTTTTTAGTCTAATTCGTAAGCCTCTCGAATTTTAAGGAGCAGTTCTCTAGGGTAGTCCGCTTCTTTAGCTACTTCTTTATCTTCTAATCTATTGTTACAGGTAACAGAGCCTTTAGTTTTAGAGTCTTTAGTGTTGTCTAGTTCGCTTTCTAAGTCGTTATCTTCTAGGAAAGCAGGCGCAAGATACAAGGTAAAAGAGGCAGAAATTAATTAGTTGCCTTCTTTTAAGGAGGTCTTGAAGTCTTTACTTAGGTTGTAGGCCTTTAGAATAGTTTAGTTACAAATTGCTTTACCTTCTTCTCTGTCTACTAGATAGATTCTAGGCATCCTAGTAAGGGCGTTAGCTCTTGAATTAAGGGATCCTAGTGCATATTAAATGACAAAGTTGAACCTAAAAAGGAATTTACTATATCTGGCTTGTCGTCTATTAGTAATCTTGCTCTTTTTAAAGTAGACTAATAATACGGGGTAGTTGGCCCGTGTTATTACTATGCCTTGCCAAGGTTTATATATCTGGTACACATTAGTCAAGTTACTTCCGAGTTACTTAATCAGTCCCTTTTGGCTTAAGTGTACTGCGTTACATCACTTAATTCGGAAGTAACTGCTAAAAGTGTACAATAAAAGGCCCGGGTTCAATTCCTAGGGGGCGCATCTTTCAACGGGAGAGTGGAAGCAGCGTTGACGCATGTCCGTTTGTCCACCACTCCGTACAGAAGAAGGCAGACCCGGTAAAGGTCCAGCTGGCTGTGTGCAGACCTGCCGGGGGGGGGTTAATTGCGTATGCTGCGTAGGGGGGCTGTGCAATAGCAAACGTAGCCTGTAAGTAAGCGCAGCTTACGAGGTCGTAAGCCTGTAGCGCAGGGGGTAGTAATACAGGCTTGTTGGCCCGTGTTATTACTATGCCTTGCTAAGGTTTATATATCTAGTACACATTAGTCAAGTCACTTCCGAGTTACTTAATTAGTCCCTTTTGGCTTAAGTGTACCGCGTTACATTAACTAAGTTCTTGTAATTAGAGCCTACTTAAGTTGGAAAGGCTGTACCTTTAAGTTCTAGGCGCTATTCTTTAAAGGCCTTTACTGTTGCAGTAGCAGAAAGTAGTAGGATTAAGTAATAGGGTAGACCCCTAGAATTTCGGCTCGGACCTTCTAAACCGAGCCGGGTCTTGGCGCACTACCCCTACGAAGGCTTACATCCGCGCACACGTAGATTCCTTTCCCTCCTTAGTTCGAGATATAGTTATCAAAACAGCCGTATCGAATTTTATCTACGTACTCGGATTATTATATCTCGAACTTACCTTTTACTACATCCCTGCGCTGCGCGAAAAGGCCCGTTAAATTATATCCAGTTACCTAAATAACGTACGCGCACCTACACCTACACCTACAACCAACGCACTGCGAGAAGACTATAGAGAGCTTCTCGACAGTAGACAGCGGCGTTACAGGCTGCAGCGGAAGAAGAAAGACTAACAGGACTAAGGACAGGCGCACTAGCGCTATAGATAGGGAGACTATTATCGAAGGTCTTACAGCAGAAGAGACAAAGGAGTTAAAGGAGCGCATAACTAACTATTAGGGACTGTACGCGTATACGCCCGACGAACTGGAAGAACATATAGCAGAGCACGGAATCGAGAAAGTCTACGACGCTATAGCCTT
Source organism: Pseudocercospora ulei (assembly GCA_016165855.1). Taxonomy (NCBI): domain Eukaryota; kingdom Fungi; phylum Ascomycota; class Dothideomycetes; order Mycosphaerellales; family Mycosphaerellaceae; genus Pseudocercospora; species Pseudocercospora ulei. The sequence goes on along the minus strand of JACWNB010000005.1, from coordinate 4,785,523 downwards.
TATCGAGACGCTGTTCTATAAAAAACTGGAAGAGAAAAGACAGCTAAAAGAAGACGTAGAGGCAATAACAGCAGAGAGGGCGTCTACGGAGACTACTATCAAAGTCCTCGAGCACTAGGCAGCAGTACGACTAACTTAACTAAATAGGCTAAGGGCTCAGTTAACAGACGCGGTAGCGTTACTGCCGCCGCCGCCGCTACAAGAAGGTTCAGCTAAGCAAGCTTTACTAGCAGCCTACAGCCAAGGTAGCATCTTAATAACGTTATTACCTAACCTACAGATCTTTAATAGCGGAAATCCAGAGATATAGAAAGTTTTTAAGAAGAAGATAACGAAGAAGATAAACCGCGACTATTCTACTAACAGTAAGGAGAACAAGCTGGCGTACCTGGAATCGCGGCTAGACGGTAAAGTATTTACATTAGTAGCAGACCTGAAAGAAGCGACCGCTAGCGAGGCTATCGAAGCCCTAGACCAACGCTTTGCCGACTATTTCTATAAGAGGACAGCTCGTAAACAGCTTAACAAGGTTAGCTAGCACCGGCTGCTATTCGAAGAATTCTATAGACAATTTAGAAAGCACATAATTAGAGCTAAAGTGCCTAAGAGTAAACGGTTGCACCTACTAAGGAAGAAATTAAGACCTAAGCTAGCTAATGCTTTAGTCTCTGTACAGACTAGAGACCTTTAAGCCTTCGTAGACTTAGCAAGAGTAACCGCTAGGAATATAAACGAATACGGCAGACTACTGACACACTAGGAGCCGAGTTAGCGACCGCTGTTCGCGCTATTAACCCGGCCTTCTTCCTCCTTTTGACGAGGCCCCTAGCAACTATCTGATCTATTGCGTTCGACATTTGTCCCTACCTATTACGCGCTTGGAAAGCCTAGCTACATTGCTACTAGATGCCTAGCAACCGCTTAGCAGAAGCAAGAGTATTAGGCTACAAGACTAACACTGCTGCCACTGCTGCCGAGGAAGAGCGTCCAAGCTATAGAACCGACGCCGAACGACACCGACAGCGTAGACGGTAGAGTGCTATTAGGGATCTTGGGAAAAGACTAGCTAGACAGATAGGCCCCCTACCTAGCATAAATAATAGGGCACTACTACAGTCTACAATACTAGAAGAAGAAAGCGTTAACAGCTGCAACGATCTACTTTTAGCTACAGTAGAGGCAAACACGGAGACTGCTATTATCCTTCCAATTACTATCTACCCCCTTAAGAGCTTACGCCAGCCTCTTTAGCTAAAAGCTTTTATTAATATTGGAGCTCTTATTGGCGCAGCAACCTATTATCGACTAGTTCGGAAACTAACGAAAGGATACGCTTACCTAGTAAAGCTAGCGTCGCCGACGCGGATTTCGGCGTACAACAGGCAAGACACTAGGAGTGTTACGTATTATATGCTGCTAAAGACTACCCTAGCCGGACGAACTACAGAGGCGACGTTTCGAGTAATAGATATCAGACGGTTTGACATGATTATAGGACAGAAATAGAGAAAGAACTAGAAGACTGTTATTAATGTAGATAAAGGCACGATTGAATCCAAACCCTAGCAGAAGGCCAACGCTGCCGCCGAACCGAAAGTTACAGTCGCTTTTACGGATCCGGCTGACTATGCCGCGCTTCTAGCAACTATTAGAATAATAAGCTTAGAAGCCCTAACTACCCTCGCGAAGTCCCTAGAAAAACAAATCTACGCTATCTTAATAAAAGACATCGAGGATTATAGGAAGATAATAGTAGAAGAAGAGAGGGACCTATTAGAAGTACTACTAGAAGAACTCTATTGTTATACTAACTTGTTCTTAAAAGCCGATTCTAACCTCCTACTGCTCTACCAATGTTACAGTTAACAGATGTAAAAGGGAAAACAACAGCATCTAGGACCTAACCAGAACTATTAAGATTTACAGACTACAACCCAACAACTATAGGCTAAAGCAAGAATATGCCAAGAGTGTAAAAGGCAACGCAACCGGCCCTGCAAACGCCCCTAGCTCAGTTCTAGAACCTTTAACAAAAGCAGGTCCAGAAAATGAATTTGTTTGCAGAACAAAGAAACAGAGTTTAGTAAGAAAGTTACTAGTAAACATGCAAACAACCAGCTAGGGCAGGGGGATATAAGAACCAGCTGCCGCCTACAAATCTTTCTCTTCTTCTTGTTAATAGCTCGTCTTATGCATACAATTCAGCTTTTATATGTTGGACTTTAGCCCTTCTTTCTAATACTTAGTTTTTACATCCCTTACTTTAGACTTTAGCTTTCCCCTCTAACATTAACTTTTACATCCCCTCCTTTAGACTTTGTTTCTTCTAGCCCCTCCTGCTTACTTCGTCTTTTACATCGACCTTTTCTAACTACTTAGCTTCTCCCTTAACATTATAAACTATCTACTAAACAAAAGTCTATTAACATAGTCTTCTATACACTATAAGAAGTGGTTCCCTTTAAGGAATACTCCTAACTGGACCTGTCTGTGTCAGAGAAGAGGCTGAGGTGTGTGTGGGTTGTTGTGGGAGCTGAAGTTGAAAGGAGGAGCTAAAGAACTAGAGTCTAAAGAGTGGTTGTGTGTTGGGAGTTAGAAGGTTGTTCTAAGTTAATTGTATAAGACAAGCTATAAAGAAGGAAAACATAGAGATAAGGGGGCGGCAGCTGCTTCTTATGTCCCTCTGCCCTAGCTGGTTGTTTGCCCCTTTACTGCTGGATTTCCTAAGAAGTTTCTTAACAAACTTCTCTCCTTTGTTCTATTAACCGAGTCACTTCTAAAACCTTCTTTTGCTAAAGGTTCTAGAACTGAAACAGAACATTCTAAAGAGCGGGTCGAGTCCCTTCTAGTGCGCCTAGAAGCTTCTTGGTCAGACCAGTAAGTCTTAAGTTGTAGGCTGTTAGGGGTAGTAGAGCTGGATAGGACCTTAGGACTGTTAGGGGTTTTCCAATGTCTGCTGGCTGTGGTTCTAGTGGCTTTCTTAACCCGATTGTTCGTCCTTGTGGAACCGATTGTGGCGCTTCTAACGCGGCAAGAATGGTCTTAGTTGGACCTTTGGTTGTTAAGATATAGTCTGTAAACTATAGTAGTGCTTAGTAGGACTTTAGTACTGTTGTCTATGTTCTTCCAGCTGTTAACTGTAACAGTAGCCCCCCTTAGTATAGCTAAGTTCCTACGAAGCCTAATTAGTTCCAGATACCGAGGGTAAGCCTGTTTATTCCCAGGAGCAGGTCTAATGTTACAGTTAATATTCTATTACTATGCAGTATCCAGTTCCTCTTTGCTGTGCCTGTTTTTAAGGCGATGTCCTTAAGAGTCTAAGAGGTCCTATTGGTGGAAGGCTTCAATCTTGTCCTTATTAAAGATAATGTTCCTAAGGGGTTCCTAAGTAGTGTCCTAGTCCTTATAGCTTTGCTATTGGACTTTGTACTTAGTTTGTCTATCTACAACTTGACAGTCTACAATGTTGCGTACGTAGTACTCTTCTTCCTTATCTTTATTATTATCTGCTACAGGGAGGATGTAAGTTCGTTCCTAATCTTATACTTAAATTAGGAAGGGATCTCCTTCTTTAGGCCCTAGCCTAACAGGATAAAAGACGTTGTGGATTTCCCATTCTTTAGGCAGTTGGAGACGGTATACGTACGAGCTGATCTTCTCTGTAATAGTAAAGGGGCCCAGTTTTTTCCAGTCGAGTTTGCGAGAAGGTCTTCCTATAACAATTTTCTTAGAGTCTAGGTACACTCTGTCTCCTACTTAATAGTTAGGAGCTGGCTGTCTTTTTCGATTAGCTTAATCTTCGTAGACAGCCTAAGTGTAGGTTATCTCTTCTTGGACTTCTTAGTAGATCTGGGAAAGGTGTATTGCCTAGTCGTCTGCGTTAACTTCGTCTAGGTTGTTAGGTTGTAGTAGTGGGTCTTAAGGTTCTATTCCTGTTTTGGGGTAGTAGCATCTGGTAGTGTAGAAGGGGGAATGTCTAGTTGTCTCTAATTCCTAGTTGCGAGCTAAGATTTCTACTATAGGAATGTGTTTTGGCCAATCCTTTTAGTAGTAGTTAATAAAGCAACGCAGCGTCTGTTTAAACAGGCTATTAGCAATCTCTGTCTGTCTATCTGTTTCTAGGTAGTAGGAGGTCGAAATGTAGTAGCTAATGTTTAGAAGCTTGCACAGGCGTTTCCAGAACTTAGCAATAAACTGAGAGCCTCTGTTAGATGTAATGCTGTTAGGGAGGCCTACGTAGCGCTAGACGTATTCGTAAAAGAGCCTGGCGGTTTTCTTAGAAGTTATACTCTAGCAGGGTATTGAAAAGCGGTCCTTAGAGTATCGATCTACAACTACAAAGACATTCTTTGCCTTGACACCTGCCTAAGTAGTTCCTTAAGGGAGACAGGTAACAAAGTCTACAGCAATGTGTTTCTAAGGGTGTTTAGGAGCCGGCAGAGGTTTCAGTAAGCCCTGTAGAGGTTGTCGATTATGTTTGGCTGCTTGACAGATAGGACAGTTATTTCTATACCTGCGTATATGCTTCTACATTGATGGCTACTAGTAGTAGCGTAAGGTAAGCTTGTAAAGCTTTGAGCGTCCTGGGTGGCCTCCTGCTGCTAAGTTGTAAACTGTCCTAAGGATGTAAGGTCGTATTAAGTTGTCTGCCCCTTTAGGAATAAAAAGGCGAGAGCGAAAGTAGACTAGTCCATCCCTAAGCTTACATTCTAAGAGGGAAAAGCCAGGGAAGGTGCGTTGGCCTATCTTAAGGGCTTGGATCAACTCTTAAGCTTGCTAGTCTAATTCGTAAGCCTCTCTAATTATTAGGAGCAGTCCTCTAGGGTATTTTACTTCTTTAGCTACTTCTTTATCTTCTAAGTTAGTGTTAGAGGTAACAGAGCCTTCAGTTTCAGAGTCTTTAGTGTTGTCTGTTATGCTTTCTGAATGGTTATCTTCTAGGAAAGCAGGCGCAAGACACAGGGCAAAAGAGGCAGCAATTGATTGGTTGCCTTCCTGTAAGTAGGTTTTCAAGTCTTTACTTAGGTTGTGGGCCTTTAGGATAGTTTGGTTACAAATTGCTTAACCTTCTCCTCTGTCTACTAGATAGATTCCAGGCATCCTAGTAAGGGCGTTAGCTCTTAAACTGAGGGATCCTGGTACGTATTAAATAACAAAGTTAAACCTAGAAAGGAATTTACTCTATCTAGCTTGTCGTTTGTTAAGGATCATGTTCTTTATAAAGTGGACCAAGTTCTTGTAATCAGAGCTAACTTAAGTTAGAAAGGCTGCACCTTCCAGTTCTGGACGCTATTCTTTAAAGGCCTTTACAATGGCTAGGAGTTCCTTATCGTAAATTTCGTAATTGCATTTAGCTAGAATTATCTTCTTAGAGAGGTAGGCTACTAGAAGCTATAGTTGGTTAGGTGCTTTTTTATAAAGAAGGACAGCTCCAATAGCTCCATTAGAGGCGTCTGTTTCTACATAGGTTTCTAAATCAAAGTCGAAGTGTTAAAGGATAGGATCCTTAGTAAACCTTTGTCGTAGGAGGTTAAAGGCTTGTTGGCATGCTCCAGTCCATTTAAACTTGACTTCTTTCCTTGTTAGAGCTGTTAGAGGCTTTACAATTAAGCTAAAGCCTTAAATAAAGCGGCGATAGAAATTAGCAAACCTAAGGAAGCATTGTACTTCCTTAACTAGCTTTAGAACCTTCTAGTTAAGAATTGCTTAAATATTTGCTAGGTCTATACGTATGCCTTTGTCTAAAATAATAAGCCTAGGGAATTGGACTTCTTGCTTCTAGAATTTACACTTGTTAATGTCCAGATGTAGGCCTGCTTCTTCCAGTTTGGCCAGTACTTTGCGGACGTGTCCCTAGTGTTCCCTTGATGTTTTGATGTACACTAAGATGTCGTTAATATAAGCCGTAACAAACTGATCTAAGTATTCTCTTAGAGTGTCGTTTATATATTCCTAGAAGGTGCTAGATGCATTGCATATGCCAAAGGGCATAACCAAGGATTCAAACAAGCCGTATCGAGTCCTAAATGCAGTTATCTATTCTTATCCTTCTGCTATTGGAATCTTGTTAAATGCTGCAATTACATCCAGCTTAGTAAACTATTTTGCTTTCGAAAGGCGTTCTAGAGTTTCCTGTATTAGAGGGATTAGGTAGCAATTCTTCTTGGAAATAGCATTAAGGTTGCGATAGTCGACATAGAAGCGTAGCCCTCTACTAGGTTTCTTAACAAATATAACAGGACTGGCTGCTAGAGATCGACTGGATCTAATAAAACCTTTCTAGAGGTTCTGCTATAGGAACTTTTGCAGGACTTAGAGTTCTTTACGAGACATCTGGTAAAGGGGGCCAAAGGGGGGTATCTTGCCCTCTTCCAGTTCAATCTTATAGTCGTAGGGGCGATAAGGAGGCAGCTTGTCAGCTTCTTTAACTAACTAGACACTAAGGAAGTCGTAGTATTCTTCTGGTACTTTTGTCTCTAGGTTAGTAGCTTCTCTTTTGTTATTATACTTAGCAACAGCCTTCTTAATGTCCTCTATTGACGCAGCAAAGATTTGAGCTCCTTTCTCCTTTGTAGCTGTATAGAAAGCAGCTGCAGATACTTAGAAGATTGAATTATTATTGTTGTATGCAGGAGTAGGCTGAATAGAAGGGTAGCAGCGGGTTTGGCAGTGTTCTAAGTTTAGGCAAAGGGTTCTAGTGTTCCAGTTAATCTGTAGGTTGTAAAGCTTTAACCAAGGCAGTCCAAGGATAAGCTTCTAGTTAGGCAGAGGGGTAACAAAGCAAGAGAGGTGTTCCTAGTAGTTTCCAAGGTTAAGCTGACATAGGCGATCTGAGTTACGCCTCCTAAGGAGGCCTTACTGCTGTCAAACATTCTTAAGGGTCTAGGGTGCTTTAAGGTCTAAGTAGTAATTCCTACAGAGTTAGCAAGTTAAGGGTTAATAAAGCTTTTGCCAGTTGCGCCGCAGTCGATTATCGTAAGTACTAAGTGGGCTGTGTTCTTCTTTGTGTAAATTTCTGCTGTAACAACTAAGGGAGGATAAGTTAGTTTATCCTCTGTCTTAGTATAGAATTGTACAGCAGAAGAAGAGATTGCATAATGTCGATCTAAGTGCCTGCCTGTTAGGCGTCTTTTTGACAGGCTTAGGCGTTTCCCTAGTCCTTGTTGTTGTCTTGTAGTAAAGGAGCTGCTGCAGAGAAACCAAGAGGTGTGCCTATCTTGGTACGTCTTGTAGCTAGTATTGGACAGTTAATAGCAATGTAGTTTAGTTTACTATAGTATATGCAGAGACGTAGGCGGCGGCGTCGTTCTTTCTCGTCCTGCGTAAGGCGGCCGTCTTAGAGCTTAGCTAAGCTTAAGTCTATAGGGTCTCCTTAGGTAACAACTAGTTAAGGGGAAAGGCATAAGGTTGGTCTGTAGGTTCCTACATTTGGAGTAACGTTTGCAGGAGTCGAAACAGGGCGTTAACTGTTACAATTGTTGTTTCTGGCCTCGATAATGTCTGCAAACAAATTTCTACAGCTGTTAAGGCGTTGGCAGAGGGTGACAAGTTCCTAGAAGGATAGGGCTTTATGTTCCTAATCCTCGAGTTTCGTAAGGAGTTCTGTGCTTAACCCAGCAACTGGAGCTGACTTCTAAGCCTCTATATCGTATTTACAGTGTCCAATCTCTCGTAAGAACTGTGCGTAGTAGTCTGCAAAGGGCTTGTTAGTCTGCTTAAGTGTTCTAATAAATTGTTAAGCTATAGACTTGCGATATAGGTTTCTAAAGGCTGAATTAAGAGAGGTAAGTAAGGCCTTAATGTCTGGACAAGTGACTTGGAGTGTCTGTAGGTTGAACTAGTGTAAGACTTGCTAAAGTGCCTTGCCTGCCAGGAGGGAGAATCCGTAGGAGACCTTCTAATTTTCATTAGGGAAATGGTCTACATTGGCTAAGAGTTTAATAGATAGTTATAGGCGAAATTTATTAAACTTTTCTTTGTCCCTATAGAATGTTTTAGGATTAGCTACTTTCTTGCTAGTAGATTTACTAGTAGCAGTAGGTGTCCTTAGGTTTAGGGCCTCTTGTAGTTATTCTTGTGTTTGTGCCTTCTTAAGTGTAAGAGTAGCTATCTTTTGTTCTATCTCCTGCAGCTGTTCCTTGCCTTTAGACAGCATTGCCTCTAGACTATTAATGTAGTTGCTAAGGTCTTTTATTTGTTCTGTTCCTGTACGAACAATGTTTGCTGCTGTAAAAAGGACTCGTAGGGCAAGGGTAGGGTTACTGTTCATTAAATTAGAAGTGCCTTGTGCAGAAAGATCTAGTTTGGAGTATTCCTTAAAGGGAATCCCTTAAGGTAGTATATAGAAGACTATATTAATTAATGGTCTTAGATTGGTTAATAGCTTGTAATGTTAGAGAAGAGGCTGAGGTGTGTATATTCTGTTGTAGGAGCTAAAGTTAAGAGGAGGAGCTAAAGAACTGGAGTCTAAAGAGTAGTTGTATATTGGGAGTTAGAAGGTTGTTCTAAGTTAATTATACAAGACAAGCTATAAAGAAGGAAAACAGAAAGATAAGGAGGCGGCAGCTGCTTCTTATGTCCCTCTGCCCTGGCTAGTTGTTTGCCCCTTTGCTGCTGGATTTCTTAAGAAGTTTCTTAACAAACGTCTCTCCTTTGTTCTGTTAACTAAGTCACTTCTAAAACCTTCTTTTCCTAAAGGTTCCAGAACTGAAACAGAACATTCTAAATAGCGGATCGAGTCGCTTCTAGTGCGCTTAGAAGCTTCTTAGTCAGACCAGTAAGTGTAGAGTTACAGGCTGCTAAGGGTAGTAGAGCTAGATAGGACCTTGGGACTGTTAGGGGTTTTCTACTGTCTGCTAGCTGTAGTTCCAGTAGCTTTCTTAACCCGATCGTTCGTCCTTGTGGAACCGATTGTAGCGCTTCTAACGCAGCAACAATGGTCTTAGTTGGACCTTTGGTTGTTAAGATATAGTCTGTGAACTATAGTGGTGCTTGGTGGGACTTTGGTACTGTTGTCCTTGTTCTTCCAGCTGTTGACCGTAACAGTCTGCAGAAGGCATTATTAACTTAGTAAAAAGCGACCTAAACCTTGCCCTTAGAGTCTTCTTAATAGCAACAAACATCGTCTGTATCGGCGTTGTACAAGTAAAAGACCTTAACTAATATATTAATAGTTTGGAAGCAATGCTATTAGATAGCAAGGACCAATTACAAGAGATAGAACGAAAGATTGCCAATTTGACACTTAAGAAAGCCTAGATACAAGGACGATTGCAGAAAGCTCTAAACCTAAGGACGCAAAACATTACTAGAGAATCTATTAGCAAGAGAGTAGCTGACCTGGAACTATGCTGTAGAGACAAGAAGAAGTTCGACGAATTCCGACTACGATTATTAATTAAACTCTCGGCTAATGCAGACTATTTCCTAAACGAACAACAAAAGGTCTCTTACGCGTTCTCCCTACTTGCTAGCAAGGCACTACAACAAGTCTTATACTGGTTTAACCTAAAGACGCTCTAAGTAACTTGCCTAGACGTCACTTCCTTGCTTACCGCTCTCGACTCGGCCTTCGGTAACCTATACCGTATAAGGGCTTAAGAATCTTAGTTTAGAAACTTAAGGTTGGGTATCTATATAGAGGAACTAATAGGCAGTTCCTTCGTTGTACGCTGCTGTATAATTTGTACCTACGAAGCTAAGCTAGCAATCTTCCTCTATACAGGGGAGCAGGGTTCCCAACTCTGTACAGAAGGTTAGGAGTTTCCCTCTATAAGGAATGCAGAGTTTTCCCTCCGTTTAGAGGGGCGGCAATTCCCTCCTGTGTAGGGCTATAAAATTCTCCTACTGTATAGGAGTAGGGTCGTATCGGTAACTCCGTACAGAGGGTAGGGTCGTGCTAGCGCTGCTAAGTCGCAGTCCTTAGGGCAACGGCTGGCTTAGGTCCAGGACCTGGGCTGGGCGGCGCCCCCTAATAATACCTCCCTCCCGTCTTATAGTGCTTCTTTCGTACGACGGCGTGTCGTACGGCTTTAGCTCCTACAGGTCGCGATTTCCCGTCTCCGTCCGGTCGTCTATAGTTAACTGTCGTCTAGGCACTTGCTAGTCGGCAATGCCTGCTAGATGCCCTCCCTATTGTTGCTAGGGCCTCGGGTAGCAGTTGCCTGTTTGTCCTAGGTCTACCTCCTCCCTCTACACTGCTGTAACCTTAGGCCTGTCTATCTAGATCCTATAGCTAAGGCAGAGGGGGACCCGCAAGCAGGGAAGGCAGGTAGTGCTAGATTGCTTCTACCTAATCTTGACCGATTCCGTTTGCTACTTTAAGGATACCGAAGCTAAGGCGGAGGAGGACCTGCGAGCAGTTACGAAGGTGCAGGAGGTGCTCGGTCCCGTCTGTCTATTTACCTGTCTTTTGTCCCTTGTCCGTTCTTCTCCTACCCTATAGCGCTAGCCGTGCACTCTGTGTCCTATCCGTACAGTCTAGCGGCAGCGGGCCGTCTGTCTCTGTCCCTATGCCTTGGTCGTTATCCGAAGTTTAGCTCCTAGGTAGGTGTTCCCGCCTGTTATTGTCTGTAGGGTTAGATAGTAGTTATTTACCTAGCGGTCGTCTGTACGGTCTTAGGCAGGCTAGTTATCTCGTACAGTCCTGCCCTGCCCTGTGCTAGCTCTATTCCCGTCCTTCTTCCTTTCCCTCTTCCTGTACCTATGCTATGCTTCTTGCAGGTTCCCTAGTATCGTCTCTTCTTTAAGATCTCTAGGGATGGATGTCTCCGATTCCTCCCTATTCCTGCCCCTCTTTTGCAGCTTCCTAGTCTTGCCTGTAGCTGCCTAATCCTGTCTACAGCTGCCTAACGTCTCTTGTAGCCTAGTCCGAGCTGTAGTCGCCCAATATCGCTTGCAGCTACCCCGTCTTGCAGCTGCTATCTGTCCTACCCTGTACAGTATAGTGTTACTGCGACTGTTTGCTAGGGTGCCTTTCCTCCTACTTGTCTAGTGCCCGTGTCTCCTAGAGAGCCTCGTACAGCTCCTATCTAGGCTCTGCCCAACCTGTCTATTGAACTAGGTATTCTATCTTGTTCCGCTTTCTCCGGCTCTTAAGGATTTCTTCTACCTTATACTCTTCCTAGCCTTTAGTAATAATCGCTAGTAGGCGCGCGTCGTCCGTCGTCTGGTACGGCAGGAGGTCCGTATATGCTGGCTGTACGAGGTCTATATAGAAGACTAGGTAGATCCCTAGGGGAGTGTTAAGTTGTACAGCGTAGGTCCCTACCGGCCGGACTACCGTAAACTTCCGGTTCTTCTAATCTAGTTTCTTGCTTAGCCGGTCTGTACGGATATTGCACTAGTTTAGCTAGACCTTATCTCCTGCCTCGTACCTTAGTACAGCCTGCTGTCCCTTATTGGCCTGCTCTTCCGCATTCTGTTAAGGTATAGCTAGACTCGCTTTTGCCTATTAATAGGCGTTCGTAATCGTCCGTACGATAGCCTCTCCCTGCTAAATTAGGGATTGTACAGGGCGTAGGGTAGCGCTACTTAGGGTCGGTAGGAGCAGGGAGTGATCGTATCCGTAGGCTATAAAGAAGGGGGACAATACTATAGCGTTAGCCGTACAGCTGTTAATAGCCAGCTCTGCTATAGGGAGAAGGCGGTTCCAGTTTATCTAGTCGTAGTTGACGTATGCTCGGAGGTACACTTCTAACGTCGAATTGACCCTCTCCGTCGCGCCGTCCGTCTGTAGGTGCTATGCAGTTAATAGGCGACGTTCTACGTTTAACAACTGACATACCCTAGCCTAGAGCTAGCTCGTAAACTGTGTACCCCGGTCCGATACAATTGACCTAGGGAATCCGTGCTTGCTGAGCGTCGTCTATATAAATGCCTAGGCAGTGTCCTTAGCTGTAATAGAGTCTATTCCCTCTAGTATAACCCCCTCGCTAGCTTGTCTATAACTACTATAATGTTCCGCTGTCCGTCGCTCTTAGGGAGGTCTGTAATAAAGTCTACTGTTAGGTCTTGCTAGGGCCGGTCCGGTATTGGTAGGGGTTTCAGTAGCCTATGCTTCAGTTTACGCTAGGGCTTCGTCCGTCTGCAGACATCGCAGTTCTGTACGAACCTTCGGATGTCCTTTGCTATCGCCGGCTAGTAGTAGTCCCTAGCGACGATGCTGTACGTCTCTTCGCGCCCTAGATGTCCGGTCGCTATCGAATCGTGCGCCTGTTGTATTAAGCTCGTACAGAGCTTCTTATCTGCTGGGACCCAAATCCGATTCCTGAACTTTAGGTTATTCTCCTCGTCTACTGTACACTCTGCTGCTAACACCTTAAGGTAAAGCTCTGCTAGGAGCTTCCGCTGTCCTCCTTAGATCGCCGTATAGGCCCTTCGGTAGACGTCGCCCTTTTCTACTGCCTTTTCCTATGCCTGTAGCTAGGGTTCCTATATATATGTCGCTGCTAGGCGGATAGTCTTCTCGCTTAGCTCCTCCTTAAACATCTGGAATGTCTGTAATTTCAGCCGGTCGTTATCGTACGTTGTTAGCATGTCCTAATCCTGTCTGGATAGCGTATCGGCCCTGCTGTTGTCCTTGCCCTTGCGATACTAGGGTCTTATATTAAAGCGGCTTAGGTACATCGCCTATTGTACGTGTCTCTTAGACAGCTTCCGGGGTTGCGTAAAGTACTCGAGGTTCTTGTAGTCGGTTAGGGCAAGGAACTCGGGAACCGAGCGGAGTTCTCTATCCTATACTTCGCAACACCGTACGACTGCTAGCAATTCCTTGTCGTAGATAGGGTAGTTGCACTTAGCTAGGGGGTTCTTCTTAGAGAAGTACGCGCATTAATGCAGGAGTCCGTCCGAGCCTACCTGCAATAAGATACCTCCTATGCAATACCCTAAGGAGTCGGTTTCCAGTATTGTCGTACGTTCTAGGTTAAAGGCGGCAAGCGTTAGTCCTGTAGTAAAGAGCTCCTTTAGCCTGTTAAAGCTCCTATTACACTCGTCCGTCTACTTAAACTGCTTGTCCTTATATGTTAGCTGGACTAGAAGACGTACAATCTCCAAGTAGTTCTGTATAAACTGGCGGTAGAAGTTGGCAAACCTAAGGAATTCCTATACGCCCTTAATACTTATAGGCGGCTTCTATTGCTTAATAGCATCAATCTTCTTCCCGTCTATGCTAATGCCCTTCCCTGCTTCGATAATGTACCCTAGGTATTTCGTACGTTGTATACCAAATTTACATTTGTTAATGTTGAGGTACAAGCCAGCCTGTTGCAGTCGATCTAATACCTTCTTAACGTCCTGTACATAGTCTGCATAGGTGCCGTCCGTAAATACCAGTATGTCGTTAAGGTACGCTAAACAGATGTCGTCTAGTAACCCTTGCAGGGACCTGTTAATGTACCTCTGGAAGGTTGCCAGTGCGTTAGCAAGGCTAAAGGGGGTAACAAGCTACTCGAAAAGACTATATCTCGTACGGAAGGCAGTTATCTATTTCCAGCCTTCCTTAATCTGTATTTTGTAGAAAGCCGGGACTACGTTAAGCTTAGTAAACCACTTTGCCTTGCTGATCCGTCCGAGAGTCCCATTAATAAGGGGCAGGGGGTACCGGTCCTTCTTGGTAATCGCGTTAAGCACTATATCCTGCTAGACCCTATTACTACGGATAGGGGTCCTTAATTTACCGCCGATATATAGAAGGCTATTAACCAAGTTCTCAAAATCCGCGGAAAGCTTAGCACAGCCGCTTACCCTTAGACGGACAGTTAGTCGGAAGTAGCTAACTATAAGATAGAAAAATATCTACGAATCTTCTGCAGCTACTATTAAGAAGGATAGGTTAAGGTGTTGCCAATAGCCGAATTCTGCGCTAACTCGGCGCCGTCCAAAGCTACCTGGCTAGCGCTGTTTAAGATAACTTACAGCAATCTTCTAAGGATATGCTTCTAACCGCCGGACAGACCCAGCCCTTTGGAACCTTCTACCTTATCGAAGAGGTTCGCCGCCGCTGCAGCGGAAGCACTTAAGATGGAGATGGAAGAGGCGGTCCGGGTAGCAAAAGAAGCGATAGAGTCGGCTTAGGCAAAGATAGTAACTCGAGCTAATAGGAAGCAGTTACTAATAGAATTTAAAGAAGGCCAAAAGGTATAGCTTAACACGCAGAACCTAAGGCTAAAAGGCAACGCCAAGCTTAACTCCTATTACGTAGGTCCGTTTACGATAGTAGAAAAGAAGTCACTAGTAACCTTTTAGCTCTAGCTACTAAGATTGTTCTGGATCTACGATGTCTTCCATTTAGATCTGCTAAGCCTGGACCCTAAAGATAGCCTTCTAGGATAGGGGTTTATCGAACCCTTACTAATCGAGATAGACAGTAAAGAAGAAGAGTAGGAAGTGGAAGATATAGTAGATTTAAAGAAGATAAGAGGGTCTATTAGGACAAGGATCTTATAAAAGGGGTAGCCGGAAGACTATAAATAGTATCCGATCGAGAATCTCCAGAATTTGGCAGAGCTGCTAGAAGAGTTCTATATTCAGAACCTAAGAAAACCGAGACCTAAATAGCTCCGGAAATAATAGCTCTAGAAGCAATAGAAGAAGAAAAAGAGCCGCGTCCGCTCTATAGGTAAGAAAACTGAAGAAACGATCGTAGTGGCGGCGCGCTTAGTAACTGTCTTCGACGACGTCTACAGAGTCCGATAGCTTAGCCGGACGGATGCCGTAGATAAAGTCGAGGACAGTCTCCGCTTTAGCGCGACGGTTATCGACGACGCCTACAAAAACGAAAGGCTCGGCTGATCGATTTTAAAGATAGAGTCGGTAACGCTCGCTTTGCAGTAACACTTAAGCCTTAGTAAGAAAGAAAAGCAGAAGAGATAGAGCGCTGCAGACGTACCTATATAGAGACCTCTGCAGCGGCGCACAGATTAGCTATAGCAGCAATTGAATAGCTTAGATCAGATAGCTCTATCTAGATAGATAAGGTTATTCGGCAAGGGTTATATAGCACAGATTAGATAGACACTAAGTAAAAGACTCTGGATAGCGACAATGTAAAGAAGAAGCAGAAGAGAAAAGAATCGATGTTTTTAAGATAGAAGAAAGAAAGAGGTAACGTCGATTTTAAGAAGAGTCTTTGCGAAAAGAGCTGCGAAACGGACGGAAAAAGAAGACGAAGAAGTAGAAGAAAAAGATAAAGAAAAAAAGATAACGAAAAAGAAGAAGAAAAAAAGATAGAAGCGAAAGGATAGATAGAAGAATAAAAAGCCCTAATTGGCTAGAATAAGATAGAAGAGGCGGAAGACATAAGTAAGCAGTCGAGGGCGACCGCTAACGAGGGAGGGAGGTGGTATTGCAGTGGCGGAAAGGGGTGGGACTAAATAATAGGGTGGACCCTTGGAATTTTGGCTCGGCCCTTCTGGACTAAGCCGGGCCTTAGCATACTACCCCCAAAGCCCTTACCTATCGCCGCATAGATCCCTTTCCCTCCTTAGTTTAAGATATAGTTATTAAAAGAGCTGTATTGAATTATATCTGCGTGCTCGGATTAACACTTAACAGATATAAAAAGGAAAACAACAGTATCTAGGACCTAACCAGAACTATTAGGATTTACAGACTACAGCCTAACAACTACTAGATAAAGCAAGAAGATTCTAAGAGTGTAAAAGGCGACTTAACCTACTCTGTAAGCACTCCTAGCTTAGTTCTGGAACCTTTAGTAAAAGCGGGTCTAGGAAATAACGTTGTTTGCAGGACAAAGAAACATAGTTAAGTAAGAAAGTTACTAGCAGACATACAAACAACCAGCTAGGGCAGAGGGATATAAGAACCTGCTGCCGCTCTCTAATCTTTCTCTTCTTCTTGTTTATAGCTCGTCTTATGTATCTAATTTAGCTTTTACACTTTAGACTCGAGCCCTTCCTCCTAACACTTGGTTTTTATATCCCTTACTTTAGACTTTCGCTTCCCCCTCTAATATCAACTTTTATATCCCTTCCTTTGCACTTTGTTTCTTCTAGCCCCTCTTACTTACTTCGACTTTTACATCGACCTTTTCCAACTACTTAGCTTCCCTCTTAACAAAAGCTTAGATAACAGCTAGAAGTTCTTTGTCGTAAATAGCGTAATTCTGCTTAGCTTTATTTATAGATTTACTAAAGAAAGCTACTAGAAAAAGGGTCTCGCTGTTATTATTAATCCGAGCGTATAGATATAATTCAATGCAGCTGTTTTAATAACTATATCTCGAACTGAACAGGGAAAGGAATCTATGCAGCAGTAGGTAATGGCTTTAGGGGTAGTGTGCTAAGGCCCGGCTCGGTCTAGAAGGGCCGAGCCGAAATTCTAAGAGTCTACCCTATTACTTAGTCCTATCCCTTTCTGCCGCTGTAACACTACCCCCCTCTCTTGTTAGCAGTCGCCCTCGACTGCTTACTTATCCCTTCTGCCTGTTTTATCTTATTCTATCCAATCAAGTCCCCTTGTTCTTCTATCTATTTATCTGCCTTTGCCTCTTTTTCTTCTTCTATTCGCCTTCTTTCTTCTTTATCTTCTACTTCTACTTCTTCTTCTTCTTCTTCTTCTTCTTCTTCTTCTTCTTCTTCTTCTTTTTCTTCTTCTTCTTCTTCTTCTTCTTCTTCTTCTTCTTCTTTCGTCTAGCTCCCGGCTTTCTTCGCGAAAATTCCTCTTAAAATCGGTGTTACCTCTTCTTTTCCTTCTACTTCGAAAACACCTTTCTTTCTTTATCTGCTTCTGCTTTATATCGTCGCTATCTAAAGCCTTTTACTTGGCGTCTATCTAATCGGAGCTATCTAATCTAAGCTAATAGCTACTACTAGTGCTGTAGCTAGTCTGTGCGCTACTAGAGAGGGCTCTATATAGGTGCATCCGCAGTGCTCTATCTTATTCTTCTTTTCTTCCTTACTAAGGCCTTAAGCGCTACTGCAAAGCTAGCGCCGCCAACTCTGTCTACGAAATCGATCGGCCGCGAGCCTTTCTCTTTCGTAGGCGGCGTCGACGACTGTCGCGCCGACAGAGGTTGCGCCGTCTTCGACTTTATCCTCGTCGTTTGTCTAGCTAGGCTATCGGATAATAAGGATAATGTCGAAGACCCTAACTAAGCGCGCTGACTACGATCGTTTCTTTAGTTTCGAACTGATAGCGCGGACGCGGCCTTTCTTCTGTTTCTACCTCTTCTAGAGCTATTTATTTCTAAAGCTATTTATTTCCAGAGCTATTTTTTTCCGGAGCTACCTATTTCCGGAGCTATTTAGGTCTCGGTTTTCTCAGATTCCAGATATAAAACTCTTCTAGCAGCTCCGCCGAATTCCGGAGATTCTCGACTGGATACTATTTATAGTCTTCTAGCTATCCCTTCTATAAGATCCGCGCTTCGATAGAACCCCTTATCTTTCTTATATCTATTACATCTTCCACCTCCTACTCTTCTTCTTTACTATCTATCTCGATTGGTAGGGGTTCGACAAACCCCTGCCCTAGAAGGCTATCTCTAGGGTCCAGGCTTAGCAGATCTAAATAGAAGATATCGTAGATCCGCTACGACCTCGGTAGCTAGAGCCGATAGGTTACCAGCGACCTCTTTCCTACTATCGTAAACGGGCCTACGTAACAGGGGTTAAGCTTGGCGTTGCCTTTTAGCCTTAGGTTCTGCGTGTTAAGCTATACCTTTTGGCCTTCTTCGAATTCTATTAGTAACCGCTTTCTATTAGCTCGAGTTACTATCTTTGCTTAAGCCGATTCTATCGCCTCTTTCGCTATTTGGATCGCCTCTTCTATCTAATCCTAAAGCGCTTCTGCCGTAGCTGCAGCGACTCTCTTTAACAAGGTAGTAGTAGAAGGTTTTGTAGAGCTAGGTCCGTCCAGTAGTTGAAAGCCTATCTATAGAAGATAGCTGTAAGTTATCTCGAATAGCGCCAGCGAGGTAGCTTCGGACAGTGCCGAGTTGGCGCAGAACTCGGCTATCGGCAACCCCTTAGTCTAGTCTTCTTAATAATAACTGCAGAAGATTCGTAGATATTTCTCTATCTTACGGTTAGCTACCTCCGACTGGCCGTCCGTCTAAGGGTAAGCGGCTATGCTAAGCTTTCTGCGGATTTCGAGAATTTGGTTAATAGCCTTCTATATATCGGCAGTAAATTAAGGACCCCTATCCGTAGTAATAGGGTCCAGCAGGATATAGTGCTTCTATATGTACTAAATTAGCATCCTCGCAGTCTCTTCCGTAGTAGTGCCTTCGTCTTTCGCTCGACAGGGGATAAAGTAGCGTTCCTTCCTTAACCGATCTACTACATTAAGGGTAGCATTGCATCTATCGGAGTCCAGCAGGCCAGTTACGAAATCTATCGTATTGTGCTGCTACGGTTTCTTAGGGATTAGCAATAGCTTTAGTAGGCCGGCCGGAAGGCCGTAACGCGGCTTCGCGGCTCGACATATGTAACAGTTAGTAATAAATCGGTGTATTCGCTTGAAGATTTGCAGAAACTAGTAGACAGTCCTTATAGCCTCTACTATCTTCTTCGCGCTAGTATAGCTAATATCTTTAGAACTATAGACCAGTTAGATAACTTCTGCAATTAGTTCTTCTAGAACTATAAGCTTCCCTAAACTAGTCTTGCAGAGCTTCTGTTAATAGTTAAGCTGCTCTACCTTTTCGTAAAGCGTCTCTTCCTTAGTTGCCGGCTCTACTGCGCGGACCCCTACTCCTTTTAGCACTTTAGTGTCTACTATCTGCTTGGTTAACACCCTCTAGAACATGTTCGGATCTTCCTTCGCGCGACTAGTCTTCCCTTCTCTTCTCGTTAGCGCGTTAGCCTTTCTGTTTTAAGCCCCTAGTTATTAAGTTATTATAAGGGCTTAAGAATCTTAGTTTAGAAACTTAAGGCTAGGTATCTATATAAAGGAACTAATAGGCAGTTCCTTCGTCGTACGCTGCTGTACAATTTGTATCTACAAAGCTAAGCTAGCAACTTCCCTCTATGCAAGGGAGCAAGGTTCCTAACTCTGTATATAGGGTTAGGAGTTTCTCTCTATATAGGGTGCAGAGTTTTCCCCTCTATTTAGAGGGACAGCAATTCCCCTCTGTATAGGGCTGTAGGATTCTCCCTCTGTATAGGAGTAGGGTCGTGTTAGTGACTCTGTACAGAGGGTGGGGTCGTGCTAGCGCTGCTAAGTTGCAGTCCTTAGGGCAACGGCTGGCTTAGGTCCAGGACCTGGCTGGACGGCGCCCCCTAACAATACCCTCCTCCCTTCTCGTAGTGCTTTCCTCGTACGACGACGCGTCGTACAGCCTTAGCTCCTAGCGTTCCTCTTGTAGGTGTCGCCTTTCTGTCTTCGTCCGGTCGTCTATAGGGCTGTTGCTCGTCCAGGCACTGGGTCGTAGTTGCCTTGTTTGTCCTCCTCTATATAGTTGTAGCAGCTGCCCCAGTTGCTATTGCCTTGTATAGTAGGCAGCTAACACCCTATATATTAAGCCTTATCCCCCTATCTCTCTCTCTTTCTCTCTTTCTCTTCTATTCCCTTGCTTATTACCCGTCTGCCCGGCTGTAAAGTCGACTGCCGTCCAGGCACTTACTAGTCGGCAATGCCTGCTAGATGCCCTCCCTCTACGCTGCCGCAGCCTTAGGCCTGTCTATTTAGATCCCGAAGCTAAGGCAAAGGAGGATCTACAAGCAGGGAAAGCAAGTAGTGCTGGATCGCTTCTACCTAATCTTAACCGATTCAGGTAACTACTTTAGGGATGCCGAAGCCGAGGCAGAGGAAGACCTGCAAGCGGTTATAAAAGTGCAGGAGGCGCTCTGTCTCTTTACCTGCCTCTTATCTCTCGTCCGTTTACTCCTTATTCTATAGTTCTAGCTATGCACTCCGTGTCCTATCTGTACAGTCCAGCGGCGGCGTGCCGTCCGGCTTTGTTCCTGTGCCTCGGTCGCTGTCTAGGGTTTGGCTCGCAGGTAGGTGTTCCCGCCTGTTATCGTCTATAGGGTAGGGTAGTAGTCGTTTACCTAGCGGTCGTCTATACAGCCTTGGGCAGGTCGGTTATCTTATATAGTCCTACCCTACCCTGTACTAGCTCTATTCCTATTCTTCTACCTTTCCCTACTTCCTGCACCTACGCTATACTTCCTATAGCTTCCCTAGTGTCGTCCCTTCTATTATATCCCTAGGGATAGGTGTCTCTAGTTCCCCTCTATTCCTGCTCCTCCTTTACAGCTTCCTAGTCTTCCCTATAGCTGTCTAATCCTGTCTGTAGCTGCTAACTGTCTCTTGTAGCTACCCGGTCCAGGCTGCAGTTGCCTAATATTACTTGTAGCTGTCCCGTCTTGCAGCTGCTGTCTAACCTACCCTATATAGTAGATTGTTACTACGACTGTTTACTAGAGTATTAGGGGACGCCGCCCAGCCTAGGTCCTAGACCTGACCTAAGCCAGCCGTCGCCCTAGGGACTGCGACTTATCGGCGCTAGCACGACCCTATCCTCTGTACAGAATCACTAATAGGACTATACTCCTGTACAGAGGGGGAACCCTATAGCCCTGCACAGAGGGGAATCGCTGCCCCTCTAAACAGAGGGAAAACTCTGCACTACTATATAGAGGGAGAACTCCTAATCCTCTGTACAGAGGGTAAACCTTGTATCCCTATATAGAGGGAAATTGCTAGCTTAGCTTTGTAGGTACAAATTGTACAGCAGCAGACGACGAAGGAACTGCCTATTAGTTTCTTTATATAGATACCTAGCCTTAGGTTTCTAAACTAAGATTCTTAAGCCCCTTATATTAGGAACTAATCTTATTGTCGGTAACTACAGTAATAAAACAAAGATAGACAGCGATATCCCTATAGAAACTACGGCTATAGAGGGACATATATACTGCGTATACGAGGAGCTGCTAGAACACAAGAGGCAGCTCGAGCAGCAAGTAAGCTATTAGGCTGAGATGATTTCCTAATGGGAACAGGAGCTACGACAGCTTAGGGCGTCCGATCGCGATCCGACCCCTATAACGACGACGAACACTAATCCGAGCGCGCAGATAGGGTTCAATACGGCTGTTTTAATAACTATATCTCGAACTAAGGAGGGAAAGGAACCTATGTGGTAGTAGTGGAGGGCTTTCTTAGTAGTGGTGCCAAGGCCCGGCTCGGCCCGCCCGGGCCGAGCCGAAATCCAGGGTCCACCCTATTAATCTGTCCTACCTCTTTCCACCGCCGCAACACTACCCCCCTCCCTTACTAGCAGTCGCCCTCGACCGCTTAGTCACCCTATCTATCTGAAAATCTCTACTTTTTTTTTTTTGATTCGTCGTCTCTTTCTTAAAAATCCCCTCTGACAGTAATATTACCTCTTCCGTCTTCTATCGCTTCTTGAATTCCTTACGTTATTGGCGTCTAAGGTCCTTTACTTAGCGTTTATGTAATTGGTGCGCCTGATCTGTGCTATCTGATCTGAGCTGTAGGTTATCTAAGCTGCGGCGTAGCTGGTCTGTGCGCCGGCGCAGAAGGTCTATATAGATCTTTCCTCAGCTCTATCTCTTCTTCTTTTTCTTTCTCTACCAAAGCCTTTACCTACTATAGGGTCGGCGGCGCTGGCACGCTACAGCGTTGGCGAGCTAGCGGCCGAACCGCAGTGGGTAGTGGCCGCGTCGAACCGGTAGTGGGTAGTGGCTAAGTCGAAGGCCTCCCCGAAGGCGACTGACACGATCGTCTTTATCGGCTTCCGCGCCGGTAGAGCAGACGTGGCTTTTTTCTTTCTTTCTTCCAGCGTTGTCGACATTAGAGCTACGCTGGTTTCGGCTTTTCCGGGTTCCGCGCGTAGAACTCCCTTAGCAGCTCTGCCGAGTTTCGCAGATTTTCGACCGGATACTATTCGTAGTCTTCCGGCTACCCCTTCTACGAGATCCTCGCTTTAATGAACCCTCTCGTCTTCTTTACGTCTATTACGTCTTCTACCTCCTATTCTTCCTTATCGTCTATCTCGATTGGCAGGGGTTCAGCGAACCCCTGTTCCGGCAGGCCGTTTTTAGGGTCTAAGTTCAACAGGTCCGAATAGAAGACATCGTGGATCCGGAACGATTTCGGTAGCTACAGTCGATAGGTTACCGGCGACCTCTGTTCCACTATCGTAAACGGACCTACGTAGCGGGGGTTAAGCTTGACGTTCCCTTTCAGCCTCAGGTTCCGCGTATTAAGCTATACCTTTTGGCCTTCCTCGAATTCCATTAGTAACTGCTTCTTATTAGCTCGAGTTACTATCTTATTCTGAGCCGATTCCATCGCGTCTTTCGCTACCTTGATCGCTTCTTCTATCTTAGATCGTAGCGCTTCTGCCGCCGCGGCGGCGACTCTCTTTGACGACGTAGCGGTAGGTGGTTCTGCAGAGCTGGGTTCGTTTGGCGGCTAAAAGCTTATCCTTAGGAGATAGCTGTGCGTTATCTCGAACGGCGCCAGCGAGGTGGCCTTAGACAGTACCGAGTTGGCGCAGAACTCGGCTATTGGCAACATCTTAACCTATTCTTCTTAATAGTGGCTGCAGAAGGTTCGCAGATATCGCTCTATCTCTCGATTAACTACTTTAGACTGACTGTCAGTTTAAGGGTAAGCGGCGGTGCTGAGTTTTCTATAAATTCCGAGAGCTTAGTTAATAGCTTTCTACACGTCGACGGTAAATTGAGGACCCCTATCCGTAGTGATAGTGTCCGGCAGGCTATAGTGCTTCTATACGTGTTGAATCAACATCCGTGCGGTCTCTTCTGTAGTGGTTCCTTCGTCTCTCGCTTAGCAGGGGATAAAGTGTCGTTCTTTGCTTAGCCTATATACTACGTTTAGCGTAGCGTTATATCCATCCGAATCCGGCAGGCCAGTTACGAAGTCTATCGTAATATGTTGCTACAGTTTCTTAGGGATCGGAAGTGGCTTTAGCAGACCGGCCGGAAGACCGTAACGTAGCTTCGCAGCTCGGTATACGTAGCAATTGGCGATAAATCGGTGGATCCGTTCGTAGATACGCGGAAACCAGTAGATCGTTCTTACAGCTTCTATTGTCTTCTTCGAGCCGGCGTAACTAACGTCCTTAGAGCTATGGACCAGCTGGACGACCTTAGTGATTAGTTCTTCTGGAACTATTAGCTTCCCTGAACCGGTTTTGCCGAGTTTCTGTCGCTGGTTAAGCTGCTCCACCTTTTCGTAGAGAGTCTTTTCTTCGATCGGCGGCTCTATTGGTTCCAGTTTAGTCTGCAGTTCCGCTGCGCAGATCCCCGCTTCTTTCAACACCTCGGCGTCTACTATCCGTTCAGTCAGCATCTTCTGAAACATGTTCGGATCTTCCTTCGCGCAGCTCGTCTTCCCTTCTCTTCGCGTTAGCGCGTTAGCCTTTCTATTTTGAGCCCCTAGTCGATAGGTAATCTTAAAGTTGAACCCTAATAAGTAGACGGCCTACCGAGCTTGGCGACGTAAGAGCTTCTGCGTCTTTATAAAGTAGACCAGCGATTGGTGGTCCGTAAGGACCTGAACCGTGCTCTTTCCAGCTATAAGCTCCGGTTTCCACTCCTCGAAAGCCTAAATAATAGCCAGCAGTTCTTTATCGTAGATTGCGTAGTTCCGTTTAGCCTCCGTTATAGACTTGCTAAAGAAAGCTACTGGATAAAGGGTCTCGTCGTCGCTATATTAAGAAAGGACTCCTAACGTTACTGTATCGGAAGCGTCCGTTTCCACGTAGATCGTCTTTTCTAGTCGGAAGTGCGCTAGCACTAGCGTAGAGGCCACTGCTTCTTTCAGCTGTACGAAAGCTTCTGCGCACTTCTTATTCTATAGGCCAGCTGCTTCTTTTATTAGCGCCTCGTTCAGGGGTCTCGCTATCTTGCTGAAGTCCTTTATAAATCGTCGATAGTAGCTGCAGAAGCCGAGAAACGCTCTAATCTGCGTAGTGTTTCCTAATTTCGGCTGCTTCCATTCCGCGACAGCAGCGACCTTTGATAGGTCTATCCGAATTCTATCTCTTCTGACGATAAGACTGAGATATTTGACCTCGGTCTGGTAGAACTCGCTCTTTTTCGTATCCGCGTTCAGTCCGGCCTTACGGAGCCTGGTCAATACCTTCTTGATGTAGTCCGTGTGTTGCTCTCTCGTTCTATCTATATAGATAAGGATGTCGTCTAGGTAAATAGACACGAACCGTTCCAATATGTCTATAAAGGTGTGGTTTATAAAGCGTTGCTACACTGCCGGCGCGTTGGTAAGTCCGAAAGGCACTACTAGCTACTTAAAGTTGCCTATGCGCGTTGCAAACGTCGTAAGATCTTCTGTCTATCCTTCCTCGTTTCTTAGTCGATAGAACGCTTAGCGGATGTCCAGCTTGCTGAACTACTTAGCCTTTGCTACCCGCTATATAGTCTTATCGATCAGCGGCAGCAGGTATACGTCTCTCTTAGTGACCTCGTTAAGGCCTCGATAGTCTACGCAGAGTCGCAGACTACCCCCTGGTTTCCTTACGAAAAGAATCGGTAACGTATATTTAGCAGAACTCGGCGTAATAAACTTCTTCGCTAGGTTTTCGCGAACGAACACCTCTACCTAGTCCAGTTCCGCCAGCGACAGTCGTCTTAGGGGCTCGGTTCTTAGCAGCGTAGCTCCCTCTTTTAGTCGGATCTTGTTGTCGTATTCCGGCCGGTGGAGCAGCAGGAGGTTGGAGTCGGCTCTTAAGAACACGTTAGCGTAACCGTAGAGTTCGTTTGGCAACACCTCCAGTGGGCCTACCTCCTCTTCCGCTATTATCTTTCGGTGGTCTTCGATGTCCTTAATAGAGATAGCGTAAATCTTATTGTCCGGCGATTTCGCGAGGGTCGTTATAGCTTCTGAACTTATTATTCTAACGGTAACTAGGGGTTCGGAACGATCGGACAGAGCCTCTTTCGCGGACTCTGTAGCTTTCGGCTCGACGGCGGCGGCGGCGACCTTTCCGATAGTCCCTGCTCTGCTACCTAGGGTTTTGAATCTAATCGTTCCTTTATATACGTCGATAATAGCTTTCTGGTTCTTTATCTATTTCTGCCCTATAATAATGTCAAACCTTCCGATATCTATAATTCGGAACGTCGCTTCCGTAGTGCGACCAGCCAGTGTAGTCTTTAATAGCACATAGTGCGTAACACTCTCCGTGTCCTGTCCGTTGTACGCCGAAATCCGTGTCGGCGACGCTAATTCCACCGGATAGCCGTATCTATTCGTCAGCTTCCGGACCAGCCGATAGTGGATCGCTGCACTAATAAGAGCGCCAGTATCGATAAAAGCTCTTAGCTAGAGCGGTGGACGTTGCTTCTTAACAGGGTAGATCGTAATAGGAAGGATGATCGCCGTTTCTGTATTCACTTCTACAGCTGCCGAGAGCGGATCGCTGCAGCTGTTAATGCTCTCTTCTCGTAGCGATTCGCTTCGATTCGGTGCCCTATTATTAATGCTAGGTAGGGGGCCTATCCGTCCAGCTAGTCTTTTCCTATAATTCTTAGCTGCACCCCGCCGTCTACGCTGTTAGCATCGTTCGGAGCCGGCTCGATAGCTTGGATAGTCTTTCTCGGCAGCAGCGGCTTCGTTGCTCGATATTCCTGCTTCTGCTGTGCTATTGCTTGGCATCTCGTAGCGATATAGCCGGACTTTCTGCATACGTAGCAGGTAGGGACGAACGCCGATCGTAGTGAATACGACGACTGCTGGGGCGTTCGTCAGAAAGGCGCAGGGGGCCGCGCTGTCTGCGCCAACGGCGACGACTTCTAAACCGATTCGCGTAATTTCGCGTAAGCGCTTAAGTTTCTCGCGGTAACTCTCGCTCTGTGCACGAAGCTCTCGAGGTCTTCGTCTTCTACCGACGCTATAGCTGCGGCCAGTTCAGGGTTCAGCTTCTGCCTTAATAGGTAGAGCTGCTTATCTTCCGCTACCCGGGCCCTAATCGCATATTTTCTAAACAAACCGTAGAACTCCTCGAACGTCTGCCGGTTCTGGTTGATCTTATCTAGCTGCTTACGGGCCGTCTTCTTTCGGAATAGGTCTCCGAAGCGCTGGTCTAGTGCTCTGATCGCTTCCTCGGCAGTCGCCTCTTCTAGGTCCGCTACTAGCGAAAAAGCTTCGCCTTCTAATCGCGATTCCAGGTACGCTAGTCTGTCTCTGGCGCTGTTTCCGGCATAGTCGCAGTCTATCTTATTCTTTATCTTCCTCTTAAACGCTTCCTAGTCTTCAGGGTCTCTACCTCTAAACGCTGGCAGGTCCGGTAATAATGTTATTAAGGTGCTACCTTAACTATAGGCCGCTAGTAAGGCGGTCTCTGCTTGTTCTTCTTAATGCGGTGGCGGCACTAACGACCTAGCTGCTTCCATATTAGTCAGTTGATCTTTTAGCGCCTTTAGTTGCGCCAGTCTATTTGCCGCCTAGTTTTCTAACACGTCGATAATAGTCTCTGCCGATTCCTTTTCGGCCCTTACTGCTTTAGTTTCTTCTCTTAGTTGCCTGTTCTCTTCCAGCGTCCTGTAGAACAGCGTCTTAATAAGGTCTATACTATCGTAGACCTTTCCTACCCTATTCTCGTTTATATAGTCTTTGAGTTCCTCGATCGTGCAGTTGTGGATCTTCTTGTATTTACTTATTTGTTCCTTGATCTCTGCGGTCTCTTCCGCTGTAAAACCGCTAATAATAATCTCATTATTAATCACACTAGAGCGCCTGCTCGCTCTGTTAGCCTTTCCTTTTCTGCTTCTGCTGCAGCCTGCAACGCTGCTCTCTACCGCTAAGAAGCCTTCTATCTTCTTACAGTGCCTTTAGGGGTTGTTGTTTTAGTGTGTATGTGGGTGCGCGTGCGTTATTCGGGTTTCCGGATCGTTCGACGGGCCATTTCGCGCAGCGCGGGGGTTGGTGTAGAGAGTGAGTTCGAGATATAATAATCCGAGCGCGCAGATAGGGTTCAATACGGCTGTTTTAATAACTATATCTCGAACTAAGGAGGGAAAGAAACCTATATAGTGGTAGTGGAGGGCTTTCGTAGTGGTGGTGCCAAGGCCCGGCTCGGCCTGCCCGGGCCGAGCCGGGCCTCCAGGGTCCACCCTATTAATCTTTCCCACCTCTTTCCACTCCTGCAACAAGTACCTGCAGACAGACAGCGCGACAGAAAGGGTCAATTCGACGTTAGAAGCGTACCTCTAAGCGTACGTCGACTATAACTAGACAAACTGGAACTGCCTTCTCCCTATAGCGGAGCTAGCTATTAACAGCCGTATAGCTAATGCTACAGAATTGTCCCCCTTCTTTATAACCTATAGATACGACTACTCCCTACTCCCCCCGACCCTCAGTAGTAATACTCTACGCCCTATACGATCCCCGATTCAGCAAGGAGAGGCTATCGTACGGACGATTACGAATGCCTATTAATAGGCGAAAGCGAGTCTAGCTATAGCCTAATAGAATGCGGAAGAGCAGGCTAATAAGGGACGACAGGCTACACTAAGGTACAAGGCAGGAGATAAGGTCTAGCTAAACCAGCGCAACATCCGTACAGATCGGCCAAGCAAGAAACTGGACTAGAAGAACCGGAAGTTTATAGTAGTTCGACCGGTAGGGACATACGCTGTACGACTTAACACTCCCCTAGAGATCTACCTAGTCTTCTACGTCGACCTCTTACGGCCAGTATATACGGACCCCCTGCCGCACTAGACGACGGACGACGCGCGCCTACCGGCGATTATTACTAAAGGCCAGGAAGAGTACGAGGTAGAAGGAATCCTTAAGAGCTAAAGGAAGTAGAAGAGGGCAGAGTATCTAGTAAAATAGAGAGGGTAGGCAGAGCCTACGTAGGAACTATATAAGGTCCTGCAGGACACAACTGCGCTAGATAGGTAGGAGGAAAACCATCCCCCTACCTAGTCTTAGTAGCACTGCGCTGTACGGCGAAAAGGGGTACGATCTACCCTAGGTACAGGGCAGCCGCTAGCAACTTAGGTCGCCGAAGGATCAGTAATTAAGACATAGAACCCTACAGAGTCCAACCGATACTAGACCGTACTACACCGGATATAAGGGGGTAGGAGGAAGAGGACAGCTAGGAGACAGGTAGGAATAAGAGTAGAAGTGGGAGGGGAACGAGAGCAACACTGCCCGAAAACTTTTATATACTACCTTAAGGTAGCTTACTAGCTACTACCCCCCAGGACTAAAGCAGCCAAGTCTACACCCGAAATCTTAATTACCTTCTAGCTAGTAGGGGCCCTAGCACTAGAAGAAGTAGAAGGGTAGCTTAGAAACATCCTAGTGCTTATTAATGTAGCACCTAGAATGTTAGCTAGGACTATACAAAGGAGGAAGGCTGTACGAACTGGAAGCAAAGTTGCTAGTTAAGCTAAACATCCTACAGCTAGAGGTAGGGGTATAGGAGGACAGGCCGGCAACTACAAGAGAGCTACGACAGCACCGGGCGGACGGAATAGTAGTGTTAGTAGTAGTAGTTGTAGTTGGTAGTAGTAGTAATAGTAGTAGTAGTAGACAGCTAGGCGGACGGGTAGCAGATAGGGGAATAAAAGAGAAAGAGAAGAAGAGAGAGAGAAGGGGGAAAGGGTTAATATATAGAGTGGTAGCTGCCTACTACATAAGGCAATAGCAACTAGGGCAGCTGCTACAACTGTATAAGGGAGGGCAAACGAGGCAACTACAACCTAGCGCCTAGACGAGCGACGGCCCCCTAGACTCTAGACGACGACTAGGGAACAGGGACAGAGCCAGACGGCCCGCCGCCGCAAGACTGTACGGCTAGGAAGCAGAGTGTATAGCTAGGGCTACAGAGTAGGAGGTAAATAGTTAGACAGGACTAAGCACCTCCTGCACCTTCGTAACCGCTTGCA
This sequence comes from Pseudocercospora ulei, assembly GCA_016165855.1. NCBI lineage: Eukaryota > Fungi > Ascomycota > Dothideomycetes > Mycosphaerellales > Mycosphaerellaceae > Pseudocercospora > Pseudocercospora ulei. The sequence continues at coordinate 4,756,634 of JACWNB010000005.1, read as the reverse complement.
GGTCCTCCTCCGACTTAGGCTCGGCATTATTAAAGTACCAAATAGAATCAGTTAAGATTAGGTAGAAGCGATCTAGCACTACCTGCCTTCCCTACTCGCGGGCCCTCCCCTACCTTAGCTACAGGATCCAGAGGGACAAGTCCAAGGTTGGAACAGCGTAGAGGGAGGGCATCTAGCAGGCATTGCTAACTGGCAAGCGCCTAGACGACGACAGGAAAGCGCTACTTGCTAGAGGAACTCTAAGAGCTAAGGGTGTACGACAAGCCGTTGTATAAAAGAAGCACTATAAGAAGGGAGAGGGGTATTGTTAGGGGGCGCCGCCCAGCCCAGGTCCTAGACCTAAGCCAGCCGTTGCCCTAAGGACTGCGACTTAGCAGTGCCAGCACGACCCTACCCTCTGTACAGAGTTACAAGCACGACCCTACTCCTGTATAGAGGGAGAATCCTATAGCTCTATATAGAGGGGAATCGCTGCCCCTCTAAACAGAGGGAAAACTCTGTACTACTATATAGAGGGAAAATCCTAATCCTCTGTACAGAGTGCAAACCTTGCACCCCTATATAGAGGGAAATTGCTGGCTTAGCTTCGTACGTACAAATTGTACAGCAGCAGATAACGAAGGAACTGCCTATTAGTTCCTTTGTATAGATACCTAACCTTAAGTTCCTAAACTAAGATTCTTAAGCCCTTACACTTGCCCTCTTCCAGTTTAATCTTGTAGTCGTAGGGGCGGTAAGGAGGCAGCTTGTTAGCTTCTTTAACTGACCAGACACTAAGGAAGTCGTAGTATTCTTCTAGTACCTTTGTCTCTGATTAGTAGCTTCTCTTTTGTTATTATACTTAGCAAGAGCCTTCTCAATATCCTCTATTAACGCAGCAAAGATTTAAGCTCCTTTCTTCTTTGCAGCTATATAGAAAGCAGCTGCAGATACTTGGAAGATTGAATTATAATTGCCGTATACAGGAGTAGGCTAAATAGAAGGGTAGCAATAGGTTTAGCAGTGTTCTGAGTTTAGGCAAAGGGTTCCAGTGTTCAAGTTAATCTGTAGGTTGTAGAGCTTTAACTAAGGCAGTCTAAGGATAAGCTTCTAGTTAGGTAGAGGGGTAACAAAGCAAGAGAGGTGTTCCTGGTAGTTTCCAAGGTTAAGCTTAATATAGGCAATCTAAGTTACGCCTCCTAAGGAGGCCTTACTGCCGTTAAACACTCTTAAGGGTCTAGGGTACTTTAAGGTCTAAGTAGTAATTCCTAAAGAGTTAGCAAGTTAAGGGTTAATAAAGCTTTTGCCAGTTGCGCCGCAGTCGATTATCGTAAGTACTGAGTATGCTGTGTTCTTCTTTGCGTAAATTTCTGCTATAACAACTAAGGGAGGACAAGTCAGTTTATCCTCTGTCTTAGTATAGAATTGTACAGTAGAAGAAGAGATTGCATAATGTCGATCTAAGTGCCTGCCTGTTAGGCGTCTTATTAACAGGCTTAGGCGTTTCCCTAGTCCTTGTTGTTGTCTTGTAGTGTAGGAGCTGCTATAGAGAAACCAAGAGGTGTGCCTATCTTTGTACGTCTTGTAGCTAGTGTTAGACAGTTAATAGCAATGTAGTTTGGTTTACTATAGTACATACAGAGGCGTAGGCAGCGGCGTCGTTCTTTCTCGTCCTGCGTAAGGCGGCCGTCTTGGAGCTTAGCTAAGCTTAAGTCTATAGGGTCTCCTTAGGTAACAACTAGTAGAGGGGGAAGGCGTAAAGTTGGTCTATAGGTTCCTACATTTAGAGTAACGTTTGCAGGAGTCGAAACAGGGCGTTAACTGTTACAGTTGTTGCTTCTGGCCTTAATAATGTCTGCAAACAAATTCCTATAGCTGTTAAGGCGTTAGCAGAGGGTAACAAGTTCCTAGAAGGATAGGGCTTTATATTCCTAATCCTTAAGTTTCGTAAGGAGTTCTGTGCTTTACCTAGCAACCAGAGCTGACTTCTGAGCCTCTATGTTGTATTTACAGTGTCTAATCTCTCGTAAGAACTGTGCATAATAGTCTGCAAAGGGCTTGTTAGTCTGCTTAAGTGTTCTAATAAATTGTTAAGCCGTAGACTTGCAGTATATGTTTCCAAAGGCAGAGTTAAGAGAGGTAAGTAAAGCTTTTATGTCTAGACAAGTGACTTAGAGTGTCTGTAGGTTGAACCAGTATAAGACTTGCTAAAGTGCCTTGCCTGCTAGGAGGGAGAATACGTAGGAGACCTTCTAATTTTTATTAGGGAAATGGTCTGCATTAGCTAAGAGTTTAATAGATAGTTGTAGGCGAAATTGATTAAACTTTTCTTTGTCTCTATAGAATGTTTCTAGATTAGCCACTTTCTTGCTAGTAGATTCTCTAGTAGCAGTAGGTGTCCTTAGGTTTAGGGCCTCTTGTAGTTGTCCTTATGTTTGTGCCTTCTTAAGTGTAAGGGTAGCTATCTTTTGTTCTATCTCTTACAGCTGTTCTTTGCCTTTAGACAGCATTGCCTCCAGACTATTAATGTAGTTGCTAAGGTCTTTTATTTACTCTGTTCCTGTACGAACAATGTTTGCTGCTGTAAAAAGGACTCGTAGGGCAAGGGTAGGGTTACTGTTTATCAAATTAGAAGTGTCTTGTGCAGAAAGATCCAGTTTAGAGTATTCCTTAAAGGGAATCTCTTAAGGTAGTGTATAGAAGACTATGTTAATTAATAATCTTAGGTTAGTTAATAGCTTTTAATGTTAGAGAAGAGGCTAAGGTGTATATAGGTTGTTGTAAGAACTAAAGTTAAGAGGAGGAGCTAAAGAACTGAAGTCTAAAGAGTAGTTGTATATTGGAAGTTGGAAGGTTGTTCTAAGTTAATTGTACAAGACAAGCTATAAAGAAGGAAAACAGAAAGATAAGGGGGCGGCAGGTGCTTCTTATGTTCCTCTGCCCTAGCTGGTTGTTTGCCCCTTTGCTGCTAGATTTCCCAACAAGTTTCTTAACAAACTTCTCTCCTTTGTTCTACTAACTAAGTTACTTCTAAACCCTTCTTTTCCTAAAGGTTCCAGAACTAAAACAGAATATTCTAAAAAGCGCATCGAGTCGCTTCCAGTGCGCCTAGAAGCTTCTTGATCAGATCAGTAAGTGTTGAGTTGTAGGCTGTTAAGGGTAGTAGAGCTAGATAGGACCTTAGGACTGTTAGGGGTTTTCCACTGTCTGCTAGCTGTAGTTCTAGTGTCTTTCCTAACCTGATTGTTCGTTCTTGTAGAACCGATTGTGGCGCTTCTAAGGCAGCAAGAATTGTCTTAGTTGAACCTTTTGTTGTTAAGATATAGCCTGTAAACTATAGTAGTGCTTAATGGGACTTTGGTACTGTTGTCCTTGTTCTTCCAGCTGTTGACTGTAACAGACGCTATACCTCTAGCCTACTCTAGTACGGAAGATACGAAATGCATAAGGGTAGCAGACCGATATGTATCCTGCCTAGTTGGATAGCTGCTATATACACTGCGAAAGACAGTCTGTATGTTAATACGCTAGCCCTCCTACTGTCCCTAACTAAGACAATGCAGACGCTCGAGCTATCTACAAGGGAAGTAGTCGAGAGGGCACAGGGTGTACCTAGCAAGTAGGGACCCTACGAACTCTATAAGGGAATGATGATGCACCGATCCTAGTTAGGGAACCGTACGATCGTAATGCCGGCCGATAGGGTCCTCTAAGCGGAGATTATACATATGTAATATAACAACCTACTAGTAGGACACTTTAGGGTTAACAAGACCTTAGAGCTAATCTAGCGCAAGTACTACTAGGACGGGATAGCTACAGACCTTAAGGAGTATATTAGTACCTACAGGGTCTGCTAGCAGACTAAGGTACGCTGCTACGCCCCCTATAGGGAGCTAAGTACCCTCCTAATGCCGTCTAGGCCTTAGCAAGAATTAATAATAGACTTTTTTATAGACCTTCCAATGTCTAGGTCGTTGCAGGCGTCTGGTATTGTTCCGTTATACATACTGCAGTTCTCGTAACTGTCGACAGATAAACGAAGATAGCCGCTTTCGTCCCTTTAACGAAAACGTATATAGCAGTTAAGCTTATAGAGTTTCTCTTAAGGGAAGTAGTTAGAAGATTCAGTGTCCCTATAGATACTATAACAGATCGGGGGTTACTCTTTACCAGCTAGTACTAGGCAGATTTCTGCCTTAAGGAGAGGGTAAAGCGCAAGCTAAGCACTGTATTCTACCCCTAGACCGACAGTTAAACAGAGTGTACTAACTAGACTCTTAAGCAGTACTTACGCTGCTACTATAGTAAGCAGCAGGACGAATAGGCTAAGGAGCTCCTATTAGCAGAGTTTGTATACAACAACGCAGTATATACAGGACTTAGGATAAGCCTGTTTACAATATTGTACAGCTTCTACCCAGAAATTGCGCTAAGTCTAGGCCTAGCTTAGGACCAGCTTGCTAGGGGAAGGGCATTAGCAGTAACCGACGCTACAAGAGGCCTACTAACCTAAAGCGAGGTCCTTAAGCAATGCTAGAAAGCTAGCTAGAAGTACTAGGCCAAGTACTACAATACTTTCTACAAGGCCTAATCTTACAATATAGGGAATATAGTAATACTCTTAACGAAGAATCTTAGGCTTGCCTTGCTAAGCAAGAAGCCCGGCTATAAACGTATCAGGCTGTTTAGGGTACTTAACTTGGTTAGAACTTAGGCATACTGCCTAGCACTCCCTACTAAGTATAGGATCTACAATGTGTTCTATATCTCGCTATTAGAACTATAGAAAGGACGCCTAGAGGAATCGCTAGAGGTAAGTATACCTGTTATAGATAAGGTAGGTAAGTACAAGGTAAAGGAGATCAAGGCTAGCTAGAAGCAGCATAGGCAGCTTAAGTATCTTGTATGCTAGTAATACGGATGTGGATGTAGACAGCTAGCAGCTAGGCTTGGCAAGCCAGGCTTGGCGCATACTCAAATACCTGCCCCTCCGCTTGTACGTAGATTCGTCCCTCTCTAGCCTTAGATATAGTTATTAAAGAAGCTGTATTAAATTACATCTACGTGCTCAGATCATTATATCCAAGGCTTAATTTAACAACACCTGCACTAAGCAAAAGAGCCCGTTGAATTATATCCAGGTACTCGATTAACTTACGTGCAACCAACCTAGAGCGTGTACTGTATATATACAAAGGAGGCTGTCGAATTATATCTGGTTACTTAATTATACGTATACATACTACTCTACCCCTCCTCCTAATCGAAAAGAAGAGAGAGTTTTAGGGAAGAGAAGTGCCCCTATCGAGAAGAAAAGGAGTTTTAAAGAGAGAGAGTTTTAAGAGGTTTAGACGACGAGAGCGACGAGGACGAGAGCGACAAGGACGAGAGCGACGAGAAGGACGAGAAAAACGAGAAGGTTAAGAAGGACGATGTAGGGGCGACGAGGACGAGGAGCAAGAGCAGGGAGCGAGAGCGACAACGACGACAAGACGCACCTAGCAGGACCTAGGGCGACGACATTTGTTTTTTTCGGGTCTTTAACAGACTATTCTATTTAGGTCTTTAACAGACTATTCTATTCAGTACATTTAGCAGTCGAGCAATCGATGCAGCGCAATTGGCAGCATAATCGAGACGTATAGCAAAGTACGAGGCAACAGAGTTCAGTATAAGGCAAGGCAATCGCGACAATTAAGGACAAGACAAGCAGTACAGACAAGATTAACCTATTAAGATGTTTAGTTTAGCCTATTAAGGACAAGACAAGGCATAGCTGCTGCAGACAATAGGGGCATAGCTACAGACAACACACAGGTGCAGATAACACACTGCTGTAGACAACATAAGGCTGCTGCAGGCAGGCATAGCTGCTACACCTATCTGCAGATAACAAGGCAGAGCACAAGGCAGCTACAGAAGGCAGAGCCACTAGGCAGACCTACTAGGCAGACTACTAAGCAGAGCACTAGGCAGAGCACTAGGCAGAGTACTAGGCAGAGCACTAGGCAGGCACAGCTATAGGTAGGCATAGCTGCAGGCAACACAGGTGCAGACAATACAGACTACTGTATATAGGGCTGCTATATAGAGCACAAGGCAAAGCATAAGACAAGCAATATACAGAGCAGCTAGAGACAACAGAGGCATAGCTGCTACAGACAGGCACAGCTACTGCAGACAACAGACAGCTGCTGACAATACACACTGTTTAGGTTTAGAAGCAGCACAGTTTAGAGGCAACATTACAGCTAAAGGCAGGCACAATACAAGGCAGCACACAAGGCAGAGCAAGAGCACTAAGGCAGCTGCAGACAACATAGGCACTGCATGTTCAGAAAGATACTGTATGTTTGGAAAGGCCCTGTATGTTCAGAAGGGCACTGCACGTTCAAAAAGGCACGAGATTAAGACTTAAAACGCACAGAAATTGAAGCTTAAAAGCGACCTTAAAACTAAAGCTGAATTTGCGACACCTAAAACCTGGTTTAATGCGACCTCTACGACCTGGTTTGGCACAATGCGATTAATAGACTAATTGCAATTGTAGGCAATTGCTAGTTAGGGAGGGCGGTAGTAATACGGATATAGCTGTAGACAGCTAGCAGCTAGGCTTGGCAAGCCAGGCTTGGCGCACACTTAAATACCTGCTCCTCTGCTTATAGGTAGATTCTTCCCTCTCTAGCCTTAGATATAGTTATCAAAGAAGCTGTATTGAATTACATCTACGTGCTCAGATCAGCTAGCGTAGATAGCTACTAGACTACAATATATAGGAAAAGGCCGATATTGTAGAGGATACGGCAGCCCTAGACCGCTTTAAGGCAAGCAACGTACTGCTAAGGGGGCGCTGGCCGAACGTAGAGGTCGCTGCAGAGCCCCGAAGTATTTCAGGGTAACTTAAGCTTTACAGAGTAGCCGCCGGCCCAACGCAAGGGCTGCATAGAGCAATAGTATAGTAGAAAACCCTACAGAAAGGTATAAGAGGGACGCAAAGGGCTGTTATAGAATCACTAGCAAGGAAGTCTTGCAGAACCCTAGAGCTACTCTAAGGGCACAGCTGCGAGCCTAAGGATAGCCTGCTACCAAGGGCGGCTTAAGCTGCCCTTATATATATACAAAAGGAGCGCAGGCGAGACTAGTAGAGAGACACTTGTTAGTTTAAACACGATACTAGTTATTAGTATTAGGTGCCCTATACACTGCTACAATCTAATCGTATAACAGTTCTAACAAGTCCACCTAGGGGTAGCAGCCTATAGGTACTAATATTGACCCTAGAGCAGAGTGCGCATACTGTAAGAGGCGCGTAGGAGGTAAACTTTATAGATGTCTGCCTCTCTAGAGAGGTTAAGGACAATGCGGCATATATGCAAGCTGTAGCGGACGAGGAGAGGCGCCTAGAAGCAGAGATTAGCCCACTCGAGAGAGAGCATCGTATAAAGCTTATACAATACTGTCTTAACTATCTCGTAAGAGAGAAAACCCCTCTAATCCAAATCCTAGTATATTGCGACACTCTATACCCTAGAGAGACCCGAGACACATCTATTAGGTAAGTAGTAGTTGTAACTCCAGCTAGCGATAGTAGCGTAAGTGCTACTTAATTACTGTATAGAAGCCCTGTCTTAAGTCCTTTCGTTATAGGGAAATAGGGGTTCTATTTTAGCGTATATACAGTGTGCCTATATATTGCAGACACAGCCGGTATAGTATACTTAACAAAGGGTACCTTCTACTCCTTAAACATCCTGTACCTAGACCTTATCCTAGGCAGGCTATAGTAGAGGGACTAAAGGATTACTATTAAGAGCGCTTGTAACTGCTAGGCCTATAGCGACAGCGACGAGTACGCGACAGTATGCCTACAGACTGTAGGGGAGCTCGCAGAGGACCTGCTAGAGTTCTTATTTGTCTATACAGTCCGTTTAAGGGCTGTAGAGAGGGCCTAAAGTTTACTAGAAGCCAAGGGGCCCCTACCTTAGGAGGCAGAAGAGCCCCCTAAAGAGGAGGTGCTCCCTACTAAGTTCGATAGCTTTAGCGATGTGTTTACATTAGGTAAAGAACTAGGGCCTAAGCTGCCTATAGACGCAGAGTATATAATTAACTTAGTCTCTAGGAAAAAGCCTCCGTTCTGCCCCCTCTACTACTAATTAGGGCAGGAACTTAGAGAGCTCTAGGAGTACCTAGCGAAGGCCTTAGAGAACGACTGGATCCAGCCTAGCAAGAGTAAGGCCAGAGTACCTATCCTGTTCGTCCCTAAGAAGGACGGCATACTACGCCTTTGCATCGACTACTAGGGCCTAAAGGAAGTTACTATTAAGAACTGACACCCTCTGCTGCTTATTAGCGAGACGCTGGATCGCCTTAGGGGTAACATATAGGTTACATCCTTAGACCTAAAAGACGCCTACTACCAGATCTGCATTAAGCGAGGTAATAAGTAGAAGACTGCGTTCTGTACCCGTTATAGCTATTTCGAGTATAAGGTAATGCTGTTTAGTCTAACGAATGCTCTAGTAACGTTCTAGGCGTATATTAACTAGGCCTTAGCAGAGCTCGTAGACATCTGTTGTATAGTGTAGCTAGACGACATCTTAGTCTATAGCAAGACCTAGGAGAACTACGTACAGGACGTAAGCGTAGTTCTAGAGCGGCTTTAGCAGTTCGCCCTATATACGAACCTTAAGAAGTAGAGATTTTAGCGCAAGGAAGTAGAGCTCGTAGGGTTTGTTGTGTCTACTGCTAGCGTAGCGATAGACAGAAGCAGAGTAGCTACGGTCAAAGACTAGCCTATACTAGAGACGCTAACAGAGGTACGGTCGTTCCTAGGATTCTGCAATTTTTACTAGCGGTTTATCCCTAAGCACTCCTATATAGTGCAGCTGCTAACAGCTCTCCTAAAGGAGGCAAAGGACAGCTAGAAGCCGGGCCTAATCTAGTAGGGCGCCGACGAGGAGCAGGCGTTCTATAGGCTAAAAGATGTATTTAGCTTACTAAAAATACTACAGCACTTTGAGCCGGAGCTCTATATACAGCTTGAAACCGACGCGTCTAAGTTCGCAATAGCCGGAATCCTGTCGCAACTGCATAACAACAGCAACTAGCACCTAACTGCCTTCTAATCGTAGAAGATGCTGCCGACAGAGTGCAACTATAAGGTATACGACTAGGAGTTGTAAGCAGTCGTAGGAGCGTTTAAGCACTAGCGCGCCAATCTTTATAGCGCAGTGCATACAGTAAAGGTGATCGTAGATTACTACAACCTAAAGGGGTTTATAAATATAAAGCAGTTAAATAGCTAGCGGGCCTATTAGGCTGTCTTTCTTTAGCAGTTTAACTTCGAGATCAAGTATTAGACAGGGAAGAGGAACCCTACAGATGCGCCTTCGAGGCGCAGTAACTATATAGAGGTTACAGAACAGGTAACAAACTTACTCCCTACTCTCTAGGCGAAACTGTCGCTATAGACGGAAGTCCTACCTAGCGTAGACAGCAGAGAGGTTCGAGCTATCTGCGTCCAATATGTTAGCAATCGGCTAAAAGCTATAGGGAAGCATCCCTTAGACGCACTTACGAAGCGCAGCTACTATATAGAGGTTACAGGACCGGTAGCGAACCTGCTCCCTACTCTCTAGGCGAATTTACTACTATAGGCAGAGGTCTCTTTAGACAGCGGAGGGGTTCAAGCTACCTATAAATCAAGTGTTAGTAAAGGGCTACAGACTATAAGTGTACGATATGTTTGCAACAGCTATATATATAGACTAGGACCAGTAGCTAACCTGCTCCCTACTCTTTAGGCGAATCTACTACTATAGGCAGAGGTCTCTTTAGACAGTAGGGGGGTTCGAGCCGCCCCTATACGATGTGTAGGCAATTGGCAAGAAGCTGCAGTCTAGAAGGGTAGAGCAGCTAGAGAGCGCTTACCCCCTATAGGGTACGTATAGGGCCTAGCAGAGACTAGTGCGCCTAGCACCAAGTGTCTTGGCCCCTATACAAGCAGGGTAAGCACTGTTTTAAGAGCCTTACAGGACGCTATACCTCTAGCCTACTATAGTGTAGAAGATGCGAAACGTATAAGGGTAGCAGACTAATACATGTCCTGCCCAGTTCGGATAGCTACTATATATAATGCGAACAATAGCCCGTATTGTTAGGGAGCGCCGCCTAGCCCAGGTCCTGGACCCGACCTAAGCCAACCGTCGCCCTAAGGACTGCGACTTAGCGGCGCTAGCACGACCCCACCCTCTGTACTGAACCACTAACAGGACCCCACTCCTGTATAGAGGGAGAACACTACAGTCCTGCACAAAGGGGAGCTACCGCCCCTCTAAATAGGAGGGAAAACTATGCACTACTGTACAGAGGAGTTAACTCCCGATCCTCTGTACAGAGGGTGAACCTTGCACCCCTACACAAAGGGGGAATTGCTAGCTTAGCTTCGTAGGTACAAATCGTACGGCAGCAGACAACGAAGGAACTGCCTATCAGTTCCTTTATATAGATACCTAACCTTAAGTTTCTAAACCAAGATTCTTAGGCCCCTTACATTAGGAACTAATCTTACTGTCGGTAACTGCAGTAATAAAACAAAGATAGACAGCGATATCCCTATAGAAACTACGGCTATAGAGGAACATATGCACCGCATGTACGAGGAGCTGCTAGAAAGCAAGAGGCAGCTCGAGCAGCAAGTAAGCCACTAGGCTGCGATAATTTCCTAGCGGGAACAGGAGCTACGACAGCTTAGGGCGTCCGATCGCGATCCGACCCCTACGACAACAACGAACACAATAACCTACACCCTGACCCCCAAGAGCAAACTCCCCGACGTCTCTATATACGATAGTAAGGCTCCGGCCGAATACCCCTCCTAGGCTGCCTAGATACGCTGTAAGCTCCTAGTTAACTTAGGAGCATACCCGACCGAGCTAGACAAGGTAGTTTACCTCTTTAGGAGGTTAAAGGGCAGGGCGGCAGCATAAATTCTGCCGTACTATAAGACGGCCATTGCCAACCCGGCAATAGCTACGACGACGATGCTCTAGGCAGCTCTAGACAAGAGCTATAAGGACCCGGACTGCGAGAGCTAAGCACTCCTATAGGTTAATACGATAAAACAAGGACGTAAGACTATACGAGAATTCCTCGCGGAATTTGACCAGACTTTGGTAGAAGCAGGAGGTCTCCAATAGGAGGACAGGATAAAAATTATCTCTTTAGAGGTAGGCCTCTCTAAGGAGATTATAACGGGGCTAGTAGGCGTAATGCGACCGGCTACGTACGAGGAATTCTGCGACCTCCTTAGGTTAGTCGACGACCAGCAGCGCAGGCTTGGACAGATAGGCTGCACTTAGGAGATAAGACAACCCCTCTAGCGACAGACGGACGCTATAGACTAGGAACCGACGACGACGAGGGTAGCGGCAGCAGCTACTGTACGGCTAAGGGCTGCTACTAAAAGGGCGCAATAGGTAGATACGGCCACTCTTAATAAGAGACAAGCAGAAGGGAGCTGCTACCGGTATAGCAAGATAGGCTACGCTGTACGGAATTGCGGGCTTCTGCTAGCAGAGAGACCTAGGGGACGGCCGACTACTGCAAGGGTGGCAACTGCGGCGCCTTAACGAGAAGATTAGGAGTCCTACTCAGACGACAACGAGTCGGGAAAAGAGTAGCCTCTAAGCGAAGACTCTACCAGAGGCGGGTGCGAGATAGACTGCCAAATCAAAGCATTACTTAGCTATCTTTTAAGAGCAATTACATAACGACGACGCTGTTTATTGTACAGCCAACGTTGAACAGGTCCGCAACGGCGCAGACATTGATTAACACAGGATGTTTAGTGTATAGAGTAATTAGCGAAGACTTCGTACAGAGACATCGGATTAAGACGACCCCTACAGTACCTGTACGCATGCTGGGCATTACTGGGCGAGGACTGGACATTACCTATATAGTGAAAGTAACGATAGAGGTACAGGGACACTATAAGCAGGACTTATACCTCTATGTCGTACAGGACAAGTTAGGGTATAACCTAATACTAGGAAAGCCTTAGATAGAGCGCTAGAGGGGCAAACTGGACGTCGGACGAGGACGGCTGTACCTGGCAGTAACGAAGCGGAGGATCCGGGACTAGGGGAAGATCTCGCAAGGTAGCAATGCTAAGGCCGAAATCAACACGGCAACGGCGGACATCGAGAAGGCATTGGCACCTAAGGAAGTAACGAACCCCTATACAAAGCTCCTAAGGGAGTATACTAGATACCTAGACCTCTTTAAGCCGAAGTCGGCCTCGAAGCTGCTGCTACACCGAGGGGAAGGGATTGACTATAACATCTAGCTAGAACCCCGTCCGGATAGGGGCCTGCCAGAGGTACTGTACGGACCGCTGTATAGAATGTCCTCTAGAGAACTCCTAGTATTGCGCAAAACCCTGGACGACCTGCTTGCCAAAGGGTTTATTTAGGCCAGTACGTCGTCTGTAGGGGCCCTAGTACTGTTTGTCTATAAGGAAGGGAAGGCCGGATTGCGTTTCTGCGTAGACTACAGAGGCATTAACGCGATTACTAAGAAGGACCGGTACCCCCTACCCCTTATTAAGGAGACTCTCGGACGGATCAGTAAGGCGAAGTAGTTTACTAAGCTTGATATAGTCTTAGCCTTCTACAAGATATAGATCAAGGAAGCCTGTAAATAGATAACTGCCTTCTGTACGAGATACGGTCTTTTTAAGTAGCTTGTTACCCCCTTCGGCCTTGCCAATGCACCGGCAACCTTCTAAAGGTATATTAACAAGTCCCTACAAAGGTTACTAGACGACATCTGCTCGGTATACCTCGACGACACCCTAGTTTTTACAGACGGCACCTACGCAGATTACGTACAGGATGTTAAGAAGGTGCTAGACCGACTGCAGCAGGCTGGCTTGTACCTCGACATCGACAAATGTAAATTCGGTGTCTAACGTACGAAATACCTAGGTTTTATTATTAAGGCAGGGAAAGACATTAGTATAGATAAGAAGAAGATTAATGCTATTAAGCAATAGAAGTCGCCTACGAACGTTAAGGGCGTACAGGAATTTCTTGGGTTTGCCAACTTCTACCGCTAGTTTATACAGAACTACTTAGAGATCGTACGCCCCCTAGTTAAGCTAACGCACAAGGACAAGCAGTTTAAATAGACAGACGAATGCGATAGGAGCTTCGACAAGCTAAAGGAACTCTTTACTACAGGACCAACGCTCGCCGCCTTTAACCTAGAGCATACGACGATACTGGAAACTGACTCCTTAGGGTACTGCATTGGAGGTATCCTGCTACAGGTAGGCTCGGACGGACTCCTACACCCTTACGCGTATTTCTCTAAGAAGAACTCCCTAGCTAAGTGCAACTACCCTATCTACGACAAAGAGTTGCTAGCAGTCGTACAGTGTTGCGAAGCCTAGGATAGAGAACTCCGCTCGGTGCCCGAGTTCCTCGCCCTAATGGACTATAAGAACCTGGAATACTTTACTTAACCCTAGAAGCTGTCCGAGAGGCACGTACGGTAGGCAATGTACCTAAGCCGGTTTAATATAAGACTCTAGTATCGCAAGGGTAAGGACAACAGCAGGGCCAATACACTGTCTAGACAGGACTAGGACATGCCAACGGCGTACGAGGACGACCGGCTAAAGTTACGAACCTTCCAGATGTTTTAGAGGGAGCTAGGCGAGGGGACTATCTGCCTAGCGGCGACACACCTATAGGAACCCCAACTGCCAGCATAGGATAAGGCAGTAGAAAAAGATAAGGTATACTAAGGGACCCGTACGGCGATCTAGGGAGGGCAACGGAAGCTCCTAGCCGAGGTCCACCTTAAGGTGTCGGCAGCCGAGTGCTTAGTAGACGAGGAGAACAACCTAAAGTTCAGAAATTGGACATAGGTCCCGGCAGACGAGAAGCTCCGTACGAGCTTAATACAACGGGCGCATAGCTCTATAGCTACCGGACACCTAGGGCGTAAGGAGATGTACAGCATTATTGCCTAGGACTACTACTAGCCGGCAATAGCGAAGGACATTCGCAGGTTCGTACAGAACTGCGATATATGCAGACGGACGAAGCCCTAGCGCGAGCTAAAGCATAGGCTGCTAAAGCCCCTGCCGATACCGGACAGGCCCTAGCAAGACCTTACAGTAGACTTTATTACAGACCTCCCTAAGAGCGACGGACAGCAAAACATTATAGTAGTTACAGACAAGTTAACGAAGGGGGTAATACTAGAGGGAATAGACTCCATTACGGCTAAAGACACTGCCTAGGCCTTTATACGTACGACGTTTAGCAAGCACGGTTTCCCTAGGTCAATTGTATTAGACTGGGGGACACAGTTTACGAGCTAGCTCTAGGCAAGGGTATGCCAGTTGCTAAAGGTAGAACGTCGACTGTTAATCGTATAGCACCTGCAGACAGACGGGGCAACAGAGAGGGTCAATTCAACTTTGGAAGCGTACCTCTAGGCGTACGTCGACTATAACTAGACGAACTGGAACCGACTTCTCCCTATAGCGGAGCTAGCTATTAACAGCCGTACGGCTAATGCTACAGGACTGTCCCCCTTCTTTACGACCTATAGATACGACTATTCCCTGCTCCTACCGACCCTAAGTAGTAACACCCCGCGCCCTGTACGATCCCTAATCTAGCAAGGAGAGGCCATCGTACAGACGATTACGAACGCCTACTAATAGGCAAAGGCGAGCCTAGCTATAACCGAATAGAACGCGGAAGAGCAGGCCAACAAGGGACGACAGGCTGCACTAGGGTACGAGGCAGGGGATAAGGTCTAGCTAAACTAGTGAAATATCCGTACGGACCGGCTAAGCAAGAAGCTGGATTAGAGGAACAGGAAGTTTACAGTAGTCCGGCCAGTAGGGACATACACTGTATAACTAAACACCCCCCTAGGAATTTACCTAGTCTTCTATGTAGATCTTGTACGACTAGCGAATACGGACCCCCTGCCGCACTAGACGACTAACGACGCGCGCCCTCCCGCAATTATAACTAAGGGCTAGGAAGAGTATAAAGTAGAGGGGATCCTTAGGAGTCGAAGGAAGCGGGGGAAGGCAGAGTACCTAGTAAAATAGAGAGGATAGGCAGAGCCTACATAGGAACTGTACAAGGCTCTACAGGAAACAACTACACTAGACAGATAGGAGGAGAACTATCCCCCTGCCTAGTTACAGTAACACTGCGCTATATAGCGGAAGGAGGCACGATCTACCCTAAGGACAGGGTAGCTGCAGGCGAACCTAGGTTGTTAAAGGATCGAGAATTACGATAGGGGACACTACAGGGTCCTGCTAACACGACATCGTACGACACTGTACGAGATAAGGGCTGGAAGAAAGGAACAGCTAAGGGACAGATAGGAGGGGGAGTAGAAATAAGAGGAGTTAAGAGAAAACTGTCCGCAATTCCTTACACTATCTAGGGGGGGGGGGGGGGGGGGGTAGCTCACTAGCTACTACCCTAGGGGACCAGAGCAGTCTCCTTATCTAAGATCTCAACTACCTTCCGCCTGGCCGGGCCCCCACCCCTACGTGCCTCCCCTAGCTGGTAGTAGGGGCAGTAGAAGGAGCTATCCTTCTACTTGCACAAGGCACACACCCTAGCCTAGAAGCCTAGGAGGCAGTATAGGCCAAGTAAGGGCTAGGGGGAGTTAGGGCAGGGGGCACAGGGCTGGCCCTAGGTAGCGATAAGGAGGTCGTTAACGTACGACGCCCAGGCCGTAGCCAGCTGCTAGGGTATAACCTAGGCGGAGTTACACTAGAAGGCGTAGAAGGGGAGCCTAGCCGCATCCTGCTGCTCGCAGGTATAGCACCTAAGACGTCAGCTTAGACCGTACAGAAGACGAGAATCTATACGAACCGGAAGCGCAGCTACTAGTCAAACTAAGGGCCCTACTGCTAGAGGTAGAAATAGGCGGGGACCCTAGCTAGATAAGGGGAGGAGGCAGGCCTAGCAACTACAAGGGAATCGCCGGACAGGGCGGACAACATAGTAGTAGGGGTAGTGGATAGTAGCTAGTAGTAGTAGTAGCTAGTAGTAGATAGTAGATAGTCGACAGTAGTAGTTAGTAGTAGACAGTAGACAGTATAGAGGGAGGAGAGAAGGGGGAAGGGAAGAGAAGGGAGAGGCTTGGGAGTAACTGCCTGCTATAAGGGAAATGGCAAGCAGGGCAGCTGCTACAAATAGGTAAAATAGCAAGAGGCAACTGCGACCTAGGGGGGGGCGACGAAGGACGACGACTCGGACGACTAGACGAAATAGGAAGCCGCGACCTGCTAAAGGAACAGCAGGAGCTAGGTAATTTCAACATACTGCTATAAAGAAGAGGCACTACGAGAAGAGAAGGGGGGGGGTATTGTTAGGGGGCGCCGCCTAGCCTAGGTCCTAGACCCGACCTAAGCTAACCGTCGCCCTAAAGACTGCGACTTAGCAGCGCTAGCACGACCCTACCCTCCGTACGGAACTACCGATAGGACCCTACTCCCGTACAGAGGGAGAACACTACAGTCCTGCACAAAGGGGAGCTACTGCCCCTCGAAATAGGAGGGAAAACTATGCACTACTGTATAAAGGAGGTAACTCCCGATCCTCTATACAGAGGGTAAACCTTGCACCCCTGCACAAACGGGGAATTGCTAGCTTGGCTTCGTAGGTACAAATTGTATAGCAGCAGACGACGAAGGAACTGCCTATTAGTTCTTTTATATAGATACCCAACCTTAAGTTTCTAAACTAAGATTCTTGGGCCCCTTACACGTATGTTAATACGCCGGCCCTCCTGCTATCCCTAATCAAGATAATACAGAAGCTCGAGCTTTCTATAAGAGAATAAGTCGAGAGAGCATAGGGTGCACCTAACAAGTAGGGACCCTATAAACTCTATAAGGGAGTGTTAATGCACCGATCCTAGTCGGAGGACTATACGATCGTAGTGCTAGCCGATAGGGCCCTCTAAGCAGAGATTATATATATGTACTATAACAACCTACTAGTAGGACACTTTAGGGTTAACAAAACCTTAGAGCTAATCTCGCGTAAGTACTACTAGGGCGGGATAGCTGCAGACCTTAAGGAGTATATTAGTACCTGCAGAGTCTGCTAGCAGACTAAGGCACACCGCTACGCCCTCTATAGGGAGCTAAGTGCCTGCCTAAGGCCGTCTAGACCTTAGCAAAAATTAACAATGGACTTTATTACAGCCCTCCTACCGTCTAGGTCGTCGTAGGCGTCTAGCGCAGATTCCGTTATATATACTACAGTTCTCGTAAATGTCGACAGATATATAAAGATAGCCGCTTTTGTCCCTATAACGAAAATATATACAGTAGTCGAGCTTGTAGAGATTCTCTTAAGGAAAGTAGTTAGAAGATTCGGCGTCCCTATAGGCATTGTAATAGATTAGGGGTTACTCTTTACTAGCTAAAACTCCGCAGGTTTCTGCCTTAAGACAAAGGTAAAATGCAAGCTAAGCACTGCAATCCATCCCTAGACTAACAGTTAGACAGAGTGTACTAACTAGACTCTTAAGCAATACTTGCGCTGCTACTGCAGCGAGCAGTACGACAAGTAGGCGAAGTAGCTCCCTTTAGCAGAGCTTGCGTGCAACAACGCAGTATATACAGGACTTAGGATAAGCCTATTTATAATGTTGTACAGCTTCTACCTAGAAATCGCGCTAAGTCTAGGTATAGCTTAGGACGAGCTAGCTAGGGGAAGGGCACTAGCAGCAACTGACGCTACGAGACGCCTATAGACTTAAAGCGAGGTCCTTAAGCAACGCTAGAAAATCAGCTAAGAGTACTAGGCCAAGTACTATAATGCTTACTACAAGGCCTAATCGTACAATATAGGGGATATAGTAATACTCTTAACAAAGAACCTTAGGCTCGCCTTATTAAGCAAGAAGCTCGGCCCCAAACGTATCGGGCCGTTCAGAGTGCTCGACTGAGTTAGAACTTAGGCGTACTGCCTAGCACCTCCTGCTAAGCATAAAATCTACAACATGTTCTAGGTCTTACTGTTAGAACTATAGAAGGGACGCCTAGGGGAATTGCTGGAGGTAAGCATATCCTTTATAGACGGGGCTAGTAAGTACAAGGTAGAGGAGATTCAGGCTAGCTAGAAGCGGCAAGGGCAGCTTAAGTATCTCGCACACTAGTATAGATAGCTACTAGACTATAACATATAGGAAAAGGCCGATGTCATAGAAGACACAGCAGCCCTAAACTGTTTTAAGACGAGCAACATACTGCTAAAGGGGCGCTAGCCCAACGCAGGGGCCGCACTAGAGCCCTAAGAGTTACAGGGTAGCTTAAGCGTTGCAGAGTAGCCGCTAGCCCAACGCAGGGGCTGAATTAAGCAGTTGTGTATATAGAATTCCTATAGACAGGCACAAGCAGGACGCAAGAGAACTATATAAGAACAGGAAAGGGCCTTAACAACAAATTTTTAGTATTAGGGTAGTGCTAATACGCTATGTGCGCCCAGCTAGGGCACGCCGGCCTAAAGCAGAATTAGAACAACAAACAACTAGACCCCTACTACGCGTACAGACTATACGCCTGCCTTAATTCAAATCTATACCTGCATTACAGACAACGCGATCTATAGCCTTAATAGCTGCTAGGCCTAGAAGCTAGCCAACAAACTGTAAGCGATTAGCAGACGCCCTATATAAGGAAGGTAACACAAAGAACGTACCTAACGTACCCCCTCGCTAATTAAAGCGAGGTAGCCTATAGTCTAGTAGCGCACTGCCAGCTGCTCTTGCTTAGTTGCCAATATATAGTTGGCGGCCTAGCGGCTAGCGGCTGCCCTACCGGCGTAGCTAGTATATATATAGACATACTAAACGAGCTCCGCAGTCCTAGTAAGATACTTAAGGAACTTGTCCTCGCAGCCCTTAGCCCCCTACAGAAGCTCGTCCTCCTCTAGGAATTTCTAAAGGGGCAAGACGACAACAGATTAATAACTATAATACCTAGAGGTACAGTAGGCGCAGACGTGCAGCATATAGGGGTTAAATCACCTCTCTATATACAGCTCCTACAGGCTGTCTATTTAGGGATTAGCAAAGGTACTACTAACGAGGTATAGTATAAATTTACCGTCTTCTAAGACCTGCTGGAGGCACTTTATACACCCTAGGGGAAGCAGGCGGGCCTGTAGCGCGAGCGCTAGCAGCAGCATATTAGCGTTAGTAGCAGCAGCCCCTGCAAGGGCTGTATAGAACAATACTAGCGACAGGCAGCGGAGAGATACGTTAACTCGGAGCAGGGCAGAGGAAGCGAGGACAGGACAGGCGCAACGCAAGTTTATAGGCGAGGTATCCTCGATGTCTATAACGTTAGAGTCTCTAGACTCTATAGACGAAACTGGGAGCTTATAGTAGGAGGGGCCTATACGCAGAGCTAGGGCGCGGCTACGACTATAGGACTCTTAAGGCGCGCTAGGGGACCCCCTAGCAGCAGCAGCGGCAGCAGCAAGACGGCTTAGGGCAAGGTGGCCTATAGCAGCAGTGCGTATATTATAGACATATATAGTGCCTACAATGCGATCCTACTTGCGCAGCTAGTCTACGTAGGTACTCTAGTTACGACAGGGGCTAGTAGAGTGCTTGCGTATATACGAACGTACAGCGAGTCGCTTATTAAGCAGCACAGACTAAGCTTACAGCTTAGCTATAGACAAGAGAGGACTGGCAGGAGTAGTAGTACAGCAGGCAGTATTGCTAACCGAATACGTAATAGCAGCAGCGACAGCGTTATCGTTAACTAGAGTAGTAGTCGTATAAGTGTCGGTATTAGTAGAGGGTAGCGTAGCTAGCATACTAGTAGTAATGCTAGTAGTAGTAGTGCTAGTAGTGTAGTAGTAGCGGTAGTGCTGTTAAGGGGCGGAGGCAGCGGTATTAGTAGTAGCGAACGCAAGGGGGGTAAAGGAAAAATAAGACAAAGCACTAAAAGTATGCAGGTTCTAGTTATATACGTATAGCGAGCTACAACAACGTAGCCTTAGGGTCCACGACAACTAGCCGGCTGCCTAGCAACTATTAGGGGGCGCCGTCCAGCCTAGGTCCTAGACCCGAGCTAGCCGTCGCCCTAAGGACTACGACTTAGCGGCGCTAGCACGACCCTACCCTCTATACGGAGTCACCGACAGGACCCTACTCCTGTACAGAGGGAGAACCCTATAGCCCTATACAAAGGGGAATTGCCGCCCCTTTGAACGGAGGGAAAACTCTGCACTACTGTATAGAGGGAAACTCCTAATCCTCTGTACAGAGTGTAAACCTTACACCCCTACATAGAGGGAAATTGCTGGCTTGGCTTCGTAGGTACAAACTGTATAGTAGCAGACAACGAAGGAACTGTCTATTAGTTCCTTTATATAGATACCTAACCTTAGGTTTCCAAACCAAGATTCTTAAGCTCTTATATTAGGAACTAATCTTACTGTCGGTAACTGCGGTAATATAAAGAAGAGAGACGGCGACATCTCTATAGAACCTATAGCTATGCAGGGACAGATGCACTGCGCATACGAGGAGCTGCTAGAACACAAGAGTCAGCTCGAGCAGTAAGTAAGCCACTAGGCTGCGATAATTTCCTAACGGGAACAGGAGCTACGACAGCTTAGGGCGTCCGATTGCAATCCGACCCCTACGACGACGAACACGATAGCCCACACCCTAACCCCTCAGAGCAAACTCCCCAACGTTACTACTTACGATAGTAAGGCTCCGGCCGAGTACCCCTCCTAGGCTGCCCAGATACGCTCTAAGCTTCTAGTCAACTTAGGAGCATACCCGACTAAGCTGGACAAGGTAGTATACCTCTTTAGGAGGTTAAAGGGCAGGGCAGCAGCACGAATTCTGCCGTACTACGAGATAGCTATTGCTAACCTAGCAATAGCTACGACGACAAAGCTTTAGGCAGCTCTAGACAAGAGCTACAAGGACCTAGACTGCGAGAGCCGAGCACTCCTATAGGTTAACACAATAAAGCAAAGATGCAAGACTATATAGGAGTTCCTCGCAGAATTTGACCAGACTTTAGCAGAAGCAGGAGGTCTCCAATAGGAGGACAGGATAAAAATTACCTCTTTAGAGGTAGGCCTCTCTAAGGAGATTATAATAGGACTAATAGGCGTAATGCGACCAGCTACGTATAAGGAATTCTGTAATCTCCTTAGGATAGTCGACGACTAGCAGCGCAGGCTCGGACAGATAAGCTGCGCTTATAAGATGCGACAACCCCTCTAGCAGCAGACGGATGCTATAGACTAGGAACTAACAACGACGACGAGGGTAGCGGCAGCCGTTACTGTACGGCCAAGGGCCGCTGCTAAAAGGGCACAGTAGGTAGACATAGCTACCCTAGACAAGAGAAGGGCAGGAGGGAGCTGCTACCAGTATAGTAAGATAGGCTACATTGCATAGAACTGCAGACTTTTGCTAGTAGAGAGACCTAGGGGACGGCCGACCACTGCAAGGGTAGCAACTACAGCGCCCTAACAAGAGGATTAGGAGTCCTACTTAGACGACGACGAGTCGGGAAAAGAATAGCCTCTAAGCGAAGGCCCTACTAGAGGCATATATAAGATAGATTGCCAAATTAAAGTACTACTTAGGTATCTTTTAAGAGCAACTATATAACGACTACGCCGTTTATCGTACGGCCTACGCTAAGCAGGTCCGCAACGGCGCGGACATTAATTGACACAGGATGTTTAGTGTACAGAGTAATTAGCGAAGACTTCGTACAGAGACACTGTATTAAGACGACCCCTACTGTACCTGTATACACGCTAGGCATTACCAGGCGAGGACCGGACATTACCTATATAGTAAAAGTAACAATAAAGATACAGGGACACTATAAGCAGGACTTATACCTCTATGTCGTACAGGACAAGTTAGGGTATAACCTAATATTGGGAAAGCTATAGATAGAGCGCTAGCAGGGCAAGCTAGACGTTGGACGAGGACGGCTGTACCTAGCAGCGACGAAGCAGAGGCTCCGAGACTAAGGGAGGGCTCTATAGGGTAGCAATGCTTAGGCCAAAATCAACACTGCGACTACAGACATTAAGAAGGCATTAGCGCCTAAGAAAGCAATAGACCCCTATACAAAGCTCCTAAGGGAATATACAGGATACCTAGACCTCTTCGAGCCAAAGTCGGCCTTAAAATTGCCGCTATACCGAGGAGAAGGGATTAACTATAACATCTAGCTAGAGCCCCGTCTAGATAGGAGTCTGCCTAAGGTACCGTACAGCCCGCTATACGGAATGTCCTCTAGAGAACTCCTAGTACTGCGCAAGACACTAGACGACCTACTTGCCAAAGGTTTTATTTAGGCAAGTACCTCGTCCGCAGGAGCCCTAGTACTGTTTGTCTACAAGGAGGGGAAGGCTAGCTTACGTTTCTACGTAGACTACAGAGGCATTAACGCGATTACTAAGAAGGACCAGTACCCCCTACCCCTTATTAAGGAGACTCTCGGACGGATTAGCAAGGCAAAGTAGTTTACTAAGCTTAACGTAGTCTCGGCTTTTTACAAGATATAGATTAAGGAAGGCTGTAAATAGATAACTGCCTTCTGTACGAGGTATAGTCTTTTTAAGTAGCTTGTTACCCCCTTTAGTCTTGCCAACGCACTGGCAACCTTCTAGAGGTATATTAACAGGTCCCTACAAGGGTTACTATACGATATCTGTTCGGCATACCTCGACGATACCCTGGTTTTTACAGACGGCACCTATACAGATTACGTATAGGACGTCAAGAAGGTATTAGATCGATTGCAGCAGGCTGGCTTGTACCTTAACATCGACAAATGTAAATTCGGTGTATAGCCTACGAAATACCTAGGTTTTATTTTCGAGGTAGGAAAAGGCATTAGTATAGATAGGAAGAAGGTTAATGCTATAAAGCAATAGAAGCCTCCTACGAGCGTTAAGGGCGTACAGGAATTTCTTAGGTTTGCCAACTTCTACTGCTAGTTTATACGGAACTACTCGGAGATCATACGCCCCCTAGTCGAGCTAATACATAAGGACAAGCAGTTTAAGTAGACAGATAAGTACAATAGGAGCTTTAACAAGCTAAAGGAGCTCTTTACTATAGGGCCAAAGCTTGCCGCATTCGACCTAGAACGTACGACGATACTGGAAACCGACTCCTTAGGGTACTATATAGGAGGCATCTTGTTATAGGTAGGCTCGGACGGACTCCTACACCTATATGCGTACTTCTCTAAGAAGAACTCCCTAGCTAAGTGCAACTACCCTATCTACGACAAGGAATTGCTAGCAGTTGTATAGTGTTGCGAAGCGTAGGATAGAGAACTCCGCTCGGTACCCGAGTTCCTTGCCCTAACTAACTACAAGAATCTGGAGTACTTTACGCAGCCCCGGAAGCTTTCTAAAAGACACGTACGATAGGCGATATACCTAAGCCGGTTTAATATAAGACTCTAGTATCGCAAGGGAAAGGACAATAGCAGGGCCGATATGCTATCCAGACAGATTAGGACATGCCAACGGCGTACGATAACGACCAGTTAAAATTACGAACATTCCAGATGTTTAAGGAGGAGCTAGGCGAAGGGACCATCCGCCTAGCAGTGGCATATATATAGGAACCCTAACCGCAGGTATAGGAAGAGGCAGTAGAAAAGGACGAGGTGTACCGAGGGGCCTGTACAGCGATCTAAGGAGGACAGTGGAAGCTCCTAGCAGAGCTTTACCTTAAGGTGTCGGCAGCAGAGTGCTTAGTAGATAAGGAGAACAACCTAAGGTTCAGGAATCGGATTTGGGTCCCGGCAGACGAGAAGCTCTATACGAGCTTAATACAACGGGAGTATAATGCTATAGCAACTAGGCACCTAGGGCGCGAGGAGACGTACAGCATCGTCGCTAGGGACTACTACTAGCCGGCGATAGCGAAGGACATTCGCAGGTTCGTACAGAACTGCGGTATATATAGGAGGACAAAGCCCTAGCGTAAACTAAAGCATAGGCTGCTAAAACCCCTACCGATACTGGACCGGCCCTAGCAAGACCTAATAGTGGACTTTATTACGGACCTCCCTAAGAGCGACGGACGGCGGAACATTATAGTAGTTACGGACAAGCTAACGAAGGGGGCAATATTAGAAGGAATAGACTCTATTACAGCTAAGGACACTGTCTAGGCATTTATACAGACAACGTTTAGCAAGCACGGATTCCCTAGGTCAATTGTATCGGACTAGGGTACACAGTTTACGAGCCAGCTCTAGGCTAGAGTGTGTTAGTTGCTAAACGTAGAACGTCGCCTGTTAACTGCATAGCACCCGTAGACAGACAGTACGACGGAGAGGGTTAATTCGACATTAGAAGCGTACCTCTAAGCGTATGTCGACTATAACTAGACGAACTGGAACCGCCTTCTCTATATAGCGGAGCTGGCTATTAACAGCTATACGGCTAATACTACAGGACTGTCCCCCTTCTTTATAGCCTACGGATACGACTACTCCCTGCTTCTACCTACCCTAAGTAGCGCTACCCTATGCCCTGTACGATCCCCAATTTAGCAGGGAGAAGCTATCCTACAGACGATTACGAACGCCTAACAATAGGCAAAAGCGAGTCTAGCTAGAGCTTAACAGAATACGGAAGAGCAAGCTAACAAGGGACAGCAGGCTGCACTAAGGTACGAGGCAGGGGATAAGGTCTAGCTAAACTAGCGCAACATCTGTACGGACTGGCTAAGCAAGAAGCTAGATTAGAAGAACCGGAAGTTTACAGTAGTCCGACTAGTAGAGATATACGCTATACGACTTAACACTCCCCTAGGGATCTACCTAGTCTTCTATATAGACCTCGTACGGCCAGCAAACATAGACCCCCTACTGCATTAGATAACGGACGACGCGCGTCCACTAGCGATTATAACCAAGGGCTAGGAAGAGTACGAGGTAGAAGGAATCCTTAAGAGCTAAAGGAAGAAGAAGAGGGTAGAGTACCTAGTAAAATAGAGAGGATAGGCAGAGCCTATATAGGAACTATATAAAGCCCTACAGGACACAGCCGCGCTAGACAGGTAGGAGGAGAACTATCTCCCTGCCCAGTTATAGTAACACTACGCCGTACGGCGAAAAGGGGCATAATCTACTCTAAGTACAGGGCAGCTACTAGCAACTTAGGTTGTTAAAGGATCGAGAATTAAGACGTAGGACACTACAGGATCCTACCGACACTACACTGTACGACACTGTACGGAAGAAGGGGGCAAGAGGAAGGGAACAGCCAGGAGACAGGTAAGAATAAAAGTGGAAGTAGGAGGGGAATAAGAGCAACACTATCCGAAAGCTTTTATATGCTACCTTAAGGTAGCTTACTAGCTACTAACCTTAGGACCAAGGCAGCCAACTCTATACCTAAAATCTTAATCGCCTCCTAGCCGGCAGGGGCCCTAGTACTAGAAGAAGTAAAAGGGTAGCTTAGCAACACCCTGCTACTAGTTAATGTAGCACCTAAGACGTCAGCTTAGACTATACGGAAGACGGGGACCTGTACGAACAAGAAGCGAAGTTGCTAGTCGAGCTAGGCATTCTATTGCTAGAGGTAGAAATAGGAGGAGACACTAGCTAGACAGGCAGAAGAAGAGCCAGCAACTACGAGGGAACTATAGCAGGAACGGCCGGACGGGATGCGTAGCATAACAGTAGTAGCTAGTAGTAGTAACTAGTAGTAACTAGTAGTAGTAATAGTAGTAGTAGCGGACGGCTAGGCGGACGGGTAGCAGATAGGGGGAATAAAGCAGAAAGAGAAGAAGAGAGATAGAGAAAGAAGAAAGGGTTTATATACAGAGTAGTAGCTGCCTGCTATATAGAGCAATAACAACTAGGGCAGCTGCCACAACCGTATAAGGGAGGACAAACGAGGCAACCACGACCTAGGGCCTGTACGAGCGACGGCCTACTAGACGACCGGACAGAGGCAGGAAAATCTACCTAGGAGTAAACTCTAGACGACGACTAAGGAACAGGGACAGAGCTAGATAGCCCAGCGGCGCTGGACTGTACAGTTAGGACGCAGAGTGTATAGCTAAGAGCTAGAGGGTAGGAGGGGAACAAACAGACGGGGCTAAGCACCTCCTGCACCTTTATAACCGCTTACAGGCCTCCTCTGCCTTAGCCTTAGCATCCTTAAAGTAGCAAACGGAATCGGTTAAGTTTAGGTAGAAGCGATCTAGCACTACCTGCCTTCCCTGCCTGCAGGTCCTCCTCTGCCCTAGCTACGGGATCTAGGAGGACAAGTCCAAGGTTGCAATAGCAGAGAGGGAGGTCGACAGGCAAGTGCCTAGGCGAAGACAGGAAAGCGCTACCCGCTAGAGGAACAGCTAAGGGTATACGACTCGCCGTCGTACAAAAGAAGCACTACGAGAAGAGAGGGGGGTATTGTTAGGGGGCGCTGTCCAGCCTAGGTTATAGACCCGAGCTAGCCGTCGCCCTAAGGACTACGACTTAGCAGCGCCAGCACGACCCTACCCTCTATACAGAGTTACCGACAGGACCCTACTCCTGTACAGAGGGAGAACCCTATAGCCCTATATAGAGGGGAATTGCCGCCCCTCTAAACGGAGGGAAAACTCTGCACTACGGTACAGAGGGAAACCCTCGATCCTCTATACAGAGTGTAAACCTTATATCCCTGCACAGAGGGAAATTGCTAGCTTGGCTTTATAGGTACAAATTGTACAGCAGCAGACGACAAAGGAACTGCCTATTAGTTCTTTTATATAGATACCCAACCTTAAGTTTCTAAACCAAGATTCTTAAGCCCTTACAGCAACTATAGCATTACTGTCGACTACGGCAACGACGCAAGAGCGCAGAAGAGACGCAGTTCCTACAGGCCCTAAGGGAAGGTTAGCACAGCTTAAAGGCTATAGACAGGCAGGAGCACAGACCGGTTAGCGCAGTGCTTTAGCGTATCTATTGCAGTAAGCAGAGGGGCCTGTTGCGAGCACGAGAAGTTGTAAAATATATATAGAAACCCTATAGTCGGCAAGCTAACACAGTAGCAAGCTAAAACTAGCGCAGTGTCTAAATAAGCCTGCGCTCATTACAGGTATATACTAGAGGCTAGCAACTAAGGAAAGAACATAGGGAGTACAGTAGCCTATATAAGTTGCTAAGGGCTTACTACGCTGCTAAGGCGCACGTCTATAAGTAAGGTTCGTAAGTAACAGTGTATAGGCCCCTAAGGCATACTAGCTACTAACTACCTAAGACACTAAGGATCGTACTAGCGAGTTAGGGGGAAGGAACCCTAGGTAGGCAGCTAGGGACATCTACCTTAGGGAGGGGAGGTAATTGTTATAGAATTCCTAGCGAGGGGGTCTTACAGGATCCTAGAGCTGCTCTAAGGGCACGGCTACAAGCCTAAGGATAGCCTGCTGCCAAGGGCGGCTTAAGCTACCATTATGCATACATAAAAGGAGCGTAGGCGAGACTAGCAGAGGGACACTTGTTAGTTCAAACACGATATCAGTTATTGGTACTAGGTACCCTATACACTGCTATAATCTAATCCTGTAACAGGAGTATATATAGACAGAAAAGGGCCTAAGTAATAAATTAGTAGCATTAGGGTAGCACTAACGCACTGCACGCGCCTAGCTAGGACGCGCCGGCCTAAAGCAGAAACAGAACAACAAACAACTAGACCCCGACTACGCGTATAGACTGTACGCCTGCCTTAATCCAAATCTATACCTACAGCACAGGCAACGCAATTTATAGCCTTAATAGCCGCTAGGCCTAGAAGCTAGCTAATAAACTATAAGCGATTAGCAGATGCTCTATATAGGAAAGGTAACACAGAGAACGTACCTAATGCACCCTCTCGCTAATTATAGTGAGGTCGCCTATAGTCTAGCAGCGCACTACTAGCTACTCTTGCTTCGTTGCCAATATATAGTTAGCAGCCTAGCAGCTAACAGCGGCCCTACTAGTACAGCTAGTGTATATATAGATGTGCTAGACGAGCTCCGCGAGCCTAGAAAGGTGCTCGTAGAACTCGTCCTTGCAACCCTCGACCCCCTACAGAAGCTTATCCTCCTCTAGGAATTTCTAGAGGGGCAGAGCGAGGACAGGTAAACATCTATAGTGCCTAGAGGCATAGTATATATATAAGCGCAGTGTGTAGGGGTTAAATAACCCTCCTATATATAGCTCCTATAG
Source organism: Pseudocercospora ulei (assembly GCA_016165855.1). Taxonomy (NCBI): domain Eukaryota; kingdom Fungi; phylum Ascomycota; class Dothideomycetes; order Mycosphaerellales; family Mycosphaerellaceae; genus Pseudocercospora; species Pseudocercospora ulei. Next base: position 4,728,349 of record JACWNB010000005.1, on the reverse strand, counting down.
TCTGTCTATTAAAGGATTAGCAAAGGTACTGCTAACAAGGTATAGAACAAACTTACTGTCCTCCGAGACCTGCTAGAGGCACTGTATACACTCTAGGCAGAGCAGGCAGGCCTGCAGTACAAGCGCTAGCAGCGGCGTATTAGCGTTAGCAGTAGCGGCCCCTACAAGAGCTGTACGAAACGATACTAGCAACAGGTAGCAGAGGGGCGTGTCGACTTAAAGCAGGGTAGAGGAAGCGAGGACAAGACAGGCGCAATGCAGGCATATAGGCAAGGTATCGTCAATGTCTATAGCGTTGGAGTCCCTAGACTCTATAGACAAGACTAGAAGCTTACAGTCGGGGGGGCCTACGTGCAGAGCTAGGGCGCAGCTACGACTACAGGGCTCTTAAGGTGCGCTAGGGAACCCCCTAGTAGCAGCAGCAGTAGCAGCGAGACAGCTTAGGACGAGGTAGCCTACAGCAGTAGTGTATGCATTGTAGGCATATATAGCGCCTACAATACGATCCTGCTTATACAGCTAGTCTGCGCAGGTACCCTGTTTACAGTAGAGGCTAGCGGAGCGCTTGCGTATACGCGAATACGCAGCGAGTCGCTAATAAAGCACTATAGACTAAGTCTAAAGCTTAGCTATAGACAAGAGAGGACTAGAGGGAGTAGTAGTACAGCAGGCAGTATTGCTAACCGAGTGCATAATAGCAGCAGCGACAGCGTTGTCGTTAATAGGGGTAGTAGTTGCGTAGATATTAGTATTAGTAGGAGGCAGCATAGCTAGTATACTAGCAGTAGTACTAGTAGTACTAGTAGTATAGTAGTGCAGTAGTGTTAATAGTGCTAGCAGTGCAGCAGAGGTTAGTAGTAGTGCTATTGCGTAGCGGAGGCGGCAGTGTGCAAGGGGCGCGAAGGAAAAAGAAAACAAAGCATAGAAAGCGCGCTAGTTCCAGATATAACGCGTTTAGCGAGCTACAACAACGCAGCCTTAGGGTCTACGACAAATAGCCGGCCGCCTAGCAACTACAGCATTACCGTCGACTATAGCAACGACGCGAGAGCGCAGAAGGGGCGCAGTTCCTATAGGCCCTAAGAGGGTGTTAGCAGGGCTTATAGGCTACAGATAGGTAGGAGCACAGACCAGTTGGCGCAGTGCTTTAGTGCATCCATTGCGGCAGGCAGAGGGGCCTATTGCAAGCATAAGAAGGTTGTAGAATGTACACGGAAGCCCTACAGTCGGCAAGCCGGCATAGCAGCGAGCTATAACTAGTGCAGCGTCTAGACGAGCCTGCGCTAATCGCAGATATATATTAGAGGTTAGCAACTGGGAAAAGAACATAGAGAGTGCAGAGGTCTATAAAAGTTGCTAAGGGCTTACTAAGCTGCTTAGGCGTATATCTACAAGTAAGGTTCGTAAGTAACAGTATATAGGCCCTTAAGGCACACTAGCTGCTTACTACCTATAACACTAAGGAGCGTACTAGCGAGTTAGGGGGAAGGGACCCTAGGTAGGCAGCTAGGGACGTCTGCCTTAGGGAGGGGAGGTAATTGTTATAGAATCCCTAGCGAGGGGGTCTTATAGGACTACGGAGCTACTCTAAGGGCACAGCTACAAGCCTAGGGATAGCCTACTGCTAATGGCGGCTTAAGCTGCCCTTATGCATACACAAAAGAAGTATAGGCGAGACTAGCAAAGAGATACTTGTTAGTTCAAACACGATACTAGTTATTAGTATTAGGTGCCCTATATGCTACTAAAATCCAATTCTATAACATTTTCCCTAGGACTAGGTTTATTATATACTCTGTATCTATAGGGAGCTTAGCACCTAGTTCCTTACCTAGCGTAAACATGTCGCTAAAGCTGTAGAACTTAGCTAGGAGGACCTCCTCTTTAGAGGGGCCTTCTGCCTCCTAAGGCAGAGGGTCCTAAGCTTCTAGTAAACTTTAAGCCTCCTTTATAGTCTATAAACAGACTGTATAGACTAGTAAAGACTCTAGCAGATCCTCTGCAAACCCCCCTACAGTCTGTATATATACTGTAGGACTCTCGTCGCTGTTGCTATATGTTAGGGGACGCCGTCCTGCCAGGCCCTAAGCCTAAGCCGACCGGCCGTCGTCCTAAAGATTGCGACTTAGCAGCGCTAGCATAACTCGGCCCTTACGAGATACGACCCAGCCTAGCCCGTACGAGATACGACCTATCCTGGCCCGAGGCGTAACTTAAGCTAGGCCGGGGTAGCACCCCCTTCTTATTACCCTGTACTATAGATGCTAGCTGGCTTCGGAGATACAAATTGTACAGTAGCGGACAGAGTACAGAACTGCTTATTAGTTTCTTTCTATATATATATAGCCTTAAGTTTCTAAACTAGAATACTTAAACCCCTAATATTAGGAACTAATCTTACCATTAGTAACCGCAGTAATACAATAAGCGACCCTGTCTGGATAGATACGACGGACATATAGAACCAGATCCGGCGTATATATACAGAGCTAATAGCTCTTATAAACTAGCTCGAACAACAACTAGGCCTCTAGGCCTCGACAATTTCCTAAAAGGAACAAGAGCTCCGACAGCTTAGAGCGTCCGATCGCGATCCAACCCCTATAACGACGATAAACACAACAGCCAAAGCGGCTTACAAAAGCAAGCTCCCTAATGTTACTACCTATAATAGTAAGTTACTGTCCGAGTACCCCTCCTAGGCAGCCCAGATACGCTCTAAGCTTCTGGTCGACTTAGCAGCGTACCTGGCTAAGCTCGACAAGGTAGTGTACCTCTTTAGGCGACTAAAAGGCAAAGCAGCGGCACGAATTCTACTATACTATAAAACTCCTATTGCTAGACTAGCAGAGGCAACAAAGACGACTCTCTAGGCAGCTCTCGACAAGAGCTACAGGGACCCAGACTGTAAGAGCTGAGCCCTCGTATAGCTAAATACGATAAAGCAAGGACGCAAGCCTATACGAGAATGTCTCGCAGATTACGACTAGACCCTAGCCGAAGCAGGAGGCCTTCTGTAGGAAGATAGGGTAAAGATCACTACCCTAGAGGTTGGCCTCTCTAAGGAGATTATCACGGGCCTTATAGGCGTTGGCCGGCCGGCCTCGTATGAAGCATTCTGCGACCTTCTACAGATAGTCGATAACTAGCAGTATAGGCTCGTACCAATAGGTCGCACTTACGAACTACGCTAATCCAACTACCGGCAACAGAACGCTATAGATTAGGAACTAAGGACAACGAGAGTAGCTACAGCAGTTACTGTACGACTAAGGGCTAATGCTAAGAGGGCATAGTAGGTAGACGTAGCTACTATTAACAGAAGAAAGACGGAAGAGAGCTGTTACTAGTACGGACAGCCAGGGCACGCCGTACAGGACTGCAGACTCTTGCCGGCCGAGAGGCCGGCATCAAGTACTTACACTATAAGGGTAGCAACAGCAGTAGTAGGGGCCTAAGGGATTCCCTTAGACGACGACAAATTAGGAAAAGAGTAGCCTCTAAGCGAAGGCTCGGCTAGAGGCAGGAACGAGATAGGCTACTATATTAATACATTACTTAGCTATCTTTTAAGAGCACTTACATAACGACTACGCTGTTTATTATACGACCTACATTAAACAGATCCGCCTATATACGAACCCTAATTAATACTAGGTGTTTGGTATACAGAGTTATTAGCGAAAGCTTCGTACGAAAACACTGCATCGAGACAACCCCTACTTTACCTATATATATCCAAGGAATTACTAGACGAGGACCGGACATTACTTATATAATAAAGGTAACAATCGAGCTATAAGGGCACTACGAGCAAGACTTATATCTCTACGTTGTATAAGACAAATTAGGGTACGACCTAATACTAGGAAAACCTTAGATAGAGCCCTAGCGAGGTAAGCTTAACGTTAGACGAGGACATCTATACCTAGCAGCAACGAGGCAGAGGATCCAAGACTAAGGACGAGCCCCGCTAAGCGACCCCTACCCTGAGGTCAACGCTACAACTACTAACATGTTAGGGGGCGCCGCCCAGCCTAGGTCCTGGACCCGACCTAAGCCAGCCGTCGCCCTAAGGACTGCGACTTAGCGGCGCCAGCATGACCCTACCCTCCGTTCTCCTGTACAGAGGGAGAACCCTATAGTCCTGTACAGAGGGGAACTGCTGCCCCTCTAAATAGAGGGAAATCTCTGTACTACTGTACAGAGGAGGAACTCCCAATCCTCTATACAGAGTGTAAACCTTGCACCCCTATATAGGAGGAAATCGCTGGCTTGGCTTTATAGGTACAAATTGTACAGTAGCGGACGACGAAGGAACTGCCTATCAGTTCCTTTATATAGATGCCTAGCCTTAAGTTTCTAAACTAAGATTCTTAAGCCCTTTATATTAGGAACTGATCTTACTGTCGGTAACTGCAGTAATAAAACAAAGATAGACAGCGACATCCCTATAGAAACTACGGCTATAGAGGGGCATATACACTGCGTATATAAGGAGCTGCTGAAAAGCAAGAGGCAGCTCGAGCAGCAAGTAAGCTACTAGGCTGCGATAATTTCCTAACAGGAACAGGAGCTACGACAGCTTAGGGCGTCCGATCGCGATCCGACCCCTACGACAACAACGAACATAATAGCCTACACCCCGACCCCTAAAAGCAAACTCCCCGACGTCTCTACGTATAATAGTAAGGCTCTGGCTAAGTACCCCTCCTAGGCTGCCTAGATGCGCTCTAAGCTTCTGGTCGACTTAGGAGCATACCCGACCGAGCTAGACAAGGTAGTTTACCTCTTTAGGAGGTTAAAGGGCAGGGCAGCAGCGCAAATTCTGCTGTACTACGAGACGGCTATTGCCAACCCGGCAATAGCCACAACAACGATGCTCTAGGCAGCTCTAGACAAGAGCTACAAGGACCTAAACCGCGAGAGCCGAGCACTCCTACAGGTTAATATAATAAAACAAGGACGCAAGACTGCGCGAGAATTCCTCGCGGAATTTAACCAGACTTTGGCAGAAGCAGGAGGTCTCCAATAGGAGGACAGGATAAAAATTACCTCTTTAGAGGTAGGCCTCTCTAAGGAGATTATAACAGGGCTAGTAGGCATAATGTAACTAGCTATATACAAGGAATTCTGCGATCTCCTTAGGATAGTCGACAACTAGCAGCGCAGGCTTGGACAGATAAGCTGCGCTTAAGAGATAAGACAACCCCTCTAGCGACAGACGGACGCTATAGACTAGGAACCGACGACGACGAGGGTAGCAGCAGCCGTTACCGTACGGCCAAGGGCCGCTACTAAAAGGGCGCAATAGGTAGACATAGCTACCCTAGACAAGAGACGAGCAGAAGGGAGCTACTACCGGTGTAGCAAGATAGGCCACACTGTACAGAATGGCGGACTTTTGCCAGCAGAGGGACCTAGGGGACGGCCGACCACTGCAAGGGTAGCAACTGCGGCGCCCTAACGAGAAGATTAAGAGTCCTACTCGGACGACAACGAGTCAGGAAAAGAGTAGCCTCTAAGCGAAGGCTCTACTAGAGGCGTATACGAGATAGATTGCTAAATCAAAGCATTACTTCGCTATCTTATAAGAGCAACCACATAACGACGACGCCGTTTATCGTACGGCCAACGTTGAACAGGTCCGCAACGGCGCGGACATTAATTAACACAGGATGTTTAGTGTACGGAGTAATCAGTGAAGACTTCGTACAGAGACACCGGATCGAGACGACCCCTACTGTACTAGTAGGCATGTTGGGCATTACTAGGCGAGGACTGGACATTACCTATATAGTAAAAGTAACGATAGAGGTACAGGGACACTATAAGCAGGACTTATACCTCTATATCGTCTAGGACAAGTTAGGGTATAACCTAATACTAGGGAAGCTATAGATAGAGCGCTAGAGGGGCAAGCTAGACGTCGGACGAGGACGGTTGTACCTAGCAGTAACGAAGCAGAGGCTCCGAGACTAGGGGAGGGTCCAGCAGGACGACAACGTTACAGCTAGAGCCAACATATCAACGAAGCAGAGGCCCTAAGACTAAGGGAAGGCTCTGCAGGGTAACAATGCTAAGGCCGAAATTAACACAGCGACAGCGGACATTAAGAAGGCACTAGCACCTAAGAAAGTAACGGACCCCTATACGAAGCTCCTAAAGGAGTATGCTAGATAACTAGACCTCTTTAAGCCAAAGTCAGCCTCTAAACTGCCGCTACACCGAGGAGAAGGGATTAATTACGACATCTAGCTAGAACCCCGTCCGGATAGGAGCCTGCCAGAGGTACTGTACGGACCGCTGTATAGAATGTCCTCTAGAGAACTCCTAGTACTGCGCAAGACACTGGACGACCTACTTGCCAAAGGTTTTATTTAGGCAAGTACCTCGTCCGTGATTCGACTAAGGTAGACTCTAGGTTAATACCCGTCTTTGATAACTATATCTAAGGCTAGAGAGGGAAGAATCTACGTACAAGCGGAGGTGGAGGTATTTGAGTGTATGCCAAGCCTGGCCCTGCCAAGCCTGGCCCTGCCAAGCCTGCCACCTTCTAGCACCTTCTACCTTCCAGCACCTTCCAGCCTATATCCGTATTACTACTGCCCTCCCTAACCAGCGATTGCCCTTAATCGCAATCAGCCTATCAATCGTAATCGGCCAAACCAGGTCGCAGGGGTCGCAAATTCAGCTTCGCTATCGGCCAATCAGGTCGCTCCAAAACAGGTCGCTTTTAAGCTTCAATTTCTGTGCGTTTTGAGTCTCAATCTCGTGCCTTTTTGAGCCTCAATCTCGTGCCTTTTGCTGTTGCTTTCGGCCTCAATTGGTGCCTTGTTTGGTGCCTTGTTTGGTGCCTTGCCAAGGCTGCAGAATTCTCAGAGGTCGCGGCTGCAGAGGTTGTCGGGGCCGCGGAGGTCGTCAGGGTCGCAGAGGTCGTCGGGGTCGCGGAGGTCGCAGAGGTCGCGGAGGTCGCAGAGGTCGCAGAGCTCGCAGAGGTCGCGGAGCTCGCAGAGGTTGTCTTGCAAACACGTATCGCTTCTCGAGCCGTCGCTTCTCGAGTCGTCGCTTCTTAAGCTGTTGCTTCTCGGTAGGCTGCAGAGGTCTTAGAGGTCGCAGAGGTCGTAGAGGTCGCAGAGGTCGTTAGGGTCGCAGAGGTCGCAGAGGCTGCCTTGTAAAAACATGTCGCTTCTCGAGCCGTCGCTCGTTTCTCAAGCGGTCGCTTCTTAGACGGTCGCTTCTCGGATAGTCGCTTCTTAGACGGTCGCTTCTCGAGCCGTCGCCAAGGTCTCGGAGGTCGTCGGGGTCGCAGAGGTTCTTAGGGTCACTTTGCAAGCATGTGCTGCTTCTGAACTGTCGCTTTCCAAGCCGTCGCTTCTTAAGTCGTCGCCCGTCGCTTTTCAAGTCGTCGCCTGTTGCTTCTTAGACGGTCGCTTCTCGACAGTCGCTTCTCGACGGTCGCTTCTCGACAGTCGCTTCTCGAGCCGTCGCTTTTCAAGCCGTCGCTTCTCGAGCCGTCGCTTCTCAGACGGTCGCTTCTTCTCGTGCCTTTTTGAGCCTCAATCTCGTGCCTTTTTGAGCCTTAATCTCGTGCCTTTTTGAGCTTTAATCTCGTGCCTTTTGCCGTTGCTTTCGGCCTCAATTGGTGCCTTGTTTGCTGCCTTGTTTGCTGCAGAGGTCGTCGGGGCCGCAGAGGTCTCGGAGGTCGCGGAGCTCGCAGAGGTTGTTAGGGTCGCAGGGGTCGCAGAGGTTGTCTTGCAAACACGTGTCGCTTCTCGACGATCGCTCGCTTCTCGGACGGCCGCTTCTCGACGGTTGCTTCTCAAGCTCCAATTTCTGAGCCTTTTGCTATTGCTTTTAGCCTTAATTAGTGCCTTGTTTAGTGCCTTGCCAAGGCTGCAGAACTCTCAGATTGTCGCAGAGGTCGTCGAGGCTGCAGAGGTCGCAGAGCTCGCAGAGGTTGTTATGCAAATACTTGTCGCTTCTCGAGCCGTCGCTTCGCTTCTCGACGGTCGCTCGCTTCTCGACGGTCGCTCGCTTCTTAAGCCGTCGCTCGCTTCTCAGACTGTCGCTCGCTTCTCAGACCGTCGCTCGCTTCTCAGACGGTCGCTTTGCCTGTGTTGTCTGCAGCTCTGCCTTGTTTTGTCTGTGCTATCTACAGCAGCTGTATATTGTCTCTGTATTGTCTGCAGCAGCTGTGCCTGTCTGCAGCTCTGCCTTGAACGTGCTCTTCTGAACCTGAACAGTGTGTGTTGTCTGTAGCTGCCCTGTGTTGCCTACAGCTGTGCCCTCTGTTGTCTGGTGCTTGTGCCTAGGTGCTCGTGCCTGGGTGCTCGTGCCTGGGTGCTCTACCTCTAAACTGTACTGCCTCTGAACCTAAACAGTGTGTTGTCTGCAGCTGTATGTTGTCTGCAGCTGTATGTTGTCTGCAGCAGCTGCCTGTTGTCTGCAGCAGCTGCCTTGTATTGCCTGCACTGTCTGCACCTGTATTGCCTGCAGCTGTGCCTCTGTTGTCTGCATCTACCTGTTGTCTGCAGCTACCTGTTATCTGCAGCTACCTGTTGTCTGCAGCTGTGTTGTCTGCAATTGCCTTGTACCAGTGCCTAGGTGCTCGTGCCTAGGTGCTCGTGCTCGGTGCTCTTACTCGGTGCTCTTGCTCGGTGCTCTGCAGCTGGGTGCTCTGCCTGGATTGCTCTGCCTAGTGCTCGGCCTAGTGCTCGGCCGGGGTACTTATGCTTTGCCGTACGTCTTGATTGTTAAACTGAACGTGTTGTCTGCGGCAGCTGTGCCTACCTAGGGGCTCTGCCTAGGGGCTGTGTTGTTAGGTCGGGTGCTAAGCTGCTAGTACTTGGGTGCTCGCTGGTGCTTGGGTGCTCGCTGGTGCTTGGGTGCTCGTACTTTGCTTCGTGCCCTAACTGCTGAACGTCTTAATAGGTAGGTGTCGCTTGTAGCCGTGCTGTGCCTTGTCTTAACGCTGTACCAATTGCTGTACGTCTCGATTGCTAAATGTCCTGATTGGCCTTGTCCGAATAGAATAGTCTGTTAAAGACCCGAAAAAACAAATACCGTCGCCCTAGGTCCTGCTAGGTGCGTCTTTTTCCTCGTTCGCGTCCTCGCTGCTCCTACATCGTTCTTCTCGACCTTCTCGTCGCTCTCGTTCTCGTCGCTCTCTCGTCGCTCTCGCTCTTCTTCAAAACTCGCGATCTGCTCGCGTAGGCACTCTCTTCAAAACTCTCTCTTCTTCTCGATAGGGGCACTTCTCTTCCCTAAAACTCTCTCTTCTTCTTCTTCTCGATCGGGGGAGGGGGGGGGTAGAGTAGCATGCACATATACAATTAAGTAACCGGATATAATTCAACGACCTCCTTCGTATATATACAGTACACACTCTAGGTTGGTTGCACGTACGTTAATCAAGTACCCGGATGTAATTCAACGGGCTCTTTTGCGTAGTGCAGGTGTTGTTAAAGTGAGCCTTAGATATAATGATCCGACTAAGGTAGACTCTAGGTCAATACCCGTCTTTAATAACTATATCCAAGGCTGGAGAGTGAAGAATCTACGTACAAGCAGAGGTGGAGGTATTTGAGTGTGTGCCCAGCCTGGCGCTGCCAAGCCTGCCACCTTCTAGCACCTTCTACCTTCTAGCACCTTCCAGCCTATATCCGTATCAGTCCGCAGAAGCCCCAGTGTTGTTTGTCTATAAGGAGGGGAAGGCCGGCTTGCGTTTCTGCGTAGACTACAGAGGCATTAATGCGATTACTAAGAAGGACCGGTACCCCCTACCCCTTATTAAGGAGACTCTTGGACGGATCAGCAAGGCAAAGTGGTTTACTAAGCTTAACGTAGTCTTAGCCTTCTACAAGATACAGATTAAGGAAGGCTGTAAATAGATAACTGCCTTCTGTACGGGATATAGTCTCTTTAAGTAGCTTGTTACCCTCTTTGGCCTTGCCAACGCACTAGCAACCTTCTAAAGGTACATTAACAAGTCCCTGTAAGGGTTACTAGACGACATCTGCTCGGTATACCTCGACGATACCCTGGTTTTTACAGACGGCACCTACGCAGACTACGTACAGGACGTTAAGAAGGTGCTGGACCGACTGCAGCAGGCTGGCTTGTACCTCGACATCGACAAATGTAAATTTGGTGTCCAGTATACAAAATACCTAGGTTTTATTATCGAGGCAGGGAAAGGCATTAGTATAGATAGGAAGAAGATTAACGCTATTAAGCAATAGAAGCCGCCTACAAACGTTAAGGGCGTACAGGAATTTCTTAGGTTTGCCAACTTCTACTACTAGTTTATACAGAACTACTTGGAGATCGTACGCCCCCTAGTTAAACTAACATACAAGGACAAGCAGTTTAAATAGACGGACGAATGCAATAGCAGCTTTAATAAGCTAAAGGAGCTCTTTACTACAGGACCAACGCTTGCCGCCTTCGACCTAGAGCGTACGACGATACTGGAAACCGACTCTTTAGGGTACTGCATTAGAGGAATCCTGTTACAGGTAGGCTCGGACAGACTCCTACACCTATACGCGTATTTCTCTAAGAAGAACTCCCTAGCTAAGTGCAACTACCCTATCTACGACAAGGAGTTGCTAGCAGTTGTACGGTGTTCCGAAGTATAGGATAGAAAACTCTGCTTAGTGCCCGAGTTCCTCGCCCTAACGGAGTACAAGAACCTAGAGTACTTTACGCAGCCCCAAAAGCTGTCTAAGAGGTACGTACGATAGGCAATGTACCTAAGCCGGTTTAATATAAGACTCTAGTACTGTAAGGGTAAGGAAAATAGCAGGGCCAATACGCTATCTAGACAGGACCAGGATATGCCAACGACGTACGAGGACGACCGCTTAAAGTTACGAACATTCCAGATGTTCAAGGAGGAGCCCGGCTAGGAGACTATCCGCCTAGCGGCGACGTACCTATAGGAACCCTAACTGCAAGCATAGAAAGAGGCAGTAGAGAAGGACGAGGTATACTAAGGGGCCTATATAGCAATCTAAGGAGGACAGCAGAAGCTCCTAGCAGAGCTCTATCTTAAGGTATCGGCAGCAGAGTGCTTAGTAGACGAGGAGAACAACCTAAAGTTCAGGAATCGGATTTGGGTCCTAGCAGACGAGAAGCTCCATACAAGCTTAATACAACAGGTACACGATTCTATAGCTACCGGGCACCTAGGGCAAGAGGAGACGTACAGCATTGTTGCTAGGGACTACTACTAGCTAGCGATAGCGAAGGACATCCGCAGGTTCGTACAGAACTGCAATGTATACGGACGGACGAAGCCCTAGCATAAACTGAAACATAGGCTGTTAAAACCCCTACCGATACCGGACCGGCCCTAGCAAGACCTAACAGTAGACTTTATTACAGACCTCCCTAAGAGTAACGGACAGCAGAACATTATAGTAGTTACGGACAAGTTAACAAAGGCGGTAATACTAGAGGGAATAGACTCTTTTACGGCTAAAGACACTGCTTAGGCATTTATCCAGACGACGTTCAGCAAACATAGATTCCCTCGGTTAATTGTGTCGGACTAGGGCACGCAGTTTACGAGCTAGCTCTAGGCGAGGGTCTGCTAGTTGCTAAAGGTAGAACGTCGCCTGTTAACTGCATAGCACCTATAGACGGACAGGGCGACGGAGAGGGTCAATTCGACGTTAGAAGCATACCTCCGTACGTACGTCGACTATAACCAGACGAACTGGAACCGACTTCTCCCTATAGCGGAGCTAGCCATTAACAGCCGTACGGCTAATGCTACAGGACTGTCCCCCTTCTTTATAGCCTACGGATACGACTATTCCCCACTCCTACCGACCCTAAGTAGTAACACTCCGCGTCCTGTACGATCCCCAATTTAGCAAGGAGAGGCCATCGTACAGACGATTACGAACGCCTATTAATAGGCGAAGGCGAGCCTAGCTATAGCTTAACAGAGTGCAGAAGAGCAGGCTAACAAAGGACGGCAGGCTGCACTAAGGTACGAGGCAGGGGATAAGGTCTGGCTAAACTAGCGACACATCCGTACAGACCGGCCGAGCAAGAAACTAGACTAAAAGAACAGGAAGTTTACAGTAGTCAGACCGATAGGGACATACGCCGTATAACTAAACACTCCCCTAGGGATCTATCCAGTCTTCTACGTAGACCTCGTACGGCTAGCGAACACGAACCCCCTACTATACTAGACAACGGACGACGCGCGCCTACTGGCAATTATAACCGAGGGCTAAGAAGAGTATAAGGTAGAAGGAATCCTTAAGAGCCGAAGAAGGCGGAAGAGGGTAGAATACCTAGTAAAGTAGAGAGGACAGGCAGAGCCTACGTAGGAACCGTACGAGGCTCTATAGGACACAACTGCACTGGACAGGTAGGAGGAGAACTATCCCCCTGCCCAGTTACAGTAACATTACGCTGTACGGCGAAGAGGGGCACGATCTACCCTAAGGACAGGGTAACTGCTAGCAACTTAAGTTGCCAAAGGATTAAGGACGACGATGTAGGACACTATAGAATCCTACTAACACGACACTGTACGACACTATACGAAGGAAGGGCTAGAGGAAGGGAATAGCCAGAAAACAGGAGGGAGGGAAAGTGGAAGTAAGAGAGGTTAAGAGCAACACTGTCTGAAAACTTTTATATACTACCTTAAGGTAGCCTACTAGCTACTAGTCCTAGAACCTAGGGCAGCCAACTCTATAGCTATAACCTTAATTACCTCCTAGACGGAAGGAGCCCTAGCACTAGGAAAAGTAGAAGGGTAGCTTAGCAACACCCTGCTGCTAGTTTATGTAGCACCTAAGATGTCAGCTTAGACTATACAGGGACGGAAACCTGTACGAACCGGAAGCGAAGCTGCAGGTCAAATTAAGCATCCTACTGCTAGAGGTAGAAATAGGAGGAGACCCTAGCCGGACGAGCGGAGGGAGAGCCAGCGACTACGAGGGAGCTATAATAAGCACGCCTAGACGGGGTAGGTAGCATAGTAGTAGTAACTAGTAGTAGCTAGTAGATAGTTATTGGTAGTAGTAATAGTAGTAGTAGTAGACGGCCGGACAGACGGGTAGCAGGTAGAGGATAAAGAAGACGGAGAAGAAGAGAGAGAGGGGAAAGGGAAGGGGTTTATCCACAGAGTAGTAGCTGCCCGCCTTATAGGGTAATAACAACTAGGGCAGCTGCTACAGCTGGATAAATGGGGACAGACGAGGCAACTACGACCTAGAGCCTGTACAAGCAGCAGCCTACTAGACAACTAGACAGAGGCGGGAACATCTACCTAGGAGTAAAACTCTAGACAACGACTAAGGGACAGGAACAGAGCCAAATAGCCTATTGGCACCGGTCCGTACAGTTAGGACGTAGAGCGTATAGCTAGGGCTCGAGGGTAGGAGGAGAAGGAGCAGGCGGGTCTAAGCGCCTTCTGCACCTTTATAACTGCAGGCAGGCCTCCTTAGCCTTAACCTTAGCTCTGTTAAATTGGAAAACGGGGCCGGCTAAGGTTAGGTAGAAGCGATCCAGCACCCCCTGCCTTCCCTGCCTGCAGACTTAGAAGGATAAGTCTAAGGTTAAACTGGCAAAGAGGGAGGCTAACAGTTAGGTAGCTAGGCGAGGACGGGAAAGCGCTACCTAGCAGAGGAACACTAGGAGCTAAGGGTGTCCGGCACGGCGCTGTATAAAAAGGCACTACGAGAAGGGAGGGGGGGGTATTGTTAGAGGGCGCTGCCCAGCCCAGGTCCTGGACCCGACCTAAGCCAGCTATCGCCCTAAGGACTGCGACTTAGCGGCGCTAGCATAGCCCCACCCTCTGCTCTCCTGTATAGAGGGAGAACCCTATAGTCCTGCATTAAGGGGAACTGCTGCCCCTCTAAATAGAGGGCAAACTCTATACTACTATATAGAGGGGGAACTCCCGATCCTCTGTACGGAGTGTAAACCTTGCACCCCTGCACAGGAGGAAATTGCTGGCTTGGCTTCGTAGGTACAAATTGTACAGCAGCGGACGACGAAAGAACTGCCTATCAGTTCCTTTATATAGATACCCAGCCTTAAGTTTCTGAACCAAGATTCTTGAGCCCCTTACATAACATCGAGAAGGCACTAGCACCTAAGAAAGTTACAGACCCCTATACGAAGCTTCTACTAGAATACTTAAAATACCTCGACCTCTTCGAACCAAAATCGGCCTCGAAATTGCCTCTACTCTAAGGAGAAGGAATCGACTACGAGATTAAGCTTAAACCCTGTCTAAACGGCAGCCTACCTAAAGTACTGTAAAGCCTATTATATAGTATACGCTCTAGAGAAATCCTAGTGTTATGCAAGACGTTAGAGGACCTACTCTCTTAGGGCTTTATCCGTATAAGCACATCCTCGGCCAGAGCCCTAGTGTTATTTGTCTAGAAGGAAGGGCCGGCTAGGTTACGATTCTATATAGACTACAGAGGCATTAACGCAATTATTAAAAAGGACCGTTACCCCCTACCTCTTATTTAGGAAAACCTCGGACAGATTAGCAAGGCAAAGTAGTTTACTAAGCTCGATGTTGTGTTGGCCTTTAATAAGGTACAGATTAAGGAAGGATATAAATAGATAACAGCTTTCTGTACGAGGTACAGCCTTTTTAAGTAGCTTGTTATCTTCTTTAGCCTTACGAATGCACCTGCAACCTTCTAGAGGTACATTAACAGATCCCTATAGGGACTTCTAGACAATATCTACTCTATATACCTCGACGATACCCTAGTACTTACAGACAGCAGCTTTAAGGACTACAAGCGAGACGTTGAGAAGGTACTAAACTGTCTATAGAAGGCTAGACTATACCTCGACATTAACAAGTGCGAATTTAGTATAAAACATACGAAGTACCTAGGGTTTATTATCGAGGTAGGGAAGGGCATTAGTATAGATAAGAAGAAGATTAGTACTTTTCAGCAATAGAGGCCTCCTATAAGTGTTAAGAACGTACGGGAATACCTTAGGTTTGCTAACTTCTACTAACAATTTATTTAGAACTACTCGGACATAGTCCGCCCTCTAGTTAAGCTAATATATATAAGGACAAGCAGTTCGCATAGTCGGACGAATGCGACAGAAGTTTTAACAAGCTAAAGGAACTCTATGCTTTTGATCTAGAACATATAACAATATTGGAAACCGACTCCTTAGGATACTGTATAGGGGGCATCCTCTCTTAGAACAGTCTAGACGGTCTCCTGTACCTATACGTATACTTTCCTAAAGTAAATATCCTAGCTAAATGCAACTCTCCTATCTACGATAAGGATTTGCTAGCAGTCGTTTAGTGCTATAAGGCGTAGGACGGTAAACTCTGTTTAGTCCCTAAATTCCTTGTCCTTACAGACTACAAGAACCTAGAGTATTTTATAAACCCCCGAAAGCTCTCTAAGAGACACGTACGATAGGCGATGTACCTAAGCTGGTTTAACATAAAACTCTAGTACTGCAAGGGCAAGGACAACGGCTAGGCTAACGCTTTATCTCGACGAGATTAAGATATACTAGCAACATACAACGACAAACAACTGGGATTACGAACATTCTAAATGTTTAGAGAGAACCTAGGGGGAAACACTGACCTCCTAGCAGCTATATACACTATAAACCCTTAGTATTAAGCTTAGGAAGATGCAGTAGAAAAGGACAAGGTTTACTAAAAAGCCTATACAGCGATTTAGGAACGACAGCAGAAACTTCCTATAGAGCTTAACCTTAAGATCTTAGCAGCAGAGTGTACAGTAGACGAAGAGAACATCCTAAGGTTTAGGGGTCGGACTTAGGTCCCTGCAGAGGACAAGCTACGTACAAGATTAATACAATAGGTGCACGACTTAGTAGCTACTAGACACCTAGGATGCAGAGAGACGTACAGCATTGTCGCTAGGGATTACTACTAGCTAGCAATATCGAAGGACATCTATAGGTTTATATAGAACTGCGACATCTGTAGACGAACGAAGTCCTGAAGGGAGCTAAAGCATAGTCTGTTAAAACTCCTACCTATACTAGACCGGCTGTAGCAAGACCTAATAGTAGACTTTATTACAGACCTACTAGAGAGCGACGGACGACAGAACATTATAGTAGTAACAGATAAGCCAACGAGGGGAGTAATACTAGAGGGAATAAGCTCCCTTATAGCCGAAGACACTGCTTAGGCCTTTGTACGGACTACATTTAGCAAGTACAGATTCCCTGGGTCAATTGTATCTAACTATAGTATACAGTTTACGAGCTAACTCTAGGCAAGGATCTGCCAATTGCTAAACGTAGAACGTTGCCTATTAACCGTATAGTACCTATAGAAAGACGGCACGACTAAGAGGTTTAACTCGACACTAGAAGCGTACCTCTAGGCGTACGTTAACTACGACCAGTCCAATTGGAACCACCTCCTTCCTATAGTACAACTGGCTATTAACAGCTGTATAGCCAACGCTATAGGGCTGTCCCCCTTCTTTATAGCTTACAGGTACGACTAATTCCTGCTCCCTCTAATTCTAAGCAGCGCTACCCTACGCCCTATAAGTTCCCTAATTTAGCAGAGGGAAGCTATCGTACGGACGATTACGAACGCCTACTAATAGGCGAAAGCGAGTCTCGCGATAGCCTAACAGAATGCAGAAGAGCAGGCTAACAAGGGACGATAGGCTGCACTAAGGTACGAGGCAGGTAATAAGGTATAGCTAAACTAGTGCAATATCTATATAGACCGGCTAAGCAAGAAACTAGACTGGAAGAACTAGAAGTTTACAGTAATCCGGCCGGTAGGGATATACGCAGTACGACTTAACACTCTACTAGGGATCTATCTAGTCTTCTATATAGACCTTGTCCGGCTATTATATACAGATCCTCTGCCTTATTAGACGACAGACGACGCACGCCCCCTAGCAATTATTACTAAGGCCTAGGAAGAGTACAAGGTAGAAGAAATCCTTAAAGCTCAAATAAGGCAGAAGCGGATAGGATACCTAGTTGAATAGACAGGATAGGCAGAGCCTACGTAGGAACTGTACGAGATACTTTAAGACACAGTAACATTGGACTAGTAGGAGGAGAAACATCTATCCGGACTAACATTGCAGTAGGACTACGCTGTCTAAGATAATACAGACGACTGCTTAGTGCCTGTCCTACTACCTTACTACCGCTAGCTACAGCGCGACTAGGTTACTATCGTCCGATTTCTTAATAACCTCCACCCCTACTTAAGTATCCTTAACCGAGGTCCCGACAGCCTCCCGACCTGCCTCGTCGTCCGATCCGTCGTATAACCTGTCGTCTGACCTGTTGTCCGACTCGTCGTCCGACTCTAACCCGACGGGCGAGGGCGACCTAGTAACCCCTAGGTAGCGTACAGAGCAGTGCTGCGAGGCATCCTTCTATTTGCAGGAGGCACACACCCTGTACTACTAACTAGTAGAACAGTATAGCGCGAACGAGCCCTAGAGGGAACTAGTGCAGCTGTCGAAGAGCTAGCTACAGCTAGCGATTAGGATCGCGTTAACGTACGACGGACGACTGATGTAGAGTCGTCTAGGGTTAACCTAGTCCAGTTCAGCCTAGAAAGAGTAGTACAGGCGCTGAGCGGCGGCTTGCTGCTCCTTAGTAAAGCACCTATAGCAGGTTAGCTAGACGACAGGGCATTAGATAAGGCTATACAAACTGTTTACAGAGCTCTCGGTTGGTCTCTACATCCTATTGTACAAGCTAAAAGCGATCTGGCAGACCTACTAGACGGAGAACAGGGGCGGAATTAGCGGCCTGCACAGCGCTGTCGACGGACTATATAGCCTGGCTAGAAGAAATAACGGACGACAGATAGGTAGATAGATAGACAAAGAAAGGGCAGTAAGGGGTTAAAGGTAGGTAGTTGGTAGGCTAGATAGTAAGGGTAACGGATAGATAGATAGAGGAACGGTCGTAAAAATCGGACGAGCGACAAGCATACATACTGCATAGCTTACCGTCCTATAAGCGATAGCAAGTGGGGCTATTGTTACTAGACAGCACAATTGCTAACAATGAAGGACTGGACGACAATGTAAAAACGGACAATGCGATACGACAGAGCGCTAAACTTAAGGGCGACGCCTAATGCTACAGCGTATAGAGAGACCGCTATAAGGGATAAGGAGAGTATTGTTAGGGGACGCCGTCCTGCCAGGTCCTAAGCCTAAGCCGACCGGCTGTCGTCCTAAAGATTGCGACTTAGCGGCGCTAGCATAACTCGGCCTGTACGAGATACGACCTAGCCTAGCCTGTACGAGATACAACCTATCCTGGCCTAGGGCATAACTTAAGCTAGGCTAGGGTAGCACCCCTTCCTTATTACTCTGTACTATAGATACTGGCTAGCTTTGTAGATACAAAGTGTACAGTAGCAGACAGAGTACAGAACTGCTTATTAGTTCCTTCCTGTACATACATAGCCTTAAGTTTCTAAACTAAGATACTTAACCCCCTAACACTATAGGCCTAGCGGTCGCTAGCACTCTCTATAATAATCCTCTAGTCCCTCCTCTACAGCCTACCTAGGATAAAATCTAGGGACAGAATGTTAAAGGAATAGAAGTTACCCTTTGTTAAGCATACTATACTAGCTATGTCTGCGATACGTAGTAACACTATATATATACTAAAACAGTACTCCTGTTTCCCTTAAAACCTATTAGCCCTTAGAAGAACTGCCCTAGATATCTTTAGTAGGTCGTAGCGGAGTACTTACATTTAGGAGACGATATTAATGTCTGTAGTATTATCTAGTATGCACTCTACATTACCTATATCTAAGTCCCCCTTAAGTAGCGCAGCCTGTATCTGCTTTGTAGGGACGACTATAGGGCAGGTAATCGGGTCTTGCTCCTTACCTATAGTGCCTACCTCTAACCCTAAGGCAGTGCTAGGCCTTTTCCCGACTTTTGTTTACCTATACTTAGCCTTCCTGTTATGGAATCACTATGAAGGAGGCCTTACAGGGGCACGGAGTTAATCTAAGGGCGCGACTGCGAACCCGAGGGTAGCCTGCTGCCAAGGACGGCTTAAGCTGCCCTTACGTATACATAAAAGAAGTGTAGGCGAGACTGGTAGAGAGACACTTGTTAGTTTAATACGATACTAGTTATTAGTATTAGGTGCCCTATACGCTGCTATAATTTAATCCTGTAACACTTCCTCTACTTACGCTAGCTATACGGACTCTATTGGCTCTACTGTAGTTCTTGCTAGAACTATAAGGGCTTAGCCCACTTGTGCTGCTTTTAACAGCGGACCGTCTTGCAGGGCTATAGAGGCTGTAGACAGTGCCGCCGCTGCTAGCGCCTCTAGGGGCGTTACAGTATTAGCTAAGGTAGCTAGGTTAGTTGCAGTTATAGTATCTTATAAGCTAGTCTAGAAAAGGCTGCTTCTAGAACCCGCCTAGCAATTTGCTTAAGGCCTGCTTATAGCTAGTAGATTTGAACTAGCCGCTAATATAACAGCTTTCTAGAGTGCCTTAGGCCTACCTGTCGACTTGCTTAGGTAGAGCTTTGCTAGTCTACCTAGGGTAACTCGTCCCTAGTAGGCTACCCCTCTAGAGACGTCTAGTAGGCGCCTCGCTTGCGAGGTTAGGGCGCTTAATCCGAGTCGCTAGGGCGATAAGCTTAGTACTAGTAGCTAGGAACGTATAGCACTTCTCGATAGTAGTCTGTACACTTAGCCTTAGCTTCTATAACAGGACCTATAGGCGCTACTCCTTAGGCAGTTCCTAGAATTAGCCTTCTAGACAGTCTAGGTAATTGACAAAGTCCTCTGCCGACTAGTAGGATCTCTGTTTTGCCTCTATCTAGGCTCTAACGAGGTCTGTTCGATTCTAGTTTTGATCTCTATAAGAGTCAAGTAGGAAGTCCTTAAAGTTCCTCTATATAGTAATAGGAGGTAAGTCAGACTCCTTATACTTATACTAGCAATCTTTTAAAATTCTGCCTAGGCAGCTCGACGTAAAGGTAGTCCGCTGCTTGTTAGTGTCCTAGCAGGTATTACTACTCTTAAAAAAGGACTCTACCTTAAGGAGCTAGCGATTCGCCTACTGTTAGTTCCCTTTTTTAAAGATTAGAGGTTTAGTAACGAGGTTGCTTAGGAGCCTCTATTTATCCTTATCGTTCTTTATAAGGCCTTTGCCTCTTAACTATAAGTTGCTAGTATACTCTAACACTGCCTTCTTATTGTTAACGAAGGGGCTTAAGGCAGGACTCCTGCGCAGTTTTTAAGGAACCCTTACGCTACTATTGCCAGCTAGAGTTACGACTACTCTATACCTAATAGGTTTATCTTAGATCTCTCCAGGGCATACTGTATTGCTATATACTAGGATTCGGATTAGAGGGGGTTTCTCCCTTAAGAGGTAGTTAAGACAGTGTTGTATAAGTTCTATACACCTCTCTGCCTTAAGCAGGCTAAGGGAGAAGGTAAACCCTGCTCTCTTTGGAAGCCTGTAAGCGCACTGTATAAACAAATAAGGCCCCTTTCGGGTTCTTAGCAAACTCTCCTGCAGTCCGTAAGCTTACTACTAGACACTCGCTACTGTCGCTATAGGTCTATTAGTCGCTATCGCTCTCTACAATAACCCTATAGTCCCTCCTCTAAGGCCTACTTAGGATAAGATCTAGGGACAGAATATTAAAGAAGTAGGAGGTACTATCTATTAAGTATACTATACTAGCTGTATCTACGATATATAGTAGTACTATATATGCGCCAAAACAGTACCCCTGTTCTCCTATGGACCTATTGGCCCTTAGAAGAACCGTCCTAGATATCTTTAGTAGGTTGTAGTAGAGTACTAGCTTATAGGAGACTATATTAATATCCACCCTATCGTCTAGTATACACTCTACCTTACCTATTTCTAAGGCTTCCTTAAGCATTGTAGCTTAGATACGTTTAGTAGGGACAACTATAGGGCAGGCAATCGGGTCTTGCTTCTTACCTTTAGTGCCTACCTTTGACTCTAAGGCAGTGCTAGGTCTTTCCCTAATCTTCCTTTACCTATACTTAGTCTTTCTCTACTTATTCTGGCTATACGAACCCTGTTAGCTGCCCTATAGGGGCGCCTATAGCTGTTGTTACTAGGGCTTTAGGGTCCCGGCCTACTAGGGTTGCTAACGCTAAGTCGAAGGCTGTAAAGGCTATAGACGGCGCCGCTCTGCTAGCGCCCCTATAGGTGCAGTAGTTCTAGCTAATGTAGCTAGGTTAGTAGTAGGTATAGCATTTTATAGGCCGGTCTAGGGGCGGGTGCTTCCAGAACCCCCCTAGTAGCCTGCTAGAGTCCTGCTTATAGCTAGACGTTTCGACGTAGCTGCCTCTATATCAGCCTTTATAGGTACCCTAGGCCTTAACTTTGGTTTGTCTAGGAATATCTATGCCCAATAATGTAACGCGGTACACTTAAGCCAAAAGGGACTAATTAAGTAACTCGGAAGTGACTTGACCAATGTGTACCAGATATATAAACCTTTGGGTCTTGGGTCAGGTTGTGACTAGACTAGGTAGGTAACCAGGCTACCTGTCCGTATTACCTAACTACCTAGGGTAGCCTATTGTCCCTAGCAGGCCGCCCCGTTGTAGGCGCCCTGCGCAGACTACGCTAGCGAGGTCGGAGCGCTTAATGCGAGTCGCTAGGGCGATACGGTCGGCCCTAGTAGCTAGGAACGTATAGCATTTTCGATAGTAGTCTGTACGCTTAGCTTTAGCTTCTATAGCAGGGCTTGTAGGCACTGCTCCTTAGGCAGCTCTGCTAGTTCATCTTCTAGGGAGTCTAGATAATCTACGAAGTCCTCTACTAACTAGTAGGCTCTTTGCTTCGTCTCTATCTAGGTCCTAACGAGGTCTGTCCTGTCCTAGTTCTAGTCTCTATAGGTATCGAGCAGGAAGTCCTTAAACTCTCTCTATACTATAATAATAGGTATGTTAGATCCCTTATGTTTATACTAGCAGTCCTTTAAGACCCTACTTAGGCAGCCTAACGCAAAGGTAATCCGTTGTTTGTTGGTATCTTGTAAGAGCTTACTGCTCTTAAAGAATGGATCTACTTTCAGTAGCTAACACTTCGCCTACTGCCGGTTTCCCTCTTTAAAAGATAGGGAGTTTCGTAACAACGTAGCTTAGGAGCCTCTATTTATCCCTGTCGTTCTTTATAAGGTCCCTATATCTTCTTTATATAGTGCTAGTATACTCTAACTCTGCCTCCCTATTGTTAATAAAAGGACTCGAGGCAGGGCTCCTATGTAGTAGTTAAGGGGCGCTTACGCTTCTATCGTTAGCTAGAATCGCTGCTACTCTATGTCTAATAGGTGTGTCTTAGGTCTCTCTAGGGAGTAGGGTGTCGCTGTATACTGGAATTCGGATTAGGGGTGTTCTCTCTCTTAAGAGTTATTTAAGACAGTATTTCGTAAGTTTTAGACGCCTCTCTGCCTCGAGCAGGCTAATCTCTACCTAGAGGCGCCTCTCCTTATCCTCTGTAGCTCGCATACATACTGCAATGTCGTCGGCCTCTATAGAGAGATAAACGTCTATTATATCTACCTCTATAGAGGGGTAAATATCTATTACGTTTACCTCCTATACACACTTTACATTGTTTTCGCTCTTCTCTAGGGTTGCTGTTAGTGCCTATAGGCCGCTACTCTTAGGTAGACTTGTTAAAACTGTTATAGGATTGGATTATAGCAGTATATAGAGTACCTATTACTAATTACTAGCATTAAGTTTAAACTAATAAGTGTCCCTCTTTTATTCTTACCTGCGTGCCTTTTGTGTACACTAGAGCAGCGCAAGCCGTCCTTAGCAGTAGGCTATCCTTAGGTCCTACAGTTGTGCTGCTAGAGCACCTCTATGCTCCGGCTAGACCTCCCTACTGGTTATTCTATAACAGAAATAGAGCGAAATAGCGCTAAGAAAGAGATAAGAAAATAAAACACGACGTATATATAATTTGAAATAGAAATAGATAGCGGAAAGGCACTAAAAAAAGACGAAATAGATAAGAACAATAAGGCTAGAAACGAGGCAGAAATTAAGGAAATCGAGCCTTCTACTGTAAAAGAAAGCTAAAAGACAAAGATAGAAGCTGAAAGCAGAAGCGAATTTAGGGAGAAAATAGACAGTACGAATTCGGCCGAAAAGATAGGGAAAATAGCCGAAAGCAATGCGATAGAAGCGCGTAAGAAGAATAGGATAGAAAGGATAAGGTAAGGTCAGAATAGAAGAAGAAAGATGTAGGATTCAGGCACCTACGACTGGAAATTAGGCAGAAAGAGGCTGCGACACTACAGAAATAAATAATAAAAAGAAGATAATAAGAAAAATAAAAAAGAAGGCTATTTAAATAGAAAAGAATAGAAGGATGTAATTGGCTAAGAAGTTTGGAAGGAACGGAATAGAAGGGCCGGAATAGATAAGTAAGCAGTAGAGGGCGACTGCTAGTAAGGGAGGGGGGTAGTATTGCAGTAGTAGAAAGGGGTAGGACGGAATAATAGGGTGGACTCTAGAATTTCGGCTCGGCCCTTCTAGACTAAGCCGGGCCTTGGAGCACTACTACTACGAAAGCCTACTACTACTACTATATACATTCCTTCCTTTCCTTAGTTTGCGATATAGTTATTAAATAAGCTGTATCAAATAATATCTATATAAGCTTAGATTAGCTAATATTATGAAAGCCTACAGCAACCTACTTAACAACTATACTAGCCTATGTCCTATTCCTACTCTTACGAACATTACCCTAAATGTAAGAACTTACCTACTAACTCCCCTCTTTGCTCCTTAACCTGCTACTACCTTTAGCTATCCTATAGCCCTAAGCTTAGCTAAACTGCAAGACAGTCGCCTTATACAGGATAAGAAGGAGTGTCGCTGCTACCTACGCCTCTCTATATACTATAGAGAACTAAGGAATATCACAATTAACTATCTAACTCTTACTATCTGTTGTACAAGGATAAGTAATCTTAGTATACAGGCATATTTTAATATAGCTGTTTTAATAACTAGATCCTAAGCTAAGGAGGTAATCCGAGTGCGCAGATAGGATTTAATACAGCTGTTTTAATAACTATATCTCGAACTGAGGAGGGAAAGGAATCTATATAGTGGTAGGTAAGAGCTTGAGGGGTAGCATGCCAAGGCGCGGCTTAGTACGGAAGGGCCGAGCCGAAATTCCAAGGGTCTACCCTATCGGTCAGTCCCACCCCTTTATGCCGCTGTAACACCACTCCCCTCCCTTATCAGCAGTCGCCCTCGACTGCATACTTATCCCTTCTGCCCCTTTATCTTATTCCGCCTAATTGGATCCCCTCCTTCTTCTATCTATTTATCTCCTCTGCCTCTTTTTCTTCCTCTATTGCTCTTCTTCTTCTTTCTTCTTTACTAAGGCCTTAAGCGCTACTGCAAAGCCGGCGTCGCCGACTCCGTCTATGAAATCAATCGGCTGCGAGCCTTTCTCTTTCCTAGGCAGCGTCGGCGAGCGTCGCGCCAATGTAGTGGCGTCCCCTCCGATTTTACTATTATTATCCGGCCGGCCAAACCGGCGGACGGTAATAGTGTAATCGGAGACTAAAGCATACCGCTGCGATCGTTTCTATCGGTTTTCGCACCAATAGAGCGGACGCAGCCTTTCTTCTTCTTCTATCTCTTCTAGAGCCCTTAACTTTGGAGCTACTTAGGTCTCGGCTTCTTCAGGTTCCGGATAAAAAATTCCTCTAGCAGCTCTGTCGAGTTCCAGAGATTCTTAATCGGATACTATTTACAATCTTCTAGTTACCCCTTCTATAAGATCCTTGCTTCGATAGACCCTCTTATCTTCTTTATATCTATTATATCTTTAACCTCCTACTCTTCTTCTTTACTATCTATCTCGATTAGTAGGGGTTTAGCAAACCTCTCTTGTAGAAGACTGTCTTTAGGGTCCAGACTTAACAGGTCCGAATAGAAGACATCGTAGATTCGGAACGACCTTAGTAGCCGGAGCCGATAAGTTAACAGCGACCTCTTTTCCACTATCGTAAACGGACCTATATAGCAGAGGTTAAGCTTAGCGTTTCCTTTTAGCCTTAGCTTCTGCGTATTAAGCTATACCTTTTAGCCTTCTTTAAATTCTATCAGTAACCGCTTTCTATTAGCTCGAGTTACTATCTTCTTCTAAGCCGATTCTATCGCCTCTTTCGCTACCTTAATTGCTTCTTCTATCTACGATTTAAGCGCTTCTGCTGCAGCGGCGGCGACTCTCTTTAACGAAGTGGCGATAGAAGATTCCGAAGAGCTGGGTTCGTTCAGCAGTTAAAAGCTTATTCTTAGAAGATAGCTATAAGTTATCTCGAACAGCGCTAGTAAGGTAGCCTCGGACTGTGCTAAGTTAGCGCAGAATTTGGCTATCGGCAACACCTTAACCTATTCTTCTTAGTAATAGTCGTAGAAGATTCGTAGATATCTCTCTATCTTACAGTTAGCTACTTTAGACTAACTGTTGGTCTAAAGGTAAGCAGCTATGCTAAGCTTTCTGCGAATTCCGGGAACTTAGTTAATAGCCTTCTATACATTAGCTGTAAATTGAGGACCCCTATCTATAGTAATAGTGTCCGACAGGCTATAGTGTTTCTATACGTGCTGAATCAGCATCCCCGCGGTCTCTTCTGCTGTAGTGCCTTCTTCCTTTGCTTAACAGGGGATAAAGTAGCGTTCCTTGCTTAACCAATCTACTACGTTAAGGGTAGCATTGTACTCGGCGTAATGAACTTCTTCACTAGGTTTTCTCGAACAAACACTTCCACTTAGTCTAGCTCGGCTGGAGATAATCGTCTTAGGGGTTCGGTCCTCGGCAGTGCGGCTCCTTCTTTTACCTAGATCTTGTTGTAATATTCCAGTCGGTAGAGCAGCAGGAGGTTAGAGTCGGCTTTTAAGAACACGTTAGTGTAGCTATAGAGTTCTTTCAGTAACACCCCTAGCGGGTCCACTTCTTCTTCCGCTATTATCTTTTAGTAATCTTCGATGTCTTTTATTAAGATACTGTAGATCTCATTCTCTAGCGACTTCGCAAGAGTCGTTAGGGCTTCTGAGCTTATTATTCTAACAGTATCTGGAGGATCGGAACGGTCGGCTGGGACCGCGTTAGTAGTCTTAACGTTTGGTTTTGCAGCGACGACGGTGACCGTTTCGACAGCAGCGGTGCCGTTCTGCGAGGGTTTGAACCTAAGTGTGCCTTTATCTACGTTAATAACGGCTTTCTAGTTCTTTATCTATTTCTGCCCTATAATGAAGTTAAATTGTCTAATATCTATTACTTAGAACGTCGCTTCTGTCGTTCGGCCGGCTAGGGTGGTCTTTAGCGGCACCTAATGCGTAACGCTCTCTGTGTCTTGTCCGTTGTATGCCGAAATTCGCGTTAGCGACGCCAACTCTACTGGATAGCTATATCCCTTCGTTAGTTTCTGAACTAGTCGATAGTAAATCGCTGCGCCAATAAGTGCTCCTATGTCGACAAAGGCTTTTAATTAAAGGGGGCGGTGTAAGCCCTTAAGGGGGTAGACAGTAATTAGAAGGATAATAGCGGTCTCTGTATTCACTTCTACCGCTGCCGAGCGGATCGTTACAACTGTTAATGTTCTCTTCTTCTTCTGGCGATGCGGTTCGTAGCAATGCTCTATTGTTTATACTAGGTAGGGGGCCTATCCGTCTAGCTAGTCTTTTCCTAAGATTCTTAATAGCACCCTACTGTCTATAGCCCTAATAGCGTATTTTCTAAACAGTCTGTAAAATTCCTTAAACGTTAGCCAGTTTTGGTTAATCTTGTCTAGTTGCTCGTAGGCCGTCTTCTTGCGGAAAGGGTCTCCGAAGCGCTGGTCTAGGGCTTTAATAGCTTCGTCGGCGGTTACATCTTCTAGGTCCGCTACTAGCGAGAACGCTTTACCCTCTAGTCGCGCCTCTAGATTGGCTGGCCTGTCTTCTTTGCTGCTTGCTGCGTAATCGCGACTTATCTTGTTCCTTATCTTCTTCTTAAAAACTTCCTAGGCTTTGAGGTCTCTATCCCTAAAGGCCAGTAGATCGGGTAGTAACGTTATCGAAGTGCTACCTTAACTGTAAGCGGCCGGTAAAGCATTGCTAATGTACCCTTCTGCATACGGCGGCAGCGCCAGCAACACTAGTGCTGCTACGTTAGCCAGCTCGGCCCTTAGCGCATTCAGTTAAGCTAATCGTGTCGCCGCTTAATTCTCTAGCACTTTGATAGTAGTCTCTGCTAATGCCCCCTCGGCTGTTACTATTTCTACTTCTTCTTTTCGCTGTCTATTCTCTTCTATCTTCTTGTAAAACATCTTCTCTGTAAAGGTTATAGTGTCGTAAACCTTCTTAACCCCGTGTTCCGTTAAGTGCTCTCTAAGCTCGTTAGGCGTGCAGGCGTACAGCTTTTTGTAATCCTCTATTTGCTCCTTCACCTCGTTTGTCTCTTCCTCTATAAGGCCTTTAGCGACTGCGTCCTTGTCTTTAACGCTAGCGCGCCTATCTCTCGCTCTGTTAGTCTTTCTTCTTCTGCTGCAGCCGGTAACGCTGTCCTCTACCGTCGAGAAGTCTTCTATAGCTTTCTTATAGTGCTAATGTTTTTGGTTTAGGTTGTAATGTGCGCGTACGTTATTTGTTGCGGCGGCAGAAAGGGGTGGGACTAAGTGATAGGGTGGACCCTTGGAATTTCGGCTCGGCCCTTCCGGACCGAGCCGGGCCTTGGCACACTACCCCTAAAGCTCTTACCCACTACTACATAAATTCCTTTCCCTCCTCAGATCGAGATATAGTTATTAAAAAGGCCGTATTGAATTATATCTACGTGCCCGGATTATAATATCTCGAACTCACTCACTACACTAATTCCGTGCTGCGCGAAAGGGACCGTTCAACCATCTGGACACCCGAATAACGCACGCGCACTATACACATTAAACCAAACACCAGCACCGTAAGACAGCTATAGAGAGCTTCTTAACGGTAGAGAGCGGCGTTACAGGCCGAGGCAGAAGCAGAAGCAGAAGAGAAAAAACTAACAGAGCGAGTAGGCGCTCCAGCGTCACTGATAATAAGTTCATTATTAGAGGTTTTACAGTAGAAGAAACTAAGGAGATTAAGGAACGAATAACCAAATATAAGAAGATCTACGACTGCACACTCGAGGAACTTAAGATTACGTAAACGAGAACGTAATAGGAAAGGTCTACGACGGCATAGACCTTATTAAGATGTTGTTTTACAGAACCCTAGAAGAGAAGAGGCAGTTAAGAGAGGAAAACAAAGCAGCAAGGGCCGATAAGGAATCGGCAGAGACTATTATTAATGTGCTAGAAAACTAAGCGGCAAACCGACTAGCACAACTAAAGGAGATAAAGACTCAAATAGCTGAGATAGAAGCAGCGATGTTGTCGGCGCTGCTACTACATCGAGAAGAACAAGCAGAGACCGCCTTACTAGCAGCCTAAAGTTAAGGTAGCACCTCGATAACGTTACTACCTAACCTACCGGCGTTTGAAAGCGGAGACCCTAAAGACTGGGAAGCGTTTAAGAAAAAGATAAAGAACAAGATAGATCGCGATTATGCTAGAAACAGTAAAGAAGACAGGCTAGCTTACCTGGAGTCGTGGTTAGAAGGTAAAGCTTTTTCGCTAGTAGCGGACCTAGAAGAGGTAACCGCCAAAGAAGCAATTAAAGCGCTGGATTAACGCTTTGGAGACCCCTTCTAAAAGAAGACAGCCTGTAAACAGCTAGACAAGATCAATCAGAACCGGCTAACGTTTAAGGAGTTCTAT
Source organism: Pseudocercospora ulei (assembly GCA_016165855.1). Taxonomy (NCBI): domain Eukaryota; kingdom Fungi; phylum Ascomycota; class Dothideomycetes; order Mycosphaerellales; family Mycosphaerellaceae; genus Pseudocercospora; species Pseudocercospora ulei. The sequence goes on along the minus strand of JACWNB010000005.1, from coordinate 4,699,478 downwards.
AGACTGTTCCAAAAATATGCTATTAGAGCTAGAGTATTAGAAGATAAGCAGCTCCACTAACTAAGACAGAAGCTGAACCCTGAACTGGCTGCAGCTATAGCGTTAGTAGAAGACGAAGACCTTAAAAGCTTCGTGCACTAAGCGAGAGTTACCGCCAGAAACCTAAGCGCCTACGCGAAATCGCGCGAATCGAACTAGAAGCCGTCGACGACGCTGACAACACGACCCCCTGTACCTTTCCAGAGAGCACCTTAGCAGCTATCTTATTCGCCGCGTTCGTCGTTCGTCCCTACCTGTTACGCGTATAGAAAGCCTGGCCACATCGCTACGAGATACCAAGCAACAGTTAGCAGAAGCAGGAGTATCGGGCCATAAAGCAGCCGCCGCCGACAAAGACTATCCAAGCCATTAAGCCGGCTCCGAAAGACACCGACAGTATAGATAGTGGAGTGCCTCTGCGAATCTTAGGAAAAGACCAGCTGAACGGATAGGCCCCCTATCCAGCACAGACAATAGGGCGCTAACGCGATCCGCGTTACCAAAAGAAGAGAGCATTAACAGCTGGAACGACCCGCTCTTAGCGACGGTAGAAGTAAACACGGAGACCGCCATTATCCTTCCGATTACTGTCTACCTCCTTAATAGATTAGACCGCCCACTTCAGCTAAGAGCTTTTATTGACATAGGAGCCCTTATTAGCACGGCGATCCACTATAGACTGGTTCAGAAACTGATAAAAGGATACAGTTATCCTGTAGAGCTAGCGTCGCCGTCGCGAATTTCAGCATACAACGGACAAGACACTAAGAGTGTTATGCACTACGTGCCATTAAAGACTACCTTAGCAGGTCGCACCTCAGAAGCAACGTTCCGAATTATAGATATCGGAAGGTTTGACATTATTATAGGGCAGAAATAGATAAAGAACCAGAAAGCCGTTATTAACGTAGGTAAAGGCACCCTCGGATTCAAAAACCAGCAGAGCGGAGTCGCTGCCGAATCGGTCACCGTCGTCGCTGCGAAACCGAACGTTACGACTATCGAAGCGGTTCCAAAGGATCGGTCCGACCCTCTAGACACCATTAGAATAATAAGCTCGGAAGCTTTCACGACCCTCGCGAGGTCGCTGGACAATAAGACTTACGCTATCTTAATAAAGGACATCGAAGACTACTGGAGGATAATAGCGGAAGAAGAAGTAGATCCGCTAGAGGTGTTACTAAAAGAGCTCTACAGCTACACTAACGTATTCTTAAAAGCCGACTCCAACCTCCTGCCGCTCTACTAACCAGAATATAACAACAAGATCCAGCTGAAAGAAGGAGCTACGCTGCCAAGAACCGAGCCCCTAAGAAGGCTATCGCCAGCCGAGCTAGACTAAGTAGAGGTGTTTGTTCGAGAAAACCTGGCGAAGAAGTTTATTACGCTAAGCTCTGCTGAGTATACATTACCGATTCTTTTTATACGGAAACCTAGAGGTAGTCTCCGACTGTGCGTAGATTACCGAGGCCTTAATAAGGTTACTAAGAGAGATGTGTATCCGCTGCTGCTAATCGATGAGACTATACAACGAGTAGCTAAAGCTAAGTAGTTCAGCAAGCTAGATATTCGCTAAGCGTTCCACCGATTAAGGAACGAGGAAGGACAAACAGAAGACCTTACGACATTCGCTACGCGCATAGGCGATTTCAAGTAGTTAGTAATGCCTTTCGGACTTACCAACGCGCCGGCGGTGTAGCAGCGTTTTATAAACCACACTTTTATAGACATGCTGGAACGATTTGTGTCTATCTACTTAGACGACATTCTTATCTACACTGATAGAGCGAGAGAACAGCACACGGACCACATTGAGAAGGTGCTAACTAGGCTCTGCGAGGTCGGATTAAACGCAGACACGAAGAAGAGCGAGTTCTATTAGACCGAAGTTAAATATCTCGGCCTTATTGTTAAAAGAGAAGGAATTCGGATGGACCCCTCTAAGGTCGCCGCTGTCGCAGAATGGAAGCAGCCGAAATCCAGAAACACTACACAAATCAGAGCGTTTCTCGGATTCTGTAGCTACTATCGACAGTTTATTAAGGACTTTAGCAAGATAGGGAGACCCCTCAACGAAGCATTAAAGAAGGAGGCCGCTGGCCTATAGAATAAGAAGTGCACAGAAGCTTTTATCCGACTAAAAGAAGCAGTGGCCTCGGCGCCGGTTCTGGCGCACTTCCGACCAGAAAAGACGATCTACGTAGAAACGGACGCTTCCGACACAGTAACAGCAGGAGTCCTTTCTTTATACGCTAACGACGGCGAGATCCTCTATCCGGCAGCCTTCTTTAGCAAGTCTATAACTAAGGCCGAACGAAACTACGCTACCTACGATAAAGAACTATTAGCTATTATACAGGCGTTCAAGGAGTAGAAGCCGGAGCTTATAGCTAGAAAGAGCACAGTCTAGGTCCTTACGGACTACTAGTCGCTTACCTACTTTATAAAGACGTAGAAGCTATTACGCCGCTAAGCTCGGTAGGCTGCCTACTTATCCGGATTTGACTTTAAGATTACCTATCGACCCAGAGCTTAAAACAGAAAGGCCGACGCGTTAACGAGAAGAGAAGGGAAGGCTAGCTGCGCGAAGGAAGATCTGAACATGTTCCAGAAGGTGCTAACCAAACGGATAGTAGACGCCGAGATGTTCGAAGAGGTAGGGGTCTACGCAGTAGAGCCGGCGACTGAGGAAGAGACTCTCTACGAAAAAGTAGAGCGGCTTAACTAGCAACAGAAGCTTGGCAAAACAGGCTTAGGGAAGCTAATAGTTCTGGAAGAACTAATTACAGAGGTCGTCCAGCTAGTCCATAGTTCTACGGATGTTGGTTACGCAGGCTCGAAGAAGACGATAGAAGCCGTAAGGACGATCTACTGGTTTCTGCAAATCTTCGAGCGGATCCACCGGTTTATCGCTAACTGCTATGTCTGCCAAGCCGCGAAGCCACGTTACGGCCTTCCGGCCAGTCTGTTAAAGCTACCTCCGATCCCCGAGAAACTGTAGCAGCATATTACGATAGATTTCGTAACCGACCTACCAGATTCCGATGGATATAATGCTACGCTTAACGTAGTGGATCGACTAAGCAAGGAGTGCCACTTCATCCCCTAGTAAGCTAAGGATAAAGGAACTACTGTAGAAGAAACGGCGAGAATGCTAATCCAGTACGTATAGAAGCACTATAGCCTGCCGGACACTATTACTACGGATAGGGGTCCTTAATTTACTGCTAATATATAGAAGGCTATTAACCAAGCTCTCGGAATTCGTAGAAAGCTTAGCACAGCCGCTCACCCTCAAACCGACAGTTAGTCCAAAGTAGCTAACTGCGAGATAGAGAAATATCTACGAATCTTCTGCAGTTATTATTAAGCAGAGTGGGTTAAGGTGTTGCCTATAGCTGAATTCTGCGCCAATTTAGCACAGTTAGAGGCTACCTTACTAGCGCCGTTTAAGATAACTTATAGTTATCTTCTAAGGATAAGCTTTCAACTACCGAACGAACCCAGCTCTTCGGAATCTTCTACTGGCACTTCGTTAAAGAGAGTCGCCGCCGCTGCGGCTAAAGCATTTAAGGCTTAAATAGAAGAAGCGATCAAGGTAGCGAAGGAGGCAATGGAATCGGCTCAGAAGAAGATAGTAACTCGAGCTAATAGAAAGCGGTTACTAATAGAATTCGAAGAAGGCTAAAAGGTATAGCTTAACACGCAGAACCTAAGGCTAAAAGGCAACGCCAAGCTTAACCCCTGCCACGTAGGTCCGTTTAAGATAGTAGAGAAGAGGTCGCCGGTAACTTATCGGCTCTAGCTACCGAGGTTATTCCGGATCTACAATGTCTTTCATTCGGATCTGCTAAGCTTGGAACCTAACGATGGCCTTCCGGAATACGGGTTCGCCGAACCTCTACTAATCGAGATAGACGGTAAAGAAGAAGAGTAGGAGGTAGAGGATGTAGTAGATATAAGAAAGATTAGAGGGTCCGTCGAAGCAAGGATCTCGTAGAAAGGATAGCCAGAAGACTATAAATAGTATCTGGTCGAGAATCTCCGAAATTCGGCAGAGCTGCTAAGAGAGTTTTACGTCTGGAACCTAAGGAAGCCGAAGCCTAAGTAGCTTGGAAGTTAATAAAGAAGAAGAAAACCTGCGTCTGCTCTATCGGCGCGGAAGCTAATAGAAACGATCGTAGGAATCGCCAGCCAGTGTCTTCGGCTCTACTACTACTACCGCCAACAGGCAAGGCCGGTCGGATAATGGCTATAAGGCCGAAGACAGAAACACCGTCGGCGCGCTTTGTAACGGTCTTTGCTCTCCGTTACCACTATCCGCCAGCTTAGCCGAACGAATAATAACGGCGAAGAACGAAGCCGACGCAACTAAAGCAGCCTCGCGGTAGTGCCAAAGGCTATAGTAGAGAAGAAAAAGAAGAAGAAGACGGCGAGCCGCGGATAGATCTATATAGACCTCCGCAGCGGCGCACAGGCCAGCCTCGCCGCAGCTTAGATAGCCGCCAGCACAAATCAGATAGCTCTTCCGATCAGATAGACGCCGAAGTAAAGACGTTAGATAGCGACAGTGTAAAAAAAAAGAAGAAGAGAGAGATAAGTAAGCGGTCGAGGTCGACCGCTAGTAAGGGAGGGGGGTAGTGGTGCAGCGGCAGAAAGGGGTAGGACTAAGTAATAGGGTAGACCCTTGAAATTTCGGCTCGGCCCTTCCGGACCGAGCCGGGCCTTGGTACACTACCCCTAAAGCTCTTACCTACCACTGCATAGATTCCTTTCCCTCCTTAGTTCGAGATATAGTTATTAAAAAGGCCGTATTAAATTATATCTGCGTGCCCGGATTACTATTTAGGTAGCCGGATGTAGTTTAACGGGCCCTTTCGCGCAGTGCAGGGTTAGTGTAGTTAGTAAGTTCGAGATATAATAATCCGAGCGCGTAGATATAATTCAATAAAGCTGTTTTAATAACTATATCTCGAACTAAGGAGGGAAAGAAATCTATATAGTAGTAGATAAGGGCTTTAGGGGTGGCATGCCAAGGCTCGGCTTAGTATAGAAGGGCCGAGCCAAAATTCCAAGGGTCCACCCTATTGCTTAGTCCCACCCCTTTCTGCTGCTGTAACGGGAGGGAAGACTCTATATAAGGGTCCGGGCCTTACTAAGAGAGAGAGAGAGTTAGCTAGAGTAATGCTAAAGATTTATATTGCTAGGTTGTACTAGGTTTACTAACCTAGTACAAAGTGCCTTTTTTTCTAGCTAAGTAGCATAGTAGCAAAACTAAGCTCTATTCTGTTATAAGTTTGCACTAGGTTAACGATTGTAGGTCTAATCCTCGGTAGTGGCAGGGCTGAGGATAGGTAATCCCTAGTGTTAAGGGAGAGGCTGTTGTCTGTATTGGTTGCTTAGAAAACCAAGGTTAGGAGGAGGAGCTAGAGAAACTAAAGTCTAAAGTATTAGTTATAGAAGTTAAGATTAGAAGGATGTTCTAGATTAAATACACAAGACGAGCTATAAAGAAGAAGAAGAGCAAGATTAGAGAGCGGCGGCTGCTTTTTATATCCCTCTGCCCTAGCTAGCTATTTGTCCTTTTGCTGCTAGCTTCCCTAAGAAGTTTCTAGATAAACTTTTTTCTTTGTTCTACTAACAAAGCTATCTCCTAAACCTTCTTTTCGTAAAGGTTCTAGAACTGAATTGGAAGCTTCTACAGGGCGGATCGAGTCGCTTCCAATGCAGAAAGAATTGTCTTAGTCGGACCTTTAGTTATTAAGGTATAGCCTTTAAGTTATAGTAGAGCTAGATAGGATCTAGGGACTGTTAGGGTTTGTCTACTATCTGTTAGCTATAGTTCTAGTGTCTTTTACAACCTAACTGTCTGTCCTTATAGAACTTATTAGAGTGCTTTTAACAAAGAAAGAATTGTCTTAGTTAGACCTTTAGTGGTTAAGATATAGCCTGTAAATTATCGTAGTTCTTAGTGGGTTATTAATGCTGTTGTTCTTTCTCTTCTACCTATTAACCGTAACAGTAGCCCCCCTTAATAGGACTGAGTTCCCTAGAAGCCTTAGTAACTCCAGAGACTGAGGGCAAGCCTACTTATTCCTAGGAGCAGGTCTAATATTACGGTTAATGTTCTATTAATATACTACGTCCAGTTCCTCGTAGATAGCCTAAGCGTAGGTTAAATCTTCTTAGACTTCTTAGTAGACCTAGGAAAGGTATGTTGCCTACTCGTCTGCATCGACTTCGTCTAGGTTGTTAGGTCGCAGAAGGAGGTCTTAAGGTTCTATTCCTGTTCTAGGATAGTAGCCTCTAGTAGTATAGAAGGGGGACAACCTAGTTGTCTATAATTCCTAGTTGCGAGCTAAGAATCCTACTATAGGGATGTAGTTTAGCTAATCCTTCTAGTAGTAATTAATAAAGCAACGCAGCGTCTGTTAGAACAGGGCATTTGCAATCTCTGTCTGTCTATCTGTTTCTAGGTTGTATAAAGTTAAGATATAGTAGTCGATACTTAGAAGCTTGTATAGTCGTTTACAGAACTTAGCAATAAACTAAGAGCCTCTATTAGAGGTAATACTGCTAGGAAGGCCTATATAGCGCTAGACGTATTCGTAAAAGAGCCAGGCGGTTTTTTTAGAAGTTATGCTCTAGTAAGGTACTACGAAGCAGTCCTTAGAGTGTCGATCTATAACTACGAAGAGGTTCTTTGCCTTAATACCTACCTAAGTAGTTCCTTAAGGGAGACAGGTAACAAAGTCTATTATAAAGTGTTTCTAAGGGTGTTTAGGGGCTGGGAGAGACTTTAGTAAGCCCTGTAGGCGTTAACAGTTATGTTTATTTGCTCTGCAGATAGGACAGTTGTTTCTATATCTACAGACATACTTCTGTATTAATAGCTACTAGTAGTAGCATAAGGTAAGCTTATAAAGCTTTGAGCGTCCTAGGTAGCCCCCTACTGCCAAGTTGTAAACTGTTCTAAGGATGTAGGGTCGTATTAAATCGTCTGTACCTTAAGGAACAAAAAGACGAAAGCGGAAGTAACCTAGTCTCTGTCTAAGTTTATATTCTAAAAGGGAAAGGCCAGGGAAGGTACGATAACCTGTTTTAAGGGCTTGGATTTATCCTTAAGCTTGTTCGTCTAATTGGTAAGCTTCTCTAATTATTAAGAGCAGTCCTCTAGGGTAGTCTGCTTCTTTAGCTACTTTTTTATCTTCTAATTTATTGTTAGAGGTAACAGAGCCTTCAGTTTTAGAGTCTTTAGTATTGTCTAGTTCGCTTTCTGAGTCGTTATCTTTTAGGAAAGCAGGCGCAAGATACAAGGTAAAAGAGGCAGCAATTGATTAGTTACCTTCTTTCAAGTAGGTCTTTAAGTCTTTACTTAGGTTGTAGGCCTTTAGGATAGTTAAGTTACAAATTGCTTACCCTTCTCCTCTGTCTACTAAATAGATTCTAGGCATCCTAGTAAGGGCGTTAGCTCTCGAGTAAAGGGATCCTAGTGCATAATTAATAACAAAGTTAAACCGAGAAAGGAATTTACTCTATCTAGCTTGTCGTCGATTAAGGATCTTGCTCTTTAAAAAGTGGACTAAGTCCTCGTAATTAGAGCTTGCTTTAGTTGGAAAGACTGCATCTTTGAGTTCTAGGCGCTATTCTTTAAAGGCCTTTACAATAGCTAGGAGTTCCTTGTCGTAGATCTTGTAATTGCATTTAGCTAAAATTATCTTCTTTAACAGGTTGGCTACTGTCAAGGCAGAGTCTAAGGTATGTAAGAGTTGCTGTAAGAACCAAGGTTAGGAGAAGGAACTAAAGGACTGGAGTCTAAAGTACGGTTGTATGTTAAGAGTTGGAAGGTTGTTCTGGGTTAAATGTACAAGACAAGCTATAAAGAAGGAAAACAGAAAGATAAGGGGGCGGCAGCTGCTTCTTATGTCCCTATGCCCTAGCTGGTTGTTTGCCCCTTTGCTGCTGGATTTCCTAAGAAGTTTCTTAATAGACTTCTCTCCTTTGTTCTGCTAACCAAGTTACTTCTAAACCCTTCTTTTCCTAAAGGTTCTAGAACTAAAACAGAACCTTCTAAAGAGCGGATCGAGCCGCTTCCAGTGCGCGTAGAAGCTTCTTAGTTAGACTAGTAAGTGTTAGGTTATAGGCTGTTAAGGGTAGTAGAGCTAGATAGGACCTTATAACTATTAGGGGGTCTCCACTGTCTGCTGGCAGTAATTCTAGTGTCTTTCCTAACTTAATTGTTTGTCCTTGTAGAACTAATTGTAGCGCTTCCAATGCGGCCAGAATCGTCTTAGTTGGACCTTTAGTTGTTGAGATATAACCTGTAAACGATAGTAGCGCTTAGTAGAACTTTGGTACTGTTGTCCTTGTTCTTCTAGCTATTAACTGTAACAGTAGCCCCCCTTAATATAGCTGAGTTCCTACAAAGCCTAAGTAGTTCTAGATACCGAGGGTAAGCCTGTTTATTCCTAGGAGCAGGTCTAATGTTACAGTCAATATTCTATTGGTATGCAGCATCTAGTTCCTCTTTGCTGTACCTGTTTTTAAGGTAATGTCCTTAAGAGTCTAAGAGGTCCTGTTAGTAGAAGGCTTTAATCTTGTCCTTGTTAGAGATAATGTTCCTAAGGGGTTCCTAAGTAGTGTCCTAGTCTTTATAGCTTTACTATTAGACCTTGTACTTAGTTTGTCTATCTATAACTTAACAGTCTGTAATGTTGCGTATATAGTACTCTTCTTCCTTATCTTTATTATTATCTGCTGCAGGGAGGATATGAGTTCGTTCCTAGTCTTGTACTTAAATTAGGAAGAGATCTTCTTCCTTAGGCCTTAGCCTAACAGGATAAAAGACGTTGTAGATTTCCTATTCTTTAGGCAGTTAGAGACGGTATGTATGCAAGCTAATCTTCTCTATAATAGTAAAGGGGTCCAGTTTTTTCCAGTCGAGTTTGCGAGAAGGTCTTCCTATAACAATGTTCTTAGAGTCTAGGTACACTCTGTCTCCTACTTAATAGTTAGGAGCTAGCTGTCTTTTTCGATTAGCTTAATCTTCGTAGACAGCCTAAGCGTAAGTTATTTCTTCTTAGACTTCTTAGTTGATCTAGGAAAGGTATGTTGCCTAGTTGTTAGCCTTAACTTCGTCTAGGTTGTTAGGTCGTAGTAGTAGATCTTAAGGTTCTATTCCTGTTCTAGGGTAGTAGCGTCCAGTAAGATAGAAGGGGGAATGTCTACTTGTCTCTAATTCCTAGTTGCTGTTGCGGCGGTAGAAAGGGGTGGGACTGAGTAATGGGGTGGACCCTCGGAATTTCGGCTCGGCCCTTCCGGACCGAGCCGGGCCTTGGCACGCCACCCCCCAAAGGTCTCGTCCACCACTACATAGATTCCTTTCCCTCCTCAGTTCGAGATGTAGTTATTAAAAAGGCCGTATTGAATCATATCTGCGTGCCCGGATCAGTTGCGAGCTAAGAATTCTACTGTAGGAATGTGTTTAAGCTAGTCCTTCTAGTAGTAGTTAATAAAGCAACGCAGCGTCTGTTCGAACAGGGCATTAGCAATCTCTGTCTGTCTATCTGTTTCTGGGTAGTAGGAGGCCGAAATATTGTAGTCGATATTTAGAAGCTTGTATAGGCGTTTCTAGAACTTAGCAATAAACTAAGAGCCTCTGTTAGATGTAGTGCTGTTAGGAAGGCCTATATAGCGCCAGACGTATTCGTAAAAGAGCCTAGCGGTTTCCTTAGAAGTTATGCTCTAGCAGGGTACTATAAAGCGGTCCTTAGAGTGTCGATCTACAACTACAAAGACATTCTTTGCCTTAATACCTGCCTAAGTAGTTTCTTAAGGGAGACAGGTAACAAAGTCTATTATAATATGTTTCTAAGGGTGTTTAGGAGCCAGGAGAGGTTTTAGTAAGCCCTGTAGAGGTTAAGGATTATGTTTAGCTGCCTTGCAGATAGGACAGTTGTTTCTATACCTGCGTATATGCTTCTACATTAATAGCTACTAGTAGTAGCGTAAGGTAAGCTTGTAAAGCTTTAAGCGTTCTAGGTAGCCTCCTGCTGCTAAGTTGTAAACTGTCCTAAGGATATAGGGTCGTATTAAGTTCTCTGCTCCTTTAGAAATCAAAAGGCGAGAGCGAAAGTAGACTAGTCTATCCCTAAGTTTATATTCTAAGAGGGAAAAGCTAGTGAAGGTACGTTGGCCTATTTTATTAATTCTTAAGCTTGTTAGTCTAATTCGTAAGCCTCTCTGATTATTAGGAGTAGTCCTCTAGAGTAGTTTGCTTCTTTAGCTACTTCTTTATCTTCTAAATCAGTGTTAGAGTTAACAGAGCCTTCAGTTTCAGAGTCTTTAATGTTGTCTGTTTCGCTTTCTAAATCGTAATCTTCTAGGAAAGCAGGCGCAAGATACAGGGCAAAAGAGGCAGCAATTAATTAGTTGCCTTCCTATAAGTAGGTCTTTAAGTCTTTACTTAGGTTGTAGGCCTTTAGGGTAGTTTAGTTATAAGTTGCTTAACCTTCTCCTCTGTCTACTAGGTAGTTACTAGGCATCCTAGTAAGGGCATTAGCTCTTAAATTAAGGGATCCTAGTACGTATTAAATAACAAAGTTAAACCTAGAAAGGAATTTACTCTATCTGGCTTGTCGTCTGTTAAGGATCTTGCTCTTTATAAAGTGGACCAAGTTCTTGTAATTAGAGCTTACTTGAGTTGGAAAGGCTGCACCTTTAGGTTCTAGGCACTATTCTTTAAAGGCCTTTATAATAGCTAGGAGTTCCTTGTCGTAGATCTCGTAATTGCATTTAGCTAGAATTATCTTCTTAGAAAGGTAGGCTACTAGAAGCTATAGTTAGTTAGATGCTTTTCTTCAAAGAAGAACAGCTCTAATAGCCCTATTAGAGGCGTCTGTTTCTATACAGGTTTCTAAGTTAAAATCGAAGTGCTAGAGGATAGAATCCTTAGTAAACCTTTGTCGTAGGAGGTCAAATGCTTATTGGCAGGCTTTAGTCTATTCAAACTTGGCTTCTTTTCTTGTTAGAGCAGTTAGAGGCTTTACAATTAAGCTAAAGCCTTAAATAAAGCGGCGATAGAAATTAGCAAACCTTAGGAAGCCTTATACTTCCTTAACTATCTTTGGAACCTTCTAGTTAAGAATCGCTTAGATCTTTGTTGAATTTATACGGATCCCTTTGTCTAAAATAATTAGTCTAAGGAATTAGACTTCTTGTTTGTAGAATTCGCACTTGTTAATGTCCAGATATAAGCCTGCTTCTTCTAGCTTGGCCAGTACCTTGCGGACGTGTCCCTAGTGCTCTTTTAGTGTCTTACTGTACACTAAGATATCGTTAATATAAGCCGTAACAAACCGATCTAAGTATTCTCTTAGGGTGTTATTTATGTATTCCTAGAAGATGCTAGGTGCATTGCATATGCTAAAGGCCATAACTAAGGATTCAAACAAGCCGTATCGAATCCTAAATGCAGTTATACATTCTTGTCCTTCTGCTATTCGAATCTTGTTAAATGCTGCAATTACGTTAAGCTTAGTAGACCATTTTGCCTTCGAAAGGCGTTTTAGAGTTTCCTGTATAAGAGGGAGTAGGTAGCGATTCTTCTTAGAAATAGCATTAAGGTTGCGGTAGTTAACGCAGAGACGTAGCCCTCTACTAGGCTTCTTAACAAACATAACAGGGCTAGCTGCAGGAGAGCGACTAGATCAAATAAAGCCTTTCTAAGGGTTCTGCTATAGGAACTTTTGCAGGACTTAGAGTTCTTTGTAAGAGATCTAGTAAAGGGGGCTAAAGGGGAGTATCTTGCCCTCTTCCAGTTCAATCTTATAGTTGTAGGGGCGGTAAGGAGGCAGCTTGCTAGCTTCTTTAACTAACTAGACACTAAGGAAGTCGTAGTATTCTTCTAGTACTTTTATCTCTAGGTTAGTAGCTTTTCTCCTGTTATTATACTTAGCAGGAGCCTTCTCAATGTCCTCTATTAATGCAGCAAAGATTTAAGCTCCTTTCTCCTTTGCAGCTATATAGAAAGCAGCTATAGATACTTAGAAAATTAAATCATAATTGCTATATATAGAAGTAGGCTAAATAGAAGGGTAGCAATTGGTTTGGCAGTGTTCTAAGTTTAGGCAAAGGGTTCTAGTGTTCCAGTTAATCTATAGGTTGTAAAGCTTTAACCAAAGCAGTCTAAGGATAGTCTTCTAGTTTAGCAGACGGGTAACAAAGCAAGAGAGGTGTTCTTAGTAGTTCCTAAGGTTAAGCTTAATATAGGCAATCTAAGTTACGCCTCCTAAGGAGGCCTTACTGCCGTTAAACATTCTCAAGGGTCTAGGGTACTTTAAGATCTAAGTAGTAATTCCTAAAGAGTTAGCAAGCTAAGGGTTAATAAAGCTTTTACTACTTGCGCTATAGTCGATGATCGTAAGTACTAAGTATACTATGTTCTTCTTTGTATAGATTTCTGCTGTAATAACTCAGGACAAGCTAGTTTATCCTCTGTCTTAGTATAGAATTGGATAGTAGAAGAATAGATTGCATAATGTCGATCTAAGTGCCTGCCTGTTAGGCGACTTGTTAACAGGCTTAGGCGTTTCCCTAGTCCTTGTTGTTGTCTTGTAGTGTAGGAGCTGCTACAGAGAAACTAAGAGATGTACCTATCTTAGTGCGTCTTATAGCCAGTGTTAGACAGTTAACAGCAATGTAGTTTAGTTTACTATAGTATATGCAGAGGCGTAGGCAGCGGCGTCGTTCCTTCTCGTCCTGCGTAAGGCGGCTGTCTTGGAGCTTAGCTAAGCTTAAGTCTCTAGGGTCTTCTTAGGTAACAACTAGTTAAGGGGGAGGGCATAAGGTTGGCCTGTAAGTTCCTATATTTAGGTTAACGTTTATAGGAGTCGAAACAGGGCGTTAACTGTTGCAGTTGTTGCTCCTAGCCTTAATAATGTCTGCAAACAGATTCCTACAGCTGTTAAGGGGTTAGTAGAGGGTAACAAGTTCCTAGAAGGATAGGGTTTTATGTTCCTAATTCTTAAGTTTTGTAAGGAGTTCTGTGCTTAACCCAGCAACTAGAGCTGACTTCTGTGCCTCTATATCGTATTTACAGTGTCCAATTTCTCGTAAGAACTGTACTTAATAGTCTGCAAAGGGCTTGTTAGTCTGCTTAAGTGTCCTAATAAATTGTTAAGCCGTAGACTTGCGGTATAGGTTTCAAAATGCTGAGTTAAGAGAGGTAAGTAAGGCCTTAATGTCTGGGCAAGTAACTTAGAATGTCTATAGGTTCAACTAGTGTAGGACTTACTAAAGTGCCTTGCCTGCTAGGAGAGAGAATGCGTAGGAGACCCTCTGATTTTTATTAGGGAAATAGTCTGCATTGGCTAAGAGTTTAATAGATAGTTGTAGACGAAATTTATTAAACTTTTTATTGTCTCTGTATAACGTTTCTGCATTAGCTACTTTCTTACTAGTAGATTCTCTAGTAGTAGTAGGTGTCCTTAAGTTCAGGGCTTCTTATAGTTGTCCTTGTTGTTAGGGGACGCTGCCCTATTAGGTCCTATACCTAAACTGGCCGTCGTCCTAAGGATTGCGACTTAGCAGCGCCAGCACGACCCTACCCTCCGTACGGAGGCACTAGCACGACCCTACCCTCCGTACGAAGGAAAATGCCGAAACTCTGTACAGAGGGAAATCCCTGCTCCCCTGCCTAGGGAGAAATCTCTGTACCCCTGTACAGAGGGAAATCTCTGCACCCTTATACAGGGGAAATTGCTGGCTTGCTTCGTAGGCACAAAATGTACAGTAGCAGACGACGAAGGAACTGCCTATTAGTTCCTTTATATAGATACCCAGCTTCAAGTTTCTAAACTAAGATTCTTGAACCTATTAAATTAGGAACTGATCTTACTGTTGGTAACTGCAGTAATACAACGAAGATAGACAACGCTACCCCTATAGAAACCTCGGCTATAGAGGATTATATGCAGCGTATGTATGCGGAGCTGATAGCTCGTACGAACTAGCTCGAAACACAGAGAGACTACTAGGCTACGACGATTTCCCAACCTCTAGCAGCTTAGGGCGTCCGGTTGCGACCCGACCCCTACTACGACGACGACGAACACGACGGCCTACACTGCGGTCCCTAAGAGCAAACTCTCCAACGTCACTACCTACGATAGTAAAGCACTGGCCGAGTACCCCTCCTAGGCTGCCGAGATACGCTCTAAGCTTCTAGTCGACTTAGGAGCATACCCGACCAAGCTTAACAAGGTAGTGTATCTCTTTAGGAGATTAAAGGGCAAGGCAACAGCACGAATTCTACCGTACTACGAAACGGCTATTGCCAGTCCGGCAACGGCAACTAAGACGATGCTCTAGGTAGCTCTCGACAGGAGCTTTAAGGACCTAGACCGCGAAAGCCGAGCCCTCGTACAGGTCAATACTATAAAGCAAGGACGCAAGTCTGTACGAGAGCTCCTTGCGGAATTCGACTAGACCCTAGCAGAGGTAGGAGGACTCTAATAGGAGGACAGGGTAAAGATAACTACCCTAGAAAGTGGGCTCTCTAGGGAGATTATACTAGGACTAGTAGGCATAATGCGACCAGCCTTATACGAGGCGTTCTGTAATCTCCTTAGGATAATCGACGACTAACAGCGTAGGCTCGGACGGATAAGCTGCGCCTACAGGGTGCGACAACCCCTCTATCGGCAGCAGGACGCTATAGACTAGGAACTAACAACGACGACGAGAGTGGCGGCAGCCGTTACTGTACGACTAAGGGCCGGCGCTAAGAGGGGGCTATAGATAGATGCAGCTACCCTTAACAAGAGACGAGCAGAAGGAAGCTGCTACCGGTGTAGCTAGATAGGGCATACTGTACGGAATTACAGGCTTTTGCCAGCAGAGAGACCTAGGGGACGGCCGGCCACTACGAGGGTGGCAACTGCGGTATCCTAATACGAGACCTAAGAGTTCCCCTTAGACGATAACGAGTCGGGAAAAGAGTAGCCTCTAAGCGAAGGCTTAGCTAGAGGCATATATAAGATAGATTGCCAAATTAAAGCACTACTTAGCTATCTTTAAAGAGCAACTATATAACGACTACGCCGTTTATCGTACGACCTACGCTAAACAGGACCGCCACTGCGCAGACGCTGATCGACACAGGGTGTTTAGTGTACAGAGTAATTAGCGAAGACTTCGTACAGAAACACTACATTAAGACGACCCCTACTGTACCTGTACGTATACTGGGCATTACCGGACAAGGACCGGACATTACCTATATAGTAAAAGTGACGATAGAGTTACAAGGACACTACAAGCAGGACTTATACTTCTACGTCGTACAGGACAAGTTAGGGTATAACCTAATATTAGGGAAACTATAGATAGAGCTCTAGCAGGGCAAGCTTAACGTTAGACGAGGACGCCTGTACCTAGCAGCGACAAAGCAGAGACTCCGAGACCAAGGGAGAGTCCTACTAGGCGGCAATACCAAAGTCGAAGTTAACGCTAACGCCGAGGTTAACACTACGACTACAGACATTAAGAAGGCCTTAGCGCCTAAGAAAGTTACGGACCCCTGCACGAAGCTCCTATCGGAATACGCAGAATACCTAGACCTCTTCAAACCAAAATCGGCCTCGAAACTGCCCCTATACTAAGGAGAAGGAATCGACTACGATATCTAGCTCGAGCCCTTTCCGGACAGAAGCCTGCCCAAAGTACCGTATAGCCCGCTGTATAGCATGTCCTCTAGAGAACTCCTAGTGCTACGCAAGATGTTAGACGACCTACTTGCTAAGGGTTTCATTCGCGCAAGTACGTTATCGGCCAGAGCCCTAGTGCTGTTTGTTTACAAGGAAGGCTCGGCCGGCTTGCGTTTCTATATAGATTACAGAGGTATTAACGCAATTACTTACAGGGACCGGTACCCCCTACCCCTTATTAAGGAGACCCTCGGACGGATTAGCAAGGCAAAGTAGTTTACTAAGCTTAATGTTGTTTCAGCCTTTTATAAGATACGGATTAAGGAAGGATGTAAATAAATAACCGCATTCTGTACAAGGTACGGACTTTTCGAGTAGTTTATTACCCCCTTTAGCCTTGCGAATGCGCCGGCAACCTTCTAGAGGTACATTAACAGGTCTTTGCAAGGACTTCTAGAGCAAGAGCGACGAGTGTAACGAGAGCAAAGAGAGCGACGAGAAGGACGAGAAGGACGATGTAGGAGCGACAAGGACGAGAGCGAGAGCAGCGACAACGAGATGCACCTAGCAGGACCTAGGGCGACGACATTTGTTTTTTCGGGTCTTTAACAGACCATTCTATTCGGACAAGGCCTATCGAGACAGTTCAGCAATCGAGGACAAGACATACGTATAGCCAGCGAGCCCCAAGCACTAGCGAGCCCCAAGCACCAGCGAGCCCCAAGCACCAGCGAGCCCCAAGCACTAACGAGCCCCAAGCACTAGGCAGGTACAGCTGCAGGCAGGCACTGCATGTTTAGAAAGATACTGCATGTTTAGAAAGTCAGCTGCAGATAACAGGCAGCTACAGACAACACACTGTTTAGGTTCAGAGGCAGCACAGTTCAGAGGCAGCACAGTTTAGAGGCAGCACAGTTCAGAGGCAGCACAGTTCAGAGGCAGCACAGTTCAGAGGCAGCACAGTTCAGAGGCAATATTACAGCTGCTGCAGGCAGGCACAGCTGCAGACAATACAGACACTGCATATTTAGAAAGGCCCTGCACGTTTAGAAGGGCACTCTAAGTTCAGAAGAGCACGTTTAGAGGGCATAGCTGCAGGCAACACAGGGCAGACAGGGCTGCTGCAGACAACAGGCACAGCTGCTGCAGACAGGCACAGCTGCGGCAGACAACACAGGGCAGCTGCTGCAGACAATACAGGCAAAGCAGAGGCAGCACAGTTCAGAGGCAACAACACAGCTGTAGGCAATACACAGCTGTAGAGCAGATACAGCTGCTGCAGACAACAGAGGCATAGCAGCTACAGACAGGCACAGCTGCTGCAGACAACATAGGGCTACTGCATACAGGCACAGCTGCTGCACCTAGCTGCAGACCACCTAGCTGCAGAGCAAGACTACCAGGCACAACACAAGGCAAAGCAAAAGGCAGAGCACAAGGCAGAGCACAAGGCAGAGCGTAAGGCAGACATAGCTGCAGGCAGGCACAGCTGCAGACAACAGGCAGCTGCAGACAACACAGGCAAAGCACAGGAGAAGCGACGGTCTAAGAAGCGACGGTCTAAGAAGCGACGGTCTAAGAAGCGACGGTCTAAGAAGCGACAGTCTAAGAAGCGACGGTCTAAGAAGCGACCGTCTGAGAAGCGACCGTCTGAGAAGCGACCGTCTAAGAAGCGAAATACGTAGGCTGCGACCTCTGCGACAGACGACCTCTGCGACAGACGACCTCTGCGACCCCAGACGACCTCTGCAGCCGCGACCTTTGAGAATTCTGCAGCCTTGGCAAGGCACCAAACAAGGCACCAAACAAGGCACCAACAAGGCACCAATCGAGGCCGAAAGGGACGGCAAAACGCACGAGATTAAGGCACCAAAGCGACGTCGAAAAGGCACGGAAATTGAAGCTTAAAAGCAACCTTAAAAGCAAGCTCAAAAGTCACCTCTAAACGACCTGTTTTGGACCGACCTAATTGGCCAAAAGCAATGGCAAATCGTACTGAAATTGAAGCTGAATTTGCAACCTAGTTGGCTGCAGCTGCGACCTAGTTCAACACGACCTCTACGACCTGGTCTGGCACAATGCGACCTGGTTTGGCACCTGCGACCTGGTTTGGCTGATTGCGATTAAGAGCAATCGCTGGTTGGGGAGAACGGTAGTGATACGGATGTAGGCTCAAAGGTGCTGGAAGGTGGCAGGCTTGGCAGGGCCAGGCTTGGCACACACTCAGATACCTCTACCTCCGCTTGTACGTAGATTTTTCCCTCTCTAGCCTCAGATATAGTTTTCAAAGTAGCTGTATTGAATTATCTACGTGCTCAGGTCACTTAATAGGTCCTTAGTACTGTTGTCCTTGCTCTTCTAGCTGTTGACCGTAACATCTAGCTTGTCGACGATTAAGAATCTTGCTCTTTATAAAGTGGACTAAGTTCTTGTAATTAGAGCTTACTTAAGTTGGAGAGGCTATACTCTTAAGTTCTAGACGCTATTCTTAAAATACCTTTACAATTGCTACGAGTTCCTTGTCGTAGATCTCGTAATTGCATTAAGCTAGGATTATCTTCTTTAAAAGATAGGCTGCTAGGAGCTATAGTTGTTTAGATACGTTTCTTTAAAGAAAGAGGGCTCTAATAGCTCTATTCGAGGCGTCTGTTAATCCAGACGCGTAGATATAATTCGATACAGTCGTTTGGTAACTATATCGCAAAGTAAGAAAAGGAAGGAATCTATATAGTAGTAGGTATAGGTTCTTATAGGGGTAGTATGCCAGGATCCGGCTCGGTCTAGAAGGGCCGAGCCGAAATTTTAGGGTCTACCCTATTAGTCCGCCCTACCCCTTTCTACTACTGCAACATTACCCCCCTCCCTTACTAGCAGTCGCCCTCGACTGCTTACTTATCTATCTATATCTTCTGCTTTCTTCCAAGCCTCTTAGCTAAATGCGACCTTCTATTCTATTCTATTCTAATAGGCATCCTCTCCGTCTGTCTTCTTATCTCTTTTTCTGCTCTTATTTTTGCAGTGTAGCAGCTTCTTTCTGCCTAATCTTCTGCGTAGGTGCCTTTATCCTACGCCTTTTCCTTCTCTCTTTCGACATTACCTCTTCTAACGTTACTTTATTAGACTTTACTTTATTAGACGTTTCTTTTTTAGACGTTACTTTATTAGATGTTACTTTGTTAGACGTTACTTTATCTTATAGCCCTTCTTCTAGTGTCGTTTATCTAATGTCGCTTTACTTGGCATCTATCTAACGTCGCTCTATTTAACGTCTATCTAAGATCTACAGCGTTCTCTTTATTAGTAGAGCAGCTGCTGCCTTAGAGTTGGCAACATTGTTTGAGGCGGCAGTGCTTTGGTAGCGTCGGCGCTAGCGGCCTTCTGTCGACTGTTACGAAGCGCGTAGGCAGTAGTCGCTCTGTCGGTAAACACGCTACAATAGTTCGCGTTAGTTACGCCGCCGCCGCCTTAGAGTTAGCGACATTGTCCGAGGCGGCAGTAGCGATAGACCAAATTGCGGTCTTAACCAACCGTACTGACAGTGACTGGGAGCGTTGCCAAGAGCACTGACGTCGGCGGCTCCACTACTACCGCCGTCCACTTTATATAGAAGAAATCCCTCTATAGGGACGTAATTTCTATAAAGTCGGACAGCAGCGGCTGGATAATGTTTACGACCGTTACTAAGAGCACTAACGTTAGCGGCTATAACTAACCAAACCGTTAATAGGTAAGGGCTTTAACCGTTACTAGACTACTAACAGCGGTAGCTATAACTAACCGGCCCCTTCGTGCTTTGGCAGCCTGTAACCGCTGCAGCAGCAGTAGCCGTCTTCAAAGTTAAATAGCTTAGCTACTGTAACCGTAACTAAGCGCGAACTTCGGCTACTGCCGTTCTGTTAGCTATTAACGGAAAGTATATAGAACAGTGCTTCTGTTCTTCTGGAAGTTCGTTTACTTCTTCTAGTAACGCAGTTTAGCCCCTCTGTATGCATAGCAGTTAGCTATAAACTAGTAGGTTTGCTTATAAATGCAGGGAAAACAGTATATAGTTCTGACTGCATTCTTTGTCTTCTTCGTTCTAGCGTAACCTATATCCTTGGAACTATACACCTGCTTAATAACTTTGGTAACTATCTCTTCTAGCACTATTAGCTTTCTAGAGCTAGTACTGCTGAGCTTCTGTCGTCCGTTAAGCTTCTTTACCTTTTCGAAAAGAGTCTCTTCCTTTACTGGGTCTATATTGTAGATCCCTACTTCTTCTAATACTCTACTATCTACTATTTAATTGGTAAGAACCTTCCAGTAGGTCGTTCTTACTGCTTCTATCGTTTTCTTTGATCCTGCGTAGCGTACATCCGTAGAACTATAGACTAGCTGGATAACCTCTGTAATCAGTTCTTCCAGAACGATCAGCTTCCCTAAGCCGGTTTTGCCGAGCTTCTGCTGCTAATTAAGCCGTTCCACTTTCTCGTACAGTGTCTCTTCTTCGATCGGTGGCTCCATCGCACAGATGCCTACCTCTTTCAACAACTCGGCGTCTACTATTCGTTCGGTCAACACCTTCTAAAACATGTTCAGATCTTCTTTCGCTCGACTGGTCTTCCCTTCTCTTCTCGTTAGCGTATCAGCCTTTCCATTTTAAGCTCCAGGTCGATAGGTGATCTTAAAATCGAATCCGGATAGGTAGGCAGCCTACCAGGCTTAGCGGCGTAATAGCTTCTGCATCTTTATAAAGTTGGTCAACGACTGGTGGTCTGTAGGGACCTGGATCGTGCTCTGTCCAGCTATAAGCTCTGGTTTCCACTCTTCGAACGCCTGAATAATAGCTAGCAGCTCTTTATTATAAATAGCGTAGTTCCTCTTAGCATTATTTATAGACTTGCTAAAGAAAGCTACCGGATAGAGAGTCTCGTCGTCATCAGCGTGTTAAGAAAGGACCCCTGCTGTTACTGTGTCGGAAGCGTCTGTCTCTACGTAGATCGTCTTTTCCGGTCGGAAGTGCGCCAGTAC
Organism: Pseudocercospora ulei; assembly: GCA_016165855.1. Classification (NCBI taxonomy): domain Eukaryota; kingdom Fungi; phylum Ascomycota; class Dothideomycetes; order Mycosphaerellales; family Mycosphaerellaceae; genus Pseudocercospora; species Pseudocercospora ulei. The sequence continues at coordinate 4,678,722 of JACWNB010000005.1, read as the reverse complement.
CGGCGCCGATGCCACTGCCTCTTTCTGCCGATTAAAGGCTTCCGTGCACTTCTTATTCTATAGGCCAGCGGCCTTCTTTTTTAACGCCTTATTCAGTAGTCTCGCTATCTTGCTAAAGTCCTTAATAAACTGTCGATAGTAGCTGCAGAATCCGAGAAACGCTCTGATTTGCGTAGTGTTTCCGGATGTCGGTTGCTTCTATTCTGCGACGGCGGCCACTTTCGACAGGTCTATCCGAATTCCTTCTCTTCCGACGGTAAGACCGAGGTATTTGACCTCGGTCTAATAGAACTCGCTCTTCTTCGTGTCTGCGTTCAATCCGACCTCGCGGAGTCTCTTTAACACTCTCTTAATGTAGTCCGTATGTTGCTCTTTCGTTCCTTCGGTATAGATCAGAATGTCGTCTAAGTAGATTGAACCGAATCGTTCTAGCATGTCTATAAAGGTGTGGTTTATAAAGCGTTGCTACATAGCTGGCGCGTTGGTAAGTCCGAAAGGCATTACTAACTACTTAAAATTGCCTATGCGCGTAGCGAATGTCGTAAGGTCTTCTGTCTGTCCTTCTTCGTTCCTTAATCGATAGAATGCTTGGCGAATATCTAGCTTGCTGAACCACTTAGCCTTTGCCACCCTCTGTATAGTCTCGTCTATTAGCGGCAGCGGATACACGTCTCTCTTAGTGACCTTATTAAGGCTACAGTAATCTACGCACAGTCGGAGACCACCTCCGGGTCTCTATACGAAAAGAATCGGTAACGCATATTCTGCAGAGCTTAGCGTAATGAACTTCTTCGCCAGGTTCTCTCGAACAAACACTTCTACCTAGTCCAGCTCGGCCGGCGATAATCTTCTTAAGGGCTCGGTTCTCGGTAGTGCGGCTCCTTCTTTTAACCGGATCTTGTTGTTATATTCCGGTCGGTGGAGCGGCAAGAGGTTGGAGTCAGCCTTCGAGAACACGTTAGTATAACTATAGAGTTCTTTTGGTAACACCTCTAGTAGATCCACTTCTTCTTCTGCTATTATCTTCCTGTAGTCTTCGATGTCTTTTATTAAGATAGCGTAAATCTCGTTGTCTAGCGACCTCGCGAGGGTCGTTAGAGCTTCTAAACTTATTATTCCGATCGTGTCTTAAGGGTCGGACCAATCCTCTAGAGCTACTTCGATAGTCGTAACGTTCGGTTCCACTGCGACCTTAGTAACTGATTTGACGGCGGCGGAGCCGCTGTATAGTGTTCTGAATCCGAGTGTGCCTTTACCTACGTCAATAATTGCTTTCTGGTTCTTTATCCATTTTTGTCCTATAATGATGTCAAACCTTCCGATATCCATTATTCGGAACGTCGCCTTCGTAGTTCGACCTGCCAAGGTGGTCTTTAATGGCACATAGTGCGTAACACTCTCCGTGTCTTGTCCGTTGTATGCCGAAATCGGTGTCGGCGATGCTAGCTCTACTGGATAGCTTTATTCTTTTATTAGCTTTTGAACCAATCGATAATAGATCGCCGCTCCGATAAGGGCCCCCGTGTCGATAAAAGCTCTTAGCTAAAGTGATTTGCTCGATCTATTAAGGGGGTGGACAGTGATTAGAAGGATAATAGCTGTTTACGTGTTCACTTCCACCGCCGCCGAGAGCGGATCGCTGCAACTGTTAATGCTTCCTTTCGTTGACGTAGTTCGTGTTGGTGCCCTGTTGTCTATGCTAGATAGGGGGCCTATCCGTCCAGCTAGTCTTTTCCCAGGATTCTTAGTAGCACTCCACTGTCTACACTGTCGGTGTCGTTCGGAGCCGGCTCTATAGCTTGTATAGTCTTTCTCGGCGGCTGCGGCTGCGGCTGCTTTATAACACGATACTCCTGCTTCTGTTAGGCCGTAGCTTGGCATTTCGTAGCTATATAGCCAGGCTTTCTACATGCGTAACAGGTGGGGACGAACGACGAACGCGGTAACTGGTAAGATAGCTGCGGAGGCGCTCTCCGGAAAGGTGCAGGGGGTCGCGTCGCCTGCGTTATCGACGGCTTCTAGGTCGATTCGCGTAATTTCGCATAAGCGCTTAGGTTTCTCGCAGTAACTCTCGCTCGGTGCACGAAGCTCTTAAGGTCCTTATCTTCTACTGAGGCTATAGCTGCGGCTAGTTCAGGGTTCAGCTTCTGCCTTAGTAGGTGGAGCTGCTTATCTTCTGCCACTCGGGCCCTAATCGCATATTTTCGGAATAGCCTATAGAATTCCTTAAACGTCTGTCGGTTTTGGTAGATCTTGTCCAGCTGCTTACGGGCCGTCTTCTTCCGGAAGAGGTCTCCGAAGCGTTAATCCAGTGCTTTAATCGCCTCTTTAGCAGTTACCTCTTCTAGGTCCGCTACTAGCGAAAAAGCTTCTCCTTCTAATCGCGACTCTAGGTAGGCCAATCTATCTCCGGTACTGTTTCCGGCATAGTCTCGGTCTATCTTGTTCTTTATTTTCTTCTTAAATGCTTCCTAATCCTTAGGATCTCTGCCTCTAAACGCTGGTGGATCCGGTAGTAACGTTATTAACGTGCCGCCTTAACTGTAGGCCGCCGGTAAGGCGGTCTCTGCTAGTTCTTCTCGATGCGGTAGCGGCGACGTCGCTCTCTCTATCTTAGCTAGCTGAGTCTTTATCTCCTTTAGTTGTGCCAGTCGGTTTGCCGCTTGGTTTTCCAGCATATCTATAATGGTCTCGGCCGATTCCTTCTCGGCTCTTACCGTTTTAATTTCCTCTCTTAATCTTCTGTTCTCTTCCGTGTTTCTATAAAATTTCTTCTTAATAAAGGTAATAATGTCGAACACCTTCTTAGCTCTATTCTCTGCCAGATGCTCTTCTATTTCTTCCAGCGTACGTGCGTACAGCTCGGCATAGCTCTCTATGCCCCTCTTTGCTTTATCTATCTCTTCTTCTGTAAGGCCCTTAGTGGCCATTCTGTCGTCGAGGATGCTAATACGCCTATCCCTCGGTCTATCGTTCTTTCTCTTTCCGCTGCGGCCTGTAACGCCGCCCTCTACCGTTAAGAAGCTCTCTATAGCTTTCTTACGGTGCTGGGGTTGTTGGTTTGTGTAGTGCGCGTACGTTATTCGGGGGTCCGGATAATTTCACGGTCCCTTTCGCGCAGCGCAGTGATAGTGTAGGGAGTGAGTTCGAGATATAATAATCCAGGCACGCAGATATGATTCAATACGGCCTTTTTAATAACTATATCTCGAACTGAGGAGGGAAAGGAATCTATGTAGTAGTAGGCGAGGGCTTTGGGGGTGGCGTGCCAAGGCCCGGCTCGGTCCAGAAGGGCTGAGCCGAAATTCCAAGGGTCCACCCTATTACTCAGTCCCACCCCTTTCTGCCGCCGCAATACTTTCCAGTGTAATCCGGCTAGGGTTACGCCTGGACGACTCTATACTATCTGTCTGCTGTACGTTAACGCAGTGTTGATCGCTAGCTGTAGTTAGCTCTGTAGTGCCTGTACTAACTCCCCTTAGGGCTTATTTGCGCTATACCGGCTTTAAGGTTAGTAGGTTAGGGTATGTGCCTTATATAAGTAGAAGGACAGTTTTCTTTAGTGTTCCGTATGTCGTCCTAGGGAGCTTCGCCGGGTCCCCGGCTCGCCTTTAGTTATTGACTTAGACACGGATAAGGAGACTAAGCTGGACTTTATTAAGATTACAGACAATAATCTAGGTGTTATTAAGATATCGGACGAGAGTTTAGAGGTTAGCGAGATTTTAGACGGCGGTCTAGAGGTTATTAATATTTCAGGCAGCAATCCGGAGATTATTAAGATCTCTAACGATAGTAGTGCAGCAGCGTCGCCGTCTGTAGTAGAGATCGGTAATTAAGAGGTTGCTATCCGTATTGTAGTATGTCGGACAGTACAGTCTTACTGTAATGTTAGTTTGGAGGTTTGCTTCTCCTCCTATCGATCCAATGCTACTGTATCTTGTAGAGCCTCGTACAGTTCCTATGTAGGCTCCGCCTACCCTGTCTGTTTAACTAGATATTGACTCTGCTTTTGCTTTGTCCGACTCTTAAGGATTTCCTCTACCTCGTACTCTTCCTAGTTCTTAGTAATAACCGCTAGGGGGCGTACGTCGTCTGTCGTCTAATAAGGTAGGGGGTCTGTATATACTGGCCGGACGAAGTCTATATAGAAGACTAGATAGATCCCTGGGAGAGTGTTAAGTCGTACTATATATGTTCCTACCGGCCGGATTACTATAAACATCCAGTTCCTCTAGTCTAGTCTCTTGCTCGGCTAGTCTGTACAGATGTTGTGCCAGTTTAACTACACCTTATTACATGCCTTATACTTTAATACGGCCTGTCGTCCTTTGTTGGCCTGTTCTTCCGCATTCTACTAGGCTATCGCGAGGCTCGACTTATCCTATTAGTAGGCGTTCGTAATCGTGTGTACGATAGCCTCCCCCTGCTAAATTAGGGAACGTATAGGTCGTAGGATAGCGCTGCTTAGGGTCGCAGGGAGCAGGGAGTAGTCGTATCTGTAAGCTATAAAGAAGGGGGACAATCCTGTACCGTTAGCTGTACGACTGTTAATTGCTAGTTCCGCTATAGGTAGGAGGCAGTTCCAGTTAGACTAGTTATAGTCAACGTACGCCTGGAGGTACGCTTCTAGTGTTAAGTTAACCCTCTCTGTTATACCGACTGTCTGTAGGTCCTATACAGTTAAAAGACGACGTTCTACGTTTAGCAATGAGCAGATCCTTGCCTAGAGTTAGCTTGTAAACTGTATACTACAGTTAGATACAATCGACCAAGGGAATCCATACCTACTGAATATAGTCTGTATAAAGGCCAAAGTAGTGTCCTTAGCCAAAATTGAACTTATCCCCTCTAGTATTACTCCTTTTGTTAGCTTGTCTATTACTACTATAATGTTCCGTTATCTGTCGCTCTCCAGAAGGTCTGTAATAAAGTCTACTGTTAAATCCTGCTATAGCTAGTCTGGTATTAGTAGCGGTTTTAACAGACTATGCTTTAGCTCCTACTAGGACTTCGTCCGTCTATAGACATTACAGTTTCGTACAAACCTATAGATGTCCTTTGGCATTGCTAGCTAGTAGTAATCCCTAGCGATAATGCTATAAGTCTCCTCGCATCCTAGGTGTCCGGTCGCTATCGTGTCTTACGCCTATTGTATTAAGCTCGTATATAGCTTGTCCTCTGTAGGGACCTAAGTCTAGTTCCTAAACCTTGGGTTGCTCTCTTTGTCTACTGTATACTCTGCTACTAAGACCTTAAGGTTTAGCTCTGTAGGGAACTTCTACTGCCCTTCCTACATCGCTGTATAGACTTTCCTTTAGACGTTATCCCTTTCTACTACATCTTCCTAAGCTTAATACTAGGGATTTATAGTATATATCGCCACTAGGAGGACAGTGTCTTCCCCTAGGTTCTCTCTAAACATTTAAAATGTCTGTAATTTTAGTTATTCGACGTTGTATGTTAATAGAATATCTTAGTCTCGTCGAGATAATACATCGGCCCTGCTGTTGTCCTTATCCTTATAGTACTAGAGTTTTATATTGAACCGGCTTAGGTATATTGCCTATTGTATGTATCTTCTAGAGAGTTTTTAGGGTTTTATAAAATACTCGAGGTTCTTACAATCTGTAAGGACGAGGAATTTAGGGACTAAACAGAGTTCGCTGTCCTACGCCTTATAGCACTGTACGACTGCTGGCAATTCCTTGTCGTAGATAGGGTAGTTGCATTCGGCTAGGGTGTTCTTTTTAGAGAAGTATACGTATAGGTATAGGAGGCTGTCTAGACCTATCTGTAAGAGGATACCCTCTATACAGTATCCTAAGGAGTATGTTTCTAATATCGTAGTATGTTCTAGATTAAAGATAGCAGGAGTCGGTCCTATAGTAAAGAGTTCCTTTAGCTTTTTAAAACTTCTATTGCATTCGTCTAACTATTTCAACTGCTTGTCCTCATATGTTAGCTTAACTAGAGGGCGGACTATGTTCAAATAGTTCTGTATAAATTGTTAGTAGAAGTTAGCGAACCTAAGGAATTTCTGTATATCTTTAACACTTGTAGAAGGCCTCTTCTGCTTAATAGTACTAATCTTCTTCTCGTCTATGCTAATGCCCTTCCCTACCACGATAATAAACCCTAGATATTTTATATATTTTACACTAAATTCGCATTTGTCGATGTCGAGGTACAGTCTAGCCCTCTGTGGACAGTCTAGTACCTTCTTAACGTCTCGTTTGTAGTCCTTACAGCTGCTGTCTATAAATACTAGAGTATCGTTAAGGTACGTAGAGCAGATAATGTCTAGAAGTCTCTATAGAGATCTATTAATATACCCCTAGAAGGTTACAGGCGTATTCGCAAGGCTAAAGTAAGTAATAAGCTACTTAAAAAGGCCGTACCTCGTACGGAAAGCTGTTATCTATTTATATACTTCCTTAATCTGTATCTTATAGAAGACCAAAACAACATTAAGCTTAGTAAACTACTTTGCCTTTCTAATCTGTCCGAGGGTTTCCTTGATTAGAGGTAGGGGGTAGCAATCCTTTTTTGTAATTGCGTTAACGCCTCTATAGTCTACGTGGAATCGTAACCTAGCTAGGCCTTCCTTCCAGACGAATAATACTAGAGCTCTAGCTAAGGACGTACTTACGTAGATAAAACCCTTAGAGAGTAGATCGTTCAATGTCTTGCATAGTACTAGAAGTTCTCTAGAGGACATGCTGTACAATAGGCTATATAGTACTTTAGGTAGGCTTCTGTCTAGACAAGATTCGAGCTTAATCTCGTAATCGATTCCTTCTCTTTAAAGTAGGGGCAATTTTAAAGCCGATTTAGGCTCGAAGAGGTCGAGGTACTCTAAGTATTTTAGTAGTGGTTTTGTACCGGGGTCCGTAACTTTCTTAGGTACTAGTACCTTCTCGATGTTAGAGGTTGCAGCATTAACCTTAGTATAGGGGTCGCTTAGCGGAGCTTGTCCTTAGTCTCGGATTCTCTGCCTTGTTGCTGCTAGGTAAAAACGTCCTTATCCGACGTCGAGCTTACCTTACTAGCGCTCTATCTAAGGTTTCTCTAGTATTAGGTCGTACCCTAATTTGTCTTGTACAACGTAGAGGTATAAGTCTTGCTTATAGTGCCCTTATAGCTTAATTGTTACCTTTACTATACAGGTAATGTCCAGTCCTCGCCTAGTAATTGCTTGTATGCATATAGGTACAGTAGGGGTAGTCTCAATATAGTGTTTCTGTACGAAGCTTTCGCTAATAACTCCGTACACTAAACATCCGGTATCGATTAGGGTTCGTAAGTAGGCAGATCTGTTTAATGTAGCTCGTACGATAAACGGCGTAGTCGTTATGTAGATGCTTTTAAAAGATAGCTAAGTAATGTATTAATATAGTAGCCTATCTCGTATATGCCTCTAGCCGAGCCTTTGCTTGGAGGCTACTCTTTTCCCGATTCGTCGTTATCTAAGGGGAACTCTTAGGTCTCTACTGCTGCTGTTGCTACCCTTATAGTAGAAACCTATCCTCTAGGTCTATTAGCTAGTAAGAGACTACAGTTACGTACAGCATGCCCTGCCTGTCTGTACTAGTAACAGCTCCCTTCCGCCTTTCTTCTGTTAATAGTAGCTATATCTACCTACTGCGCCCTCTTAGCGTTAGCCCTTAGTCGTACAGTAATAGCTGCGGCCACTCTCGTCGTCGCTGGTTCCTAATCTAAAGCGTCTTGTTGCTAGTAGTTGGATTAGCGTAGTTTATAGGCGCGACCAATTCGTATAAGCCTACGCTGCTATTTATCGACTATCTGTAGGAGGTTGCAGAATACTTTTTACGAGGCCAGCCGGCGAACGCCTATAAGGCCTGTTATAATCTCCCTAGAAAGGCTAACCTCTAGGGTAGCGATCTTTACCCTGTCTTCCTAGAGAAGGCCTCCTGCTTTAGCTAGAATCTAGTCGTATTTTGCGAAGAACTCTCGTACAGGCTTGCATCCTTGCTTTATAGTATTAAGACGTACGAGAGCTCGGTTCTTACAGTCTAGGTCCTTGTAGCTCTTGTCGAGAGCTGCCTAGAGAGTCGTCGTTGTTGCCTCTACCGGTCTAGCAATAGCAGTTTTGTAGTACGGCAAAATTTGTGCTACCGCTTTGCCTTTTAGTCTCCTAAAGAGGTACACTACCTTGTCCAGCTCGGCTAGATACGCTGCTAAGTCGACCAGAACCTTAGAGTGCATCTGAGCTGCCTAGGAGAGGTACTCGGACAGTGACTTACTGTCGTAGGTAGTGACATTAGGGAGCTTGCTTTTGTAAGCCGCTTTAGCTGTCGTGTTCGTCGTCGTCGTCGTAGGGGTCGGATCGCGATCGGACGCCCTAAGCTGTCGGAGCTCTTGTTCCTATTAGGAAATCGTCGAGGCCTAGAAGCCTAGCTGTTCTTCGAGCTAGTTTGTACGAGCTATTAGCTCCTTATATATACGCCGCATCTGGGCCTCCATGTCCGTCGTATCTATCTAAATAGTGTTGTTAGTTGTATTACTGCAGTTACCGCTAGTAAGATTAGTTCCTAATGTTTAGGGTTTAAGTATCTTAGTTTAGAAACTTGAGGCTATATATATACAGGAAGGAACTAATAAGCAGTTCTGTACTCTGTCCGTTACTGTACAATTTATATCTACGAAGCCAGCTAGCATCTATAGTATAGGGGTAAAGACAAAAAGGTGCTACCCTAGCCTAGTCTGAGTTAAACCTCGGGCCAGGCTGAGTCGTATCTTGTACGGGCCGAGTTATACTAGCACCGCTAAGTCGTAATCTTTAGGACGACGGCCGGTCGGCTCAGGCTCGGGGCCTGACAGGACGGCGTCCCCTGACAATACTAAAATCAAACCTAGATAGGTAAGCAGACTGCTGTACGTAGTAGTATAAGAGTTCCTACGTCTTTATAAAGTAGGCTAACGACTAGTAATTAGTAAGAACCCGGACCGTGCTTTTTCTAGCTATAAGCTCTAGTTTCTATTCTTTAAAGGTCTAAATAATAGCAAGGAGCTCCTTGTAGTAGATAGTATAATTCTCCTCTACTTTGTTTATTAATTTGCTAAAGAAAGCTACTAGATAAAGTGCTTTATCGTTACTATATTAAGAAAGGACTCCTGCTGTAACAGTGTTAGAAGCGTCCGTTTCCAGATAAATCGTCTTCTTAAGGCGGAAGTGTGCTAGTACTAGTGCCGCAGCGACGGCGGCCTTTAGCTAGTAGAAAGCTTTAGTACACTTCTCGTTCTGTAGTCCGGCTGCCTCCTTCTTTAATACCTTATTTAGTGGTCTTGCTATCTTGCTAAAGTCTTTAATAAATTGTTGATAATAGCTACAGAAGCCTAGGAATGCTCTAATCTAAGTAGTGTTTCCTTACTATAGCTGCTTCTGTTCTTTTATTGCAGTGACCTTTAATAGATCTATTTAGATGCCCTTTTTTCTAACAATAAGGCTAAGATACTTAACTTCGTGCTAGTAAAACTCACTCTTCTTAGTATCGGCGTTAAGTCCGACCTCTCGGAGCCTTGTTAGTACCTAAAGAATGTAGTCTGTATGTTGTTGCCTTGTTCTGTCTATATATATAAGGATATTATCTAGGTAGATAGACACAAACTGTTCTAGCATATCTATAAAGGTATAATTTATAAAACGTTGCTATACTGCTAGTGCGTTAGTAAGACCGAACAGTATAAACAGCTATTTGAAGTTACCTATTCTGGTCGCAAAGGTAGTAAGGTCTTCTGTTGCTCCTTCTTTATTTCTTAGTCGATAAAGCGCTTAACGAATATCTAGTTTGCTAAACTATTAAGCTTTGGCTACTCGTTAGATTGTCTTATCGATTAGCGGTAGTAGGTAGACGTCTCTTTTGATAACAGCGTTAAGACCTCTATAATATACGTACAGCTAAAGGCCTCTACTGTGTTTCTGTACGAAAAGGTTTCGTAATATGTATTTACTAGAGCTTAGCGTAATGAAACCTTTCGCTAGGTTCTTACGAATAAACACTTCTACCTAGTCCAGCTCAGCCGGTAACAGTCGTCTTAAGGGCTTAGTTCTCAGCAGTGCTGCTCCTTCTTTTAATCGGATCTTCTTATTATATTTAGGCCGGTAGAGCAGTAGGAGATTCGAATTAGCTTTTAAGAAGACGTTAGCGTAATAGTAAAGTTCCTTTGGTAGCACTGCTAATATGTCTACTTCTTCTTCTGCTATTATCTTCTAATAGTCTTTAATGTCTTTTATCGAGAGAGCGTATATCTCGTTCTTAGAGGACTTAGCGAAGGTAGTAAGAGCTTCCGAGCTTATTATTCCGATCGATGCCAGTAGCTCCAGTGCTACGGTTCGTAGATTAGGGACCCTCTTGGCGGCGTAGGCGACGACGGCGTGCGGGTCCTTAAATTCTACTATACTGTCTTTGATATCTACCTCAACCCTCTGTCTCTTTATCTATTTCAACCCCAAAATAATGTTAAAACGTCCGATATCCACAATTCGGAACGTCGCTTCCAGTGTCCGACTGGCCAACGTAGTCTTTAGCGGCATGTAGTAGGTGACCTCCTTTGTGTCTTGTTTGTTATAAGCTGAAATCTGTATAGAGGAAGCTATTTCTACTAGGTAGCTGTATCTTTTCAGCAGCTTCGGAATTAATTAGTTATGGATCGCAGCTCTAATAGGAGCTCCTATGTCGACAAAGGCTTTTAGCTAAAGCAGGCGTTATTTTCTGGAGTCTGTAAAGAGGTAGATAGTAATTAGTAGAATAATAGCTACTTTAGTGTTAGCTTCCACTGTCGCAGACAGTGGGTTGTTGCAACTGTTAACGCTCTATCTTTCTATTAGCCTCTACAGTAGTGCCGGCAGTAACTATGCCCTTAGAGGTACGCTAGGTAGGGAGTCCATCCTTCTAGCTGCTCTTTTCCTATTATTCTTAAGGGTGCACTACTGTCTCCACTATTGGTCTTACTTAGCGTCTGTTCTATAGCTTAAATGCTCTTTCTCCCTAGGGGTAGCTTCGTAGCTTAGTAAGCCTGCTTCTGTTAAGCAGTCACTTAGCATCTAGTGGCAATATAACCTAGCTTTCTATATATATAGCAGGTAGGGACAAACGTAGATCGGAACGACAGGGCTTAGCAGTGCTAGAATAGTAGCGATAATCTCTAAGGGGGTAGAGCTCTCGTCATCGCTAGTGCTCTCGATTAGTGTTAAGCTAGGAAGCCCCGTAACTCTTAAATGTTCTTATTACTAGTACGAGCGCGTTGTACGAAAACTTCTAGACAGTTAGTGTCTTCTGCTATTATTATAGTAGCCCTTAATTGGCTAGTAATCTGTTCTTTTATTATATAGATCTGTTCGCTTTTGCTAAGGCTAGCGCAGTCTGCGTACTTTCGGAATTCGCTATAAAATTTAGCGAACGGCTAAATTGGCTTCTAATAGAGGTTATGTAGGGCTGAACGACCGTTGCTTACTTTAAAGTAGTCGGCGTAGCGCTAATCTAATGCTTTAACAGCCTGTTAGACAGTAAGCTCTTAGTGCCGACCTTATAGACCGGATATTAACGTAGGTACTTTACCCTGTAGACAGGTTTTAAGGTAGGCTATCCTCTTATCTTCGTAGTCGTAGTAGTCAGCGTTTCGCGTTATCTTTCTCTTAATCTTTAATCGAAACATCTCCTATTCCTTTAATCCAAGCGCGTAGATATAATTTAATACGGCTGTTTTAATAACTATATCTCGAACTAAAGAGGGAAAGGAATCTATACGACGGTAGGTAAGGGCTTTAGGGATAGTGTGCCAAGATCCGGCTCGGTCCGGAAGGGCCGAGCCGAAATTCCAAGAATCTATCCTATTACTTAGTCCCACCCCTTTCTGCCGCTGTAACACTACCCCCCTCCCTTACTAGCGATCGCTCTCGACTGCTTACTTATCCCTTCTGTCCTTCGATCTCTTTCCAGCTAATTAGGGCTCCTTGTTCTTCTATCTATCCTCTACTTGTGCCTCTTTTTCTTCCTTTCTTCTGTTATCGTCTTCTACGTCTTTTTCTTCTACTCTATCTGATCCGAGCGCGTAGATATAATTCAATACAGCTATTTTAATAACTATATCTTAAACTGAGGAGGGAAAGGAATCTATGTAGCGGTGGGTAGGGGCTTTAGGGGTGGCATGCTAAGGCCCGGCTCAGTCCGGAAGGGCCGAGCCGAAATTCCAAGAATCTATCCTATTATTTAGTCCTACCCCTTTCTGCTGTTGTAACACTACCCCCCTCCCTTATTAGCAGTCGCCCTCGACCGTTTACCTATCCCTTCTTCCAGCTTGTTTCGGCCAATTAGCTCTTTCGATCCTTCTAGTCTTTCTTCTGTTTCTGCCTCTCTTTTTTTTGTCTTCTTTTCCGTCCGGTTTGCGGTTTCGTCCGCGAAAATTCTTCTTAAGATCGACGTTACCTCTTCTTTTCTTCTATCCTAAAAACATCTTCCTTTTGTTATCTTCTTGTTTTCTTATATCGTCGCTATCTGAAGTCGCTTACTTGGCGTCTATCTGATTGGAGCTATCTAATCTGAGCCAACAGCTATCTGAGCTGCAGCGTAACTAGTCTGTGCACCGCTGCAGAGGGTCTATATAGATCCGTCCGCAGCGCACTATCTATTCTTCTTTTTCTTCCTTACTAAGGGCCTTAAGCGCTACTGTAAAGCTGCTTTGGTTGCGTCGGCTTCGTATTCGCTATTCGTGTTAGCGAAGACGAAGGCAGTTACTAAGTGTGCCGAAGCAGTGGCGCCGTTCTCGACTTTACCCTTATTATCCAACTAGCTAAACCGGCAGACAGTAATAGTGTAATCGAGGACTAAAGTGCACTGCTGCGATCGTTTCCATTGGGTTTCGCACTAATAGAGCAGACGCGGCCTTTCTTCTTCTTCTACCTCTTCCAGAGCTATTAACTTTAGAGCAACTTAGGTCTCGGCTTTTTCGGATTCCGGATATAGAACTCTTCTAGCAGCTCCGCCGAATTCCGCAGATTCTCGATCGGATACTATTTGTAGTCTTCCGGCTATCCCTTCTACGAGATCTTCGCTTTAATGGACCCTCTTATCTTTTTTACGTCCAACACGTCTTCTACCTCCTACTCTTCTTTACCGTCTATCTCGATTAATAGGGGTTCAGCAAACCCCTATTCTAGAAGACTGTCTTTAGGGTCTAGAGTTAACAGATCCGAATAGAAAACATTGTAGATTCGGAACGACTTCGGTAGCTGGAGCTGGTAAGTTACCGGCAACCTCTTTTCCGCTATCGTAAACGGACCTACGTAGCAGGGGTTAAGCTTGGCGTTGCCTTTCAGCCCTAGGTTCTGCGTGTTAAGCTTTACCTTTTGGCCTTCTTCAAATTCTACTAGTAACCGTTTTCTATTAGCTCGAGTTAGTATCTTCTTCTAAGCTGATTCTATCGCCTCCTTCGCTACCTGGATCGCTTCTCCTATCTGAGACTCAAGCGCTTCTGCTGCGGCGGCGGCCACCCTCTTCGATAAGGTAGAAGGTTCCGAAGGGCTAGCTCTACTCGGCGGTTAAAAGCTTATTCTCGGAAGATAGCTATAAGTTATCTTAAACGGCGCTGGCGAGGTAGCCTCGGACAGTGCCGCGTTAGCGCAGAACTCGGCTATCGGCAACACCTTAACCTATTTTTCTTAATAATAGCTGCAGAAGATCCGTAGATATTTCTCTATCTTATAGTTAGCTACTTTAGACTAACTGTCGGTCTGAGGGTAAGCGGCCGTACTAAGCTTTCCGCGAATTCCGAGAACTTAGTTAATGGCCTTCTATACATTAGCTGTAAATTAAGGACCCCTATCCGTAGTAATAGTGTCCGGCAGGCTATAGTGCTTCTATATATGCTAAATTAGTATCCTTGCGGTCTCTTCTGGTATAGTGCCTTCGTCCTTTGCTTAACAGGGGATAAAGTAGCGCTCCTTGCTTAACCAATCTATTATGTTGAGAGTGGCATTGTATCTATCGGAATCCGGCAGGCCGGTTGAGAAATCTATTGTAATATACTGCTAGAGTTTCCTAGGGATTGGCAGTAGCTTTAGTAGACTGGCCGGAAGGCCGTAATGCGGCTTCGCGGCTCGACACGTATAACAATAAACGATAAACCAGCGGATCCGCTTCAAGATCCGCGGAAACTAGTAGACCGTTCTTACAGCCTCTATCGTTATCTTCGTGCCAGCGTAGCCAATATCCTTAGAACTATACACCAGCTGGATAACCTCTGTAATTAGTTCTTCTAGAACTATTAGCTTCCCTAAACTGGTTTTGCCGAGCTTCTGTTGCTAGTTAAGCTGCTCTACTTCTTTGTAGAGTATCTTTTCCTTAGTCGGCAGCTCTACTGCGCAGATCCCTACTTCTTTTAACACTTTAGCATCTACTATCCGCTCGGTGAACACCTTCTAGAACATGTTCAGGTCTTCTTTCGCGCAGCTAGTCTTCCCCTCTCTTCTCGTTAGTGCGTTAGCCTTTCTATTTCAAGCTTTAGGTCGATAAGGAATCTTAAAGTCGAATCCGGATAAGTAGGCAGCCTATCGAGCCTAGCGGCGCGAGAGCTTCTGCATCTTTATAAAGTAGGTTAACGACTGATAGTTTGTAAGGAATTGGACCGTGCTCTTTCTAGCTATAAGCTCCGGCTTCCACTTCTCGAAAGCTTAGATAATAGCTAGTAGTTCCTTATCGTAGAGAGCATAGTTCTGCTTAGCCTCGCTTATAGACTTGCTAAAGAAGGCTACTAAATAGAGTGTCTCGCTGTCGTTATTATTTTAAGAAAGGACCCCTGCTGTTACTGTGTCGGAAGCGTCCGTTTCTAGGTAGATCGTCTTTTCCGGTCGGAAGTGTGCTAGTACTAGCGCCGAGGCTACTGCGCCTTTTAGCCGATTAAAGGCTTCTGTACACTTCTCGTTCTATAAGCCGGCTGCCTCCCTCTTTAATGCCTTATTTAGGGGTCTTGCTATCTTGCTAAAGTCCTTAATAAATTAGCGATATTAACTGCAGAACCTAAGGAAAGCTCTAATCTAGGTAGTGTTTCCGGACTTCGGCTGCTTTTATTCCGTTACGGCGGCGACCTTTAAGGAGTCTATCCGGATGCCTTCTCTTCCGACAACAAGACCGAGATATTTGACTTCGGTCCAATAGAACTCGCTCTTCTTCGTATCCGCGTTTAACCCGACCTCTCGGAGCCTAGTTAATACTTGCGCAATGTAGTCTGTGTGCTGTTCTCTCGTTCTATCGGTATAGATAAGAATGTCGTCTAGGTAAATAGACACAAACCGTTCCAGCATGTCTATAAAGGTATAGTTTATAAAGCGTTGCTACACAGCCGGCGCATTAGTAAGGCCGAAAGGCATAACTAGCTACTTGAAGTTGCCTATGCGCGTAGCGAATGTCGTAAGATCTTCTATCTGTCCCTCTTCGTTCCTTAGTTTGTAGAACGCTTAGCGAATGTCCAGCTTGCTAAACTACTTAGCTTTCGCTACCTGTTGTATAGTCTTGTCGATTGGCAGCAGTGGGTATACGTCTCTCTTAGTGACCTTATTAAGGCCTCTATAGTATACGTACAGTTAGAGACTACCTCCGGGTTTCTGTACGAAAAGGATCGGTAACGCGTATTTAGCAGAGCTTGGCGTAATTAACTTCTTCGCTAAGTTTTCTCGAACAAACACTTCTACTTAGTCCAGCTCGGCTAGAGATAATCGTCTTAGGGGTTCGGTCCTTGGCAGCGCAGCTCCTTCTTTTAATCAGATCTTGTTATAATATTCCGGTTAGTAGAGCGGCAGGAGGTTGGAGTCGGCTTTTAAGAATACGTTAGCGTAGCTGTAGAGTTCTTTCGGTAACACCTCTAGCAGGTCTACTTCTTCTTCTGCTATTATTCTTTAGTAATCTTCGATGTCTTTTATCGAGATAGCGTAGATCCTATTCTCTGGCGACTTCGCAAGGGTCGTTAGGGCTTCCGAGCTTATTATTTCAACAGTAGCTAGGGGATCGGAACGGTTAGCTGGAACTACGTTAGCGGCTGTAACGTTTGGTTTTGCGGCAACGACGGTGACCGATTCAACAGCGGCAGTGCCGTTCTGCTAGATTTTGAACCTAAGTATACCTTTATCTACGTTAATAACAGCTTTCTAGTTCTTTATCTATTTTTGCCCTATAATAGTGTTCAACCGTCCGATGTCTATCATTCGGAACGTTGCTTCTGTAGTGCGACCAGCTAGAGTAGTCTTTAACGGCATATAATGCGTAACGCTCTCTGTGTCTTGTCCGTTATACGCCGAAATTCGCGTCGGCGACGCTAGCTCTACCAGATAGCTATATCCCTTCGTTAGTTTCTGAACTAGTCGATAGTAGATCGCTGCGCTAATAAGTGCTCCTGTGTCGATAAAGGCTTTTAATTAAAGGGGGCGGTGTAAGCTCTTAAGGGTATAGACAGTAATTGGAAGGATAATAGCGGTCTCTGTATTTACTTCTACTGCCGCTAAGAACGGATCGTTACAGCTGTTAACGCTTCCTTCCTCTTCTAGCGTCGTAGTTCGTAATAGTGCCCTCTCTTTCGTGCTAGTTAGGGGGCCTATCCTTCTAGCTAGTCTTTTCCTAAAATTCTTAGTGGCACCCTACTGTCTATAGTATTGGTATCGTTTAGCGCCGGCTCTATAGCTTAGATAGTCTTCCTTAGCGGCAGCGGCTTCGTAGCATAGTATTCCTGCTTCTGCTAAGTCGTCGCTTTGCATTTGGTAGTAATATTACTAGGCTTTCTGTACGCGTAGCAATTAGGGACGAACGGCAAACGCGGTAAATAAGATAGCTGCTAGGGGCCTCGTTGGAAAGGAGCAGAGGGTCGCGTTGTCGGCGCCTACGACGACTTCTGAATCAGTTTGCGTGCTGCCGATTTTCTATACGCGTTCAAGTTTCCAGCAGTAACTCTTGCCTAGTGCACGAAGCTTTCGAGGTCTTCCTCTTCTACCGAAGCTATAGCTCCTGCTAGTTTAGGGTTCAACTTCTGCCTTAGTAAGTTTAACTGTTCGTCCTTAGATACTTTAGCTCTAATAGCGTATTTTCTAAACAGTCCTTAAAATTTCTTAAACGTTAGCCGGTTTTGGTTAATCTTCTCTAGTTGCTTATAGGCTGTCTTCTTGCAAAAAGGGTCTCCGAAGCGTTGGTCTAGGGCTTTAATAGCTTCGTCGGCGGTTACATCTTCTAGATCCACTACTAGCGAGAACGCTTTACCTTCTAGTCGCGCCTCTAGATCGGCTAGTCTGTCTTCTTCGCTGCTTGCTGCGTAATCGCAGCTTATCTTGTTCCTTATCTTCTTCTTAAAGGCTTCCTAGGCCTTAGGGTCTCTACCCCTAAGGGCCAGTAGATTAGGTAGTAATGTTATCGAAGTGCTACCTTGACTGTAGGCAGCAGGTAAGGCAGTTTCCGCTTAGTCTTCTCGTAGTAGCGGCGGTGCCGACAACGTCGCTGCCGCTATGTTAGCTAACCAAGCCCTTAGCATTTTCAGTTGCGCTAGTCTTGTCGCCGCTTAATTCTCTAATACCTTAACAGTGGTTTCTGCCCATTCCCTCTTGGCTATTACCGCCTCTATCTCCTCTCTTAGCTGCTTTTTCTCTTCTATTTTCTTGTAAAACGTCTTCTCGATAAAGGTAATAGTGTCGTATATGTTACGGTCAACAGCTAGAGAAGCAAGGACAACAGTACCAAAGTCCCACTAAGCACTACTATAGCTTATAGGCTATATCTTAACAACCAAAGGTCCAACTAAGACAATTCTTGCTGCGTTGGAAGCGCCACTGTTAGGGGCCGCCGCCCAGCCCAGGTCCTGGACCCGACCTAAGCCAGCCGTCGCCCTAAGGACTGCGACTTAGCAGCGCTAGCATAACCCTACCCTCCGTACAGAACCACCGACAGGACTCCACTCCTGTACAGAGGGAGAACCCTATAGTCCTGCACAGAGGGGAACTGCCGCCCCTCTAAATAGAGGGAAAACTCTGTACTACTATATAGAGGGGGAACTCCTAATCCTCCGTATAGAGTGTAAACCTTGTACCCCTACATAGGAGGAAATTGCTAGCTTAGCTTCGTAGGTACAAATTGTACAGTAGCGGACGACAAAGGAACTGCTATTAGTTCCTTTATGTAGATACCTAACCTTAAGTTTCTGAACTAAGATTCTTAAGCCCTTTACATTAGGAACTGATCTTACTGTTAGTAACCGCAGTAATAAAACAAAGATAGACGGCGACATCCCTATAGAAACTACAGCTATAGAGGGGCATATATACCGCGTATACGAGGAGCTGCTGGAAAGCAAAAGGCAGCTCGAGCAGCAAGTAAGCTACCAGGCTGCGATAATTTCCTAATAGGAACAGGAGCTACGACAGCTTAGGGCGTCCGATCGCGATCCGACCCCTATAACGACGATAAACATAATAGCCTACACCCCGACCCCTAAAAGCAAACTCCCTAACGTCTCTACATACAATAGTAAGGCTCTGGCCGAGTACCCCTCCTAGGCTGCCTAGATGCGCTCTAAGCTTCTAGTCGACTTAGGAGTATACCTAACTAAGCTAGACAAGGTAGTATACCTCTTTAGGAGGTTAAAGGGCAGGGCGGCAGCACGAATTCTGCCGTACTACGAGACGGCCATTGCCAACCTAGCAATAGCTACGACGACGATGCTCTAGGCAGCTCTAGACAAGAGCTACAAGGACCTAGACTGCGAGAGCCGAGCACTCCTACAGGTTAATACGATAAAGCAAGGACGTAAGACTGTATAAGAGTTCCTCGCAGAATTTAACTAGACTTTGGCAGAAGCAGGAGGTCTCTAATAGGAGGACAGGATAAAAATTACCTCTTTAGAGGTAGGCCTCTCTAAGGAGATTATAATAGGGCTAGTAGGCGTAATGCGACTAGCTATATACGAGGAATTCTGCGATCTCCTTAGGATAGTTAACGACTAGCAGCGCAGGCTTAGACGGATAAGCCGCACTTAAGAGATAAGACAACTCCTCTAGCAGCAGACGGACGCTATAGACTAGGAACCAACGACGACGAGGGTAGCGGCAGCCGTTACTGTACAGCCAAGGGCTGCTACTAAAAGGGCGCAATAAGTAGATATAGCTACCCTTAACAAGAGACGAGCAGAAGGGAGCTGCTACCGGTGTAGCAAGATAGCCTACACTGTACGGAATTGCGGGCTTTTGCTAGCAGAGAGACCTAGGGGACGGCCGACTACTGCAAGGGTAGCAACTGCAGCGCCTTAACAAGAAGATTAAGAGTCCTACTTAGACGACGACGAGTCGGGAAAAGAGTAGCCTCTAAGCGAAGGCTCTGCTAGAGGCGTATATAAGATAGATTGCTACATCAAAGCACTACTTAGCTTTCTTTTAAGAGCAACCACATAACGACGACGCCGTTTATCGTACGGCCAACGTTAAACAGGTCTGCAACAGCGCGGACATTGATTAACACAGGATGTTTAGTGTACAGAGTAATCAGCGAAGACTTCGTATAGAGACACTGGATTAAGATAACCCCCACTGTACCTATACGTATATTGGGCATTACCAGGCGAGAACCGGACATTACCTATATAGTAAAAGTAACGATAGAGGTACAGGGACACTATAAGCAGGACTTATACCTCTATGTCGTACAGGACAAGCTAGGGTATAACCTAATACTAGGGAAGCTATAGATAGAGCGCTAGAGGGGCAAGCTAGACGTTGGACGAGGACGGCTGTACCTGGCAGTAACGAAGCAGAGGCTCCGAGACCAAGGGAGGGTCTAGCAGGACGACAACGCTACGGCCGGAGCCAAAACGTCGACGAAGCAGAGGCCCCGAGACCAAGGGAAGGCTCTGTAGGGTAACAATGCTAAGGCTGAAATCAATATAGCGACAGCAGACATTAAGAAGGCATTAGCACCTAAGAAAGTAACGGACCCCTATACGAAGCTTCCAAGGGAGTATGCCGGATGCCTAGACCTCTTCAAGCCAAAGTCGGCCTTAAAGCTGCTACTATACTAAGGAGAAGGGGTTAATTACGACATCTAGCTAGAACCCTGTCTAGATAGGAGTCTGCCCGAGGTACTGTACGGACCACTGTATAGAATGTCCTCTAGAGAACTCCTAGTACTGCGCAAGACACTGGACGACCTGCTTGCTAAAGGTTTTATTTAGGCAAGTACCTCGTCCGTAGGAGCCCTAGTATTGTTTGTCTATAAGGAGGGGAAGGCCAGCTTGCGTTTCTGTATAGACTACAGAGGCATTAACGCGATTACTAAGAAGGACCGGTACCCCCTACCCCTTATTAATGAGACTCTCGGACGGATCAGCAAGGCAAAGTAGTTTACTAAGCTTAACGTAGTCTTAGCCTTCTACAAGATACGGATTAAGGAAGGCTATAAATAGATAACTGCCTTCTGTACGAGATATAGTCTCTTTAAGTAGCTTGTTACCCCCTTTAGCCTTGCTAACGCACCGGCAACCTTCTAAAGGTACATTAACAAGTCCTTGTAAGGGTTACTAGACGATATCTGCTCGGCGTACCTCGACGACACCCTGGTTTTTACAGACGGCACCTACGCGGATTATGTACAGGACGTTAAGAAGGTGCTGGACCGACTGCAGCAGACTAGCTTGTACCTTAACATCGACAAATGTAAATTCGGTGTCCAGCGTACGAAATACCTAGGGTTCATTATTAAGGCAGGGAAAGGCATTAGTATAGATAGAAAGAAGATTAATGCCATTAAGCAATAGAAGCTGCCTACAAACGTTAAGGGCGTACGGGAATTTCTTAGGTTTGCCAACTTCTACCGCTAGTTTATATAGAACTACTTAGAGATCGTACGCCTCCTAGTCGAGCTGACATACAAGGACAAGCAGTTTAAGTAGAAGGACGAGTGCGACGGGAGCTTTAACAAGCTAAAGGAGCTCTTTACTACAGGACCAACGCTTGCCGCCTTTAACCTAGAACGTACGACAATACTGGAAACCGACTCCTTAGGGTATTGCATTAGAGGTATCCTGTTATAGGTAGGCTTAGACGGACTCCTGTACCTATACGCGTATTTCTCTAAGAAGAACTCCCTAGCTAAGTGCAACTACCCTATCTATAATAAGGAGTTGCTAGCAGTTGTACAGTGTTGCGAAGTATAGGATAGAGAACTCTGCTCGGTGCCCGAGTTCCTCGCCCTAACAGACTACAAGAATCTGGAGTACTTTATACAGCCCCGGAAGCTGTCTAAGAGGCACGAACGATAGGCAATGTACCTAAGCCGGTTTAATATAAGACTCTAGTATCGCAAGGGTAAGGACAACAGCAGGGCCGACGCGCTATCTAGACGAGACTAGGACATGCCAACAACGTACGAGGACAACCGGCTAAAGTTACGAACATTCCAGATGTTTAAGGAGGAGCTAGGCGAGGAGACCATCCGCCTAGCAGCGACACACCTATAGGAACCCCAACTACAAGCATAGGAAGATCGTAGAAAAGGACGAGGTATACTAAGGGGCCTGTATAGCAATCTAAGGAGGACAGCGGAAGCTCCTAGCAGAGCTCTACCTTAAGATGTCAGCAGCAGAGTGCTTAGTAGACAGGGAGAACAACCTAAAGTTCAGGAATCGGATTTGGGTCCTGGCCGACGAGAAGCTCTATACGAGCTTAATACAACGGGCGCACAATTCTATAGCAACCGGGCACCTAGGGCGAAAGGAGACGTACAGCATTGTCGCTAGGGACTACTACTAGCCGGCAATAGCGAAGGACATCCGCAGGTTCGTACAGAACTGCGATATATACAGACAGACGAAGCCCTAGCGTAAGCTAAAGCATAGGTTGCTAAAACCCCTACCGATCCCGGACCGGCCCTAGCAAGACCTAACAGTAGACTTTATTACAGACCTCCCTAAGAGCGACGGACAGCAGAACATTATAGTAGTTACAGACAAGTTAACGAAGGGGGTAATACTAGAGGGAATAGACTCTATTACAGCTAAGGACACTTCCTAGGCATTTATACAGACAACGTTTAGCAAGTACAGTTTCCCTTAGTCAATTGTATTGGACCGGGGTACGCAGATTACGAGCCAGCTCTAGGCAAGGGTCTGCCAGTTGCTAAAGGTAGAACGCCGCCTGTTAACTGTATAGCACCTACAGACGGACAGGGCGACGGAGAGGGTTAATTCGACGTTGGAAGCGTACCTCCGAGCGTACGTCGACTACGACTAGACGAACTGGAACCCACTTCTCCCTATAGCGGAGCTGGCCATTAACAGCTGTATAGCTAACGCTATAGGATTGTCCCCCTTCTTTATAGCCTATAGATACGACTATTACCCGCTCCTACCGACCCTAAGTAGTAATACCCTGCGCCCTGTACAATCCCCTATTTAGCAGGGAGAGGCTATCGTACAGACAATTACGAACGCCTACTAATAGGCAAAGGCAAGCCTAGCTATAGCTTAACAGAATGCGGAAGAGCAGGCCAACAAGGGACAGCAGG
The DNA here is from genome assembly GCA_016165855.1 of Pseudocercospora ulei. Classification (NCBI taxonomy): domain Eukaryota; kingdom Fungi; phylum Ascomycota; class Dothideomycetes; order Mycosphaerellales; family Mycosphaerellaceae; genus Pseudocercospora; species Pseudocercospora ulei. The sequence continues at coordinate 4,656,178 of JACWNB010000005.1, read as the reverse complement.
CTGCACTAAGGTACAAGGCAGCAGATAAGGTCCAGCTAAACTAGCGCAACATCCGTACAGGCCGGCTAAGCAAGAAACTAGATTCGAGGAACAGGAAGTTTACAGTAGTCTAACCGGTAGGGACATACGCTATACGACTAAACACACCCCTAGGGATTTATCCAGTCTTCTATATAGATCTCGTACAGCTAGCGAACACGGACCTGCTACTGCACTAGACGACAGACGACGCGCGCCCACTGGCGATTATAACTAAAGGCTAGGAAGAGTATAAGGTAGAAGGTATACTTAAGAGCCGAAGGAAGAAGAAGAGGGTAGAGTACCTAGTAAAGTAGAGAGGATAGGCAGAGCCTATATAGGAACTGTACAAGGCTCTACAGGACACAACTGCACTAGACAGGTAGGAGGAGAACTATCTCCCTGCCTAGTTACGGTAACACTATGCCGTACAACGGAAAGAGGCACGATCTACCCTAAGGACAGGGTAGCTGCTAGCAGCCTAGGTTGTTAAAGGATCGAGAATTACGACGCAGGACACTACAGGATCCTACTAATACGACATTGTACGACACTGTACAGGAAAAGGGCTAGAAGAAGGGAACAGCCAGGGAACAGATAGGAAGGAGAGTAGAAATAAGAGGAGTTAGGAGCAGAACCGTCCGAAATTTCTTACACTACCTAAGGGGGGGGGTAGCTTACTAGCCACTACTCTAGGGGACTAGAGCAACCGACTCCTTATCTGAGATCTCAATTACCTCCCGCCCGGCAGGGCCCCCACCCCTACTAGGGCCAGCTCTAGGGAGCAGAGGCACCCCCCCTACCCCTACGCGCCTCCTCCGGACGGCAGTAGGGGCAGTAGAGGGAGCTATCCTTCTACTTACATAAGGTACACACCCTAGCCTAGAAGCCTAGGAGGCGGTATAGGCCAAGTAAGGGCTGGGGGGAGTTAGAGCAGGGGGCGCAGGGCTGGCCCTAGGTAGCGATAAGGATAGCGTTAATGTATAACGCCTAGGCTATAGCTACCTGCTAGGGTGTAACCTGGGCGGGGTTACACTAGAAGGCGTAGTAGGGTAGCTCGGCTGCATCCTGCTGCTCGTTAGTGTAGCACCTAAGACGTTAGCTTAGATTGTACAGAAGATAGGAATCCGTACGAACTAGAAGCGTAGCTGTTAGTTAAATTAAGGACTCTACTACTAGAGGCGGAAATAGGAGGGGACCCTAGCCAGACGAGCGGAGGAGGAGGAGCCAGCAACTACGAGGGAGCTACTGGACGGGGCGGACGACATAATAGTAGCTAGTAGGTAGATAGTAGATAGTAGATAGTAGATAGTAGACGATAGGCGTAGACAGTAGTAGACAGTAGTAGACAGTAGACAGCGTAGGAGGAGAAGGCAGGCAGGGAATAGAAAGAAAATAGGGAGGGAAAGAGAAGGGAGAGGCTTGGAATTTAGAGGGTAACTGCCTGCTATAAGAGGGAATAGCAACTAGGGCAGCTGCTACAACTAGGTAAAATAGCAAGGAGGCAACTACGACCTAGTAGGCGACGAGCGACGACTATATAGCCGGCCGGACGAAAATGGGAAGTCGCAACCTGCCAAAGGAACAGCAGGAGCTAAGGGTGTTCAGCACGCTGCTGTACGAAAAGGGCACTACGAGAAGGGAGAGGGGGGTATTGTTAAAGGGCGCTGCCCAGCCTAGGTCCTAGACCCGACCTAAGCCAGCTGTCGCCCTAAGGACTGCGACTTAGCGGCGCTAGCATAACCCTACCCTCTGTACAGAACTACCGACAGGACCCTACTCCTATATAGAGGGAGAACCCTATAGTCCTGCACAGAGGGGAACTGCCGCCTCTCTAAATAGAGGGAAAACTCTGCGCTACTGTACAGGGGGGGAACTCCCGATCCTCTGTACGGAGTGTGAACCTTGCACCCCTGAACAGGAGGAAATTGCTAGCTTAGCTTTGTAGGTACAAATTGTACAGCAGCGGACGACGAAGGAACTGCTATTAGTTCCTTTATATAGATACCTAACCTCAAGTTTCTAAACCAAGATTCTTGAGCCCTTTACAGCTACAATCGGTTCTACAAGGACGAACAATTAGGGAAAGACACTAGAACCACTGCCAGCAGACAGTAGAAAACCCCTAATAGTCCTAAGGTCCTATCTAGATCTACTACCCTTAACAGCCTACAACTTAACACTTACTAATCTAACTAAGAAGCTTCTAGGCGCACTACAAGCGACTCGATCCGCTCTTTAGAAGGTTCTGTTTCAGTTCTGGAACCTTTAGGAAAAGAAGGTTTTAGAAGTAACTCGGTTAGCAGAACAAAGGAGAGAAGTTTGTTAAGAAACTTCTTAGGAAATCCAGCAGCAAAGGGGCAAACAACTAGCTAGGGCAGAGGGACATAAGAAGCAGCTGCCGCCTCCTTATCTTTCTGTTTTCCTTTTTTATAGCTTGTCTTGTACATTTAACCTAGAACAACCTTCTAACTCTTAACATATAACTACACTTTAGACTATAGTCCTTTAGTTCCTCCTCCTAACCTTAGTTCTTATAGCAACCCTTACACACCTTAGCCTCTTCCTTAACATTACAAGCTATTAACCAACCTAAGACTATTAATTAATATAGTCTTCTACACACTACCTAAAGAGATTCCCTTTAAGGAATACTCTAAACTGGATCTTTCTGCATAAGGCACTTCTAATTTAATAAACAGTAACCGTACCCTTGCCCTACAAGTCCTTTTTATAGTAGCAAACATTGTTCGTACAGGAATAGAGCAAATAAAAGACCTTAGCAACTACATTAATAGTCTAGAGGCAATGCTGTCTAAAGGCAAGGAGCAGCTGCAAGAGTTGGAACAAAAGGTAGTTACTCTTACACTTAAGAATGCACAAACATAAGGACAACTACAAGAAGCCCTAAACTTAAGGACACCTACTACTACTAGAGAATCTACTAGCAACAAAGTAGCTAATCTAGAAACGTTCTATAGAGACAAGGAAAAGTTTAATAAATTTCGTCTACGACTATCTATTAAACTCTTAGCCAATGCAGACCATTTCCCTAATAAAAATTAGAGGGTCTCCTACGCATTTTTTCTCCTAGCAGGTAAGGCACTTTAGCAAGTCTTATACTAGTTCAACCTACAGACATTCCAAGTCACTTGTCCAGACATTAAGACCTTACTTACCTCTCTTAACTCAGCCTTTAGAAACCTTTACTGTAAGTCTACGGCTTTACAATTTATTAGAACATTTAAGCAGACTCACAAGCCCTTTGCAGACTATTACGCACAGTTCCTACGAGAAATTGGACACTGTAAATACAATATAGAGGCACAGAAGTCAGCTCTGGTTGCTGGGTTAAGCACAGAACTCCTTATAAAACTTAAGGATTAGGAACATAAAACCCTATCCTTCTAGGAACTTGTTACCCTCTACTAACCCCTTAACAGCTATAGGAATCTGTTTGCAGACATTATTAAGGCCAGGAGCAACAACCGCAACAGTTAAAGCCCTGTTTTGACTTCTACAAACGTTAACCTAAATGTAGGAACTTACAGACCAACCTTACGCCCTCCTCCTTAACTAGTTGTTACCTAAGGAGACCCTATAGACTTAAGTTTAGCTAAGCTCTAAGACGGCCGCCTTACGCAGGACGAGAAGGAACGACGCCGCTGCCTACGCCTCTGTATATACTGTAGTAAACCAAACTACATTGCTGTTAACTGTCCAATACTAGCTACAAGACGTACTAAGATAGGCTTACCTCTTAGTTTCTCTATAGCAGCTCCTACACTACAAGACAACAACAAGGACTAGGGAAACGCCTAAGCCTGTTAACAAGACGCCTAGCAGGCAGGCACTTAGATCGACATTATGCAATCTCTTCTTCTACTATACAACTCTATACTAAGACAGAGGATGAAATTACCTGTCCTCCTTTAGTTGTTACAGTAGAAATCTATACAAAGAAGAACACAGCATACTTAGTACTTACGATAATCGACTGTAGTGCAACTAGTAAAAGCTTTATTTACCCTTAACTTGCTAACTCTTTAGGAATTACTACTTAGATCTTAAAGTACCCTAGACCCTTAAGAATGTTTAACGGTAGTAACGCCTCCTTAGGAGGCGTAACTTAGATTGCCTATATTAAGCTTAACCTTAGGAACTACTAAGAACACCTCTCTTGCTTTGTTACCCGTCTGCCAAACTAGAAGCCTATCCTTAGACTGCTTTGGTTAAAGCTTTACAACCTACAGATTAACTGGAACACTAGAACCCTTTGCCTAAACTTAGAACACTGCCAAACCAATTGCTACCCTTCTATTAAGCCTACTTCTATATATAGCATTTATGATTTAATCTTCTAAGTATCTATAGCTGCTTTCTATATAGCTGCAAAGGAGAAAGGAGCTTAAATCTTTGCTGCATTAATAGAGGACATTGAGAAGGCTCCTGCTAAGTATAATAACAGGAGAAAAGCTACTAACCTAGAGATAAAAGTACTAGAAGAATACTACGACTTCCTTAGTGTCTAGTTAGTTAAAGAAGCTAGCAAGCTGCCTCCTTACCGCCCCTACAACTATAAGATTGAACTGGAAGAGGGCAAGATACTCCCCTTTAGCCCCCTTTACTAGATCTCTTACAAAGAACTCTAAGTCCTGCAAAAGTTCCTATAGCAGAACCTTTAGAAAGGCTTTATTTGATCTAGTCGCTCTCCTGTAGCTAGCCCTGTTATGTTTGTTAAGAAACCTAGTAGAGGGCTACACTTCTGCGTCGACGACCGCAACCTTAATGCTATTTCTAAGAATAATCGCTACCTAATCCCTCTAATACAGGAAACTCTAGAACGCCTTTCGAAGGCAAAATAGTTTACTAAGCTTAACGTAATTGCAGCATTTAACAAGATTCGAATAGCAGAAGGATAAGAATGTATAACTGCATTTAGGATTCGATACGGCTTGTTTGAATCCTTGGTTATGCCCTTTAGTATATGCAATATACCTAGCACCTTCTAGGAATATACAAATAACACCCTAAGAGAATACTTAGATTAGTTTGTTATAGCTTACATTAACGACATCTTAGTATATAGCAAGACACTAAAAGAATACTAGGGACACGTCCGCAAGGTACTGGCCAAGCTAGAAGAAGCAGGCTTATATCTGGACATTAACATTCTACAAATAAGAAGTCTAATTCCTAAGACTAATTATTTGAGACAAAGGCATCTGTATAGATCTAGCAAAGATCTAAGCAATTCTTAACTAGAAGGTTCCAAAGACAGTTAAGGAATTACAAGGCTTCCTAAAGCTTGCTAATTTCTATCGCCGCTCTATTTAAGGCTGTAGCTTAATTGTAAAGCCTCTAACAGCTCTAACAAGAAAAGAAGCCGAGTTTAAATAGACTAAAGCCTGCTAACAAGCATTTAACCTCCTACGACAAAGGTTTACTAAGGATCCTGTCCTCTAGCACTTCGACTTTGATGTAGAAACCCGTATAGAAACAGATACCTTTAATAGGGCTATTAGAGCTGTCCTCCTTTAAAGAAAAGCACCTAACTAACTATAGCTTCTAGTAGCCTACCTTTCCAAGAAGATAATCCTAGCTCAATGCAATTACGAGATTTACGATAAGGAACTCCTAGCTATTATAAAGGCCTTTAAAGAATAGCGCCCAGAAGTTGAAGGTGCAGCCTTTCCAACTTAAGTAAGCTCTATTTATAAGAACTGAGTCCACTTTATAAAGAGCAAGATCCTTAACAGACGACAAGCCAGATAGAGTAAATTCCTTTCTAGGTTTAACTTTGTTATTTAATACGCACTAGGATCCCTTAATTTAAGAGCTAACGCCCTTACTAGGATGCCTGGAACCTACCTAGTAGACAGAGGAGAAGGTTAAGCAATTTGTAACTAAACTATCCTAAAGGCCTACAACCTAAGTAAAGACTTCAAGACCTACTTATAGGAAGGCAACCAATCAATTGCTGCCTCTTTTGCTCTGCATCTTGCGCCTGCTTTCCTAGAAGATTACGATCCGGAAAGCGAAACAGACAACACTAAAGACTCTAAAACTAAAGGCTCTGTTACCTCTAACACTGATTTAGAAGATAAAGAAGTAGCTAAAGAAGCAAACTACCCTAGAGGACTGCTCTTAATAATTAGAGAGGCTTACGAATTAGACTAACAAGCTTAAGAGTTGATCCAAGCCCTTTAAATAGGCCAACGTACCTTCCCTAGCTTTTCCCTCTTAGAATGTAAACTTAGGGATAGACTAGTCTACTTTCGCTCTCGCCTTTTTATTCCTAAAGGAGCAGACAACTTAAGACGACCCTACATTCTTAGGACAGTTTACAACTTAGCAGCAGGAGGCTACCTAGGACGCTTAAAGCTTTACAAGCTTACCTTACGCTACTACTAGTAGCTATTAATGTAGAAGCATATACGCAGGTATAGAAACAACTGTCCTATCTGGAAGGCAGCTAAACATGATCGTTAACCTCTACAGGGCTGACTGAAACCTCTCCCGGCTCCTAAACATCCTTAGAAACATATTACAATAGACTTTGTTACCTGTCTCCCTTAAGGAACTACTTAGGCAGGTGTTAAGGCAAAGAATGTCTTTTTAGTTGTAGATCGACACTCTAAGGACCGTTTTATAGTACCCTGCTAGAGCACAACTTCTAAGGAGACTGCTAGGCTCTTTTACGAATACGTCTGGCGCTACGTAGGCCTCCCTAACAGTATTACCTCTAACAGAGGCTCTTAGTTTATTGATAAGTCCTGGAAGCGCCCGTACAAGCTTCTAAACATTAACTACTACGTTTCGACCTCCTACTACCTAGAAATAGATAGACAGACAGAGATTGCTAATGCCCTGTTTGAACAGACGCTGCGTTGCTTTATTAACCACTACTAGAAGGATTAGCTAAAACACATTCCTATAGTGGAATTCTTAGCTCGCAACTACGAGTTAGAGACAACTAGACATTCCTCCTTCTACACTACTAGAGGCTACTACCCCAGAACAGGAATGGAACCTTAAGACCTACTACTACGACCTAACAACCTAGACGAAGTTAACGCAGATAACTAGGCAACACACCTTTCCTAGATCTACTAAGAAGTCTAAGAACAAATGACTTACGCTTAGGCTGTCTACGAAGATTAAGCTAATCGAAAAAGACAGCTAGCTCCTAACTATTAAGTAGGAGACAGTGTGTACCTAGACTCTAAGAACATTGTTATAGGAAGACCTTCTCGCGAACTCGACTGGAAAAAACTGGGCCCCTTTACTATTATAGAGAAGATTAGCTCGTACACATACCGTCTCTAACTGCCTAAAGAATAGGAAATCTACAACGTCTTTTATCCTATTAGGCTAAGGCCTAAGGAAGTAGATCCCTTCCCAATTTAAGTATAAGATTAGGAACGAACTTACATCCTCCCTGCAGCAGATAATAATAAGGATAAAGAAGAAGAGTACTACGTACGCAACATTCCAGACTGTCAAGTTATAGATAGACAAACTAAGTACAAGGTCCAATAGCAAAGCTATAAAGACTAGGACACTACTTAGGAACCCCTTAGGAACATTATCTTTAACAAGGACAAGATTAAAGCCTTCTACTAACAGGACCTCTTAGACTCTTAAGGACATTACCTTAAAAACAGGTATAGCTAAGAGGAACTAGATGCTACATACTAATAGAATATTAACCGTAACATTAGACCTGCTCCTAAGAATAGACAGGCTTACCCTCGATATCTAGAACTACTTAGGCTTCGTAGGAACTTAGCTCTATTAAGGGGGGCTACTGTCACGGTTAGTAGCTAGAGAAGCAAGGACAACAGTACCAAAGTCCTACTAGGTACTACTATAGCTTACAGGCTATATCTTAACAACCGAAGGTCCAACGAAGACAATTCTGGCCGCGTTAGAAGCGCTACAATTGGTTCTACAAGGAAGAACAATTAGGTTAGGAAAGACACTGGAACTACTGCTAGCAGACAGTGAAAAGCCCTTAACACCTATCCAGATCCACTACCCTTAACAGCCTACAACTTAACACTTACTAGTCTAACTAAAAAGCTTCTAGGCGCACTAGAAGCGACTCGATCCGCTCTTTAGAATGTTCTGTTTTAGTTCTGGAACCTTTAGGAAAAGAAGGTTTTAGAATTAACTCGGTTAGCAGAACAAAGGAGAGAAGTTTGTTAAGAAACTTCTTGGGAAATCCAGCAGCAAAGGGGCAAACAACTAGCTAGGGCAGAGGGACATAAGAAGCAGCTGCCGCCCCCTTATCTTTCCGTTTTCCTTCTTTATAGCTTGTCTTGTACATTTAACCTAGAACAACCTTCTAACTTTTGATACACAACTACATTTTAGACTCTAGTCCTTTAGTTCCTCCTCCTAACCTTAGTTCTTGAAGCAACCCTTATACACCTTAGCCTATTCCTTAACAGTATACCTTTCTAGACCCGTGTTGCGCTAGGTGTTCCTCGAGTTCGTCGGGCGTATAGACGTACAGCTCCTTATAGCCGGCTATGCCCTCCTTTGCTTCGTCCGTCTCTTCTTCTGTAAGACCTTCTGTAACTGTCCTATTGTCTAGGATGCTAACGCGCCTGTCTTTTACTCTATTAGTCTTTGTCTTCCTACTGCGGCCGGTAACGCTGCTCTCTCTTATTAAGAAGCCCTCTATAGCTTTCGTACTATGCTAATGGGTTTGGTTTGTAGTGTGCGCGTACGTTATTCAGGTAACTGGATGTAGTTTAACAGGCCCTTTCGCACAGCGCAGGGTTAGTGTAGTTAGTAAGTTCGAGATATAATAATCCGAGCGCGCAGATATAATCTAATACAGCTGTTTTAATAACTATGTCTCGAACTAAGGAGGGAAAGAAATCTATGTAGCGGTGGGTAAGGGCTTTAGGGGTGGCATGCCAAGGCCCTGCTCGGTCCGGAAGGGCCGAGCCGAAATTCCAAGGGTCTACCCTATTATTTAGTCCCACTCCTTTCTGCCGCTGTAACACTATGTCTCCGGGTTTCCGCTGCTAAAGACCTGTAGGTTAGGCAGTAACGTTATCGAAATCCTACCTTAACTGTGGGCAGCCGGAGAGTCACTCTTATTTTAATCTTCTCGTAGCAGCAGCGGCGCCTTTAACAACGTTGGCGCTAGTACATTAGCTAGCTAGGCTCTTAGCGCATTTAGTTAAGCTAATTGTGTCGCTGCCTAATTCCCTAGCACTTCGATAGTAGTCTCTACTGATGCCCTCTTGGCTGTTACTATTTCTACCTCCTCTCTTAGCTGTCTATTCTCTTCTATCTTCTTATAAAACATCTTCTTAATAAAGGTTATAGTGTCGTAAACCTTCTTGACCCTGTATTCCGTTAAATACTCCTTAAGCTCGTTAGGCGTGCAGGCGTACAGCTCTTTGTAGTTAGCTATTCGCTCCTTTACCTCGTTCGTCTCTTCCGCTGTAAGGCCTTCGGCGACTGCCTCTTCGTCTATAGCACTAGTGCGCCTATCTCTCGCTCTATTAGTCTTTCTTCTTCTGCTGCGGCCGGTAACGCCGCCTTCTACTGTTAAGAAGCTCTTTATAGCCTTCTTACAGTGCTAGTTAGGTTAGTTGTAGTTGTAAGGCGCGCGTACGTTATTCGGGTAGCCGGATGCGGTTTAACGGGCCCTTTCGCGTAGCGCAGTGGTAGTGTAGATAGTAAGTTCGAGATATAATAATCCGAGCGCGCAGATATAATTCAATACGGCTGTTTTAATAACTATATCTCGAATTGAGGATGGAAAGGAATCTATGCGGCGGTAGGTAAGCGCTTTAGGAGTGGTGTGCCAAGGTCCGGCTTGGTCCAGAAGGGCTGAGCCAAAATTCCAAGGGTCCACCCTATTACTTGGTCCCACCCCTTTCTGCCGCTGTGACAGCCTCTACATTAGTATTATAGATTCTATGCTCGGCAGGGAGTGCTAGGCAGTATAGCTAGGTACCTACTAGGTCGAGTACCCTAAACAGTTCAATTCGTTTTAGGCTAAGCTTCTTGTTTAGTAGAGCTAGCTAAAGGTTCTTTATAGACAGTATTACTATATTATCTATCTTGTACAATTAGGCCTGATAGTAGGCGTTGTAGTATCTAGTCTAGTACTCTTAGGTAGTCTTATAGCGTTGCTTAAGGACCTCGCTTTAGGTCTGCAGCCGTCTCGCAGCATTGGTTGCTGCTAGTGCCCTTCCTCTAGCTAGCTTGTCCTTAGTTAGAGCTAGTCTAGGAGCGATCTCTAGGTAGAAGCTATAAAACACTATAAATAGGCTTATTTAGAGCTCTGTATATACTCTGTTGTGATAAGAAAATTCTGCTAATAGCAGCTGTTTTGCCTACTCGTCCTACTACTCCCTATAATAGCAGTATAGATACTGCTTAAGAGTCGAGCTAGCGTACTCTGTCTAACAATTAGTCTAGGGGTAGAAGGCAGTACTTAGCTTGCATTTTACCTTCGCCTTAAGGCAGAGGTCTGCCTAGTACTATCTAGTAAAAAGGGACCCCTAATCTGTTACAATACCTATAAGGACGCTGAATCTTCTAACTACTTCTCTTAAGAGAATCTGTACGAGCTCGACTGCTATATACGTTTTCGTTATAGGGACGAAAGCGGCTATCTTCGTGTATCTGTCGACAATTACAAGGATCGCAGTGTGTATAATAGAACCTGCGTTAGAAACCTATAGCGACCTAGACGGTAGAAGGTCTGTAATAAAGTCTATTGTTAACTCCTACTATAGCCTAATCGGCATTAGCAGTACGCTTAGCTACCTATATAGGGCGTAGTAGCGCGCCTTAGTCCGCTAGCAGACCCTGCAAGTACCGATATACTCTCTAAGGTCTGTAGCTATCTCGTCCTAGTAGTACTTGCACTGGATTAGCTCCGAGGGTTTATTAACTCTAAAGTGTCCTACTAACAGGTTGTTATAGTATATCTGTATAATCTCTTAGTAGAGTGCCCTATCGGCTAGCACTACGATCGTACGATTCCCTAATCGTGATCTATATATTAATACTCCCTTATAGAGTTTGTAGGGGCTCTGCTTATTAGATACACTCTGTGCTCTCTCGACTAATTCTCTTGTAGATAGCTCCAGCTTTTGCATTATCTTAATTAGAGACAGCAGGAGGATTAGCGTGTTAGTATATAGGCTATTGTTTATAGCGTAAGTTACAGCTATACAAACTAGGCAGGATGCGTATCTGTCTACTGTCCCTATGCAATTCGTATCTTCTACCTACTGTGTCTATATCTCTAGCCGGCCCTTACAGTGCCTCTACGCAGCCTTTACACTGTGCTAGATACTACTATAGGGAGTCGGAGGCACAGCGTCTTTGTAAGGGCTTAAGAATCTTGGTTTAGAAACTTAATGTTAGGTATCTATATAAAGAAACTAATAGGCAGTTCCTTCGTCGTCTGCTGCTGTACAATTTATACCTACGAAGCTAAGCCAGCAATTTCCCTCTGTATAGGGGTGCAAGGTTTACACTCTGTACAGAGGATTGGGAGTTCTCCCTCTATACAGTAGTGTAGAGTTTTCCCTCTATTTAGAGCAGCGGCAATTCCCCTCTATATAGGGCTATAGGATTCTCCCTCTATACAGGAGTAGGGTTGTATCGGTGATTCTGTACAGAGGGTAGGGTCGTGCTAGCGCTGCTAAGTCGCAGTCCTTAGGGCGACGGCTGGCTTAGGTCTAGGACCTAGGCTAGGCGGCGCCTTCTAACAATACCCCCCTTCCTTCTTATAGTGCTTCTCTCGTACGACAGCGTGTCGTACACCCTTAGCTGTTCCTCTGGCAGGTAGCGCTTTCCTGTCTTCGCCTAGGTACTTGCCTGTCGACCTCCCTCTCTGCTGTTGCAACCTTAGACTTGTCCTCCTAGATCCTATAGCTAGGGCAGAGGAGGACCTACAGGCAGGGAAGGTAGGTAGTGCTAAATCGCTTCCACCTGAACTTAACTGATTCTGTTTGCTACTTTAATGATACCGAGGCCGAGGCGGAGGAGGCCTACGAGCAGTTATAAAGGTGTAGGAGGTGCCTAGTCCTGTCTGTTTGTTCCCCTCCTATCCTCTAGCCCTTAGCTATACACTCCGGGTTCTAACTGTACGGTCCGGCGCCGCTGGGCTATCTGGCTCTGTCCCTGTCCCTTAGTCGTTATCTAGAGTTTACTCCTAGGTAGATGTTTCCGCCTTCGTCTAGTCGTCTAGTAGGCCGTCGCTCGTATAGGCCCTAGGTTGTAGTTGCCTCGTTTGTCCTCCCTTATACAGTTGTAGCAGCTGCCCTAGTTGTTATTGCCCTACATAGCAGGCAGCTACTACCCTGTATATAAACCCTTTCCCCTTTCTCTCTCTCTCTCTTCTCTTTCTCCTTTATTCCCCCTATCTGCTACCCGTCTGCCTAGCCGTCTGCTACTACTACTATTACTACTATTACTACTACTAGTTACTACTAGTTACTACTACTAGCTACTACTACTAGCTACTACCGTTATGCTACGCATTCCGTCCGGCTGTTCCTGCTATAGTTCTCTCGTAGTTGCTAGCTCTTCTTCCGCCTGTCTAGCTAGTGTCCCCTGCTATTTTTACCTCTAGCAATAGAATGCCTAGCTCGACTAGCAACTTCGCTTCCGGTTCGTACAGGTCTCTGTCTTCCGTACAGTCTAAGCTAATGTCTTAGGTACTACATCGACTAGCAGCAGGGTGTTGCTAAGCTACCCTTTTACTTCTTCTAGTGCTAGGGCCCCTGTCGGCTAGGAGGCGATTGAGATTCCGGGTATAGAGTTGGCTGCCTTGGTCCTAGGGGTAGTAGCTAGTAAGCTATCTTAAGGTAGTATATAAAAGCTTTTAGACAGTGTTGCTCTTATTCCCCTCCTACTTCTACTCTTATTCTTACCTGTCTCCTAGCTGTTCTCTTCCTCCTGCCCCCCTTCCGTACAGTGTGGTATAGTATAGTGTCGGTAGGATCCTGTAGTGTCCTACGTCTTAATTCTCGATCCTTTAACAACCTAAGTTGCTAGCGGCTGCCCTATACTTAGGGTAGATTGTGCCCCTTTTCGCCGTACGGCGCAGTGTTACTGTAACTAGCTAGGGGGATGGTTCTCCTCCTACCTGTCCAGCGCAGTTGTGTCCTATAGGGCCTCGTACAGTTCCTATATAGGCTCTGCCTATCCTCTCTATTTTACTAGGTACTCTACCCTCTTCTACTTCCTTTAGTTCTTAAGGATTCCTTCTACCTCGTACTCTTCCTAGCCCCTAGTTATAATCACTAGTAGGCGCGCGTTATCTGTCGTCTGGTGCGGCAGGGGGTCTGTATTCGCTAGCTGTACGAGGTCTACGTAGAAGACTAGGTAGATCCCTAGGGGAGTTTTAAGTCGTACAGTATGTGTCCCTACTAGTCGGACTACTGTAATCTTCTAGTTCTTCCAATCCAGCTTCTTGCTCGCCTAGTCTATACAGATGTTGCGCTGGTTTAGCTAGACCTTATTCCCTGCCTCGTACCTTGGTGCAGCCTTTCGTCCCTTATTAGCCTGCTCTTCTGCGTTCTGTTAAGCTATAGCTAGGCTGGCCTTTGCCTATTAATAGGTGTTCGTAATCGTCTGTACGATAGCCTCTCCCTGCTAAATTAGGGATCGTACAGGGCATAGGGTGTTACTACTTAGAGTTAGTAGGAGCAGGGAGTAGTCGTATCTATAGGCTATAAAGAAGAGGGACAATCCTATAGCATTAGCTGTACGGCTGTTATTGGCCAGCTCTGCTATAGGGAGAAGGCAGTTCCAGTTCGTCTAGTTATAGTCGACGTACGCTTAGAGGTACGCTTCTAACGTCGAATTGACCCTCTCTATCGCACCGTCCGTCTGCAGGTGCTATACAGTTTACAGGCGACGTTCTACGTTTAGCAACTGGCAGACCCTTGCCTAGAGCTAGCTCGTAAACTGTGTACCCTAGTCTAACACAATTGACCTAGGGAAACTGTGCTTTCTAAACGTCGTTTATATAAAGGCATAGGCAGTGTCCTTAGCTGTAATAGAGTCTATTCCCTCTAGTATTACCCCCTTCGTTAGCTTGTCCATTACTACTATAATGTTCTGCCGTCTGTCGCTCTTAGGGAGGTCCGTAATAAAGTCCACCGTTAGGTCTTGCTAGGGCCGGTCCGGTATCGGTAGGGGTTTTAGCAGCCTATGCTTTAGTTTACGCTAGGGCTTTGTCCTCCTATATACATCGCAGTTCTGTACGAACCTGCGAATGTCCTTCGCTATTGCCGGCCAGTAGTAGTCTCTAGTAACGATAGTATACGTCTCCCTGCGCCCTAGGTGCCTAGGTGCTATAGAATTATGCGCCTGTTGTATTAAGCTCGTACAGAGCTTCTCGTCTACCGGGACCCAAATCCGATTCCTGAACTTTAGGTTGTTCTCCTTATCTACTAAGCACTCTGCTGCCGACACCTTAAGATAGAGCTCTGCTAGGAGCTTCCGCTGTCCTCCTTAGATCGCTGTACAGGCCCCCTAGTACACCTCGTCCTTTTCTACTGCCTCTTCCTATACCTGCGGTTAGGGTTCCTATATGTATGCCGCTACTAGGCGGATAGTCCCTTCGCCTGGCTCCTCCTTAAACATCTGGAATGTTCGTAACTTTAGCTAGTCGTCCTCGTACGTTGTTAGCATGTCCTAGTCCCGTCTAGATAGCGTATTAGCCCTACTGTTGTTCTTACCCTTGCGATACTGGAGTCTTATATTAAACCGGCTTAGGTACATTGCCTATCGTACGTGTCTCTTAGACAGCTTCCGGGGCTGCGTAAAGTACTCTAGATTCTTGTAGTTAGTTAGGGCAAGGAACTCGGGTACTAAGCAGAGTTCTCTATCCTACGCTTCGCAACACTGTACGACTGCTAGCAATTCCTTGTTGTAGATAGATTAGTTGCACTTAGCTAGGGAGTTCTTCTTAGAGAAGTATACGTATAGGTGCAGGAGTCCGTCTAAGCCTACCTGTAACAAGATGCCTCTAATGTAGTACTCTAAGGAGTCGGTTTCTAGAATCGTCGTACGTTCTAGGTCGAAGGCGGCAAGCGTTGGTCCTGTTGTAAAGAGCTCCTTTAGCCTAATAAAGCTTCTATTACACTTATCCGTCTACTTGAACTGCTTGTCCTTTGTAAAGGGCTTAAGAATCTTGGTTCAGAAACTTAAGGTTGGGTATCTTTATAAAAGAACTAATAGGCAGTTCCTTTATCGTCCGCTGCTGTACAATTTGTACCTACGAAGCTAAGCTAGCAATTTCCTCCTGTGCAGGGGTGCAAGGTTTACACTCTGTATAGAGGATTGGGAGTTCCCCCTCTATATAGTAGTATAGAGTTTTCCCTCTATTTAGAGGGGCGGCAGTTCCCCTCTATATAGGACTATAGGGTTCTCCCTCTGTATAGGAGTAGGGTCCTGTTAGTGGTTCTGTACAGAGGGTAGGGTTATGCTGGCGCCGCTAAGTCGCAGTCCTTAGGGCGACGGCTGGCTTAGGTCGGGTCTAGGACCTAGGCTAGGCGGCGCCCCCTAACAATACCCCCCCCTCCCGTCTTGTAGTGCCCTTTTCGTACGACGGCGTGCCGAGCGCCCTTAGCTCCTAGTGTTTATTTGCTAGGTAGCGCTTTCCTGTCCTTACCTAGGCGCGTAACTGTTAGTTACCCTCTCCCCCTAGTTTAACCTTGGACTTTTCCTCCTAAGTCTGTAGGCAGGGAAGGCAGGGGGTGCTCGATCGCTTCTACCTAACCTTGGTCGGCTCCGTTTTCCAACTTAACAAAGCCGAGGTTAAGGCTAAGGAGGCCTGCTGCAGTTATAAAGGTACAGGAGGCGCTCGGTCCCGCCTGCTCCTTCTCCTCCTACCCTCGAGCCCTAGCTATACGCTCTACGTCCTAACCGTACGGTCTCGTGCTACCGGGCTATTTAGCTTTTGTCCCTGTTCCTTGGTCGTCGTCCGGAGTTTTACTCCTAGGTAGGTGTTCCTGCCTCCGTCCGGTTGTCTAGTAGGCCGTCGCTCGTACAGGCTCTAGGTCGTAGTTGCCTCGCTCGTCCCCCTTTATACAGTTGTAGCAGCTGCCCTAGTTGTTATTGCCCTATAAGGCAGGCAGCTACTACCCTATATATCAACCCCTTCCCTTTCCCTTCTCTCGCTTCTTCTCTTTCTTCTTTATCCTCTACCTGCTACCCGTCCGTCCGGCCGTCTACTACTAACACTATTACTACTATTACTATCAACTACTATCTAATATGCTACCTGCCCCGTCCGGCCGTGCTTATCGTAGTTCCCTCTCCGCTCGTCTAGCTGGGGTCTCCTCCTATTTCTACCTCTAGCAATAGGGTGCTTAATTTGACCCGTAGCTTCGCTTCCAGTTTGTACGGGTTTCCGTCCCCTGTATAGTCTAAGCTAACATCTTAGGTGCTATATTAACTAGTAGTAGGGTGTTGCTAAGCTACCCTTCCACTTTTCCTAGTGCTGGGGCTCCTTCCGTCCGGGAGGTAATTGAGATTATAGCAGTAGGGTTGGCTGCCCTGGGTCCTAGGGGTAGTGGCCAGTAGGCTACCTTAAGGTAGTATATAAAAGTTTTCGGACAGTGTCGCCCTTATCCTCTCTTACTTCTACTTTCCCTCCTGTTCTTTAGCTGTTCCCTTCCTCTAGCCCTTCCTTTGTACAGTGTTGTACGATGTCGTGTTAGTAGGATCCTATAGTGTCCTATATCGTAATTCTCGATCCTTTAGCAACTTAAGTTGCTAGCAGCTACCCTATCCTTAGGGTAGATCGTGCCCCTCTCCGCCGTACAACGCAATGTTACTGTAACTAGGTAGGGGGATAGTTCTCCTCCTACCTGTCCAGTGCAGTTGTGTCCTGTAGAGCCTCGTACAGTTCCTATATAGGCTCTGCCTATCCTCTCTACTTTACTAGGCATTCTACCCTCTTCCGCCTTCTTTGGCTCTTAAGGATTTCTTCTACCTTATACTCTTCTTGGCCCTCGGTTATAATTGCTAGTAGGCGCGCGTCGTCCGTCGTCTAGTGCAGCAGGGGGTCTGTGTTCGCTAGCTGTACGAGGTCTACGTAGAAGACTAGGTGTATCCCTAGGGGAATGTTAAGTTGTACGGCGTACGTCTCTACCGGTCGTACTACTGTAAACTTCCTGTTCCTCCAATCTAGCTTCTTGCTCGGCCGGTTTATACGGATGTTGCGCTGGTTTAGCCAGACCTTATCTCCTGCCTTGTACCTTGGTGCAGCCTGCCGTCCCTTGTTAGCCTGCTCTTCCGTACTCTGTTAAGCTATAGCTAGGCTCGCCTTCGCCTATTAATAGGCGTTCGTAATCGTCCGTACGATAGCCTCTCCTTGCTGAAATAGGGATCGTACAGAGCGTGGAGTGTTACTACTTAGAGTTGGTAGGAGCGGGGAGTAGTCGTATCTATAGGTTATAAAGAAGGGGGACAGTCCTATAGCGTTAGCCGTACGGCTGTTATTGGCCAGCTCCGCTATAGGGAGAAGTCGGTTCTAGTTCGTCTAGTTATAGTTAACGTACGCTTAGAGGTACGCTTCCAACGTCGAATTAACCCTCTCCGTCGCCCTGTCCGTTTGCAGGTGCTATGCAGTTAACAGGCGACGTTCTACTTTTAGCAACTGGCAGACCCTCGCCTAGAGCTGGCTTGTAAACTGCGTGCCCTGGTCCGATACAATCGACCGAGGGAATCCGTGTTTGCTGAACGTTGTCCGGATAACCGCCTAGGCGGTGTCCTTAGCCGTAATAGAGTCTATTCCCTCTAGTATTACCCCCTTCGTTAGCTTGTCTATAACTACTATAATATTCCGCCGTCTGTCGCTCTCGGGGAGGTCCGTAATAAGGTCTACTGCTAGGTCTTGCTAGGGCCGGTCCGGGATCGGTAGGGGCTTTAGTAGCCTATGCTTTAGCTTATGCTAGGGCTTCGTTTGTCTGTATACATTGCAATTCTGTACGAACCTGCAGATGTCCTTCGCTATCGCCGGCCAGTAGTAGTCCCTAGCGACAATGCTGTACGTCTCCTCTCGCCCTAGATGCCCGGTAGCTATAGAGTCGTGCGCCCGTTGTATTAAGCTTATATAGAGCTTCTCGTTGGCCAGGACCCAAATCCGATTCCTAAACTTTAGGTTGTTCTCCTTGTCTACTAAGCACTCTGCTGCCGACACCTTAAGGTAGAGTTCTGCTAGGAGCTTCCGCTGTCCTCCTTAGATCGCTGTACAGGCCCCTTAGTATACCTCGTCCTTTTCTACTGCCTCTTCCTATATTTGCAATTAGGGTTCCTAAAGGTATGTTGCTGCTAGGCGGATAGTCTCCTCGCCTGGCTCCTCCTTGAACATCTGGAATGTTCGTAACTTTAAATAGTCGTCCTTATACGTCGTCGGCATGTCCTAGTCCTGTCTAGATAGCGTATCGGCCCTGCTGTTGTCCTTACCCTTGCAGTACTAGAGTCTTATATTAAATCGGCTTAGGTACATTGCCTATCGTACGTGCCTCTTAGACAGCTTCCGGGGCTGCGTACAGTACTCTAGGTTCTTGTAGTCTGTTAGGGCGAGGAACTTGGGCACCGCAGCAGAGTTCTCTATTCTATGTTTCGCAACACTGTACGACTGCTAGCAACTCCTTGTTGTAGATAGGGTAGTTGCACTTAGCTAGGGAGTTCTTCTTAGAGAAGTACGCGCATAGGTGCAGGAGTCCGTCCGAGCCTACCTGTAACAGGATACCTCTAATGCAATACCCTAAAGAGTCGGTTTCTAGTATCGTCGTATGCTCTAGGTTGAAGGCGGCAAGCGTTAGTCCTATAGTAAAGAGCTCCTTTAGCTTATTAAAGCTCCTATCGCATTCGTCCGTCTACTTAAACTGCTTGTCCTTGTATGTCAGTTTAACTAGGGGGCGTACAATCTCTAAGTAGCTCTGTATAAACTAGCGGTAGAAGTTAGCAAACCTAAGGAATTCCTGTACGCCCTTAACGTTCGTAGGCGGCTTCTATTGCTTAATAGCATTAATCTTTTTCCTATCTATGCTAATGCCTTTCCCCGCCTCGATAATAAAGCCTAGGTATTTCGTACACTGGACACAGAATTCACATTTGTCGATGTCGAGGTACAAGCCAGCCTGCTGCAGTCGATCCAGCACCTTCTTAACGTCCTGTACGTAATCTGCGTAGGTGCCGTCCGTAAAAACCAGGGTGTCGTTAAGGTATGCCGAGCAGATGTTATCTAGTAACCCTTGCAAGGACTTTTTAATGTACCTTTGGAATGTTGCTAGTGCGTTGGCAAGGCTAAAGGGGGTAACAAGCTACTCAAAAAGACTATATCTCGTACAGAAGGCAGTTATCTATTTACAACCTTCCTTAATCCGTATCTTGTAGAAGGCCGAGACTATATTAAGCTTGGTAAACTACTTTGCCTTGCTAATCCGTCCGAGAGTCTCCTTAATAAGGAGCAGGGGGTACCGGTCCTTCTTAGTAATCGCGTTAATGCCTCTATAGTCTACGCAGAAGTGCAATCCGGCCTTCCCCTCCTTGTAGACAAACAGTACTAGGGCTCCTGCAGACGACGTACTTGCCTAAATGAACCCTTTAGCAAGCAGGTCGTCTAGTATCTTGCGCAGTACTAGGAGTTCCCTAGAAGACATTCTTTACAGCAGTCTGTATAGCACCTCCGGCAGGCTCCTATCTAGACAGGGTTCTAGCTAGATGTCGTAGTCGATCCCTTCTCCTCGGTATAGCGGCAGTTTTAAGGCCGACTTTGGCTCGAAGAGGTCCAGGCATCTAGCATACTCCTTTGGAAGCTTCGTATAGGGGTCCGTTACTTTCTTAGGTGCTAATGCCTTCTTAATGTCCGCCGTTGCCGTGTTGATTTCAGCCTTAGCATCGTTACCCTACAGAGCCCTCCCTTGGTCTCGGGGCCTCTGCTTCGTCGTTATATTAGCCCCGGCTGTAGCGTTGTCGTCCTGCTAGACCCTCCCCTAGTCTTAGAGCCTCTGCTTTGTTACTGCCAGGTACAGCCGTCCTCGACCAACGTCTAGCTTGCCCCTCTAGCGCTCTATCTATAGTTTCCCTAGTATTAGGTTATACCCCAACTTTTCCTGTACGACATAGAGGTATAAGTCTCGCTCGTAGTGTCCCTGTACCTCTATCGTTACTTTCACTATATAGGTAATGTCCAGTCCTCGCCCGGTAATGCCCAACATGCATACAGGTACCGTAGGGGTCGTCTTAATCCGATGTCTCTGTACGAAGTTCTCGCTGATCACTCTGTACACTAAACATCCTATATTAATCAATGTCCCTGCCGTTGCGGACCCGTTTAACGTTGGCTATACGATAAACAGCGTCGTCGTTATGTAGTTGCTCTTAAAAGATAGCTAAGTAATGCTTTGATTTAGTAATCTATCTCGTATACGCTTCTAGCAGAGCCTTCGCTTAGAGGCTAGTCTTTTCCCGACTCGTTGTCGTCTAAGTAGGACTCTTAATCTTCTTATTAGGGCGCCGCAGTTGCTACCCTTCCAGTGGTCGGCCGTTCCCTAGGTCTCTCTGCTAGCAAAAGCCTGCAATTCCGTACAGTGTAGCCTATCTTGCTATACCGGTAGCAGCTCCCTTCTGCCTGTCTCTTGTTAAGGGTAGCTATGTCTACCTATTGCGCCCTTTTAGTGGCGGCCCTTAGCTAAATAGTAACGGCTGCCGCCACCCTCGTCGTCGTTAGTTCCTAGTCTATAGCGTCCGTCTGTCGCTAGAGGGGTTGTCTTATCTTTTAAGCGTAGCTTATCCGTCTAAGCCTGCGCTGCTGGTCGTCGACTATCCTAAGGAGGTCGCAGAATTCCTTATACGTAGCTGGTCGCATTACGCCTACTAGCCCTGTTATAATCTCCTTAGAGAGGCCTACCTCTAAAGTAGTAATTTTTATCCTGTCCTCCTATTAGAGACCTCCTGCTTCTGCTAAAGTCTGGTTAAATTCTGCGAGGAATTCTCGTACAGTCTTGCGTCCTTGCTTTATCGTATTAACCCGTAGGAGTGCTTAGCTCTCGCAGTCTGGGTCCTTGGAGCTCTTGTCTAGAGCTGCCTAGAGCATCGTCGTTGTAGCTATTACTAGGTTGGCAATGGCCGTCTCGTAGTACGGCAGAATTCGTGCTGCCGCCCTGCCCTTTCACCTCCTAAAGAGGTAAACTACCTTGTCTAGCTCGGTCGGGTATGCTCCTAAGTTAACTAGAAGCTTAGAGCGTATCTGGGCAGCCTAGGAGGGGTACTTAGCTAGAGCCTTACTATTGTACGTAGAGACGTCGGGGAGTTTGCTTTTAGGGGTCAGGGTATAGGCTATTATGTTCGTCGTTATCGTAGGGGTCGGATCGCGATCGGACGCCCTAAGCTGTCGTAGCTCCTGTTCCCGTTGGGAAATCATCGCAGCCTGGTAGCTTACTTGCTGCTTGAGCTGCCTCTTGCTTTCCAGCAGCTCCTCGTATACGCAGTGCATATGTCCCTCTATAGCCGCGGGTTCTATAGGGATGTCGCCGTCTATCTTTGTTTTATTATCGCAGTTACCGACAGTAAGATTAGTTCCTAATATAAAGGGCTTAAGAATCTTAGTTTAGAAACTTCAGGTTAGGTATCTATATAAAGGAACTGATAGGCAGTTCCTTCGTCGTCCGCTGCTGTACAATTTGTACCTACGAAGCCAAGCTAGCAATTTCCTCCTATATAGGGGTGCAAGGTTCACACTCTGTACAGAGGATCGGGAGTTCCCCCTCTATACAGTAGTGCAGAGTTTTCCCTCTATTTAGAGAGGCGGCAGTTCCCCTCTGTATAGGACTATAGGGTTCTCCCTCTATACAGGAGTAGGGTCCTGTCGGAAGTTCTGTATAGAGGGTAGGGTTATGCTAGCGCCGCTAAGTCGCAGTCCTTAGGGCGACGGCTAGCTTAGGTCGGGTCCAGGACCTGGGCTGGGCGGCGCCCCCTAACAACCTTCTAGAGAGCGACGGACGATAGAACATTATAGTAGTAATAGATAGGCTAAAGAAAGGAGTAATACTAGAGGGAATAAATTTAATTTCGGGTAAGGACACTGCTTCGGCCTTTGTATGGACTACATTTAGCAAGTAAGGAATCTCTAGGTCGATTGTATCCGACCGTAGTATACAGTTTACGAGCTAACTCTAGAAGAGGATCTGCTAATTGCTAAACGTAGAACGTCGTCTTTTAAATGTATAGTACCTATATACAGACGGTGCGACAGAGAGGGTTAACTAAACGCTAGAAGTATACCTCTAGGCATACGTTAACTATAACTAGTCTAACTAGAAACGCCTCCTACCTATAGCGGAACTAGCTCTTAACAGTTGTATAGCAAACGGTATAGGATTGTCCCCCTTCTTTATAGCTTACAGATATAACTCCCCGCTCTCTGCGACTCTAAGCGATGCTACCCTACGACCTATACGTTCCCCAATTTAGTAGTGGGAGGCTATCGTATATACGATTACGAACGCCTACCAATAGGCTAAGGCGAGTCTTGCGATAGCTTAGCAGAATGCGGAAGAACAGGCTAGTAAAGGACGACAGGCCGCACTAAATCGTAAGGCAGGTAATAAGATATAGTTAAACTAGCGCAACATCTGTATAGACCGGCTAAGCAAGTCTGGACTAGAAGAACTAGAAGTTTACAGTAATCCGACCAGTAGGGACATGCGCAGTACGACTTAATACTCCCCTAGGGATCTATCCAGTCTTCTATATAGACCTCGTCTGGCCGGCGTATACGGAACCCCTTCCTTATTAGACGACAGACAACGCACGCCCCCTAGCGATTGTTACTGTTAACTAGGAAGAGTACGAAGTAGAGGAAATCCTTAAGAGTCGGACGAAGCAAAAGCAGAGTCAATACCTAGTTAAATAGACAGGGTAAGCGGAGCCTATATAGGAACTATACGAGGCTCTTTAAGACGTAGTAGTACTAGACTAGTAGGAGGAGAGACATCTACCTAGACTAACATTATAGTAAAGCTATATCGTCTAAGATAGCTAAACGACGCGCTTAGTAACTACCCTGCCCTGCTACTACTGCCGACTGCAGCGCGGCCGCGTTACTATTACCTAAGATCTTAATAGCCTCTACCCCTGCTTAGCTATCCTTAACCGAGGCCCTAACAGCCCCTAGACCCGCCTCTGATACAGATGTAGACAGCTGGCAGCCAGGCTTGACAGGGCCAGGCTTGGAGCACACTCAAATACCTCTATCTCCGCTTGTATATAGATTCTTCCCTCTCTAGCCTTGGATATAGTTATTAAAGAAGCCGTATTTAATTATATCTACGTGCTCAGATTATTATATCCAATGCTCACTTTAACAACACCTGCACTACGCAAAAGAGCCCGTCGAATTATATCTAGGTACCCGATTAACGTATGTGCAACTTACCTAGAGTATGTACTGCATATATACAAAGGAGGCTGTCAAATTATATCCGGTTACTTAATCGTGTATGTGCATACTACTCTACCCTCCCCCGATCGAGAAGAAGAAGAAGAAGAGTTTTAGGGAAGAGAAGTGCCCCTATTAAGAAGAAGAAGAGTTTTAGGGAAGAGAAATGTCCCTATTGAGAAGAAGAGGAGTTTTAAGAGGTTTAGACGACGAGAGCGACGAGAACGAGAGCGACGAGAAGGACGAGAGCGACGAGAAGGTCGAGAAGGACGATGTAGGAGCGACAAGGACGAGGAGCGAGAGCAAGGAGCGAGAGCAACGACAACGACGACAAGACGCACCGAGCAGGACCTAGGGCGATAATATTCATTTTTTTGGGTCTTTAACAGAC
Source organism: Pseudocercospora ulei (assembly GCA_016165855.1). Classification (NCBI taxonomy): domain Eukaryota; kingdom Fungi; phylum Ascomycota; class Dothideomycetes; order Mycosphaerellales; family Mycosphaerellaceae; genus Pseudocercospora; species Pseudocercospora ulei. Next base: position 4,632,314 of record JACWNB010000005.1, on the reverse strand, counting down.
TATTCTATTTGGACAAGGCCTATCGAGAAGTTTAGCAATCAGCACCAGCGAGCCTAAGCACCAGCAAGCCCAAGCACTAGCAAGCCCAAACACTAGGCCGAGCACTAGGCCGAGCACTAGGCTAAGCACCAGGCAGAGCACCAGGCAGAGCACTAGGCAGAGCACTAGGCAGAGCCCCTAGCTGCAGAGTACAAGGCAGAGCACAAGGCAGATACAGCTGCAGGCAGGAACAGCTGCAGACAACAAGCCACTATATGTTCAGAAAGGCAGCTACAGACAGGCATAGCTGTAGACAACAGGCAGCTGTAGACAACAGGCAGCTGTAGACAACAGGCAGCTGTAGACAACAGGCAGCTGTAGACAACACACACTGTTTAGGTTTAGAAGCAGCACAGTTCAGAGGCAACATTATAGCTGCAGGCAGGTACAGCTGCAGACAACAAGGCACTGTATATTCAGAAAGGCAGCTACAGACAGGGCTGCTGCAGGTAACAGACAACTGCAGACAACACAGCTACAGACAACATAGGCACAGCTGCTGCAGGCAATACAGGCAAAGCACAAGGCAAAGCGACGGCTTAAGAAGCGACTGCTTAAGAAGCGACGGCTTAAGAAGCGACATCTATAGGCTGCAACCTCTTAGACAAACGACATCTGCAGCCGCGACCCTAACGAGCCCTGCAGCCGCGACCCCAACGACCTCTGCAGCTGCAATCTCTGCGACCTCTGCGACAATCTAGGAATTCTGCAGCCTTGGCAAGGCACGAAATTAAGGCACTAAAGCGACGTTAAAGGGCACGAGATTAAGGCACCAAAGCGACGACAAAAAGGCACGAGATTAAGGCTCGAAAAGGTACGAGATTAAGGCTTAAAAATGCACGAGATTGAGGCTCAAAAAGGCACGAGATTAAGACTCAAAACGGACGGAAATTGAAGCTCAAAAGCGACCTTAAAAGCGACCTTAAAAGCGACCTGTTTTAGAGCGACCTAATTGGCCGATAGCGAAGCTAAATTTGCAAACCCTACGACCTAGTTTGATGCGACCTCTGCGACCTGGTTTTGCACAATGCGACTACAATGCAACCTGGTTTAGCACAACACGACCTGGTTTAGCTGATTGCGATTAATAGGCTAATTGCGATTAACGGGCTGATTGCGATTGATGGGCTAATTGCGATTAATAGGCTGATTGCGATTAATAGGCTGATTGCGATTAATAGGCTGATTGCGATTAATAGGCTAATTGCGATTAAGGGCAATTGCTAGTTAGGGAGGGTGGTAGTAATACGGATGTAGACAGCTGGCAGCCAGGCTTGGCGGGGCCAGGCTTGGCGCACACTTAAATACCTCTACCTCCGCTTGTACGTAGATTCTTCCCTCTCTAGCCTTGGATATAGTTATTAAAGAAGCCGTATTGAATTATATCTACGTGCTCAGATCAGCCTTGTCCTCCGACTCGTTGTCCGACTTCAGCCCGACGGGTAAGAGTAACTAGGTAACCCCTAGGTAGTGTACAGAGCAGCGTTGTAAGACGTCCTTCTATTTACAAGAGGTATATACCCTGTGCTACTAACTAGGAAAACGGTATAGCGTGAACGACCCCTAGGGGGAATTGGAGCAGCTGTTGAAAAGCCGGCTATAACTGGCGATTAGGATCGCGTTGACGCACGACGGACGGCCAGTGTAGAGTCGTCTAGGGTTGACCCTAGCTGGATCAGTCTAGAAGGAGTAGTATAGGCGCCGAGCAGTAGCTCGCTACTCCTTAGTAAAGTATCTGCAGTAGGTTAGCTAGATAACGGCGCATCGGACGAGCCTGCACAAAACGTTTACGAAGCTCTCGGTTAGTCTCTACATCCTAGTGCACGAGCTGAAAGCGGTCCAGCAGACCTGCTAGACAGAGAATAGGGACAGGGTCGGCGGCCTGCGCAGCGCCGTCGCCGGACTGGACGAGCTAGTTAGAAGACATAACGGACGATAGATAGACAGCTAGGTGGCTAGCGATAGTAATAGTAATCGTAATAGTAATAGATAGATAGGTAGATAGATAAATAAATAGATAATTGAGTAGTTGGCGGATAGATAGATAGACGGACGGATAGTTAGTAATAGGTAATAGACAAGAGACATTTGCGAACGCCGGACAGCGGGCAACTATAGCGCATAGCCTAGTGTCCTGTAAGTAGTAGCTAGTAAGGCTATTGTTACTAGACAGCTTAATTACATACGAGCTAAAAACGCCTAAGACTTGCTAACAATAACGAAGGACTGGAAGACAATAGGAAACTGCTAGAATGCGATGTAGCGCAGAATTTAAGGGCAAGACCGGGTCCTACAGTGTATAGAGGGACCGCTACGAGGGAGGAGGGGGGTATTGTTAGGGGACGCCGTCCTGTTAGGCCCCGAGCCTAAGCTAACCGGCCGTCGTCCTAAAGATTACGACTTAGCAGCACTAGCATAACTCGGCCTGTACGAGATACGACCCAACCTGGACTGTACGAGATACGACCTATCCTAGCCCAAGGCATAACTTAAGCTAGGCTCGGGTAGTACCCCTTTCTTATTATCCTGTACTATAGATCCTAGCTGGCTTCGTAGATGCAAATTGTACAGTAGCAGACGGAGTACAGAACTGCTTATTAGTTCCTTCCTGTAAATACATAGCCTTAAGTTTTTAAACCAAGATACTTAAGCCCCTAACAGGTCTTAGTGTTTGCCTCTACTGTAGCCGAAAGTGGGTTATTGCAGCTGTTAATACTTTCTTCTTCTTCTAGCTTCATAGATTGTAGTAGTGCCCTATTATTTATGCTATTTAGAGGGCCTATCCGTCTAGCTAGTCTTTTCCTAAGATTCTTAATAGCACTCCGCCGTCTACACTGTTAGTGTTATTCGGCGTTGATTCTATAGCTTGGACGCTCTTCCCTGGCGGCGGTAGCGTTAGTCTTATAGCCTAATACTCTCGCTTCTGCTAATTGGTTGCTTGGCAACGGGTAGCAATATAGCCAGGCTTTCTATACGTATAGCAGGTAGGGACAAACGTCGAACGCGATGGATAAGGTTGCTAGGGTCCTTAGCAGAAGAAGGAAGGCCTAGTTAGTTGTGCGAATAATAGTCGCTAACTCGGCTCCTAGTAAGTTAATAGTCTGCCGTATTCGTTTATATTCCTAGCGGTTACTCTCGCTTAATCTACGAAAGCTTAAAAGTCTCTGGTCTGTACAGAGACTAAAGCGTTAGCTAGCTTAGGTCTTAATTTCGTCCTTAGTAGGTGCAACTGTTCGCTCTTAGGCACCTTAGCCCTAATCGCGTACTTTGTAAATTGTCCGTAGAATTCTTTAAACGACAGCTAGTGCTAGCTGATCTTGTTAAGCTGTTCGCGAGCCGTCTGCTTATAGAAATGGTCGGCAAAGTGCTGGTCTAGGGCTTCGATAGCCTTATTAGCAGTCGCTTCTTCCAGGTCCGCTACTAATATAAATCTCTTACCGTCTAGTCGCGATTGTAGGTACGCTAGCCTGTCGTCCTCGCTGTTAGTAGAATAGTCGCGGTTTATCTTGTTTATTATCTTCTTCTTGAAAACTTCCTATATCTCTGGGTTTCCGCTACTAAAGACCTGTAGGTTAGGTAATAACGTTATTAAAGTGCTACCTTAACTGTAGGCTGCTAGAGAGGCTTATTTAGTCTGGCCTTCCTGTAGCGCCGGCGGCAGCAGTAATGCTAACGCATCTGCTAACTGGGCTCTTAGCCTATTTGGTTAAGCTAGTCGTGCTACTACTTGGTTCTCGAGGACTTTAATAGTAGTCTCCGCGGACGCTCTCTCTGCAGCTATCGCCTCTACGTCTTCTTTTAGCTGTCTGTTCTCTTCTAGTTTCTTATAGAACAGCGTCTCGATAAAGGCTATAGCGTCGTAGACCTTCTCGATTCTGTGTTCTGCTACGTGTTCTTCCAGTTTGTTACAGCGGCAGAAAGGGGTGGGACTGAGTAATAGGGTGGACCCTTGGAATTTCGGCTCGGCCCTTGGCAACCACCACTACGAAAGCCTACCACCACCACTACATAGATTTCTTTCCCTCCTTAGTTCGAGATATAGTTATCAAAAAGGCCGTATTGAATTATATCTGCGTGCCCGGATTATTATATCTTGAACTCACTCTCTACACCAAACCCGCGCTGCGCGAAAGGACCCGTCGAACCATCCGGAAACCCAAATAACGCACGCGCACCTACATACACACTAAAACAGCAACCCCCAAGGGCACCGTAAGAAGATAGAAGGCTTCTCAGCAGTAGACAGCGGCGTAACAGGCCGCCGCGGAAAGAGAAAGACTAACAGAGCAAGTAGGCGCTCCAGTGTCATTAATAATAAGATTATTATTAGCGGTTTTACAGCGGAAGAGACAGCAGAGATTAAGGAACGAATAAGCGAATACAAGAAGATCCACGACTGCACGATCGAGGAACTGGAAGACTATGTAAACGAGAATAGGATAGGAAAGGTCTACGATAGTATAGACCTTATTAAGACGCTGTTCTACAGAACGCTAGAAGAGAACAGACAACTAAGAGAAGAAACTAAAGCGGTAAGGACCGAGAAGGAATCGGCAGAAACTATTATTGACGTGTTAGAAAACTAGGCGGCGAATCGACTAGCGCAGCTAAAGGCGCTGAAGCATTAAATAGCTAATATAGAAGCAGCAAAGTCGCCGCTACTGCATCGAGAAACCTACGCGGAGACCGCCTTACCAGCGGCCTATAGTCAAGGTAGCACTACGATAACGCCACTGCCGGACCTAACTGCTTTTGGTAGCAGAGACCCTAAAGCGTAGGAGGCGTTTAAGAAGAAGATCAAGAATAAGATAAGCCGCGATTACGCATCGAGCAGCGCCGGAGATAGATTGGCGTACCTGGAATCGCGATTAGAAGATAAAGCTTTTTCGCTAGTGGCGGACCTAGAAGAGGTAACCGCTAAAGAAGCGATCGAAGCGCTAGATCAACGCTTCGGAGACCCATTCCGGAAGAAGACGGCCCGTAAGCAGCTGGACAAGATCAACCAGAACTGGCAGATGTTTAAGGAGTTCTACGGACTGTTCAGGAAATACGCTATTAGAGCGAGGGTAGCAGAAGATAAGTAGCTGCACTTACTAAGACAGAAACTGAGCCCTATACTGACGACAGCTATAGCCTTAGTAGAAGACGAAGACCTTTAAAGCTTCGTACACTAGGCGAGAGTTACCGCCAGAAACTTGAACGCGTACGGAAAACCGACGATACGTAAACCGATTTAGAAGCCGTCGTCGGCGGCGCAGCCGACAAGAGCCCCTGCGCCCTTCCGACAACGCCCCCAGCAGCCACCGTATTAGTTACAGCGTTCGTCGTTCGTCCCCACCTGCTACGCGTATAGAAAGCCTGGCTATATCGCCACGAGATGCCAAGTAACAGCCTAGCAGAAGCAGGAGTATCGTGTTATAAAGCAGCTGCAGCCACTAAGAAGGACTATACAAGCTATAGAGCCGGCTCCGAATGACACCGACAGTGTAGACGGCGGGGTCTAGCTAAGAATTATAGGAAAAGACCAGCTGGACGGATAGACCCCCTATCCAGCGTAAAAAAACAGGGCACCCCTGCGAAAGGCACTAACGGAACGAGAGAGCATCAACAGTTGTAACGATCCACTGTCGGCGACAGTAGAAGCGAACACGGAAACAGCTATTATCCTTCTAATTACTGTCTACCCCCTTGACAGATCGAGCAAACCACTTCAGCTGCGAGCTTTTATCGACACAGGGGCCCTTATTAGAGCGGCTATCCACTATCGATTGGTTTAAAAGCTGATAAAGGGATACGGCTATCCGGTGGAGATAGCGTCGCCGACGAGGATTTTGGCGTATAACCGACAAGACATAGAAAGCGTTATGCACTACGTGCCGCTAAAGACTACCCTGGCTGGTCGCACTACGGAAGCGACGTTCCGAATCATGGATATCGGAAGGTTTAACATCATTATAGGGCAGAAATAGATAAAGAACCAGAAAGCCATCGTCGACGTAGATAAAGGAACGATCAGATTCAAGACCCTAGGCGATGCGACCGCCGCCAATGTAGCCGAATCGAAAGCCGCGGCTGCCAATGTAACCCCGTCCGACCGTTCCGGACCACCGGTCACCGTTGGAATAATGAGTTCAGAAGCTTTATCGGCCCTCGCGAAGTCACCGGACAACGAGATTTACGCTATCTTAATAAAAGGCATCGAAGACTACTGGAAGATAATGGCGGAAGAGGAAGTGGATCTACTGGAAGTGTTACCGGCGGAGCTCTACGACTATGCTAACGTGTTCTTAAAAGCCGACTCCAACCTATTGCCGCTCTATCGACCGGAATATAACAACAAGATCCGACTAAAAGAGGGGGCTACACTGCCAAGAACCGAGCCCCTAAGACGACTGTCGCCGGCAGAACTGGACTAGGTAGAAGTGTTCGTCCGCGAAAATCTGGCGAAGAAGTTTATTACGCTAAGCTCTGCCGAATACGCGTTACCAATTCTTTTCGTAAGGAAACTAGGGGGTAGTCTGCGACTCTGCGTAGACTATCGAGGCCTTAACGAGGTCACTAAGAGAGACGTATATCCACTGCCGCTGATAGATAAGACTATACAGCGGGTAGCAAAGGCTAAGTGGTTTAGCAAGCTGGACATCCGCTAAGCGTTCTATCGACTAAGAAACGAGGAAAGACAGACGGAAGACCTTACGACGTTCGCGACGCGCATAGGCAATTTCAAGTAGTTGGTAATGCCTTTCGGACTTACCAACGCGCCGGCAGTGTAGCAATGTTTTATAAACCACACTTTTATAGACATGCTAGAGCGGTTCGTGTCTATCTATTTGGACGACATTCTTATCTACACAGATAGAACGAGAGAGCAACACACGGACTACATCGAGAGAGTGTTGAAAAGGCTCCGCAAGGTCGGGTTAAACGCAGACATGAAGAAGAGCGAGTTCTATTAAACCGAGGTCAAGTATCTCGGTCTTATCGTCGGAAGAGACGGAATTCGTATAGACCCATTAAAGGTCGCCGCCGTTGCGGAATGGAGGCAGCCGAAATCCGGAAACACTACGCAAATCAGAGCGTTTCTCGGGTTCTGCAGCTACTACCGATAGTTTATCAAAGACTTTAGCAAGATAGCAAGACCCCTAAACGAAGCGTTAAAGAAAGAGGCCGCCAGCCTATAGGATAAGAAGTGCACGGAGGCCTTTAACTGGCTAAAAGAAGCGGTGGCCTCTGCGCTAGTTCTGGCACACTTCCGGCCGGAAAAGACGATCTACGTAGAAACAGACGCTTCCGATACAGTAACGGCAGGGGTCCTTTCTCAATACGCTAACGATGGCGAGACCCTCTACCCAGTGGCATTCTTTAGCAAATCTATAACGGAAGCCGAGCGGAACTTCGCTATCTATAACAAAGAACTGCTAGCCATTATACAGGCGTTCGAGGAGTAGAAGCCAGAGCTTATAGCTGGAAAGAGCACGGACCAGGTCCTTACGGACCACCAGTCGCTGACCTACTTTATAAAGACGCAGAAGCTCTTACGACGTTAAGCATAGTGGGCTGCCTACCTATCCGGGTTCGACTTCAAGATTACCTATCGACTCGGAGCTTAAAACGGAAAGGCTAACGCACTAACGAGAAGAGAAGGGAAACCAGCCGCGCGAAAGAAGATCCTAACATGTTCCAGAAGGTGCTGACCGAGCGGATAGTAGACGCAGAGGTGTTGAAAGAGGTAGGGGTCTGCGCAGTAGAACCGGCCCCTAAGGAAGAAACTCTCTACAAGAAGGTGAAACAGCTTAACTAGCAACAGAAGCTCGGCAAAACCGGCTTAGGAAAGCTAACAGTTCCGGAAGAACTAATTACGGAGGTCATCCAGCTAGTCTATAACTCTATAGATGTTGGCTACGCCGGAGCGAAGAAAACGATGCAGGCCGTAAGAACGATCTACTAGTTTCCGCGGATCTACGAGCGGATCCACCGGTTTATTGCTAATTGCCATGTATGTCGAGCCGCGAAGCCCCGTTACGGTCTTCCGGCGGGTCTACTGAAGCCACTTCCGATCCCCGAGAAGCCGTAGCAGCACATTACAATAGATTTCGTAACCGGCCTGCCGGAATCCAATAGATACGATGCCACCCTTAACGTAGTGGATAGGCTGAGCAAAGAGCGCCACTTTATCCCCTGTCGAGCGAGAGACGAAGGGACCACTACGGAAGAGACCGCGCGGATGCTGATTAGACACGTATAGAAGCACTATAGCCTGCTGGACACTATTACTACGGATAGGGGTCCTTAATTCACCGCTAACGTATAGAAAGCCATTAACTAAGCTCTCGGAATTCGTGGAAAGCTCAGCACCGCCGCTTACCCTCAAACCGACAGTTAGTCTAAAGTGGCTAATCGCGAGATAGAGCGATATCTGCAAACCTTCTGCGGCCATTATTAAGAAAAGTAGGTCGAGATGCTGCCGATAGCTGAGTTCTGCGCCAATTCAGCACGGTTAGAAGCAACGTCGCTGGCGCCGTTCGAAATAACGCATAGCTATCTTCCGAGAATAAGTTTCCAGCCGCCGAGCGACGCCGGCTTGCCGGAGCTTTCCACCACTACCGCTACGTCGTTAAAGAGAGTCGCCGCCGCGGTGGCAGAAGCGCTACGATCTCAGATAGAAGAAGCAATTAAGGTAGCGAAAGACGCGATGGAATCGGCTTAGAAGAAGATAGTAACTCGAGCTAATAAGAAGCGGTCACCGATAGAATTCGAGAAAGGCCAAAAGGTATAGCTTAATACGCGAAACCTAAGGCTAAAAGGCAACGCCAAGCTCAATCCACGCTACGTAGGCCCGTTCAAGATAATAGAAAAGAGGTCGCCGGTGACCTATCGGCTCCAGTTACCGAAATCGTTCCGGATCTACGATGTCTTCCATTCGGATCTGTTAAGCTTGGACCCTAAAGACAGCCTGCTGGAACAGGGGTTCGCCGAACCCCCGCCAGTTAAGATAGACAGTAATAAAGAAGAATAGGAGGTAGAAGACGTAATGGACGTAAAGAAGACAAGGGGGTCCATTAAAGCGAGGATCTCGTAGAAGGGGTGGCCAGAAGACTATAAATAGTATCCAATCGAGAACCTCCGGAATTTGGCAGAGCTGCTTAGGGAGTTCTACGTGCGGAACCCGAAGAAGCCGAAACCCGGATAGCTCCGAAACTGACGACCTCCGAAAGAGACGGAAGAAAAAGAGGAAAGCCGCGTCCGCTCCACTGGCGCGGAAGCCGATAAAGACGATTGTAACGGTCGCCTTTAGGGAGGTCTTCGACGCGGCCACTACCCACCGCCGGTTTGGCCGCCAGCTCGCTGACGCCGTAGCGTGCTAGCGCCGCCGACCCTGTAGTAGGTGAAGGCTTTAGTAGAAGAGAAAAAGAAGAAGAAAAACGGCGCTGCAGAAAGATCTTTATAGACCTCCGAGGCGACACACAGACCAGCCGAGCTGTAGCTTAGAAGACTGCAGATCAGATCAGATAGCGTCGATTACATAAACGCCAAGTGAAGGACTTCAGATGCCGACGACGTAAGAAATTCAAGAAGCGATAAAGAGAACGTCGTTTTTTATAGAAGACGGAAGAGGTAACATCACTGTTAGAGGGGATTTTCGAGAAGGAATCAAAAAAAAAAAAGTGGAGATTTTCGGATAGATGGAATGACTAAGCGGTCGAGGGCGACCGCTAGTAAGGGAGGGGGGTAGTGTTATAGCGGCAGAAAGGGGTGGGACTAAGTAATAGGGTGGACCCTTGGAATTTCGGCTCGGCCCTTCCGGGCCGAGCCGGGCCTTGGCAGCCACTACTACGAAAGCCCACCACCACTACTACATAGATTCCTTTCCGTCCTTAGTTCGAGATATAGTTATCAAAAAGGCCGTATTGAATCATATCTGCGTGCCCGGATTACAGTTCGTTGGGCGTATACACGTACAGTCTCTAGTAGTTACTTATGCGTTCCTTTACTTCCTTTGTCTCTTCTGCTGTAAGACCTTTGATAATAGCCTTATTATCTATAACGCTAGTGTACCTATCCTTGGTTCTATTAGTCTTTCTTCTGCTACTGCTGCTGCTGCCTGTAACGCTGCCTTCTACCGTCGAGAAGCCCTCTGTAGTCTTCTCGCAGTGCGTTGGTTAGTTGTAGTTGTGGGTGCGCGTACGTTATTTAAGTAACTAGATGTAATTTAACGGGCTCTTTAGCGCAGCGTAGGGGTATAGTGAAAGGTAAATTCGAGATATAATAATCTGAGCACGTAGATATAATTCGATACAGCTGTTTAATAAGTATATCTCAAACTAAGGAGGGAAAGGACTCTACGTGCACGCGGATATAAGCCCTCGTAGGAGTAGTATGCCAAGACCTAGCTTAGTCCAGAAGGGCCGAGCCGAAATTCTAGGTGTCTACCCTATTACTTAATCCTACTACTTTCTGCTACTACAACACAGACATTACCTGTATAGTGAAAGTAACAATCGAGTTACAAGGACACTACGAACAAGACTTATACCTCTACGTCGTACAAGACAAGGTAGGGTATAACCTAATACTAGAGAAACTATAGATAGAGCGCTAGCAAGGTGAGTTCGACGTCGGACGAGGACGTCTGTACCTAGTAGCAACAAGGCAGAGAATCCGAGACTAAGGACGAGCTCCGCTAAGCGACTCCTATACTAAGGTCAACGCTACGGCCTCCGATATCGAGAAGGCACTAATACCTAGGAAAGTTATAGATCTCTATACAAAGCTCCTACTAGAATATTTAGAGTACCTCGACATCTTTAAGCTAAAATTAGCCTTAAAGCTGCCCCTACTCCGAGGATAAGGAATCGATTACAAGATTAAGCTTAACCCCTGTCTAGACAGAAGCCTGCCTAAGGTACTATACAGCCTATTGTATAGTATATCCTCTAAAGAACTCCTAGTACTATACAAGATATTGGGCGAACTACTCTCTAAATGCTTTATCTATGCAAGTACGTCTTTAGCCAGAGCCTTAATATTATTCGTCTATAAGGAAGGCCTAGCCGGGTGACGGTTCTACGTAGACTACAGAGGCGCTAACGCAGTTATAAAAAGGATTGTTACTCTCTACCCCTTATTAAAGAAACCCTTAGAAAGATTAGCAAGGCAAAGTAGTTCTCTAAGCTCGATATTGTCTTAGCCTTCTACAAGATAAGAATTGAAGAAGGATGCGAATAGATAACAGCTTTCTATACGAGGTACAGTCTTTTTAAGTAGCTTGTTACCCTCTTTAGTCTTACGAATGTACCTACAACCTTCTAGAGGTACATTTACAAATCCTTATAGGGACTTCTAGACGATATCTGCTCTGCGTATCTCGACGACACCCTTGTATTTACAGACGGCAGCTGCGAGGATTACGAACGGGACGTTAAGAAAGTACTAGACCGCCTGCAAAAGGCTGGACTATACCTTATTATCGACAAATACGAGTTCGGTATAAAATATACAAGATACCCAGGGTTTATTATCGAAGCAGGGAAGGGTATTAGCATAGACGAAAAGAAGATTAATGCTATTAAGCAATAGAAACCGCCTACGAATGTTAAGGGCGTACGAGAATTCCTTAGGTTCGCTAACTTCTACTACTAATTTATACGGAACTACTTAGAGGTAGTCCGACCCCTAGTTAAGCTTATATATAAAGACAAACAGTTCGCGTAGTCGGACAAATGCGACAGAAGCTTTAACAAGCTAAAGGAACTCTTTACTATAGGACCGACTCTTGCTGCTTTCGACCTAAAGTATACAACAGTATTGGAAACCGACTCCTTAGGGTACAATATAGGAGGTATCCTCTCCTAGGTTAACCGAGACAGCCTTCTATACCTATACGCCTACTTCTCTAAGAAGAACACCCTGGCCGAATACAACTATCCTATCTACGATAAGGAGTTGCTAGCAGTCGTATAGTGCCTCGAGGCATAGGACGGCGAACTCCGTTTAGTTACTGAATTCTTCGTCCTTACAGATTACAAGAACCTCGAGTATTTTATAGAGTCCCGAAAGCTCTCCGAAAGACACATATAATAGGCGATGTATCTAAGCCGATTGAACATAAAACTCTAATATCGTAAGGGTAAGGACAACAGCAGGGCCGATGCATTATCTCGACAGGAACAAGATATACTAACGACGCACAACGATAAACGCCTACAATTGTAGACATTCCAAATGTTAAGAGAAAACCTAGGAGAAGACACCGTTCTTCTAGCAGCGACAGTTACTACAAACCCCTAGCACTAAGCTTAGACAGACGCTGTAGTAAAGGACGACGCCTATTAAAGAGCCTATACAGCGATTATAGAAGGACAACGGAAGCTCCCTACAGGCCTTAATCTTAAGGTTTTAGCAGTAGAGTATAAAGTAGACAAAGATAACAACCTAAGGTTTAGGAGCCAGACCTAGGTCCCTATAGACAACAAGCTACGTACGAGCTTAATACAACAGGCGCACAACTTAATAACAACCGGACACCTAGGGCGTAAAGAGACATATAGCATTATTGCTAGGGATTACTACTAGCTAGTAATGTCGAAGGACATCTATAGGTTCGTACAGAACTGCAATGTTTATAGTCGGACGAAGCCCTAGCGAGAACTAAAGCATAGCCTGTTAAAGCCCCTACTAATTCCAGACCGGCCGTAGCAGGACTCAACAGTAGACCTTATTACAGACCTCCTAGAGAGCGACAGAGAACGGAATATTATAGTAGTAACAGACAAGCTAACGAAAGAGGTAATACTAGAGGAAAGAAGTTCTATTATAGCTAAAGACACTGCCTAGGCCTTCGTATAGACTATATCTAGCAAACATAGATTCCTAAGGTTAATTGTATCTAATCGCAGTACATAGTTTACAAGCTAACTCTAGGTAAGGATCTGTTAATTGCTCTATATAGAACGCCGTCTTTCGACTGTATAGTATCTGCAGACGGACAGTGCAACGGAAAGGGTAAATTCAATATTAGAGGCGTATCGCCAGATATACATTAACTACGACTAGTCTAATTAGAACCGCCTCCTACCTCTAGCAGAACTGGCAATCAATAGCTATATAGCTAACGCTACAGGACTATCCCTTCTTTATAACTTACATATACGACTACTCCCTGCTCTCTACAGCCTTAAACGGCGCTACCCTACGGCCATTACGTTCTATAATTTAGCAAGGAGAAGCTATCGTACGTACGATTACGAACGCCTATCGATAGGCTAAAGCAAGCCTTGCGATAGCTTAGCAGAATGCGGAGGAACAGGCTAACAAGGGACGACAAGCTGCGCCGAAGTACGAGGCAGGAGACGAGGTATAGTTAAACTAGTGCAACACTTAGACAGACCGGCTAAGCAAGAAACTAGACTAGAAGAAATAGAAGTTTAAAGTAGTTAGATCTATAGGTATATATACAGTATAACTTAACACCCCTCTAGGAGTCTACCTAGTCTTCTATATTAACCTTGTACAGCTAGTATATACAGATTCCTTTCCTTATTAGACGACAGACGATGCACGCCCCCTAGCAATTATAACTAAGGCCTAGGAAGAGTACGAAGTAGAGGAAACTCTTAAGAGCTAAACGAAGTAAAAGCAGAGGCAATATCTAGTTAAATAGACAGGGTACGCAGAGCCGACGTATAAACTGTATAAGGCTCTACAAGACACAGTAGTATTGGATCGATAGGAGGAGAAGCAAACCTCTAAACTAACTTTATAGTACGACTATACTGTCCGACACACTACAGTACAGACAGCTACCTCTTAGTTACCGATCTCCCCCTCCTACCTCTATACCTCTACTACTAATAGCAATGCCGCTACGCTATTATCGTCTAAGATCTCGATAATCTCTAGCTCCCTGCCCGAAATCTCGCTAACCTCCGAACTGCCGTACGAGATCTGGGTAACCTCCGGATTGTCGTCCGTAATCTTAGTAACGTCTGGATCCGTCTCCTTATCTGTGTCTAGGTCGATAACTAAAGGCGATCCGGCGACCTAGGGAGCCTCCTTAGAACGACGTATAGAGTACTAAAGCAAACTGTTCTTCTACTTATAGGAGGCGCATACCCCGATCTACTAACTAGGAAGATAGTATAGCGGGAATAAGTCCTGTAGGGAATTGGTACAGGCACTGCAGAGCTAGCTACAGCTAGCGATTAATACTGCATTAACGTACAGCGGACAGGCGGTATAGAGTCGTCCAGGTGTAACCCTAACTGGATTATACTAGAAAGAGTAAAATAGGAGCTGCGTAGCGGCCTGCTGCTGCTAAGTAAAGCATATATAACATGTTATTTATAATCCGAGCGCGCAGATGTAGTTTAATACGGCTGTTTTGATAACTATATCTCGAACTAAGGAAAGAAAGGAATCTATGCAGCAGTGGATAAGGGCTTTAGGGGTAGGTGCGCCAAGGCCCGGCTCGGTCCGGAAGGGCCGAGCCGAAATTCTAAGGGTCTACTCTATTACTCCGTCCTACCCCTTTCTGCTGCCGCAACACTACCCCCCTCCCCTACTAGCGGTCGACCCCGACCGCTTACTTATCTCTTTTTCGTCTTCTCTTTTTTTTTGATTCGCCTTTATCTTCTTCTTCTAATTTATCGTCTTTTTCCTTTGTTTGTGTCGCAGCTCTTTCTGCAGAAAACCCCTATTCAATCAACGTTACCTTATCGTTTCTTCTATCTCGAAAACATCCTTCCCTCCTTATCTTCTTTCTTCTTACACCTTTGCTATCTGACGTCTTTTACTTGCTGTCTATCTAATCTGAGCTAGCAGCTATCTGAGCTGCGGCGTGGCTGGCCTGTGCGCCGCTGCAGAGATCTATATAGATCTATCCGCAGCGCTCTATCTCTTCTTCTTTTTCTTCTATACCAAGGCTTTAAGCGCTACTGCAAAGCCGTCGTCGCCGGCGCTGTCTACGATATCGAACGGCTGCAGGACTTTCTTGTTCGGGGCGGCGTCGGCGACCGTCGCGTCGATGCAGTGGTAGGTAGTGGTCGAGTCGAAGACCACAACTAAGCGCGTTACTACGATCGTTTCTATCGGCTTTCCTAGCGATAGAGCGGACGCGGTTTATCTTCTTCTTCCGGAGCTATCAACCTCTTAGCCACTTAGGCTTTGGCTTCTTCGGGTTCCGGACGTAGAAATCCTCTAGTAGCTCTGCTGAATTTCGGAGATTCTTAACCGGATACTACTTATAGTCTTCCGGCTATCCCTTCTATAAGATCCTTGCTTTAATAGACTCTCTTATATTTCTTATATCTACTACGTCTTCCACCTCCTTTTCTTCTTCCTTACTGTCTATCTCGATTAGTAGGGGTTTAGCGAACCCCTGTTCCGGAAGGCCGTCGTTAGGGTCTAGACTTAGCAGATCCAAATAAAAGATATCGTAGATCCGGAACGATTTTAGTAGCTAGAGCCGATAAGTTACTAGCGACCTCTTTTCCACTATTATAAATGGACCTATGTAGCAGGGGTTAAGCTTGGCGTTGCCTTTTAACCTTAGGTTACGCGTGTTTAGCTATGCCTTTTAGCCTTCTTCAAATTCTATTAGTAACTACTTTCTATTAGCTTAAGTTACTATCTTCTTCTAAGCCGATTCCATTGCTTCCTTCGCTACCCGGATCGCTTCTTTTATCTAAGATCTGAGCGCTTCTGCTGCAGCGGTGGCGACTCTCTTCGATAAGGTAGTAGTAGAAGGTTCCAAAGAGCTGGGTTCGTTCGGCGGCTGGAAACTTATTCTTAGAAGATAACTATAAGTTATCTTGAATAGCGCCAGCGAGGTGGCCTCTAACCGTGCCGAATTGGCACAAAATTCGGCTATCGGCAACACCTTAACCCACTCTTCTTGATAATGGCTGCAGAAGATTCGTAGATATTTTTCTATCTTACGATTGGCTACTTCGGACTGACCTTCGGTTTAAGGGTAAGCAGCTGTACTAAGTTTTCTGCGAATTCCGAGAGCTTAGTAAATGGCCTTCTATACATTAGCAGTAAATTAAGGACCCCTATCCGTAGTAATAGTGTCTAGCAGACTATAGTGCTTCTATATATACTGAATTGGCATTCTCGCTGTCTCTTCTACAGTAGTTCCTTTATCCTTTGCTTGGCAGGAGATAAAGTGTCGCTCTTTGCTTAGCCTATCTACTACGTTAAGTATAGCGTTGTATCTATCAGAATTTGGCAGGCCGGTTACGAAGTCTATTATAATGTGCTACTACGGTTTCTCGGGGATCGGAAGTAGCTTTAGTAGACCAGCTGGAAGGCCGTAACGGGGTTTCGCGGCTCGACACACGTAACAATTAGCGATAAACCGGTGGATCTGCTCGAAGATTCGCGGAAACTAGTAGATCGTCCTTACGGCTTCTATTGTCTTCTTTAAGCTAGCGTAACTAACATCCTTAGAACTATAGACCAACTGGATAACCTCTGTAATTAGTTCTTCTGGAACTATTAGCTTCCCTGAGCCGGTTTTGCCAAGCTTCTGCTGCTAATTAAGCCGTTCTACTTTCTCGTAGAGCGTCTCTTCCTTAGTTAGCGGTTCTGTCGCGCAAATCCCTACTTCTTTCAACACCTCGGCGTCTACTATCCGTTCGGTTAACACCTTCTGGAACATGTTCGGATCTTCTTTCGCGCGGCTAGTCTTCCCTTCTCTTCTTGTTAGCGCATCGGCCTTTCTATTTTAAGCTCTGGGTCGATAGGTAATCTTAAAGTCGAACCTAGATAAGTAGGCAGCCTACCGAGCTTGGCGGCGCGATAGCTTCTGCGTCTTTATAAAATAGGTCAGGAACTGATAGTCTATAAGGACCTGGACTGTGCTCTTTTCGGCTATAAGCTCCGGCTTCCACTCTTCGAAAGCCTGGATAACAGCTAACAGTTCTTTGCTGTAGATAGTGTAGTTCCGCTTAGCCTCGTTTATAGACTTGCTAAAGAAAGCCACTGGATAGAGGGTCTCGTCAGCGTTGTTATACTAAGAAAGGACCCCTACGGTTACTGTATCGGATACGTCCGTCTCTAGATAGATCGTCTTTTCCGGTCGGAAGTGCGCCAGTACTAGAGCCGAGGCTACCGCTTCTTTTAGCTAATTAAAAACCTCTGTGCACTTCTTATTCTATAGGCCGGCGGCCTCCTTCTCTAATGCCTTATTTAGTAGTCTTGCTATTTTGCTAAAGTCCTTAATAAATTGTCGATAGTAGCTGCAGAATCCGAGAAACGCTCTGATCTGTGTAGTGTTTCCGGATTTCGGCTGCTTCTATTCCGCGACAGCGGCGACCTTTAAGGGGTCCATACGAATTCCATCTCTTCCGACGATAAGACCGAGATATTTAACTTCGGTTTAATAGAACTCGCTCTTCTTTGTGTCCCCGTTCAATCCGAGCTCGCAGAGCCTAGTTAGCACCTTCTCGATGTAGTCCGTGTGCTGCTTTCTCGTTCTATCTGTGTAAATAAGGATGTCGTCCAGGTAAATAGACACGAACTGTTCCAGCATGTCTATAAAAGTGTAGTTCATAAAGCGTTGCTATACTGCCGGCGCGTTGGTGAGTCCGAACGGCATTACCAGCCACTTAAAATTGCCTATACGCGTAGCGAACGTCGTGAGATCTTCTGTTTGCCCTTCTTTGTTCCTTAGTTAGTGGAACGCCTGTCGAATGTCTAGTTTGCTGAACCATTTAGCTTTAGCTACTCGTTGTATAGTCTCGTCGATTAGCGGCAGCGGGTATACGTCTCTCTTAGTGACCTCGTTAAGGCCTCGATAGTCTACGCAGAGTTAGAGACTACCTCCGGGTTTCCGTATAAAAAGAATCGGTAACGCATATTCTGCTAAGCTTGGCGTAATAAATTTCTTCGCAAGATTCTCTCGAACAAATACTTCTACCTGGTCCAGCTCCGCCGGCGACAGTCGTCTTAGGGGCTCGGTTCTTGGCAGCGTAGCTCCCTCTTTTAGTTAGATCTTGTTGTTATATTCCGGCCGGTAGAGCGGCAGGAGGTTAGAGTCGGCTTTTAAGAACACGTTAGCGTAACCGTAGAGCTCGTTTGGCAACACTTCTAGTAGGTCTACTTCTTCTTCCGCTATTATCTTCCTATAGTCTTCGATGTCCTTTATAGAGATAGCGTAGATCTTATTGTCCGTTGACTTCGCGAGGGTCGTTATAGCTTCTGAACTTATCATTCTAACGGTGGCTAGGGGTTCGGAACGATCGGACGGAGCCTCTTTCGCGGACTCCGTGGCTTTCGGCTCGTCGGCGGCGGTTGCAGTAGCGGCCGTTCCGATGGTCCCTGCTCCGCTACCCGGGGTTTTGAATTCTATCGTGCCTTTATCTACGTTAATAATAGTCTTCTGGTTCTTTATCCATTTCTGCCCTATAATAATGTCGAACCTTCCGAGATCCATGATCCGGAACGTCGCTTCCGTAGTTCGACTAGCTAGTGTAGTCCTTAATAGCACGTAGTGCGTAACGCTTTCCGTGTCTTGTCCGTTATAAGCCGAAATCCGCGTCGGCGACGCTATCTCCACCGGATAGCCGTATCCTTTTATCAGCTTTTAAACCAATCGATAGTGGATAGCCGCACCGATAAGGGCCCCTATGTCGATAAAAGCCCTTAGCTGAAGTGGTTTGCTCGATCCGTTAAGGGGGTGGACAGCGATTAGAAGGATAATAGCTGTTTCTGTGTTCACTTCCACTGCCGCTAAGAGCGGATTATTACAACTGTTGATGCTCTCTCGTTCCGTTAGTGCCTTTCGCGGGGATGCCCTGTTTTTTACGCTGGATAGGGGGTCTATCCGTCCAGCTGATCTTTTCCTATAATCCTCAATTGCACCCCCCCGTCTATACTGTCAGTATCGTTCGGCGCCGGTTCGATAGCTTGAATAGTCTTTTTCGGTAGCTGCAGCTGCGGCTGCCTTATAGCGCGATACTCCTGCTTCTGCTAGGCCGTTGCTTGGCATCTTGTAGCGATATAGCCGGGTTTTCTGCACGCAAAACAGGTGGGGACGAACGCCGATCGTAGTGAATACGACGACTGCTGGGGGCGTTGTCAGAAGGGTGCAGGGGCTCTGACTGTCTGCACCGACGGCAATAGCTTCTGAATCGGTTCGCGTGTCGTCGGTTTTCCGTACGCGTTTAGGTTTCTAGCGGTGACTCTTGCCTAGTGCACGAAGCTCTAAAGGTCCTTGTCTTCTACGAACGCTATAGCCGCAGCGAGCTTAGGGCTCAGTTTCTGTCTTAGTAAGTGTAGCTGCTTATCCTTAGCCACTCTCGCTCTAATAGCATATTTCCTAAACAGCCTGTAAAATTCTTCAAATGTTAGCCTATTCTGACTGATCTTGTCCAGTTGTTCGCGGGCCGTTTTCTTCCGGAAGGGGTCTCCAAAACGCTGATCCAGCGCCTTAATAGCTTTGTCAGCGGTCACTTCTTCTAGGTCCGACACTAACGAGAACGCTTCGCCTTCTAGTCGCGCCTCTAGATAGGCCAGTCTGTCTCCTTCGCTGCTCGATGCGTAGTCGCGGCTTATCTTATTCTTGATCTTCTTCTTAAACGCCTCCTACGCTTTAGGGTCTCCGCCGCCAAAAGCAGGTAGGTCCGGTAGTAGCGTTATCGTAGTGCTACCTTAACTGTAGGCCGCCAGTAAGGCGGTCTCTGCTTGTTCTTCTCGACGCGGTAGCGGCGTTGACGACCTCGCTGTTTCTGTATTAGCTAGCTAATCCTTTAGCGCCTTCAGTTGCGCTAGTCGACTCGCCGCCTAGTTTTCTAACACGTCGATAATAGTCTCCGCCGATTCCTTTTCGGCCCTTACTGCTTTAGTTTCTTCTCTTAGTTGTCTGTTCTCTTCCAGCGTTCTGTAAAACAGCATCTCGATAAGGTCTATGCCGTCGTAGACCTTCCCTATTCTATTCTCGTTTATATAGTCTTCTAGTTCCTCGAGCGTGCAGTCGTGGATTTTCTTGTATTCGCTTATTCGTTCCTTAATCTCTGCGGTCTCTTCCGCTGTAAAACCGCTAATAATAATCTTATTATTAATGACACTAGAGCACCTACTCGCTCTGTCAGTCTTTCTCTTACCGCAGCGGCTTGTTACGCCGCTCTCTACCGTTGAGAAGCCTTCTATCTTCTTACGGTGCCTAGGGTTTGTTGTTGGTGTGTGGGTGCACGTGCGTTATTCGAGCGTCTAGATAGTTCGACGGGCCCTTTCGCGCAGCACGGGGTTTGTGTAGAGAGTGAGTTCGAGATATAATAATCCGAGCGCGCAGATAAGGTTTAATACGGCTGTTTTAATAACTATATCTCGAACTAAGGAGGGAAAGGAACCTATGTGGTGGTGGTGGTGGGCTTTTGTAGTGGTGGTGCCAAGGCCCGGCTCGGCCCGGAAGGGCCGAGCCGAAATTCCAAGGGTCTACCCCATTACTCAGTCCTACCCCTTTCTGCCCCTGTAACACCGACAACATTGCTGCTTCTATCTTATCTAGCTAAGCCTTTATCGCTTTCAGCTATGCAAGTCGGTTCGCCGCTTGGTTTTCCAGCACCTCTATAATAGTCTCTGCGGATTCCTTCTCGGCTCTTACCGCTTCAATTTCCTCTCTTAATCTCCTGTTCTCTTCCGTGTTTCTATAAAACTTCTTCTCGATAAAGGTAATAATGTCGAACACCTTCTTAGCTTTATTCTCTGCTAGATGCTCTTCTATTTCTTCCGGCGTACGTGCGTACAACTCGGCATAGCTCTCTATGCCCCTCTTCGCTTTATCTATCTCTTCTTCTGTAAGGCCCTTAGTGGCCATTCCGTCGTCGAGGATGCTAATACGCCTATCCCTCGGTCTATTATTCTTTCTCTTTCCGCTACGGCCTGTAACGCTGCCCTCTACCGTTAAGAAGCTCTCTATAGCTATCTTACGGTGCTGGTGTTTGGTTTGGTGTATGCGTATGCGTTATTTAGGGGTCTGGATAGTTCAACAGTCCCTTTCGCGCAGCGCAGTAGTAGTGTAGGGAGTAAGTTCGAGATATAATAATCCGGGCACACAGATATCATTCAATACGGCCTTTTTGATAACTATATCTCGAGCTAAGGAGGGAAAGGAATCTATATAGTAGTGGACGAGGCCTTTGGGGGGGGGTAACGTGCCAAGGCCCGGCTCGGTCCAGAAGGGCCGAGCCGAAATTCCGAGAGTCCACCCTATCACTTAGTCCCACCCCTTTCTACTGCTGCAACATAGTAGGAGGTTGGAGTCGGCTTTTAAGAACACGTTAGTGTAGCTATAGAGTTCTTTTAGTAACACCTCCAACGGGTCCACTTCTTCTTCCGATTTTCCGATAGTTTTCGATGTCCTTTATCGAGATAGCGTAGATCTTATTCTCTGGCGACTTCGCGAGAGTCGTTAGAGCCTCTAAGCTTATGATTCCGACGGTGTCCAGGGGGTCGGAACGGTTCGTCGGAACCGCGTTAATGGCCTTAACGTTTGATTTTGCGGCAGCGGCTGCCACAGATTCGACGGCGGCAGCTCCGCTCTGCTGGGTTTTGAATCCGAGTGTGCCTTTACCTACGTTAATAACTACTTTCTGGTTCTTTATCTATTTCTGCCCTATAATAATGTCGAATTATCCGATATCTATAATCCGGAACGTCGCCTCTGTAGTGCGGCCCGCTAGGGTGGTTCTTAATAGTATATAATGTGTAACACTCTTAGTGTCTTGTCTGTTATATGCCGAACTTCGCGTTAGCGATGCTAGCTCTATAGGATAACTGTATCCTTTTATTAGTTTCTAAACCAATCGATAGTGGATTGCCGCTCCGATAAGCGCTCCTGTGTCGATAAAGGCTCTTAACTAAAGGGGGCTATGTAAGCTATCGAGGGGGTAGACAGTAATCGGAAGGACAATAGCGGTTTCCGTATTTACTTCTACTGCTGCCGAGAGCGGGTCGTTACAACTGTTAATGCTCCCTTCTTTTAGTAATAAGGATCGCGTCGATGCCCTATTGTCGTTGCTAGATAGGGGGCCTATCCGTCCAGCTAGTCTTTTCCTAAGATTCTTAATAGCACTCTACTGTCTATGCTGTCGGTGTCGTTGGGTGCTAGCTCTATAGCTTAGATAGTCTTCCTCGGTAGCGGTGGCTTAGCAGCACGATACTCCTGCTTCTATTAAGCCGTCGCTTGGCATCTAGTAGCGATATAGCCAGGCTTTCCGTATATGTAGCAGGTAGGGACGAAAGACGAGTGCGGCGAACAAGTTAGTTGCTAGGGGCCTCGTCGGAAGGGTGCAGGGGGTCGTGTTGTCGGCACCGACTGCTTCTAAATCGGTTCGCGCAATGCCGATTGCGCGTAGGCGCTTAGGTTTCTAGCGGTGACTCTCGCTCGGTGCACGAAGCTCTTAAGGTCTTCGTCTTCTACCGAAGCTATAGCTGCGGCCAGTTTAGGGTTTAGCTTCTGCCTTAGTAAGTGTAACTGTTTATCTTCTGACCCTTTAGCTCTAATAGCATATTTTCTAAACAGTCCGTAGAACTCCTTAAACATTAGCCGGTTCTAGTTGATCTTATCTAGTTGCTTACAGGCCGTCTTCTTTCAGCAGGGGTCTCCGAAGCGCTAGTCCAGAGCTTTAATCGCTTCGTCGGCTGTAACCTCTTCTAGGTCCGCTACTAACGAAAAAGCTTTACCTTCTAATTGCGATTCTAGGTAGGCCAGTCTGTCTTCTTTACTGTTTCCGGCATAATCGCAGTTTATCTTATTCTTTATCTTTTTCTTAAAGGCCTCCTAGTCTTTGGGGTCTCTACCCCTAAACGCCGGCGGATTGGGTAGTAACGTTATTAAAGTGCTACCTTGACTGTAGGCCGCCGGTAAGGCAGTTTCTGCTTGTTCTTCTTAATGCAGCGGCGGCGCCGACGACATCGCTGCTTCTATGTTAGCTAACTAAGCCTTTAGCGTCTTCAGTTATGCTAGCCGGTTCGCCCCTTGGTTTTCTAACACGTCGATAATGGTCTCTGCCGATTCCTTCTTAGCTATCACCGCTTCTATTTTCTCTCTTAATTGCCTGTTCTCTTCTATGTTTTTGTAAAACTTCTTTTCGATAGAGGTAATAATGTCGAACACCTTCCTAGATCTATGTTCTGCCAGATATTCTTCGATTTTATCCAGCGTACGGGCATACAGCTTCTTGTAGCCGGC
This sequence comes from Pseudocercospora ulei, assembly GCA_016165855.1. Taxonomy (NCBI): domain Eukaryota; kingdom Fungi; phylum Ascomycota; class Dothideomycetes; order Mycosphaerellales; family Mycosphaerellaceae; genus Pseudocercospora; species Pseudocercospora ulei. The sequence continues at coordinate 4,609,081 of JACWNB010000005.1, read as the reverse complement.
TATGCCCTTCTTCGCTTTATCTGTCTCTTCTTCCGTAAGGCCCTTAGTGGCCGTTCTATCGTTAAGGATGCTGGTGCGCCTATCCCTCGCTCTGTCAGTTTTTCTCTTTCTGCTGCGGCTTGTAACGCCGCCTTCTACCGTTAGGAAGCCTTCTATAGTCTCCTTACAGGGCTGGTGTTTGGTTTGGAGTAGTGTGCGCGTACGTCATTCGGGAGTCCGGATAGTTCAACGGGCCTTTTCGCGCAGTGCAGGGTTGGTATAGTTAAGTAAGTTTGAGATATAATAATCCGAGCGCGTAGATATAGTTTAATACGGCTGTTTTAATAACTATATCTCGAACTAAGGAAGGAAAGGAATCTATACAGCAGTGGATAAGGGCTTTAGGGGTGGGTGCGCCAAGGCCCGGCTCGGTCTGGAAGGGCCGAGCCAAAATTCCAAGGGTCTACCATATTACTCCGTTCTACCCCTTTCTGCCGCTGCAACAATCTAGAAAGCAGCGCACTGGACGAGGGTGTACAAACCAAGAACAGAGGTGCTGGCCGATTTGCGCGTTCTAGTGCAGTGATCCGAGTATATAGATATAATTCGATATAGCTGTTTTAACAACTATATCTCGAACTAAGGAGGGAAAGGAATCTATATATATACAGATGTAAGCCTTTGTAGGGGTAGTGTGCCAAGACCCGGCTTATTCCAGAAGGGCCGAGCCGAAATTCTTAGAGTCCACCCTATTACTTAATCCTGCTACTTTCCGTTGCTGCAACATCTAGGAGCTGGAAGCGCTTTAGTATACCGGCCGGGCAGAGAGTGGCGACATAGGCAGCGACACTGGCCGACGCAACAGACGTAGGGGATAGAGAAGCGCTAGCGCTAGTACGGACGAGTTGATTGTTAGAAGACATAATAGATAGATAATAGTAGGCAATAGACAGGTATTAGACGATAGGCAATGCTAGGTAATAGACAGGTAATAGACAACTAACTACAAACAGGACGGACGGACAACAAAATATACATAGCAGGACTTATTGTCTAGTTAACAATAGCTTTTAGGGCCCCTGTCCCTAGACAGCACAATTACGAGTAAGGTAAGGACTATTAAAAATTGCTAACAATAACAAAGGAACCGGACGACAATAGGAAACTGTTCGAATTCAATATAGCGAAACGAAAGAATTCAATAACAGCGATGCCTAGTCCTACAGCGTACGGAGACGCTACTATATATACAGTCCTACAGCGTACGAAGACACTGCTATAAGGAAGGAGGGGGGTATTGTTAGGGGACGCCGTCCTTTTAGGCCCTAAACTCGAACTAACCGGCCGTTGTCCAAAGGATTACGACTTAGCAGCGCTAGCATAACCCGGCCTATACGAGACACGACTTAGGCTAGCCCGAGGCATAACTCGGACTAGGCTGAGACAGTACCCCTTCTCTTTAACCCCTTATAGTAGATGCTAGCTGGCTTTGTAGATATAAATTGTACAGTAACGGACAGGGTACGGAACTGCTTATTAGTTCCTTCCTGTATATAGAAGGCCTTAAGTTTCTGAACTATAATACTTGAACTCCTAACATCCTGTATATAGTCCTCCTTCGTCCTACTATAGACTAGGATGTTATCTAGGTATACTATATAGCAGATATCTATAAGCCTAGCTAGGGCCTAGTTAATGTACGCCTAGAATATCGCTAGAGTGTTTGTTAGGCTTAACAGCATTACCTTGTACTCGAAATAGCTGTAGTAGGTACAGAATACAGTCTTCTACTTATTACCTTGCTTAATATAGATCTAGTAGTAGGCGTCCTTTAGGTTTAAGGATATAAACTATACGTTGCCCTTAAGGCGATCTAGCATCTTACTAATATGCAGTAGGGAGTACTAGTTCTTAACTGTTACTTCGTTCAGGCCCTAGTAGTCTCTATAGAGATACAGTATACTGTTCTTCTTTAGGACGAAAAGGATAGGCGCCGTAGCCTTACTTATAATAGGCTAGATCCAGTCGCTCTCTAGCATCTTCGCTAGGTAGTCCTAGAGTTCTCTAAGCTCCTGCCCTAATTAGTGGTAGAGGGGACAGAATGGAGGCTTTTTTTCTAGGACTAGGTCGATCGCGTACTCTGTATCTATAGGCCGCTTCGGCCCTAGTTCTTTACCTAACGTAAACATATTGTGTTAAGGGTTTAAGTATCTTTGTTTAGAAACTTAAGTCTATGTTTGTATAGGAAGAAACTGATAAGCAGTTCTGTCCTCTGTCCGCTACTGTACTATTTGTAATTACGAAGCTAGCTAGCATCTATAGTACAGAGATAAAGAGAAAGGGGTGCTATCCCGGCCTAGCCTAAGTTATGCCTCGGCCAGGATAGGTCGTATCTTGTACAGGCCAGGCTGGATCGTATCTAGTATAGGCCGAGTTATGCTAGTGCTGCTAAGTCGTAATCTTTAGGACGACGGCCGGTCGGCTTAGGCCCTAGGCCTAGTAGGACGCAGGACGGCGTCCCCTAACAATACCCCCGTCCTCCCTCGTAGCGCTCCCTCCGTACGCTGTAGGGCCCGTCCTGCCTCCGAATTCTGCGTTTACGTATCGCATTCTAGCAGTTTCTTATTGTTTTCCGGTTACTTGTTATCGCTAGCAATCGTTAGGCGGTCCTATATATTGGATTTCCTATTGTCGTCCGGTTACTTGTTATTGTTAGCAATCGTTAGGCGTTCCTATATACTGGATTTTCTATTGTCGTCCGGTCCTTTACTATTGTTAGCAATTGCTAGGCGTTCTTACCTCGTATGCAATTAAGCCGTCTAGTAACAATAGCCTTACTTGCTATCGCTTACATACGGTATGTAAGTTTGTCGCCTCTCCGGCCTCGACAGCTAAACGGTATATCTGTTTGCCGCCTGTCTAGCATTTATAGACGTTCCTCTATCTATTTATCTGTCTATCGCTACCTATCTATCTATCTATTACTTAGCTATCTATTTTACCTAGCTATCTATTACTCGTCTATCTATATAGCTATCTATCTATCTACTATGCCTAACAGCTAGCTCGTCCGGGTTGGCGCCCCCTGTCCGGCTAGTATTTCTGCGCGCTTCTAGCTTTTAGAGTAGAATGCCGAACTCGACCGGGACCTTCGCTATTAGTTTACATAGCCTCGTCTGCTGTACTGTCGTCCCGCTTACATACTACAGGTGCTTTACCCTAGAGCAGTAGACTGCTGCCCGGCTCCTATACTACTCTTTTTAGTGTAATCCGGTCTAGGTTACACCCTACCGGCTCTATACCGCCCGCCCCTCGTACGTTAACGCGGTCCTAATTGCTAGCTGTAGCTATTCCTGCTGCAGCTGCGCTAATTCTCCCTAGGGCTTGTTCGCTCTATACCGTCTTCCTAGGTATTAGGCTAGCGTATGTGCGTCCTGTAAGTAGAAGGACAGCTCGCTTTACTGCTCCCTACACTATCTAGGGGAGGCCCGTAGGATTGCTAGGTCGCCCCTAGTTATCGAGCTAGAGTCGGACGGTAAGGCAGGTCTGGAGGTTATCGAGATCTTAGAAGATAACGAGCTGGCTATGTCGGCGTCGGCTGTAGTAAGGCGGCCGGGTAGTGACTAAGCTAATCTAGCCTATCCCCCCTCGGACGGGCTAGACCTATATAGTGTCAATTTGGGTGTATGTTTTTCGTCCTACCTGTCTAGTGCTACTGTATCCTAAAGTACCTTGTACAGTTCCTATATAGGTTCCGCCTATCCTGTCTATTTAACTATGTATTTTAACCGCTTCCGCCTTATTCGAGCTTTAAGGATTTCTTCTACCTCGTACTCTTCCTAGTCCTTAGTAATAATCGCTAGGGGGCGTACGTCGTCTTTTATCTAGTAAAGTAGGGGGTCCGCATATGCTAGCTGTACGAGATCTATATAGAAGACTGGATAGATCCCTAGGGGAGTGTTCAGTCGTACTGTATACATCCCTACCGGCCGGATTACTGTAAACTTCCGGTTCTTCAAGTTTAGTTTCTTGCTTAGCCGGTCCGTACAGATATTGCGCTAGTTTAACTATACCTTATTACCTGCCTTATACCTTAGTACAGCCTATCGTCCCTTATTGGCCTGCTCTTCTGTATTCTGTTAGGCTATTGCGAGGCTCGCTTTCGCCTATTAGTAGGCGTTCGTAATTGTCTGTACGATAGCTTCCCCCTGCTAAATTAGAGAACGTACAGAGCGTAGGGTAGCGGTGCTTAGGGTCGTAGGGAGCGGGGAGTAGTCGTACCTATAAGCTATAAAGAAGGGGGACAGCCCTATAGCGTCTACTGTATAGCTGTTAATAGCTAGTTCCGCTATAGAAAGGAGGCAGTTCTAATTAGACTAGTCGTAGTTAACGTACGCCTAGAGGTATGCTTCTAGCATTAAGTTAAACCTCTCTGTTGCGCCGTTTGTCTATAGGTGCTAAGCAGTTAATAGGCGACGTTCTACGTTTAGCAATTAGTAGATCCTTACCTAGAGTTAGCTCGTAAACTGTATACTACACTCGGATACAATTGACCTAGGAAATCCGTACTTGCTAAATGTAGTCTGTATAGAGGCCTAAGCAATGTTCTTAGTTGTAATAGAGCTTATTCCCTCTAGTATTACCCCCTTTGTTAGCTTGTCTATTACTCCTATAATGTTCCGTTATCTGTCGCTCTCTAGTAGGTCTGTAATAGAGTCTACTGTTAGGTCTTGCTATAGCCGGTCTAGTATAAGTAGGGGTTTTGATAGGCTATGTTTTAGCTCCCTCTAGGACTTCTTCCTTCTGCAGACGTCGCAGTTCTGTATGAACCTGCAGATGTCCTTCGACATTTCTAGCTAGTAGTAATCCCTAGCGATAATGCTGTACGTCTCTTTGCATCCTAGGTGTCCGGTAGCTACCGAGTCGTGCGCCTGTTGTATTAACCTTATATATAGCTTTTCGGCTATAGGGACCTAAGTCTAGCCCCTAAACCTTAGGTAGTTCTCCTTGTCTACTGTACACTCTGCTACGGAGACCTTAAGGTTAAGCTCTATAGGGAGCTTCCGCTGTCCTTCCTAAATCGCTATATAGGCTCGTTAGTAGACGTCGTCCTTTCCTACTGCCTCCTCCTAAGCCTAATGCTAGGGGTTCGTAGTTACTGCTGCTAGGAGGACGGTGTTCCCCCCTAGGTTCTCCTTAAACATTTGGAATGTCTGCAATTTTAGTCTTTCGTCGTCGTACGTCGCTAGCATGTCCTAGTCTCGTCGTAATAATGCGTCGGCCTAGCCGTTGTCCTTGCCCTTACAGTACTAGAGTTTTATATTAAACCGGCTTAGGTACATTGCCTATCGTATATGTCTCTTAGAAGCTTCTAGGGTTTTATAAAATACTCTAGGTTCTTATAATCTGTAAGGACGAGGTATTGACTAAGCGGAGTTCGCCGTCCTATACCTCGTAGTACTGTACGACTACTAGCAATTCCTTGTCGTAGATAGGATAGTTACATTCGGCTAGGGTGTTCGTTTTAGAGAAGTATGCATATAGGTATAGGAGGCCGTCCGGACCGACCTATAAAAGGATACCTCCTATGTAGTATCCTAAGGAGTCGGTTTCTAATATCGTTGTATGTTCTAGATTAAAAGCAGCAAGAGTTGGTCCAATAGTAAAGAGTTCCTTTAGCTTGTTAAAACTTCTGTTGTATTCGTCCGACTACACGAACTGCTTATCTTTGTATATTAGCTTAACTAGAAGGCGGACTATATCTAAGTAGTTCTGTATAAATTGTCGGTAGAAGTTAGCGAACCTAAGGAATTCCTATACGTCCTTAATACTCGTAGGAGGCCTCTATTGCTTAATAGTACTAACCTTCTTTTCGTCTATGCTAATGCCCTTCCCTGTCCGTATAATAAACTCTAGGTACTTCGTACATTTAATACTAAATTCGCATTTGTCGATGTCGAGGTACAGTCTAGCCTTTTGTAGCTAGTCTAGCACTTTCTTAACGTCTAGTTCGTAGTCCTAACGGCTGCCGTCTGTAAATACTAGGGTGTTATCGAGGTACGCAGAGCAGATATCGTCTAGTAGTCCCTATAAGGATTTGTTAATGTATCTCTAGAAGGTTTCAGGCGTATTTGTAAGACCGAAGAGGGTAACAAGCTACTTAAAAAGGCCGTACCTTATATAGAAGGCCGTTATCTACTTATATCCTTCTTTAATTCGTACCTTATAGAAGGCCGAAACAACGTCGAGCTTAGTAAACTACTTTGCCTTACTAATCCGTCTAAGGGTTTCCTTAATAAGAGGTAGGGGGTAATAGTCCTTTTTAGTAATTGCGTTAATACCTCTGTAATCTATGCAGAATCGTAGCCCGGCTAGGCCTTCCTTCTAAATGAATAATATTAGGGCTCTAGCTAAGGACGTACTGTTAGGGGCGCGCCGTCCGGCCCAGGCCCTGAACCCGACCTGAGCCGACCGTCGCCCCAAGGACTGCGACTTAGCGGCGCCAGCACGACCCCTCCCTCCGTACGGAACCGCCGACGGGACCCCACTCCCGTACGGAGGAAGAACACTACGGTCCTGCACGAAGGGGAGCTACCGAAGGGGAGCTACCGCCCCTCTAAACGGGGTGAACGACGCACCACCGTACAGAGGAGGTAACTCCCGACCCTCTGTACGGAGGGTGAACCTGGCACCCCTGCATAAGGGGGAAATTGCTGGCTTAGCTTCGTAGGTACAAATCGTACAGCAGCAGACGACGAAGGAACTGCCTATTAGTTCCTTTATGTAGATACCCAACCTCAAGTTTCTAAATCAAGATTCTTAAGCCCCTTACATTAGGAACTGATCTCACTGTCGGTAACCGCGGTAATAGAACAAAGATAGACGGCGACATCCCTATAGAACCTACAGCTATAGAGGGACATATGCACCGCGTATACGAGGAGCTGCTGGAAAGCAAGAGGCAGCTCGAACAACAAGTAAGCCACTAGGCTGCGATGAATTCCTAATAGGAACAGGAGCTACGACAGCTTAGGGCGTCCAATCGCGATCCGACCCCTACGACGACGACGAACACTATAACCTACACCCCGACCCCTAAGAGCAAACTCCCTGACGTCTCTACGTACGATAGTAAGGCTCTGGCCGAGTACCCCTCCTAGGCGGCTTAGATGCGCTCCAAGCTCCTAGTAGACTTAGGAGCATACCCGACCGAGCTGGACAAGGTAGTCTACCTCTTTAGGAGGTTAAAAGGCAGGGCAGCAGCACGAATTCTGCCGTACTACGAGACGGCTATCGCCAACCCAGCGATAGCTACGACAACGATGCTCTAGGCAGCTCTAGACAAGAGCTACAAGGACCCGGACCGCGAGAGCTAAGCACTCTTACAGGTCAATACGATGAAATAAGGACGTAAGACTGTACGAGAATTCCTCGCGGAATTTAACCAGACTTTAGCAGAAGCAGGGGGTCTCCAATAGGAGGACAGGATAAAGATTACCTCTTTAGAGGTAGGCCTCTCTAAGGAGATTATAACAGGGCTGGTAGGTGTAATGCGGCCAGCTACGTACGAGGAATTCTGCGACCTTCTCAGGATAGTCGACGACTAGCAACGCAGGCTAGGACAGATAGGCTGTGCTTAGGAGATAAGACAACCCCCCTAGCGACAGATAGACGCTATAGACTAGGAACCGACGACGACGAGGGTAGCAGCAGCAGCTACCGTACGGCCAAGGACTGCTACTAAAAGGGCGCAATAGGTGGATACGGCCACCCTTAACAAGAGGCGAGCAGAAGGGAGCTGCTACCGGTATAGCAAGATGGGCTACACTGTACGGAATTGCGGGCTTCTGCTAGTAGAGAGACCCGGGGGACAGCCGACCACCGCGAGGGTAGCAATTGCGGCGCCTTAACAAGAAGATTAGGTGTCCTACTTGGACAACGACGAGTCGGGAAAAGAGTAGCCTCTAAGCGAAGACTCTGCCAGAGGCGGGCGCGAGATAGACTGCCAAATCAAAGCGTTACTTGGCCATCTTTTAAGAGCAATTACATAACGACGACGCCGTTTATCGTACGGCCGACGTTAAACGGGTCCGCAACGGCGCGGACATTGATTAACACAGGATGTTTAGTGTATAGAGTAATCAGCGAGGACTTCGTACAGAGACATCGGATTAAGACGACCCCTACAGTATCTGTACGCATGCTAGGCATTACCGGGCGAGGACCGGACATTACCTATATAGTGAAAGTAACATTAGAGGTACAGGGACACTACGAGCGAGACTTATACCTCTATGTTGTACAGGACAAGTTAGGGTATAACCTAATACTAGGAAAGCCTTAGATAGAGCGCTGGAAGGGCAAGCTAGATGTCGGACGAGGACAGCTGTACCTAGCAGTAACGAGGCGGAGGATCCGGGACCAGGGGAGGTACCTACAAGGTAGCAATACCAAGGCCAAAATTAACACAGCGACGGCGGACATCGAGAAGGTATTGGCACCTAAGGAGGCGACTAACCCCTATACGAAGCTCCTAAGAGAGTATGTTAGGTACCTGGACCTCTTTGAACCAAAGTTAGCCTCGAAGCTGCCGCTAAACCGAGGGGAAGGGATTAATTATAACATCCAGCTGGAACCCCGTCCGGATAGGGGCCTGCTAGAGGTACTGTACGGACCGCTGTACGGAATGTCCTCTAGAGAACTCTTAGTACTGCGCAAGACGCTGGACGACCTGCTTGCCAAAGGGTTTATTTAGGCTAGTACGTCGTCCGCGGGAGCCCTAGTACTGTTTGTCTACAAGGAGGGGAAGGCCGGATTGCGTTTCTGCGTAGACTATAGGGGCATTAACGCGATTACTAAGAAGGACCGGTACCCCCTACCCCTTATTAAGGAGACCCTCGGGCGGATTAGCAAGGCGAAGTAGTTTACCAAGCTTAATGTAGTCTCGGCCTTCCACAAGATACGGATTAAGGAAGGCTGTAAATGGATAACGGCCTTCCGTACGAGATACAGCCTTTTTAAGTAGCTTGTTACCCCCTTCGGCCTTGCCAATACACCGGCAACCTTCTAAAGGTATATAAACAAGTCCCTACAAGGGTTACTAGACGACATCTGCTCGGCATACCTTGACGACACCCTGGTTTTTACAGACGGCACCTATGCAGATTACGTACGAGATGTTAAGAAGGTGCTGGACCGACTGCAGCAGGCAGGCTTGTACCTCGACATCGAAAAATGCGAATTCGGCGTCCAACGTACGAAATACCTAGGTTTTATTATCGAGGCAGGGAAAGGCATCAGTATAGACAGGAAGAAGATTGATGCTATTAAGCAATAGAAGCCACCTACGAACGTTAAGGACGTACGGGAATTTCTTAGGTTTGCCAACTTCTACCACTAGTTTATATAGAGCTACTTAGAGATCGTACGCCCCCTAGTTAAACTAACGCACAAAGACAAGCAGTTCAAATAGACGGACGAATGTAATAGGAGCTTCGACAAGCTAAAGGAGCTCTTCACTATAGGACCAACGCTCGCCGCCTTCGACCCGGAGCGTACGACAATACTGGAAACCGACTCCTCGGGGTACTGCATTAGGGGTATCCTGTTACAGGTAGGCTCGGACGGACTCCTATACCTATACGCGTATTTCTCTAAGAAGAACTCCCTAGCTAAGTGCAACTACCCTATCTACGACAAAGAGTTGCTGGCAGTCGTACGGTATTGCGAAGCCTAGGATAGAGAACTCCGCTCGGTGCCTAAGTTCCTCGTCCTAACGGACTATAAGAACCTGGAATACTTTACTTAACCCCGGAAGCTGTCCGAGAGGCACGTACGATAGGCAATGTACCTAAGCCGGTTTAACATAAGACTCTAGTACCGCAAGGGTAAGGATAACAGCAGGGCCGATGCACTGTCTAGACAGGACTAGGACATGCCAACGACGTACGAAGACGACTGGCTTAAGTTACGAACATTCCAAATGTTTAAGGGGGAGCCGGACGGGGAGACTATCCGCCTAGCGGCGACACACCTATAGGAACCCTAACTTCAAGTATAGGAAGAGGCAGTAGAAAAGGACGAGGTATACCGAGGGGCCTGTACGGCGATCCAGGGAGGGCAACGGAAGCTCCTAGCCGAGCTCCATCTTAAGGTGTCGACAACCGAGTGTTTAGTAGACGAGGAGAACAACCTAAGGTTCAGGAATCGGATATAGGTCCCGGCGGACAAGGAGCTCTGTACGAGCTTAATACAACAGGCGTATAACTCTATAGCTACTAGGCACCTAGGGCGCGAGGAGACGTACAGCATTATCGCCTGGGACTACTACTGGCCGGCGATGGCAAAAGACATTCGTAGGTTCGTACAGAACTGCGATGTGTACAGACGAACGAAGCCCTAGCGCGAGCTAAAGTATAGGCTGCTGAAGCCCCTACCGATACTGGACCGGCCCTAGCAAGATCTAACAGTAGACTTCATTACGGACCTCCCTAAGAGCGACAGACGGCAGAACATTATAGTAGTTACGGACAAGTTAACGAAGGGGGTAATACTAGAGGGAATAGACTCTATTACGGCTAAGGACACTGCCTAGGCCTTTATACAGACGACGTTCAGCAAGCACGGTTTCCCTAGGTCAATCGTATTAGACCGGGGGACACAGTTTACGAGCCAGCTCTAGGCAAGGATCTGCTAGTTGCTAAAAGTAGAACGTCGTCTGTTAACCGTATAGTGATGCAGTGCGGTACACTTAAGCCAAAAGGGACTGATCAAGTGACTCGGAAGTGACTTAATCAATGTGTACCAGATTATAAACCTTGGCAAGGCATAGCAGTGACCCGGGCACACTACCCCGGATCACCACCCCCTGCGCTACAGGCTTACGACCTCGTAAGCTGCGCTTGCTTACAGGCTACGCACCTTATGCACAGCCCCCCTGTAAATCGTGCGCAATCAACCCCCCCCCAGCAGGTCTGCACACAGCCAGCTGGACCTTTACCGGGTCTGCCTCATTTGTACGGAGTGGTGGACAAACGGACATACGTCAACGCTGCTTCCACTCGGCGTTGAAAGATGCGCCCCCTGGGAATTGAACCCAGGCCTTTCACGTACAGTTTCAGCAGTTACTTCCGAGTTAAGTGATGTAGCGCGGTACACTTGAGCCAAAAGGGACTGATCAAGTAACTCGGAAGTGACTTGATCAATGTGTACCAGATTATAAACCTTGGCAAGGCATAGCAGTGACCCGGGCACACTACCCCGGATCATATAGCACCTATAAACAGACGGTGCGACGGAGAGGGTTAATTCAACTTTGGAAGCATACCTCCGAGCGTACGTAGACTATAACTAGACAAACTGGAACCGACTCCTCCCTATAGCGGAGCTAGCTATTAATAGCCGTACGGCCGATGCTACAGGACTGTCCCCCTTCTTTACGATCTACAGATACGACTACTCCCCGCTCCTACCGGCCCTAAGCGGTAACACCCTGCGCCCCGTACGATCCCTAATCCAGCAAGGAGAGGCTATCGTACAGACGATTACGAACGCCTACCAATAGGCAAAGGCGAGCCTAGCTATAGCCTAGCAGAATACGGAAGAGCAGGCCAACAAGGGACGACAGGCGGCACCAAGGTACGAGGCAGGGGATCAGGTCTAGCTAAACCAGCGGAACATCTGTACAGACCGGCCGAGCAAGAAGCTAGACTAGAGGAACAGGAAGTTTATAGTAATCTGGCCAGTAGGGACATTCGCTATACGACTAAACACCCCCCTAGGGATCTACCTAGTCTTTTACATAGACCTCGTACGACCAGCGAACACGGACCCCCTGCCGCACTAGACGACTAACGACGCGCGCCTACCCGCAATTATAACCGAGGGCTAGGAAGAGTATAAGGTAGAGGGGATCCTTAAGAGTCGAAGGAGGCGAGGGAAGACAGAGTGCTTAGTAAAATGGAGAGGATAGGCAGAACCTACGTAGGAACTGTACGAGGCTCTGCAAGACACAACTGCACTGGATAGGTAGGAGGAGAATCATCCCCCTGCCCAGTTACAGTAACACTGCGCTGTACGACGGAATGAGGCACGATCCGCCCTAAGGATAGGGTAGCTGCAGGCGGACTAGGGTTGTTAAAGGATCGAGCATTACGACGTAGGACACTACGGGCCCTGCTAATACGACATCGTACGACACTGTACGATATAAAGGCTGGAAGAAAGGAACGGCCAAGGGACGAATAGGAGGGGAAGTAGAAACGGAAGGAGTTAAAAGAAAACCGTCCGAAATTCCTTACGCTACCTTGGGGGGGGGGGGGGGGGGGGGGGGGGGGGGGGTTCACGGGCTACCCCCCCTAGGAAACCAGAGCTACCTATTCATTATCCGAGATCTCCACTACCTCGGGCCCGGCCGGGCCCCCGACCCCACTAGGACTAGCCCTAGGAAGCAGAGGCACCCCCCCACCCCTACCCCTACATACCTCCCCCGGACAGCGGGAGGGGCAGTAGAAGGAGCTATCCTTCTACTTGTACAAGGCACACACCCTAGCCCAGAAGCCTAGGAGGCGGTATAGGCCAAATATAGGCCAGGGAGAGTTGGGGCAGGGGGCACAGAGCTGGCCCTAGGTAGCGATAAGGAGGGCATTAACATACGACGGCCGGGCCGTGCCTACCCGCTTAGGTATAACCCGGACGGGGTCACTCTAGAAGGCATAGAAGGGGAGCCTGGCTGCATCCTACTGCTCGCAGGTATAGCACCTAAGATGTCAGCCTAGACTGTATAGAAGACGGGATTCCGTACGAACTGGAGGAGTAGCTGCTAGTCAAGTTGCGCGTCCTACTCCTAGAGGGCGAAGTAGGGGGGGACCCCAGCCGGAGGAGGGGAGGAGGCGGAGCTAGTAGCTACAGAGGAGCTATCGGACAGGGTGGACGACATAGTAGATAGTAGCCGGTTAGCGGTTAGTAGTTGGTAGCAGGTAGTAGTAGTAATAGTAGATAGACGGTAGACAGTAGACAGTATAAGGGAGGGAAAAGAAAGGAGAAGGCTGGAGCGAACTGCCTGCTATAAGGGAAATAGCGAACAAGGCAGCTGCTACAAACAGATTAAATAGCAAGAGGCAACTACGACTAAAGGGAAGTAGCGAGGGGCGATAACTTAGACGACTGGACGGAATAGGAAGCCGCAACCCGCTAAAGAAACAACAGGAGCTGGTTAACTTAGGCGCGACGCTATACGGAAGAAACACTACGAGAGGGGATGGGGGGGGTATTGTTAGGGGCGCGCCGTCCGGCCCAGGCCCTAAACCCGACCTAAGCCGACCGTCGCCCTAAGGACTGCGACTTAGCAGCGCTAGCACGACCCCTCCCTCCGTACGGAACCGCCGACAGGACCCCACTCCCGTATAGAGGGAGAACACTACGGTCCTGCACGAAGGGGAGCTACCGAAGGGGAGCTACCGCCCCTCTAAACAGGGTAAACGACGCACTACTGTACAGAGGAGGTAACTCCCGACCCTCCGTACAGAGGGTGAACCTGGCACCCCTGCATAAGGGGGAAATTGCTAGCTTGGCTTCGTAGGTACAAATCGTACAGCAGCAGACGACGAAGGAACTGCCTATCAGTTCCTTTATATAGATACCCAACCTCAAGTTTCTGAATCAAGATTCTTGAGCCCCTTATACGTACTTATACAGATAAAGCCCTTAGTAAGTAGGTTGTCTAAGGTCTTGCGTAGCACTAGAAGTTCTCTAGAAGATATACTATACAGTAGGCTGTACAGTACTTTAGGCAGGCTTCTGTCTAGACAGGGTTCGAGCTAAATCTCGTAGTCGATTTCTTCTCCTTAGAGTAGGGGCAATTGTAAAGCCGATTTTGGTTCGAAGAGGTCGAGGTATTCTAAGTATTCTAGTAGAAGCTTTATATAGGGGTCTGTAACTTTCTTAGGTGCTAGTGCCTTCTCGATGTAGGTAGTTGCAGCGTTGACCTTAGGGTAGGAGTCGCTTAGCAGGGCTCGTCCTTGATCCGGGCACGCAGATAAGATTCAATACGGCCTTTTTAATAACTATATCTCGAACTAAGGAGGGAAAGGAATCTATGTAGTAGTAGGTAAGAGCTTTGAGGGTAATGTGCTAAGGCCCGGCTCAGTTAGGAAGGGCCGAGCCGAAATTCTAAGGGTTCACCCTATTACTTAGTCCTACCCCTTTCTGCCGCTGCAACACTACCCCCCTCCCTTATTAGCAGTCGCCCTCGACCGCTTACTTATCTGTTCCTCCAAATTTTTTTTTCTTACATCGTTACTATCTAACGTCTTTACTTAGCGTCTATCTAATCCGTTCCGTCTGATCGGAGCCAGCGGTCGCCTGAGCTGCAGCGTAACCGGTCCGTGCGCCGCTGCGTAGGTCTATATAGATCTATCTGCAGTTTGCTATCTTCTTCTTTTTCTTTCTCTACTAAGGCCCTTATCTATCGCAGGGCGAGCGGCGCCGACGCCAATTTACAGCGTCGGCGCGCTACCTGCCGATGCAGCGGTAGGTAGTAGCCGAGTCAAAGACTCTAGCGAAGCGACCGCTACGATCGTCTTTATCGGCTTCTGCATTGATAGAGCAGACGCGGCCTTTCTTCTTCTTCCAGATTTATCAATTTTATAGCTACTCGGGTCGCGGCTTTCTCGGATTCTGGACGTAAAATTCTCTTAGCACTGCCGCCGAATTCCGGAGGTTCTCGGCCGGATACTATTCGTAGTCTTCTAGCTATCCTTTCTATAAGATCCTCGCTTCGATGGATCCTCTTCGTTTTCTTATATCGATTACGTCTTCTACCTCCTACTCTTCTTCTTCGCCGTCTATCTCGACCGACGGGGGTTCGGCGAACCCCTGTTCCGGAAGGCCGTCTTTAGGGTCTAAACTTAACAGATCCAAATAGAAGACATTATAGATCCGGAATAATTTCAGTAGCTGGAGTCTGTAGGTTACCGGCGACCTCTTTTCTACTATCTTAAACGGACCTACGTAGCAGGGATTGAGCTTGGCGTTGCCTTTTAGCCTTATGTTCTACGTATTGAGCTATACCTTCTAGTTTTCCTCGAATTCTATTAGTGACCTCTTTCTATTCGCTCGAATTACTATCTTCTTCTAAGCTGATTCTATTGCCTCTTTCGCTACCTTGGTTGCTTCTTCTATCTAAGATCGGAGCGCTTCTGCCGCTGCTGTAGCGACTCTCTTCGACAAAGTGGCGGTGGATGGTTCTAAAGAGCTGGGTTCGTTCAGTAGTTAAAAGCTTATCCTCGGAAGATAGCCGTAGGTTATCTCGAACGGTGCTAGTAAGGTAGCTTCTAATCGTGCAGAATTGGCGCAGAATTCGGCCATCGGCAACACCTTAACCCATTCTGCTTAATAATAGCTGCAGAAGATTCGTAGATACTTTTCTATCTTACGGTTAGCTACTTTAGACTAACTGTCGGTCTAAGGGTAAGCAGCTGTGCTAAGCTTTCTACAGATTCCGAGAGCCTAGTTAATATATTTCTATACATTAGCGGTAAATTAAGGACCCCTATCCGTAGTAATAGTGTCCGGCAGGCCGTAGTGCTTCCATACGTGCTGGATCACAATTCTCGCCGTTTCTTCCATAGTAGTTCCTTGATCCTTTGCTTAGTAGGGGATGAAATAGCGTTCCTTGCTTAGTCGATCCACTACATTAAGTATAGCGTTATATCTATCGGAATCCGGCAGGCCAGTTACGAAGTCCATCGTAATGTGCTGCTATAGTTTCTTAGAGATCGGAAGTGGCTTTAGCAGACCGGCCGGAAGGCCGTAGCGTAGCTTCGCGGCTCGACACACGTAACAGTTAGCAATAAACCGGTGGATCCTCTCAAAAATTCGCGGAAACCAGTAGGTCGTCCTTATTGCTTTTATCGTTTTCTTCGATCCTACGTAACTAATATCCGTAGAACTATAGACCAGCTAGATAACCTCTGTAATTAGTTCTTCCGGAACGATCAGTTTCCCTAAGCCGGTTTTGCCGAGCTTCTGCTGCTAATTAAGCCGTTCCACTCTCTCGTAGAGCGTCTCTTCTTCGGTTGGTGGTTCTATCGCGCTAATCCCTGCTTCTCTTAATATCTCGGCGTCTACTATCCATTCGGACAACATCTTCTGGAACATGTTCGGGTCTTCTTTCGCGCAGCTGGTCTTTCCTTCTCTTCTCGTTAACGCGTCGGCCTTTCCATTTTGAGCTCCGGGTCGATAGGTAATCTTAAAGTCGAATCTGGATAAGTAGGCGGCCTACCGAGCTTAGCGTCGTAATAGCTTCTGTGTCTTTATAAAGTAGGTAAGTGACTGGTAATCCGTAAGGACGTGGACCGTGCTCCGTCTAGCTATAAGCTCTGGTTTCTACTCTTCGAACGCCTATATAATAGCCAACAGTTCTTTATTATAGATAGCGTAGTTCCGTTTAGCATTATTTATAGACTTGCTAAAGAAAGCCACTGGATAGAGAGTCTCGTCGTTGTTAGCGTATTGAGAAAAGACCCCTGCTGTTACTGTGTCGGAAGCGTCCGTTTCTACGTAGATTGTCTTATCTGGTCGGAAGTGTGCCAGAACCGGCGCCGACGCTACTGCTTCTTTTAGCTGGTTAAAGGCTTCTGTGCACCTCTTATTCTATAGGCCAGCGGCCTCCTTCTTTAGTGCCTCGTTTAGGGGTCTCGCTATCTTGCTAAAGTCCTTAATAAACTGTCGATAGTAGCTACAGAAGCCTAGAAACGCTCTGATTTGCGCAGTGTTTCCGGATGTCGGTTGCTTCCATTCCGCAACTGCAGCGACCTTTAAGGGGTCTATCCGGATTCCTTCTCTTCCGACGATAAGACCGAGGTATTTGACTTCGGTCTAGTAGAACTCGCTCTTCTTTGTGTCTGCGCTTAATCCGACCTTACAGAGTCTTTTCAACACCCTCTCTATATAGTCTGTATGTTGCTCTTACGTTCCTTCAGTATATATTAGAATGTCGTACAAGTAGATAGACACGAACCTTTCTAGCATGTCTATAAAGGTGTGGTTTATAAAGCGTTGCTATACAGCCGGCGCGTTAGTAAGTCCGAAAGGCATTACCAACTACTTGAAATTGCCTATATGCGTAGCGAATGCTGTAAGGTCTTCCGTTTGTCCTTCCTCGTTCCTTAACTAGTGGAACGCTTAGCGAATATCCAGCTTGCTAAACCACGTAGCCTTTGCTATCCTCTGTATAGTCTTATCGATCAGAGGCAGCGGATATACATCTCTCTTAGTAACCTTATTAAGGCTACGGTAATCTACGCACAGTCGGAGACTACCTCCGGGTTTCTGCACGAAAAGAATCGGTAACGTATATTCTGCAGAGCTTGGCGTAATGAACTTCTTTGCCAGATTCTCTCGAACGAACACTTCTACCTAGTCCAGCTCGGCCGGCGATAAGCGTCTTAGGGGTTCGGTTCTTAGCAGCGCAGCTCCTTCTTTCAACCGGATCTTGTTGTTATATTCTAGTCGGTAGAGCGGCAGTAGGTTGGAGTCTGCTTTCGAGAACACATTAGTGTAGCTATAGAGTTCTTTCGGTAACACCTCTATCGGGTCTACTTCTTCTTCTGCTATTATCTTCCGGTAGTCTTCGATATCTTTTATTAAGATAGCGTAAATCTCGTTGTCTAGCGACCTCGCGAGGGTTGTTAAAGCTTCCGAGCTTATTATTCTGATCGTGTCTTAAGGGTCGGACCGATCCTTCGGAACTACTTTGATAGTCGTAACGTTCGGTTTGGCGTTGGCGACTGTAACCGATTTGGCGGCGATTCCGGTCTGCTGGTTCTTAAATCTAAGGGTGCCTTCGCCTACGTCAATAACGGCTTTCCGGTTCTTTATCTATTTCTGTCCTATAATAATGTTAAACCTTCTAATATCTATAATTCGGAACATCGCTTCTGTAGTGTAACCTGCTAAGGTGGTCTTTAATGGGATATAGTGCGTAACACTCTTAGTGTCTTGTCTGTTGTATGCCGAAATCCGTATCGGCGACGCTAGCTCTACTGGATAGCCGTATCCGTTTATTAGCTTTTAAACTAATCGATAGTGGATCGCCGCGCCGATAAGGGCTCCTATGTCGATAAAAGCCCTTAGCTAAAGTGGTTTGCTCGAGCTATCGAGGGGGTAGACAGTAATAGGAAGGATAATAGCTGTTTCCGTATTCACTTCTACCGCCGCCGAGAGCGGATCGCTGCAGCTGTTAATACTTCCTTCTTTCTGCGACGTAGTCCTTGTCCGTGCCCTATTGTCTATGCTAGATAGGGGGCCTATCTATCCAGCTAGTCTTTTCCCAGGATTCTTAGTAGCACTCTACTGTCTACACTGTCGATGTCGTTCGGAGCCGGCTCGATAGCTTGTATAGTCTTTACCGAGGCTATAGCTGCGGCCAGTTTAGGGTTCAGCTTCTGCCTTAGTAGATAGAGCTGCTTATCTTCCGACACTCTCGCTCTAATAGCATATTTTCTAAACAGTCTGTAGAACTCTTCGAACGTCTGCCGGTTCTGGTTGATCTTATCCAGCTGTTCGCAGGCCGTCTTCTTTCGGAAGGGGTCTCCGAAGCGTTGATCCAGCGCTTTAATCGCTTCTTTAACAGTTATCTCTTCTAGGTCTGCTACTAGCGAAAAAGCTTTACCTTCTAATCGCGATTCCAGGTAGGCCAATTTATCTCTGGCACTGTTTCCGGCATAGTCTCGATCTATCTTGTTCTTTATCCTTTTTTTAAATGCTTCCTAATCCTTAGGATCTCCGTCTCTAAACGCCGGTAGATCCGGTAGTAGCATTATTAAGGTGCCACCTTAACTGTAGGCCGCCGGCGAGGCGGTCTCTGCTGGTTCTTCTTGGCGCGGTAGCGGCGACATCGCTACTTACATCGCAGCTAATTGAGCCTTTATCGCTTTTAGTTGTGCTAGTCGGTTTGCCGCTTGGTTTCCTAGCACATCTATAATGGTCTCTGCCGATTCCTTCTCGGCTCTTACCGCTTCGATTTCCTCTCTTAACTGTCTCTTTCCTTCTAGGGTTCTGTAAAACAGCTTCTTAATAAGGTCTATGCTGTCGTAGACCTTCCCTACTCCGTTCTCGTTTACGTAATCCTTAAGTTCCTCAAGTGTGCAGTTATAGATCTTCTTGTATTCGCTTACTCGTTCCTTAATCTCTGCGGTCTCTTCTGCTGTAAAACCTCTAATAATAAACTTATTATTAATAACACTAGAGCGCCTACTCGCTCTGTTAGGCTTTTCTCTTCTGCTTCTGCTTCGGCCTGTAACGCCGCTCTCTACCGTTAAGAAGCTCTCTATAGCTATCTTACAGTACTAGTGTTTGGTTTGGTTTGTGTAGTGCGCGTGCGTTATTCGGGTGTCTAGATAGTTCAACGGTCTCTTTCGCGCAGCGCTGGGATAGTGCAGTAAGAGAGTTCGAGATATAATAATCCGGGCACGCAGATAAGATTCAATACGGCCTTTTTGATAACTATATCTCGAACTAAGGAGGGAAAGGAATCTATATAGTAGTGGGTAAGAGCTTTAGGGGTAATGTGCCAAGGCCCGGCTCGGTCCGGAAGGGCCGAGCCAAAATTCCGAGGGTCTACCCTATTACTTAGTCCCACCCCTTTCTGCTGCTGCAACAGTCCTTAGTCTCGGATCCTCTGCCTCGTCGCTACTAGGTATAGACGTCCTTGTCTAACGTTAAGCTTACCCTGCTAACGCTCTATCTAAGGTTTCCCTAGTATTAGGTCGTACCCTAATTTGTCTTGTACGACGTAGAGGTATAAGTCTTGCTTGTAGTGCCCTTATAGCTTGATTGTTACTTTTACTATCTAGGTAATGTCCGGTCCTCGCCTAGTAATTCCTTATATGTATATAGGTACAGTAGGGGTAGTCGGGATGTAGTGTTTGTATACAAAGCTTTCCTAGTAATTCCTTATATATATACAGATACAGTAGGGGTAGTCGGGATATAGTGTTTGTATAAGAAGCTTTCGCTAATAACTCTGTATACTAAACATCTGGTATCGACTAGGGTTCGTACGTAGGCGGATCTGTTTAATGTAGGTCGTACAATAAACGGCGTAGTCGTTATTTAAGTGCTCTTAAAAGATAGCTAAGTAATATATTAATACATGTAAGGTGCTTAAGAATCTTGGTTTAGAAACTTAAGGCTGGGTATCTATATAAAGGAACTAATAGGCAGTTCCTTCGTTGTCTGCTGCTGTACAATTTGTACCTACGAAGCTAAGCCAGCAATTTCCTCCTGTACAGGGGTGCAAGGTTTACACTCTGTACAGAGGATTAGGAGTTCTCCCTCTGTATAGTAGTGCAGAGTTTTCCCTCTATTTAGAGGGGCAGCAATTCCCCTCTATGTAGGGCTATAGGGTTCTCCCTCTATATAGGAGTAGGGTCCTGTCGGTAAGTCCGTACAGAGGGTAGGGTCGTGCTAGCGCCGCTAAGTTACAGTCCTTAGGGCAACGACTAGCTTAGGTCAGGTCTAGGACCTAGGCTAGGCGGCGCCCCCTAACAATACCCCCCCCCTCCCTTCTCGTAGTGCCCTTTTCGTACAGCGGCATGCTGTACACCCTTAGCTCCTAGTGTCTCTTTGCTAGGTAGCGCTTTCCCGTCCTCGCCTAGGCGCCTAACTGTTAGCCTCCCTCTCTGCTGGTTTAACCTTGGACTTGTCCTCCTAAGTCTGTAGGCAGGGAAGGCAGGGGGTGCTGGATCGCTTCTACCTAACCTTAGCTGGTTCCGTTTGCCAATTTAACGAAGCCGAGGCTAAGGCTAAGGAGGCCTGCAAGCGGTTATAAAGGTGCAGGAGGTGCTCGGTCCTATCTGCTTCTTCTCCTCCTACCCTTAAGCCCTAGCTATACACTCTACGTCCCAACCGTACAGTCCGGTGCTACTAGGCTATTTGGCTCTATTCCTGTCCCTTGGTCGTCGTCCGGAGTTTTACTCCTAGGTAGATGTTCCTGCCTCTGTCCGGTTGTCTAGTAGGCCGTCGCTCGTACAGGCTCTAGGTCGTAGTTGCCTCGTTTGTCCTCCTTTATACAGTTGTGGCAGCTGTCTTAGTTGTTACTGCCTTACAAGGCAGGCAGCTACTACCCTGTATATAGACCTCTTCCCTTTTCTCCCTCTCTTCTTCTCTCTCTTCTTTATTCTCTACCTGCTACCCGTCCGCTTGGCCGTCCGCTACTACTACTATTACTACTACTAACTACTATTACTAGTTGACACTACCTACTAGCTACTACTAGTTACTACTACTATGCTACACGCCCTGTCCGGCTATGCTCGTTGTAGTTCCCTTATAGTCGCTGGTTCCCCCTCTACTCGTCTAGCTGGGGTCTCCTCCTAATTCTACCTCTAGCAGTAGAATACTTAATTCGACTAGTAGCTTCGCTTCCGGTTTGTATAGATTTCCGTCCTGTGTACAGTTCAAGCTAACATCTTAGGTGCTATATTAACTAGCAGTAGGGTGTTGCTAAGCTACCCTTCTACTTCTCCTAGTGCTAGGGCCCCTTCCGTCTAGGAGGTAATTAAGGTTATAGGTGTAGAGTTGGCTGCTCCGGGTCCTAGGGGTAGTGGCCAGTAGGCTACCTTAAGGTAGTATATAAAAGTTTTCAGACAGTGTCGCTCTTAACCTCTCTTACTTCCACTTTCCCTCCCTCCTGTTTTCTGGCTGTTCCCTTCCTCTAGCCCTTCCTTCGTATAGTGTCGTACAGTATCGTATTAGTAGGATCCTATAGTGTCCTACATTGTTATTCTCGATCCTTTGGCAACTTAAGTTACTGGCGGCTACCCTGTCCTTAGGGTAGATCGTGCCCCTCTTCGCTGTACGGCGCAGTGTTACTGTAGCTAGGTAGGGGGATAGTTCTCCTCCTACCTGTCTAGCGCAGTTGTGTCCTATAGGGCCTTGTACAGTTCCTATATAGGTTCTGCCTATCCTCTCTATTTTACTAGGTACGCTACCTTCCTCCGCTTCCTTCGGCTCTTAAGGATCCCTTCTACCTTATACTCTTCCTGGCCCTTAGTTATAATCGCAGGTAGGCGCGCGTCGTCTGTCGTCTAGTGCGGCAGGGGGTCCGTGTTCGCCGGCCGTACAAGGTCTACGTAGAAGACTGGATAAATCCCTAGGGAAGTGTTTAGTTATATAGCGTATGTCCCTACCGGTCGGACTACTATAAACTTCCTGTTCTTCCAATCTAGCTTCTTGCTTAGCCGGTCTGTACGAATGTTTCGCTAGTTTAGCTAGACCTTATCCCCTGCCTCGTACCTTAGTGCAGCCTGCCGTCCTTTGTTAGCCTGCTCTTCTGCATTCTGTTAAGCTATAGCTAGGCTCGCCTTTGCCTATTAGTAGGCGTTCGTAATCGTCTGTATAATGGCCTCTCCTTGCTAAATTAGGGATCGTATAGGGTGTAGGGTGCTACTACTTAGGGTCGCTAGGAGCGGGGAATAGTTATATCTATAGGCTATAAAGAAGGGGGACAATCCTGTAGCGTTAGCTGTACAGCTATTAATGGCCAGCTTCGCTATAGGGAGAAGTCGGTTCCAGTTCGTCTAGTTATAGTCGACGTATGCTCGGAGGTACGCTTCCAACGTCGAATTGACCCTCTCTGTCGCCCCGTCCGTCTGCAGGTGCTATGCGGTTAACAGGCGACGTTCTACCTTTAGCAACTAGCAGACCCTTGCCTAGAGCTGGCTCGTAAACTGTGTGCCCTAGTCTAATACAATTGACCTAGGGAAACCGTGCTTGCTAACCGTCGTCCGTATAAGGGCCTAGGCGGTGTCTTTAGCTGTAATAGAGTCTATTCTCTCTAGTATTACCCCCTTCGTTAGCTTGTCTATTACTACTATAATGTTCCTCCGTCTGTCGCTCTTAGGGAGGTCTGTAATAAAGTCCACCGTTAGGTCTTGCTAGGGCCGGTCCGGGATCGGTAGGGGCTTTAGTAGCCTATGCTTTAGCTTACGCTAGGGCTTCGTCCGTCCGTATATATCGTAGTTCTGTACGAACCTGCGGATGTCCTTCGCTATCGCCAGCTAGTAGTAGTCCCTAGCGACAATGCTGTACGTCTCCTTACGCCTTAGGTGCCCGGTTGCTATAGAATCGTATGCCTGTTGTATTAAGCTCGTACAGAGCTTCTCGTCTGCTAGGACCTAAATCCGATTCCTGAACTTTAGGTTGTTCTCCTTGTCTACTAAGCACTCTGCTGCCGACACCTTAAGGTAGAGCTCTGCTAGGAGCTTCCGCTGTCCTCCTTAGATCGCTGTACAGGCCCTTTAGTATACCTTGTCCTTTTCTACTGCCTCTTCCTATACTTGCAGTTAGGGTTCCTAAAGGTGTGTCGCTGCTAGGCGGATAGTCTCCTCGCCTAGCTCCTCCTTAAACATCTGGAATGTTCGTAACTTTAGCTAGTCGTCCTCGTACGTCGTTGGCATATCCTGGTCCTGTCTGGATAGTGCATCGGCCCTGCTGTTGTCCTTACCCTTGCGATACTAGAGTCTTATATTAAACCGGCTTAGGTACATTGCCTATCGTACGTGCCTCTTAGACAGCTTCCAGGGTTGCGTAAAGTACTCTAGATTCTTGTAGTTAGTTAGGGCGAGGAACTCGGGTACTAAGCGGAGTTCTCTATCCTATACTTCGCAACACTGTACAACCGCTAGCAACTCCCTGTCGTAGATAGGGTAGTTGCACTTCGCTAGGGAGTTCTTCTTAGAGAAATACGCGTATAGGTGCAGGAGTCCGTCTGAGCCTACCTGTAACAGGATACCTCTAATGCAATACCCTAAGGAGTCGGTTTCTAGTATCGTCGTACGCTTTGGGTCGAAGGCGGCAAGCGTTAGTCCTATAGTAAAGAGCTCCTTTAGCTTGTTAAAGCTGCTATCGTATTCGTCTGTCTATTTAAACTGCTTGTCCTTATATGTTAGTTTAACTAGGGGGCGTACGATCTCTAAGTAGTTCTGTATAAACTGGCAGTAGAAGTTGGCAAACCTAAGAAATTCCTGTACGCCCTTAACGTTCGTAGGCGGCTTCTATTGCTTAATAGCGTCAATCTTCTTTCTATCTATACTAATGCCTTTCCCTGCCTCGATAATAAATCCTAGGTATTTTGTACGCTAGACACCGAATTTACATTTGTCGATGTCAAGGTACAAGCCAGCCTGCTGCAGTCGGTCCAGCACCTTCTTAACGTCCTGTACATAATCTGCGTAGGTGCCGTCTGTAAAAACCAGGGTGTCGTCGAGCTACACTAAGCAGATGTCGTCTAGTAATCCGTACAAGGACTTGTTAATGTACCTTTAGAAGGTTGCCGGTGCGTTAGTAAGGCTAAAGGGGGTAACAAGCTACTTAAAGAGACTATATCTCGTACAGAAGGCGGTTATCTACTCGCAGCCTTCCTTAATCCGTATCTTGTAGAAGGCCGAGACTACGTTAAGCTTAGTAAACTACTTTGCCTTGCTGATCTGTCCGAGAGTCTCCTTAATAAGGGGTAGGGGGTACCGGTCTTTCTTAGTAATTGCGTTAATGCCTCTATAGTCTACGCAGAAACGCAAGCCGGCCTTCCCCTCCTTATAGACAAACAGTACTAGGGCTCCTACAGACGAGGTACTTGCCCGAATAAAACCTTTAGCAAGCAGGTCGTCCAATGTCTTACGCAGTACTAGGAGTTCTCTAGAGGACATTCTATATAGCGGACCGTACAGTACCTCCGGCAGACTCCTATCTAGACAGGGTTCTAGCTAAATGTCGTAGTTAATCCCTTCTCCTTAATGTAGCGGCAGTTTTAAGGCCGACTTTAGCTCGAAGAGGTCCAGGTATCTGGCATATTCCCTTAGGAGCTTCGTACAGGGGTCCGTTACTTTCTTAGGTGCTAATGCCTTCTTAATGTCTGCCGTCGCCGTGTTGATTTCAGCCTTGGCATTGTTACTCTGCGGAGCCTCCCCTTAGTCTTAGGGCCTCTGCTTCGTCGACGTGTTGGCTCTGGCTGTAGCGTTGTCGTCCTGCCGGACTCTCCCTTGGTCTCGGAGCCTCTACTTCGTTACTGCCAGGTACAGCCGTCCTCGTCCTACGTCTAGCTTGCCCCTCTAGCGCTCTATCTATAGCTTCCCTAGTATTAGGTTATACCCTAGCTTGTCCTGTACGATATAGAGGTATAAGTCCTGCTTATAGTGTCCCTGTACCTCTATTATTACTTTTACTATATAGGTAATGTCCGGTCCTCGCCCGGTAATGCCCAGCATGCGTATAGGTACAGTAGGGGTCGTCTTAATCCAGTGTCTCTGTACGAAGTCTTCGCTAATTACTCTGTACACTAAAAATCCTGTGTTAATCAATGTCCGCGCTGTTGCGGATCCGTTTAACGTTGGCTATACGATAAACGGCATAGTCGTTATGTAGTTGCTCTTAAAAGATAGTTAAGTAGTGCTTTAATTTAGCAATCTATCTTATATACGCCTCTAGCAGAGCCTTCGCTTAGAGGCTACTCTTTTCCCAACTCGTCGTCGTCCGAGTAGGACTCTTAATCTTCTCGTTAGGGCGCCGCAGTTGCTACCCTTGCAGTAGTCGGCCGTCCCCTAGGTCTCTCTGCTAGCAAAAGCCTGCAATTCTGTATAGTGTAGCCTATCTTGCTATACTAGTAGCAGCTCCCTTCTGCTCGCCTCTTGTTAAGGGTAGCTCTATCTACCTATTGTGCCCTTTTAGGGGCGGCCCTTAGCTGTACAGTAACGGCTGCTGCCACCCTCGTCGTCGTTGGTTCCTAGTCTACAGCGTCCGTCTGCCGCTAGAGGGGTTGTCTTATCTCTTAAGCGCGGCTTATCTGTCCCAGCCTGCACTGCTAGTCGTCGACTATCCTAAGGAGGTCGCAGAATTCCTCGTATATAGCTAGTCGCATTACGCCTACTAGCCCTGTTATAATATCCTTAGAGAGGCCTACCTCTAAAGAGGTAATTTTTATCCTGTCCTCCTATTGGAGACCTCCTGCTTCTGCCAAAGTCTGGTCGAATTCTGCGAGGAATTCTCGTACAGTCTTGCGTCCTTACTTTATTGTATTAACCTGTAGGAGTGCTTAGCTCTCGCAGTCTGGATCCTTATAGCTCTTGTCTAGAGCTGCCTAGAGCATTGTCGTCGTAGCTATTGCCGGATTGGCAATGGCTGTCTTGTAGTACGGCAGAATCCGTGCTGCTGCCCTGCCCTTTAACCTCCTAAAGAGGTAAACTACTTTGTCTAGCTCGGTCGGGTGTGCTCCTAAGTCGACTAGAAGCTTAGAGCGTATCTAGGCAGCCTAGGAGGGGTACTCGGCCGGAGCCTTACTATTGTATATAGAGACGTCGGGGAGTTTGCTCTTAGGGGTCGGGGTGTAGGCCATCGTGTTCGTCGTCGTCGTAGGGGTCGGATCGCGATCGGACGCCCTAAGCTGTCGTAGCTCCTATTCCCGTTAGGAAATTATCTTAGCCTAGTAGCTTACTTGCTGCTCGAGCTGCCTCTTGTGCTCTAGTAGCTCCTCGTACATGCAGTGTATATGTCCCTCTATAGCTGTAGTTTCTATAGGGATGTCGCTGTCTATCTTTGTTTTATTACTGCGGTTACTAACAGTAAGATTAGTTCCTAATATAAGGGGCTTAAGAATCTTAGTTTAGAAACTTAAGGCTAGGTATCTATATAAAGGAACTAATAGGCAGTTCCTTCGTTGTCTACTGCTGTACAATTTGTACCTACAAAGCCAAGCTAGCAATTTCCTCCTATATACGGGTATAAGGTTTACACTCTGTACAGAGGATTGGGAATTCTCCCTCTGTATAGTAGTGCAGAGTTTTTCCTCTATTTAGAGGGGCGGCAATTCCCCTCTATGCAGGGCTATAGGGTTCTCCCTCTGTACAGGAGTAGGGTCCTGTTAGTGAATCTGTACAGAGGGTAGGGTCGTGCTAGCGCCGCTAAGTCGCAGTCCTTAGGGCAACGGCTGGCTTAGGTTGGTCCAGGACCTGGGCTGGGCGGCGCCCCCTAACAATACAGTAGCCTATCTCGTTCCTAGCTCTAGCTAAGCCTTTGCTTAGAGGCTACTCTTTTCCCTATTCGTCGTCGTCTAAGGGGATCCCTTAGGCCCCTACTACTGCTGTTGCTACCCTAATAGTAGAAGCCCTCGATGCCGGCCTCTCGGCTGGCAAGAGTCTGCAATCCTGTATAGCGTGTCCTGCCTGTCTGCACTAGTAACAGCTCTATTCTGCCTTTCTTCTATTAATAGTAGCTGTATCTATCTACTACGCCCTCTTAGCGCTAGTCCTTAGTCGTACAGTAACTGCTGCAGCCACTCTCGTCGTCGTTGGTTCCCAATCTATAGCGTCCTGTTGCCAGTAGTTAGATTGGCGTAGTTTGTAGGTATAGGCTATTCGTCCGAGCCTCCGCTGCTAGTTATCGACTATCTGTAGGAGGTTGTAGAATGCTTCGTACAAGGCTAGCCGGCCGACGCCTAAAAGGCCTGTTATAATCTCCTTAGAGAGGCTAACCTCCAGGGTAGCGATCTTTACCCTGTCTTCCTATAGAAGGCCTCCTGCTTTAGCTAAGGTCTAGTCGTATTTCGTAAGGAATAATAGGGATTTATGTAGTCTGGTTCTAAAACCCAAGACTTAAAGGTTTATATATCTGGTACACATTAGTTAAGTTACTTCTAAGTTACTTGATTAGTCCCTTTTGGCCTAAGTGTACTACGTTACATTACTTAACTTAGAAGTGACTGCTAAAAGTGTATAATAAAAGGCCTGGGTTTGATTCCTAGGGGGCGGATCTTTTAACAGGAGAGTAGAAGCAGCGTCGACGCATGTCCGTTTGTTTACTACTCTGTAAAGAATAAGGCAGACCTAGTTAAGGTCCAGCTAGCTGTGTGCAGACCTGCCGGGGGGAGGGGGGGTTGATTAGGCACACTGTATAGGGGGGCTGTGCAATAGCGTGTATAACCTGTAAGTATGCGCAGCTTACGAGATCGTAAGCTGGTAGGGCGGGCAGTAGTAAAACGAATTAGTGTAGTCCGGTTATAAAACCCAAGACCCAAAGGTTTATATATCTAGTACATATTAGTTAAGTTACTTCCGAGTTGTTAGGGGGCGCCGCCCATCCCAGGTCCTGGACCTAAGCTAGCCGTCGCCCTAAGGACTGCGACTTAGCGGTGCTAGCACGACCCTACCCTCTGTACAGAATCACTAATACGACCCTACTCCTATATAGAGGGAGAATCCTATAGCACTATACAGAGGGGAATTGTTGCCCCTCTAAACGGAGGAAAAACTCTGCACTACTGTACAGAGGGAGAAATCCTGATCCTCTGTATAGAGTGTAAACCTTGCACCCCTATATAGAGGGAAATTGCTAGCTTAGCTTTGTAGGTACAAATTGTGTAGCAGCAGACGACGAAGGAACTGCCTATTAGTTCCTTTTTATAGATACCTAACCTTAAGTTTCTAAACTAAGATTCTTAAGCCCTTATATTAGGAACTAATCTTACTATCGGTAACCGCAGTAATATAACGAAGATAGACAGCAACATCTCTATAGAACCTACGGCTGTGCAGGGACAGATGCACCGCGCGTACAAGGAGCTGCTAGA